>OZ025299.1:60000050-60627589 GCA_964019185.1 Maratus speculifer | reverse complement strand
CGCCGAAAAAGCATTAATTTCATCAAAATGCAGCAGACAAAAGTGTGAATTTTGAAGAATCGGAAAAAAACTTCAAAGTTCGTCAAGGAGCCATTGAAAGGATGCCAATTTTGTCAGAGTATCTGGTGTAAAATAGAAATTTTGTTAGAGAGCCACGGAAAAACGTGAATTTTGTTAAATGACTGCAGACAAAAGACTAATTTCGGCAAATGACCGCAGAAAAAATGCTATTTTTCAAAGGGCCGTTGAAGAAATGCGAATTTTATCTAAGTATAGAGACAAAAAGCGCAAATTTCACCAAAATGCCTCGTAAAAATGCAAATTTTATATCAAAGGGCTGTGGAAGAAACTTTTTTTTCGCGACTCTGCGAAATTCATGTTTTTTTAAAAATCGTAATCCCTGAACGAAATTCGTATATTTTCACGTATCAGAATTAGTTTATTTCATGCGATTCTATAACAAAATTTGCATTCCCCCCCCCCCCCCTCCCCCAATAATTTGTCAAAATTTGTGATACGTTTTATATACGAATTTTCGGAGTTTTGACCGAATTTTTTAATTTCTGAAATGACTGACTCAATTTTTCTTGATTTTATGGAAAATCTGATTAGAAACACAAAGGTGAAAAAATGTGAAATTCACAGCAAATTTTCTGAAAGGTTACAACAGTTTTTTTCTTTTGCGCCCCTATTTTGAAATTTGCGTCTTTCTGCGATCGTTTGACGAAATTTACCGTTTTTTCGCGATCTTTTAACAAAACTTGCCGTTTTTCACGATCTTTTTACAAAATTTGCCGTTTTTTGCGATCTTTTAATAAAATTTGTCGTTTTTCGTGATTTTTAGCAAAATATGCCGGGTTTTTTTTTTACAATCTTTTTACAAAATTTGTCTTTTTTTCATGACTTTTTTTAACAATATTTTCTGTTTTTTATGATCTTTTTAAAGAATTTGTCGTTTTTCATGATTTTTTTAACAAAATTTGCCATTTTTTAACAAAAATTTGCCGTTTTTTCGCGATCTTTTAGCAAAATATGCAGTTTTCTCGCGAACTTTTAGCAAAATATGCCGTTTTTTGCGATCTTTTAATAAAATTTGCCTTTTTTTGTAATCTTTTTACAAAATTTGTCGTTTTTTTTGCGATCTTTTAACAAAATTCTTTTTTGGTGGATAGAAATAAATGTGCAAGGGGTGAAAAAAGGTAACATTTTTTGATGATTTTATAGTTTATAAATATTATAGGAGTAAAATCCACAAAAGAATAAAACATTTGAAAGTTAAAAGCAATTCTATATAATGGCTCATGGGATACTTATGAAGTTAATCGGTGATTATGATTTATATACTATTGTAACTTATTTAAAAAAATGAAGATTTATTTTTTCAGGGGATTTAATCAAGTGTTACAAACAGGCATGCGTGTTCTGCACAAAACCATTTTACTCCTGTGCTTCAGTAAAGAATGAAAACATAGCTTTATGCAATGTTTTTAATTTGATTCATAAAAGTATTTCTTTGTGTCTTTGTAGTGTAGTAATTTTTCTATAGGAAAGAAGTAGGGTCTGTCTCTGACAAAATAATAGACAACTTAGGCAGCATTCATATTCATGGGAAATACTGTAAAACCTTGGTTCTCAAGTTCCTCAATTCTTGTAAAAAAGAAATTCAAGTAAAATTTTTTAATAGATTTTCCCGTATTGAGTGTCTCATTTCAATATTGACAGAATGAAAAAAAACAGAAAATGAGTCTGGCATATTAGATATATATTTTTGGTATGTGTGTGCATGATGCACATACATGTAAAAGGCAAAACATTTGTGGTATTTATAATGAATTTTAAATTGTTTTAAAACATTTTGCTATTTGATTGAAAATTATTTTGAAGCCTTAATTAAAAGCATTTTTAAATTTATTTAATATGTACTGCTTTAATATTGTTTAAAATAAATTAATTATTATTTTATGTTTGCATTTAAAAACAGTTTCATTGGAGATTATGTGACAATTCCCTTGCTGTAGGTGCTCCTAGTGGTGCTCCATCACTGCCCTCGTGGTGATGGTGAACAAAATTGTCATTAAGTAAAGGTTTCCTGATTTCTCTTTAAAAATGTTATGAATTTTTCTTGCTGGAACTTGGCAACTCTGTGTGTATTGTTTGAAACAGTAGTATACAAAGAGTAACTTGCAATGTGGAAACCAATTAATCTTATGCTGTTTGTTATTTTTTTACAATAAAACTTGTTTCAGTTCTTAGATAATTCTTTGGAATACATTGTGCTTTAGAACATATGTACCACTGTACTCAAAGCACTGTAAAATTTATTTGATGAAATCACTGAAAAGAAGATATTTAATTATTTAAATTCTTCATTATTCCCTTTATTACTCTTTTCATGTACTTTAAAGTTATTTAGATTGTTTATGTATTTAAATAAAACTACTAAAATGAAACTTTTTTTTTCTTTTCAGTATTCAAAACAAGTATAAATAAAGGAATTTACAGAATATGACATGCTGTACTAAAAATTATGTTCTGCAAAATTATTATGCTGTGATCTGACTGATTATATTTTGTTCGTTAATATATTTAGTCTAAAATAAAAATGTGATATTTAGTATATGTTTTTTAACATTTATTTTTATAATATTTAATTACAAACAAATAATCATGAGTCATTTCAATTTTACTCTTCAATTTTTGCTTTATAAAGTAATATACAGGGTGTTTCGCTACCAGACCGACAAACTTTGAGGAATGATAGTTGACATGAAGACAAACATTATTAAATAGGAAACCATGGGGTGCAAACGTCTTCTGTAGGAGCTAGGTTTACGGTTCAAAACTTCAAATGGTTATAAAACATGAAAAAATGGGTCGATTCGTTTGCGGTTTCCGCTAAAATCATTCTTTATATCACGATTTGTTTGTAAAAAGATTTTAAAGGCTACATTAAAAAATCGTCGATAGAGGGCGCTTTAGACTTTAGAGTAACAAACAACTACTTTTTACCGTTATTTTGTACACGCGGTTGAAATTATTCTAAAGTTTAGACTTTAACTTAAATTTTAAGCCCAAAATCAGAAACATTGTTATCGAGTAACTAGCAAAAATTGAACTGTGAACAGAGGAGAGGATTTTGAGTGCTCATAAACATTGGACAAAACTAATCGATTTTGTTGCGTTTTGCATGTAGGTCATTCCCTTGGTAATTATTTTATTCAAAATGATGTACAGAATTGGTGCCCCCGTCTTCTGATAGAGGGCACTTCGGAAACATCTCCGATATTTCAATGGCATTACTCCTGGATGTTTTATTATTAGACCAACATACTTAGAGGAAGTGTTAGGGATGCAAAGACGACTAGGAATCACATAGGAATGTAAGGTTGAAAATGCGTTTTTAGCAAGCTTTGATTAAAAGAAGCAGAGAAAAAAGCAAAACAGAAACAGGTAGTGAAACAGCAACACGTTAATGTGGAAATTAATGCAGAAAACAATTTAGATAAAGGTTTTATTACAAAAGGTGTCCGAAATTATGACCAGAAGTATTCGGGCATGCTTGACAGCCGCGTCGCATGGAATTCCTCATGCTTTGAAAGATTCCTGGCATCTCTGATAGCTTTCTGGCAGCTACAGAAATACGAGCTGAGTGGCCTTCAACTGGCGGTACGGGAATCTCATACACCCAACTTTTCATTTGACCCCAGCAGAAGTCATCCATACAGATTCAGATTGAGCCATGTGGGGAGGCTTACCAATCAGTTTGAGCTCAAATAGCCCCACCCAGCAATGTTTATTTTTTTTAAATTACAGAACTATTATACAGTAATAAAATAAAAATAGGTAACAAAAAGTAATTCATATAAGGAAATAGGTCCGACGATCTGGCAGGCCATTGAACAGGGCCACCATTACCTGTTCACTGCTGTCCATATGTTACGTTGAGGTGTTGGCGAAAATCATTGTTAATATGTGGAGGAGCCCTATCATGCTGGAACTGCATAGAGTGGCGCAACAAAAGAGGAACATGTGCTTTTACCAGAAGTTCCGACAGAACGTGTTGTAGGAATATCAAGTTGCTTTTTCCTCTCCTTCTTTTAACCCTAACTTGTAAAAAAGGCATTTTTGACGTTAATTTATAATGTGATTCCGAGTCGTCTTTGCATCCCTAACACTTCCTGTAAGTTTATTGGTCTGGTAGTAAAACACCCAGGAGGAATGGCATTGAAATGTCGGAGATGTGTCGGAAGCGCCCTCTATCAAAAAATGGGGGCATCAATGCTGTATGTCATTTTGAATAAAATAATTATCAAGTGAATGACCTAGACGCAAACCGAAACAAAATCGATTAGTTTGTTCGATGTTTATGAGCATTCAAAATCCCCTCCTCTGTTCACAGTCCAATTTTCGCTAGTTATCCAATAAGAATGTTTCTGATTTTGGGCTAAAAATTTAAGTTAAAGTCTAAACTTTAGAATAATTTCAACCCCGCCGTGCACAAAATAACAGTAAAAAATAGTTGTTTGTTACGCTAAAGTCTAAAGCGCCCTCTATCGACAAATTTTCAGCGTAACCTTTAAAATCTTTTTACAAACAAATCGTGATATAAAGAATGATTTTAGTGAAAACCGCAAACGAATCGACCTTTTTTTCCGTCTTTTATAACCGTTTGAAGTTTTGGACCCTAAACTTTAATGGCCCTTGCTTCTATGGAAGACGTTTGCGCCCCATGGTTTCCTATTTAATAATTTTTGTTTTCATGCCTACTATCACCCCTCAAAGTTTGTCGGTCTGGTAGCGAAACACCCTGTATATTTTTTCATTTTGGTCTAGAAATTGTATTTTGTAGTCGTATACAGTTTAATGTAAAGCAAGAAACTGAAAGCAAAGCTTAATGTTATTTGTTTAATCAGCAAATCTATTGAAGGATTCATAGGTATAAAATTGTGTCTATTACCAGACACAGAATCAGCCAAGCAGTTATGTAAATCTCTGTTAAGTAGGGCAGATTAAAAAGTATACAAATTTTTTTCTTTTTCTTTTTTTTTTTTAATTACTTTTGCCATGGGATGCAAAAGTTGCCTTTTATGCATACTAATTTACATGTGTTTTTTATTAAAATGTATTATTTATTAAAATTATATTAATATGTAATTTTTTTAAATTATAATTTTATATCTTTTGGTACCCCAAGCACCCCCCAAAAATAGTAAAAATTGAAATATTTATAAACATTTATAATTTTTTTTCCTTTTAGAATTTTTAAAAAATTAATTTTGGTGAAGGTGAAAAAGTTGTACATAAAATATTATTTTATTAGCAAAATTAAATAGTAGAAAAAATATTAGTTTGGTTGTTTTTTTTTAACTTGACATCTATTCATATCTTCCAGTGTTTTAACCATCCCAAAATAGTTAAAAATTGAGAATTTTATGAAATTTTATGTTTATAGTTTTTAATTTATTTATAATTTTTAAATTCCATTTAGCACCTGGTTATAAAGTTGTGTATTGGATGTACAGTCCTCCCCACTTAATCGGGTAACGGATAATCGAATACCCCACTTATTCGAATAGAACTCTCCAGAACCGAATTTATCGCCATTGGATCTATGTTATTTTCCCCCGCTTATACCAAATAAATTTCACGAACCTCCCCGCTTATTCGAATAACATCTGGTTGACCTATGTTTAAAATCAGGCGCGAAAAACACTTTTCATCTTGAATTTTTCTTAATCTTTTGTCATTTTCGGCTCCTTTACACTGAAGACAAATTTTCAGTTCTTCCTGCAATGATTTTGGCCGGCTGGTGTGTAATGGACAGATCAAATGATCCCCCCTCCTTTTTCTGCGAATGGGTGAAATAAGTCGATCAATATGGATTATTTTTGCATTTTGTAAGTTTAGTCACTTTTTTTGTTAGGAAAAAGGCTTTGCTATGAATTTTAAATGGAAAGCTTTAAATCTTTTTGATGGACGACAGTTTTTAAAGCGTTAAATAAGAAAACAGAAGTCCAGGTAGTTAAACGTAATTGCAGACGTAAGTTTCCAATGTGAAACGCAATGCCAAAATAATCCAAAAAGAAAAGAGATAAAATGGAAATTTTGGATAAAAAAAGGGAACATAATCTCAATTTTAATAACATTGGTCAATATGCGCTGGAATGGGTTTAGCAAAAAAAAAAAAACAAAATTTTCTTGAATAAATAGCCCTATCATTATGTGCAGAAAGTGTGTGCTAACGCACAAAAAAATTTCGCCGTAAACAAACGACTTTAAACGACGTTTTAAAGCTTGTGTAAATAACATAAATTACAAATAGCAAAGTTTTAACCAAATTTCAATGAACTACATAAAGTATAATGTCAATCATACAGCTATGTGTACTGATATTAAATTATTGTGTACTTAGTGTTTGTATTTATTTTGCTAATTTACGTTGTTATATCAACGATTTTATTATGCTATTAATTAATTATGCTGTGGATGGTTGTTTTATCTTTTTATTATGCATTAAACATTACATTTCTATGATCCCCGTTTAATCAAATACCCCGCTTAATCGAATATTTTTTCTGGAACCATCAATATTCGTTTAAACGGGGCCGACTGTACTTCATAATTGTGTAGTTTGCTTTTAAAAAATATAAATCCTTTCATATCTTTTGGTGCCCAAGGTATACTTAAAAATGGACAATTTTAAGAAAATGTATTAAATTTTTCATTTACGAAAATTGTTTTTAAATTTGGTAAAGTATTAACTTAATAAAGAACACATTATAAATAATAATTTTATAATGCAACTTTTATTTAATAATTTTATATTTAATTAATAATAATACACAAAATATAAATTTAAAAATAAAAGCACTAAATCATACAAATTATAAAAATTGAACTTATGTAGAAAATTTATTACTTCTTTTAATTTGAAGGGTTACATATTTCTGTTTGTAATAATTCTTCGTGTTAAAATGTTTGATTTTTTAAAGTTATTCTATTCAGTATTAAACCTTACCTTTTTTCATGCATGGATAAGATTTCTGATGTGTCACACAACTAAACAAATGCATCTTTTAAAAGTGTGTGCATGGCATGGATATTTTGACCATTCCTCTGTTTTTCCTACTTTTACCATGACCTTGATTTATTTGCAAGGCACATTTATCAAAAGAGGTGGTTCAACTCATAGCCAGTTATTAACTTCATAATAATTCTTTGCTTTGAAGTATATTTTTGGTACTTAAATTCTTATTTTTGGTGTTCCCCTATTTTCATTTTAAGCACAAATTAGTTTTCATATTGCTGAAGACCTGATATATTCTCTCTTACCTGAGATTGAATAACAAATTTTCAGGATGACAAAAGATGTTATATTGTTGAACAAAAGCATCCATTAGCTTTCTTAGATTGGATTCTAAATATCTAGAAATAGTGATAATTTTCCAAATATGCTGTCCTCCTTTTGTTATGAAAAGCTTTGTTTTAATATGGAACCATTACAAGGACCCATTGTACAACCATATTATATGTTGTAAGAATGAGATTCTGAAGTGGATTTTCTGTGACCACATACAACCTCAAAATTCTACCTACAATTTTCAGCAATCTTGAATGAAAAACTGAAATAGACTTTTAATGCAGGTCAGAACCACATTCACTAAGTGATAGTATATGCAAATATTACATAAATATTGTTGATCATAGCTGAAAACCATTCTATTTTATCTGTCATATTCCCCGCACTCATTGAAGAAAATGAAAATACCTGTAGCTCCTTACAGGTTATGATTACTGTAAAAATTAGTCCACTAAAGGGTGTAATTCCAATTGTTGCACTACATAGAGAATTTAGTAAAGGCAACTTATTTGTATGAAGTAAACAAATGCCTACTGTAAGGGTCTATTGAGTTCAGCTCCATTAAGCAAATGAATTCTTTGTGTGTAATATTTATATTTGTTCCATGGCATTCAATTACTGTAAGCCCATTCATGTTATTTAATTTAAAAAAAATGTTATTTATTCTTTTATGGCTGTGGCTGCTCTTCCTCACTTGCACTTTTGTGTGGTCTTTTCTGTATAGTATAAAAGGGTAATTTTATACATTTAGTAATAAACAAATTATTCTTTAACTCTTATTTTTATTTAAATTTTTTATTTCAAAATTTACATAAAAATCAATTTTTGGCAAATATTTAAACGTCTTGGAACACGGGAAGAAATTTATCAAAATTGAAAATTTTTGTTCTATTATGTTTAAGACAACTTTTGCAACTTATACCAAAAGTAAAAAAAAAAAAAAAAAAAAAAAATATTTGTCACCAAAAGATATAGATTTTCATAAAAAAAAAAAAAAAGAAAAACCACGTAGATTAGTATACATAAAAGGCAATGTTTGCAACTGACACTGATTCCATTGACCAAAATTTAATCTTTTGATCCAGTCTGTTGTTTAGTAGGCCTCCTTAGCTATGTTCATGTAGCAATGATCATGTAATTACTGTTACAAAACACAAATTTTAAAGTTAACTTTCTTTAAAAATTTTAATGAACTGCCAAAAATGACATTTAGCGATTATTTGGCCAATTATTCATAAATAAACCAATGGATAAATTATCTATTAATCAACATAGAAAATTTTCAGAAATCTATAAATTTCTGAAATTAAGCTTATTTTTAATTTCTATAACAGAGGTTGAAGAATAACAGAAAAGTTACCAACACAAACTTAATTTGCTGATTTTATATGTTGGGAAAACGCTTATAGTTTACTATGTCAACAAATTTTAAATTAATAGCTAATTTTGAAGAATGACATTTGTAACTCATGTTATCTATTAAGAGGCCACATAAGGTAACATATCAACTTAATAATGATTTTGTTATTTTCCATTATACCTCTATGAATATATGTGCTAATTTTACACAAATGGAGATAAATGCTGTACAGAAACTCCATAATGATGTGGTTTAGGTAAAGATAATTTCAAATATTTTATTCTACAGTTATTGTAAATAATTTGTTGTTGCTCCCCCCCCCCTTTTGTCCTTCTGGCAAAACAGTCTGATCAAATAATTGTTCATTCCTCCAATCACCTATAGCTACATCACATGACTATGCAAGTCCTATTCAACATTTGTGTTCAATTGTGTAAAAGTAGTACAAATATTCATAGTTATAAAGATTTCTTTTAAAATTTCAAGAGAATTTTGCATGTTTTATATTTAAGCAAGGATTTTAGCAAAATTTAATGTCAGTTTCAAGAAACTTTAATCCTTTTACAACAGGAGCTCTTTGCTTAATTTTTAGTCTTTTACCACTGGTTTATGAAAGAGATTTCTGTAATTTAATCACAAAAATGGGCACAAGTACCAGTCGCTCGACCACAAGGGGTTAAACAATAAAGTAGAAACAACATACTACAATAAGAAAATATATTAAATATTTGATGAAAAATGAGCATTTATATGAAGTAATTTTTAACTCCACTTTTGCAAATAATGATTTTTTTTTCATAATTTACTAATTAACTAATAGGGGACCTTATATAAAAAGGTCAATTGAATATCATTAAAATACAGAAACATATCACAGATATAGTGAGTTGAATATCAGTTGCTTTTTTACAAGTACATGCATGATAAAGAATTTTCCACAAATTGTCTTTTGGGTAGCTTCCATTACAAAATATAAATAGGTACCTATTGCAGACATCTGGAGTTGAGCAATTTCGGGATATTTCAGTACATTGTCACCGGACATGATTCCTTGACACCAAAACCACCCCCTGTTGAAATTTTGATGTATACACACAAATATATCTATATATACACTATATACCATTAATGATTGGCCAGTTTCAATTTTAGACATTTTGTCGAATATTTAAAAAAATACTTGTCAGATTCTTCTGGAACTTTAGGATTATAAAGATTATGTTTGACCTCATATTTATCAACATCCGTTTGATAAGGAGGACAGTTATGTATGTACAAAAAATCAAAGAAAAATATTTGGCATCACCCTGTACTTTAAAATGCACAAAATGATCTATCGCTGCAGAATACAAGTACCGTATTTTCGGGTGTATAGGCCGCGGCTTATACAAGAAAAAACCTTCGAAAAAGCCGCTGCGGCTTATACACGGTGCAGGTTATACAAAGATTTTTTTTAAAAAAATTGTAAATCGTGATATTTTTTCTACAATTTTTAAACCTCAAAAAATTTGGAAATACATCGAAATTTGTAAAGTTTTTTCGCTATGCAGCGAAATATAGAGAGTTCTCTTACATTTTTTTTTTTTTCATTGCTTAAATACAGTTATTTCTGGGTTTGGAAGAACTGTCACAACAATCGCCAAGTATTGCACTAACCGGGAGCGAGAAATAATGACGCTCGAACGCAGTTTGCTCTTGATTTGAGAGGGTAAAAACAACAGTATAACATGTTACTTATTTTAAACTTACTTTTTGCTGAATAAGTCGTTTAAACGTTAACTGTAGTCAGTTTTTTCGTAGCGATGTGTCATTTGTTGAGGAACGATTCAAAAGGAGCGATTCCGAAAAAGAACGAAATCACGGAATCGATCCTTTTTTGGAAAGGTTCCCTAAAGGTTCGAATTCTCGGACTCGGTCCGAAACTCCGAAAAGGGCAAAATCCTCGGACTCATTCCGAAATGAAACAACTCCGAAAAGGTTCGATTCCTCGGACTCGTTCCGTAAAGGAGCAATTCCTCTGCCTCTGACTCGTTCCGTAATGAAACGACTCTAAAAAGGAAGGATTTCTCGAAATCGTTCTGAAAAAGACCGACTCCTCTTAATCGTCCGAAATGACATAAATCACACACTTTTTTTTTGTTCTTTGCAACAGGGCAGGGTAGATTATTTTTTTGAGAAATAAACTAAAAATGATCTTAAACTCAGAATTGTCAAGGTAGGAAAGGTTCCAGATTTAGGATTTTGTACTCTACAAACACAAAGGGGTGCTGCAACACCGATTCGCTAGCAAATTATTTTCTGATATTTTATTCATAGATTTTTTTTAAGGTCTCGTGTTTAAGTCGACCCCCCCCCACTTTGAAATTCTTTTTTTTTGTCTAAAAATTCTCAACTTATACGTGCGTATACACTTTAATGGCTTCTAACTTCGAACCCTGATCGAAATCTACGTTCGTAAATGGTGTATAGCCCGCGGACTGTACACCGATGCATCTCCGCGGCTTGTACACGAACTTTTTTTTTACTGCACTGCTCGATTTAAAACTGCGGGCTATACACCCGAAAATACGATATATGGATATTGTGCTACATGTTTACTGATAGAATAGCATGTTTATTCATGGAGATTTAGAAATTTTTTTTAAAGTTATAAAAAAAAACTGGCATGTTTTTAGCTTATGCAGTTTTTTCAACTAAATTTATCACCAGTTTCAGAAAAATTGGTAAAAATGTAGTAGAAACAATATGGTGCAATTGTAATATAAATATATTAAATATTTTATGAAATATGAATATGAGTAGTTGTCTGAGAATTTTTATCTTCACATGCACAAATGATAATACCGATCTTTTAACATAATTTATTAGTCAACTCTATAGAGCAACTCAAAAAAAAAAAAAAAAAAAAACTGTCTAATATGAAAATTTAGAAAGATATCGGTGATAGGAGTCAGCTGATTTTTTAGATCTCTCTAAGCTGAATAATAATGGATTTTCCACAAATTCTTGATTTAAATTCTTAATTTTTTTTTTATGCTTTAGCTTTTCTTCAATAACTACCGGAACAAACCTATTCTATGATAAAAAGAAGTATAAAAATCGAAACATTTGTTCCAAATCTTATCACTAATATTCTATAAATACTTTACTCAGTTAATAAAAAATGACAATTTGTGGAAAACTCCTTATTGTTGAGCTGTTTTTAGAGAGTAAGTAAAAAACAGCTCACTCTGTTGTTAATATCTTTCTGAATTTTCATGATATTTAACTGGATTTTTTTAATGAGTTGCCTAATAGTTGACTATTAAATTATGTAAAAAAATCCTAGTTGTTATTCATGCATACACAGATAAAAATTATTTCATACAACTACTCATATTTCATAGAATATATATTTACATTCCAGTTGCACTGTATTATTTCTACTACATAAATTATTTGCTATTTTATTTATTCTATTTATTTATATTTGTTCACATTGGATTTGAATATTTAGGATGATAGAATTGGCAAATTTCTCGCATAGCTGCCAAGTCAGATTGCCAAGCAATAGTTAAATCTGCAATTTAGCCATAAATAATATAAATGTTTTAAAAAAGAAAAAAATAGGCATGCTTTTATTGAAATTCACAAAAATGTAGGAAAAATATATATTCTTTGGAAAGGCTTATTCTGAAAACTGGTAGAAGGTGCACAATCCATTCAATTTAAAATAAAATTTTATTTAGAACAAAAAATAGAGAACAATATTTAACATTTTTTCCATGGATATGTTGATAACATCTCTGTCTGAGAGGCTATTCTCCCTACAGTGTGAATTGAACTGTGTTGGTATTCTGCCAATCGGAGAACTTGCAAATGTGGTCTAGTATAATTCTCAAACGATAAAAATATAGGAATAATTGTGAACTGAAACTTTTCACCCACAATTTTTAAACGTCAAAAAAGCAAATGAAAAAGAAATTATCCTTTTAAAAATATTTTCATTCTGTTAAGCTAATAAAGCTTTTGGAGTATGATAAAATAAAGTATCTATACCTCATTCTAAAATATATTACTACTGACCAATGCATTAATTGAATTTTATAGCAAGTTTTTTTAATGGTACTTTAAAGTACTGCTGGGGCATAAAGGGTTAAGATCCACTTCAGTCATGGGAGTAAAGGAAAACGCTAATGTTAAGTATATTATGGATTTGCTATCTTCAAACTTCTTGCTTTGATTTTAATGTTTTTGAATGATTTTTTTGCCTAGAATAGCTGAAGACTATCTACAACAGGGCTAGTTTTATATTTTTGATTTTGGTTATAGTTTTTTTTAAATATCAGGCTAGTTTCAATTTCAATGCTAGTCCCTACCGGATCCTAAAGTGAAAGAAATAATATTAAAAAAAACCCTCTGAAACCAAAATATGAAAAGTAAAAACTAGCCTGATCGTAGATCATCCCCAGTTATCCTAGCAGTGAAAAATAATAAAATTGAAGCGAGAAATTTGAAATTACCCCTCCATACACTTAACATTGGAATTTTCGTTTCTTTCTATGACTGAAGAAGTTTCTTAAGGGTTAATAGTGGGTTTTATTTTTCAATTGCACTCTCAGAAGAAATAAAAATGTTTAGGGGGACTTATCTGATGGGGAAGAAAAAATGTGGAATCCCATGCTATCCTATGGGAAAATTAGTTATCCTTCTTGTTTATTCATATAGGGAAATTTCAACAATTGTTTTTTTTTTTTTTCTTCCAGCAGATAGAAAGTATTTATCCTTACATAAGCTCCAAATTTTTATATCTTTTTCTACTTATAAGTTATGAGCAAGTAACGAATTATTTTTATACTTTTCAGAATTTTTGAAGTTTTAGCACAAATTTCAAAATATTCATAATGATCTTTAAAATATTTTAAGTTTACAGAGGGATGAACTTTCCTATCTACATGCTGAAAAAGAAATGCGGTAAAGAAATAACCTATGCTACTTACCCATCATAAGTAGTATAGGGTAAGTCTTGCAATCGTTTTAAAAATCGATTTTTTTTGATGGATTTACACATTTTAGACACCGGAGATTCCAAAAAACATATTTTGGAAAAAAAAAAAATTAAATAAATAAATAGCCGTCTGTCTATCTGTGTGTCTGTAAACGCTCTATCTCCTGAACAAATTAACATAGAAACTTTAAATTTGGAATGAACCTAATATGTAGATATGGGAAGAAGCTTATTTAATATCAGTAATCTCGATTATCCGGAACTATTTTTTTAGAACTCTTGAAATATTCGTTCTGATAAAAGGTATATAAAAATTTTCGATTTTTTTTTGTTATTTTAAAGCGCGAATGTAAAAGACAATAAAAAATATTAAATTTTGCATAAAAAATGAAATTGATCCGATACTTAGTTGTCAAGGTATTTGTAATCCGATTTTTCACACACTTCGATTTTTCATGACCTTGTATTTCATCCAAATTTGAATTCAAAGGCATATTTTAACCAAAAATGAGATGCTTAATCCAACGCAATAAACTGTTAGTTAATATAATTATCGTTTTTGGAATTATAAGGATTCTTTTTTTTATGCAATTCGGTAATATTTAGTGGCGCAGCCAAAGGGGTGATTTTGGGATTAAAACCCCTCCCAGAGATAAGAAAGATCGCTATAATTGCCGCTTATAGGAATCAAAACCAAACTTAATATTTAAACGTTTTGGCGTACTTCGGAATCCGCCGCTTTATTGAATCAAATCTCATTTAATAAAGTGATTCAATTAAATGGCAAAAAATCTACTTAAAACTGTGAAAGTGCATATTACATGGATTAGTTAAGTAAAAATTGGTTATTTGAATTAAATCACTTTTCTGAGACGTATTATGCTAAAAGAATAGTGATTTCCTGCCACACAGATGCTCTTTCAGTTTAAGTATTATACAATGAATATTCTAATTAGTTATGATTCTATTAACCGGCGATTCAAATAACCGGCAAACACCTTTATCAGAAACTCCCCCCCCCCCCTCCTTAGAACTGAATTCTGGCTGCGCCACTGGTAATACTTGATTGTACCGTCGATCAAGAAAGTATAGCCAAACTGTACGATTAAATGCCAGTAATGGCTTATCGCAGATGTCACATTGACTTGACATTAAACACGTTACATGTATTTGTTACATCATCAAGTGATTTTTAATTCGACGTTTTATATGTAGTATTATTAATCGTTTACTAATTTATTTGTTATTTCGTTATTTAAAATAAAAATTATGCCAATTTGTGTAATTTACGAATAGTTTGGCGATTTATATTATTTGTCGAAATTGATCGACGGGATGATCAAGTAGTAAAAATGATTAAAACTACGTTTAAATTGTTTTGGAATTGCGATGCATTTTATAAATAGTTTGCACATGTTTTATTTTCATATTTTATAGTATGCGTATCCTTTAAGGGTAAGTATTACAGGGGGCTCTCAATGACTAGTTTCCTTTCCACCGGATAAGTTCCTATCAGGGCCCTCGCTATGACTTTTTATTGGTGGGGGACAGAGCCTTACATTGCCAAGTCAAAATTCAGAATTTGCCAACTCGGTAAAAAGCAAACATAAATAGTTCTGGTCGTTTGCCAACTAGTTTTATAATTTTACCAAGAAATCACAATTAGAAAATGTAATGTAGTTTTTATTTGTACAAAGCTTAAAAATATTTTTAATTATATTGGTGACATTCATGAAATCTATCAGAAATAGAAAGTATGTTATAGTTTTTCATTAAAATTTTGAGCTAATTTGCCAATTGTAGCAGCATGTACAAATGTCCTTAGCGAGGCCCCTGGTTCCTATATAGTGAAAGATTGAAAGCAGAGCCATAAACTTGATAGTGATGAACATTTTATTTATAAACTTGCGTTACAGAAAAGTCTTCTTGAGACATCGCACAGTTAAAGATATGTATACAGATAAAAGAGTCATTTCATCACAATTATTTTGTCCCGCAACAAATGAGACAATAGAAAGCGATAGGCTTAGAATGAAGATTATCACAAGGTCTGCATTGTGAAGCTGATGTTGGTATTGAAACATTCCAATTAAACATATCTTTAACTTTCAAATAAGCTGCACAGCGTCTAGTATTAAAAATACACTATAAAATATGATGACTTAAAATGTTAGAAAAGTAAATACCATTGAAATAATTGCTAATGATTCATATAGGAGTTAGTTTGGCTAATTAGAGTATTACTCAGAAAGTTATGTTTCAGTTGTATTGTAAAGTGTCAGCACTATTCAGTTTTGTGCGAGGCATTGCTGTGTGACGCAACGATATCCGATGCTTACGTTTAAGGATATTTAGAATGATTAGTAATAAATGCTTTTTGAGCAAATAGAAAGATGTTATTAATTATTTATTGCATGCATTTTGTTATAAACGTACATACTATGTATTAAATGCAGGCAAAATTCATGAAAAAAAAAAACTCAGCAATTTATTAATTTTGTACTTTTGTGACAGTCAACGTAATGCTCTTCAAAACACTCTTTGCACTTTTATTAGGAAATTATTTCAAGGATTTTGTTTCCCTTTTATGATAAATGAAATAAATGCCACTTTCCTTTATTTGTATTGTGCGCTTCAATTTGTGTTGATTTACAATATACTTTATGCTGCAGCAGTATAGCTTAGTGTATTTGAAATGTATTAGCTTTAACATATAATTCAATATTTTGAAATTTTTATTTCGAAAAATCATTCTTGAATTAATTATTATTTGACAATGTAATTGTTTATTGGATTAACACTAGAAATTCCAGCTGCTGGCGATTTGACACCGATCAAATAATTAAATGCCGACTCGAATTAGAAACGTCTTCGTAAAATAAGTTAAATACAAAACACAGATAACTTACGTAAATAAATAAGTTAGATAGTTTATATTATTAATTCCGGCTTAAAATATTTTTATCAAGGTTGAGTAAAATTTCTGGATGTTCTAGTGTTAACCGACTATTTCTATAGAAACTAATATGAACATGCTCTTGCAAATATTTACTCCTGTTTGCAGTAAATTTCGGTAAAGCAGAATAAATTACTTAGTGTGCACTTTTTACGATTTTTTCGTCCACCCATTTGCTAAATTAACCCTTTTGGGTCTGGTGTACTATTAATAGTACATGTATTTTAAAGGAGTCTTATTTTGTTTTAAGAAATACTTTTGCTACTATTTATGTGTAGTAATGTTAGTATATGTCTATGCATTCATTATATGATTTCACTTTAGTTTAGGCTTTGCGCTGGTTGCGATTATTTCATTTTAAACACATATTTCACTCTATAAATTTAAAATAAAAGCTACTTTACTGAAAGAATCATATATAATAAAGCGCAAAAAGTCTTCAAAAGTTGAAATATAAATTAAATCTTATTGTAATAGAATATTTTCTAAATATCACAAAATATACTTCCTTAGCCGATTTCCATATGAATATGAATTGAACAGTATGCAAAACAACAACATTCGTTATCTTTCAGGCAATGAAATATTCGTTAAATATAACTTAATCTATTTGGATAGTTAGTGTTAATTTATTAACAAAAAAGTAATTTTTTTCGAAAAATTGAAAAAAAACTTCGGACCCGAAAGGGTTAAGATAAACTTCACAGAAGCAACAATTACGGAGTTCCTCTAAAAACGTTTAAAAGAAAAACTTCATTTTTTTGTTCTAGAATTCATTATGCGGACGATGACAAACTCTCTAATGCGCATGCTACACGTGGAACATTTGAACACTTTGCTGACACCTGAACGATTTTATAGGCGAGAATTCAATTTTACTTATTGTAAAAATATTGAATTAAAATTTACGTTTTGCACGAATAGATGGACGAACAAACATGATTGTAGTAAAATAAATAAATACACGGAAAAAACTGTTTTGTTAATATAGTTCCAACCGAATATTTTGCTTAGAATGACTGAATTGTGGTTAATCTAACCAAATGATTTTTTTAATTTAATAAAATTTTGTTTAAAATTTGGTCATTTCAATTAAAATGTTTTTGTTAGAGCTATGTTAATTAAAATTTAGTTGTTTCAACAAAACAGCTTTTTCCGTGTAAATAAATAAATAAATAAAGTAATGATGATTTATGTAACGCGCCTCTTTCTAAACAAATGACTAATTATAACTGACTGAGACGTAAAAATTATCAGTGTTCTTTTCTACAAAACGTGTGAAACCCTTTTTATTGAAGTGAATTTATAAAACGCTATTCAAAAAATATGATTGATGACTTTAACAGTTTATGTAGAAACGAAGGCGACAAGATATGTCTAAATATAAAGTATTTGGTACGAATTGTTACAGTAGCCAAATAAATAACGAGAAATAGAAATGGAATGTAACAGAATTAAGTTTTCAGTAAGTTAGTAGCTGAACGTAATTATTTAACAATTGTAAAAAAAAAAAAAAAAAAAAAAAAAAAAAATTGTAAAAAAAGCAATTTTTTGCTAATATTTTTTTATTTAAATGATCTTAATTATATCTTTTAGCTTTTATAACTTGGTAACGCTATACACCAGAGAATTGATAAAATATTTCCGCACAATGGAAAAATCAAGATTTCCGCACATGTACATAAAAATGATTAGTGACCACATGACTAATCCTTAGGCTGATTCATTTAAAATTTAAATGTACTGATGCTATTTTCTCCTCTGAGATAAATTTTTGTTCTCAGAAGTAACGTTAAAAAGCAGTTAAATTTATGCAAACACAAATTTTAGCCACCTTTCCTACTCTACTTACTTATTAGGCATAAATGTCAACTTTTACGCTTTTTTTTCTACCACTATTTTTACGCAGAAAAAATTGTCTTATTTAATCTGAAATTTTCTTTGATTTAATAATACATTTTTTTTCTGTTAAAATATAATGCTAGAAAAAAGTGTAAAAGTTGGTATTTATGACTATGTATTATTTATTATATTAAATAAATAAATAAAAAATAAAATAACAAAAAATGCAAGGATAAAAATCACAGAAAAAAATCTGAATGATAAGTTTTTAAATATAAAGATTTCTCTTCATTAAACATTCTATTGTTAATAATTTTGTATTGTAACCAGCACTTGTGTTGCTATAAAATTATAAATTTACATAATGTTCAAAAAAAAGAAAACAATAAAATTGGTATTCGAGTCGTCTTAAATGGAAAAGGAAAAGTTGAAGTGGAAACGCTTTACTTGTTATAATAGTATTATTTAAAACATTTTTTCATTATGTTTAGTAATTATGTAATTCTTTCTGTATTATTTTTCATAAAACATATTAATTTTAACTTTAAAATTATTTATAAATACTTCTTAATACTAAAAAAATTATAGTTATTATTCAGGTAAGTATTTTATTTCTAATTTTATGAAATATTTTCTGTACTGAAAAGTCTGATTTCTAAATTAGACCACACTACGAATATTTTTTTTTATTTTCTTTGTGGAAATTATATAAATTTGTTTATTTGCGTGCATATAAAAAAGGTATTTGCAAAAAGAAAATGATTATACATATGTTTTTAAACGTGTTTGCGTAAACATCTATATATGTACATAAATGCCGGCAAGTTTATAATTATTATGCCTTATGAATCCTGAAAATGTGATTTAACAAAATGTTAATATTTTTTTATTAGAATTTAATTTTCTAGCCTGAAATGATAATTTTGTATCAAGTTCTAGTTTGTACTTTTTTTTTTTGAGAAATTTGTTATGAAAAAGAACTTGTTTCTGAGTGGCCTGAGTTACAGACCTTGATAAAAATGTAGTGTTAATGTAATATTTGTTCTTTAATCTATGTGACTATTATATCACACAATTTAAAATTGAAGTATCATGATAACTATTTTATGTTTGCAAATTTACATTTTATATTATCTAGGCCTACATAAAAATTCTAGTCTATACTATGCCTCTACACATTGTGAAAAGCAGACAAAATGTGCTGAGAAATTTTATATGAAGGCAGGTTCGCACACATGCAATTTAGCGCATATTTATGTAAATTTTGCAATTTTTAAAAATTTTCCTACGTTTGTCTAAAGTAGTAAAAAGCAGAAAGTTTGAATTAGAGTCAACATTATTCATGCGACAATGCACATGTGTTAAGTTTATTTATTTTGCAGGGTTGGTTGCTGTTATTGAGAGATGTACTTTTGTAACTCATAATGCATGAGAGAGGTGAAAGTTATGTAATTTCATCTTCTTATTGCCGCATGAATTTTGATTTGCAGCTTCACAATGCAGCACTGTAATAACACAGAAGACGTCATCCAGTACAGATATGTTTTACATTTATGCAGAAAACAAACTACGTTATAGACACACATCAGTAAAGGTTCATTACACTTTTTTTCCCCAAAAAATCTGGAAGCAGCCACTTTTACAGTCAACGCTGCAGTTAGTTATGTACAGAAAAATTTCTGAAGAACGGAGAAATTCAAAAGCACCAGATATAAATTTCTCGTTTTTCTTCATATTCACATTGGTCTGTTTCACACACGCAAAACATTCCGTTGTACATATGTATATATTTATATGTTTTCTAAAGCTCCTAGTTCTGTAAAATCTTTGTCACAAGCAACGTTGAACTATTTCTAATACTTTATATGCCTCTAAGGATAACGAGAAGAATAAACCTAAATGTGCTTTAGAGAAAGGGTAAGGACATTTTGTTTTAACTAGTGTAAAGAACTATGGTTTCAATAGGTCTGCAATTTAATAATTGCTATACAACGAATCATTATAAGGCATTTAGAAAGTTTGTTTTATCAAAAAGATATTTACAAAAATTAAATGACTTTAAAAGTCAGACATAGCCAAGATAAAATCAAATTATGTTCTTGTTAGAAGCTTATTTCTGAAATATACCCGTTAAAAATATTTTTTATTTGTTAATCTAAGCATATAAACAGATGTCAGTTGCATTTTAAAGAAATCAGAACTTCAGACTCTACAATTAATTTTATGTATTACAAAATCATAATGAGACTTTGGAATTTAAAAAATCTTTTACTTGTATGTTATAAAGTTTTGTATACAAGAAATATGTTTGAAAAAATTATTTAAAAGACATTTTCTATGTTTCTAAATTTACGTGGTCTGAACTTTTAATTATTAAAATATACAATAAAATATCAAAATATAAATAAGTTCGTATCCTTAGTATTGTACCTTTTTTTCTCAAAATATAGGGAATACATTATTAATCTGCATAAAATACGCAATACAGAATTGGAATTTAATAAAGAATAAAAATTTAGCTCGGAACTAAATTTAATTCATTCGTTATATTTTAAAGGAAATTTTTATTATACTTCAGAAAAAAAAAAGAAATCGCTTGACCAATCTAATATTTTTCCATTTTCAATCACCATTTAAAAAAAAAAATACAAATTTGTCTTGACACACTTTGTTATTTATTCAAACAAGTACAGTGCCAATGACTCTCTTTTTTCGATAGAATGCTTAGTTAACGTTTAAATTAACGAAAAAAACCTTGAAAAGAATTTATCAGATGCACCATCAAAAGTCTATTCAAGTGGTTGACAATATTTCGCATTTTAATAATGAAATATTTCAAGCACATTTGAAATTTGGCAGTGGTTGTACTTATTGTGAACATTAAAAAAAGGAAATTTCTATACAAAAATAAAAAAGAAATTTTAAATATACCGCTTCAGGAACTTTTCTATAAGTATTAAAAAGGCAGTCAAACAGTTCCATTACGATTTATTCAGTAACTTTGAAAATTTATACCTTTTGTTATCTTTCATATAGCACTCATATATCTCATTTGAAAGATAAATAGAAATTGTATTAAAATATTTTTGAGGGAATGCATTACTAAAAAGGAGATTATTTTACCGGTTTTCAAGGTTTATCTACAGTTTAAATTATTTTCGTTTTCATTTAAAGTCTCATGCCCCAACTTAATTACTATCACAATTTATACTCAACACACATATAACGCGGACTCAATCTTAAGAAAATAATTAAAACTAATAAAAACAACTTTCGCATACTGAGTTCCTGGAATTTGGTTAGATTTTCTTTGATAAATTTCGCACAGTTCGATAAATCTTCTTTTAAAAACATTAATTTTTCTTTGTAGCTTTAAAGATGTCTTTGAAAGAAGAGAATATCCCTTTCCTTATCCTATTCTGCTTCAAGGCGCACTGATGGTCCAGTACAATATCTGGTGAAAATTTCATTCTCTGCTCTTCTGCAGACAAGTCATAGCTTCTTGGACTCGAAGTGGAACTTCCCTTCAGCGCGAGAAAAGTTGGTCGCTTACCAGTGCTGGTCGGGTGGTAATGGTCCTGAAAAAGCTGGCTGGTGGGCCATTCGTTGGCCTCTTGGGGGGATATGGGGTCCTCGAGTTGCGGATTCTCTTTCATATTCCCTCTCATCCCATATGTTAGGAGATGGTGCGTATCCTGCAGATGTCGGAATGCCTTTGTGACCTGCACCGGGTGCATAGTGGGATTTTTCGGAACTTCGAATATGTCCTCCTCGTCCATGATCCTCGGGATCCGATGGGTTCTTACCATGTTGGTAGTCCTCTCGGTGTATCCCTGAAATTGAAAAAAACTTTCAACTCGACAAAATAGTCATTACAGGCATGAGAGTGTTCCGACCCAAATGATCGATTAGTACCAATAAATTTTAAAAGTACACTTTGGTTTATAACGTCTCAGAAATTCCGTCATTAAACAATATCAGAATTTTTAATAAAATTTAGTGGTAGTAATCGGTCATTTTGTTCAGAGCACTATCATCCTTGTCATTAAAAGCATCAAAATAAAGAGAGAAGGCATACATGCCAACCTTCGGCTTTTTAAATATCAATTAATTAAATTTCCAACCAGAAATTTATTTAACAAACGAAATTAAGTAAATTTCAATCGACGCTGGCTTAATTAATCCCAAACACTCCTAATTAGAATTAATTAGTTCAAAATATGTTTTTTTTATTTAAAAAAAAGCCTGAGGTCGGCAACTCTGAGAGGGGTATCGGTATATAATAAGAATATTTTACATTTTTTTCCTGAAAACCTTTCATTATTTGACATGAAACAAACAATTAACTATTGCTATGAAAGAGGAAAATATAACTTTAGTTAGGTGACCAGATGTCATCATTTTCTGAGGATACTTGTCATTTTGAAGGCAATCTATTTATTTTTTAAATTTTTTAATGAAGATACATTGATTCAAATGCGGTCCAAGGCAACTTTTTCTCCAGAGCAAAATTTCACATATGTTCCCTTCGACCTGAATTTCCCAACAAACACCATTCACATTTTTCCTTTTACTTTTCTAAGCACCTGAAGCAAACTGGGAAGTAAATTAATTCGATTATTCAAAGCATTAAATATTAGATTATAATTTTTTGTCTTTGAACATGATTTAACTTGTTAACTCTTTGAGCTTTGGGGTGTAACTTTCTTCAAAATTCCAAATGTCACATTGGCACCAGTATTTCGCAAAAAAAAAAAAGAAAAAAAAAAAAAACCCGATTAGCAATAAACACGAAAAAAAAAAAAATGCATTAAACCTTTTTCAAATAAATTTGATTGAATTTTCTGCTGCGATTGTGAGATTTCTGAATTAAAATTATGTGGTAGAAAATTCTACCATCAGAGCTCAAGCCACACATCTTTTTATAGTTACAAGTTTGACTGCGAATGAAAGATTTATATAGAATCAAAAGTAATTGGCACACAGCGTAAATTTAACATGTGTTAATCATATGTAGGATATCATCATAGTTTCGAGACCCAAAGACTTGGGACGCCTGGTTCAAAGACTGGCCTTTCATTGATTGAAATTACGACAAGCTGACCATATGATAATCTTTTTCTAATCTAGTATCTCATCTTATATAAATACTAGCTGATCCGCCCGGCGTTTCCCGGGACCATAGATGTTTTCAAACAAATTGCGAATATATAAAATCTCCATTCATATTAA
Source organism: Maratus speculifer (assembly GCA_964019185.1). NCBI lineage: Eukaryota > Metazoa > Arthropoda > Arachnida > Araneae > Salticidae > Maratus > Maratus speculifer. Next base: position 60,603,852 of record OZ025299.1, on the reverse strand, counting down.
AATAGAAATTTTATTAAAATTTTTATCAAGAGAATATTTTAAATTTTATCTGAATGAGCACAGGTATGTATTTCTGCTACGAAAACCATGTTTTGGAAGGATAAAGAAATATAGTCGTTGATTTTAGCTGTTTTGAACTACAAAAATAATGCAATAATTGTATTATTTTAAAATTCCTTTCTTATATGAGACCTATTCCATGCAAAATCTTCTGAGCACGCACGCGACGTGCGCTGCACATCTGAACAAACCCTAAGAAAATATAAAAGGAGTAATTACTTAATTTACTACTTTTTTTGGATGGTGCCATGGATGTATTTGGAAGATCGATTGTAAATCAATCAGGAAAAACAAAATCATCAAAACAGGAAAAGTTAACAAATGAGTGGGCAATTTGTTGCTAGCATTCAGCTGTGAAATGCAGTTGTTAAATCCCATATTTACCGACTGCTCTCATTGGCTGGTTGCTTCGTTGCCGTGATTGGTGACTAGCTGCAAATATGAAAAGTGAAAAATAACACTAGTAAGTCTTGATTACGTCCACTAATAACTATATCGTAATATTAATAATATATATTCTATATAAAAATAAGAATCTATATTATAAAAACATTTTGCTTCTAAGACGTTGTATATTAACAAAAACATTTAAAATATATTAAAACATTTTTATTTACATGTTTCAACTCACTATTAATAGAGTCATCCTCAGAATGTAAATAGAAAAAAAATTGTAAAAAAGAAAAAAAAAAGAAAAAAAAATGTATTTTTAATTTTTATTTTTCTATTTACATTCTGAGGATGACTCTATTAATAGTGAGTTGAAACATGTAAATAAAAATGTTTTAATATATTTTAAATGTGTTTGTTAATATATAACGTCTTAGAAGCAAAATGTTTTTATAATATAGATTCTTATTTTTATGTAGAATATATATTATTAATATTACAATATAGCTGCAAATAGCCTCTAACTTGGCTGCTTCTTTGCCGTGGATTGGTAGAAAGCTGCAAATATCCTTTTACCCAGTAAGTTTTAATTAAAAAAAAATCTAAATTGAAATTTAGAAATCTGGCTGCGAAATGCACTTTCTTGTGTTAGCATCCACACATGACAAAAATTTCAGAGAGCTGGGTATTATAATTTCGGCGTTATCCGCGTTCAAGCAAGCAGGCAGACAAACAACTCTTGTTTTATATATATATAGATACCTTAAACATAAAAAATATCCCCAGAAGATGATATGCCTTCTGATCATCTTAAATTTGCGATTAACCTTTGACACAGAAGTTATCGTTTTAAGTTCGTTTTTTTTTTTTTTTTTTTTTTTCTTTATCGCTATTTGAATAATACTTTTTTTTTGTTTCTGCATTTTTGGTTATTGCGTCTAATAATAAAAGATTTTTTCAAAATGTAAATCTAGAAAAAGATTAGCAATTTTCTGTCGTGTGTGAAAATGCTGTCATTGTTTTTTTGTAACTTTTTAAATAAATGTTACTGAATATTGAAATAGTATATTATTAATTATGACAGTTTTAAAGTTTCACGATTTATTTAGTTTTCATGTAATTATAATAATGCAAAATAAGGAATTTAAGTTATTTTTTACATGTAGCATCAGTTTGCTTTATTTCTTAACGCAAAAGAAAATCCTGTCATTTTTCTTATGCCAATTCTGTGTCATAAATCATTAATTATGACAGTTTTAAAGATTGACGATTTCTTTAGTTTTCATACAATTATAATAATGCAAAATAAGGAATTTAGGTTATTTTTTACACGTAGCATCAGTTTGCCTTATTTCTTAACACAAAAGAAAATCCTATGTTGTTTTTCATAATTACACTTACATCAATATTATTGAGGCATAGATTAGAAAAATGATTATAATCTAATTTTTGTAGTTTCCAAAAATACATATTTTTTTACTCTTTATTTACTTATTTTTATTTTCTATATTAATAAAAAAATATTTTTGTGATATTGAGAATATCGTACATTGATAAAATATGAACAAATACCATTTCAAAAATGTTTTCCGAAGTCGTTTCTGTATTTTACGTTTTCTGTGCCTTTTAAAATCACAGCCGTTTGGATTTGTTAAAAATATGGATATTTACCATTAAAAAAAATATTTTCCTTATTTTTCATTTTTTCTAAATTTTAAAATCGCAGTCATTAGAACCCGGGTAGAGTTATAAAAAGTCAAATTATACATTTGTTTAGATGGTACTTTTGTGGTATTGAGGGTGCAATTCAAATTAGAAAATCTGGATGAATTCTATTTAAAAAGAATTTTTGGACGTTTTTTTCATAATTTCGCTTTTTTAGCATTTTAAAATCATAATCGACAGGACTCTGAAGGAGTTAAAAAATACATTTCTATTGTCAGTACTTTTGACTATTGATGGCATCTGACATTAAAAAAATAACATTAACTAACTAAGAAATACATATTTTCTGGTTTTGTTTTGCAGTTTTAACTTGCCTAATGTGTTTGAGGGAGTGGGGATGTTAGAAAATATAAAATACTTATTTGACAATTGAATGAAAGTGCTGTTATACCTATGAAAATGTTATGTCAGATTCATTATTTATTATAGAGAGCAAAGTTAGATAACTAGAGATTTATAGATTTAACATTGTTTGATAATATTTAACATACCTGAAATGATAAAAAAATGGATTTTCACTTTTAAATTAATATATAGATTTTTAAAATTGTTCTTTTGCATTACATATTCGCCCATAATAATATATTTTAAGCCCTATGTGCAAGAAAAATTTCTATTCAAGGATTTTTGTTACAATGGCTCTAGTGAGAAGGGATTTCTTTTATACATTTTAATAATTTTACTGATAGTTATTAAAAAAGAGACGTTTTAAATAAAATAAAGTTTGCCTGAGCATTATGTTTGGTCTTTTACAAAATATAATACATTAAAGTGTCATTGGGTTAGAGGTACAGAGTGTTATGGAAAAAAAATGTAGTGTTGTTGCTTCTTCTCTACACATGTGTGGACATTGTCATATGATATGTATAATTCGACGTATTAGCGTCTGAATAAACATATTACATGATGGGAAAAAATCGTGATTTAGAGGCTTTCGATTGAAGACAAATAATAGATACTAGCAAATATAGGTTATTGAATCTGAGTAAAAACTGAACAATTATGTCTTCCCGATCTATAGCATCAAGATTATGACAGAGAAGAGATTAAAGAACGCGGTACAAGGGATATTTAGGGTTGAATGAACTTGAACTTCTAAAATCCAGCTGTATCGTATCCATCCAGTAACAACTAATTTTAGCGCAGGTGACTATCTAATGCCAAGTAGCACAAAATGGTAGAAAAAACTTTGGCAAATTATCTCTCCACATTGAACCACATTAAGAAATGTCCACCTTCCTCTACCATCATCCAAAGAACCATTTGCCAATAAAAGCTCATCAGTCATCCAACCGTTGACTGTTTAGAGCCCTGAAAAGGTACAGTCCAAATTAGAGAGTATCGCTGCATCTCCATTTCCAAACTATTTCCATAAACTGCCAATAGTCAGCCAACAAATTATGCTACTTAGGGCTGAATGATAAGGGAGAATAGATTGTCAATAGACAGATAGTGTAGCACTCGTTGTACTAAATAGGTTCCAAGAGTACATGGTGCATAAATGTATCACTTGTCAATGACATACTCAGGACGCAATTAATCTGCGAAGCTTTGGGAAGCACAGTGTCCTTTTAGGGCCCCCTTTCATTCGTGAAGCGTTTTCTAAATTCGACATACCCGGAAACTCACCAATGCTAAAAATATTACTGAAATTACTACAAGTATTATACTATTAAATTTATCTATTTTGATTGGTTGGACAACAATATTGCTGGATATATTGACTTTGGTTGGTTCGACAAACTGAGGCATCGTGATCAAGTGGTCAACTGATCTATTACATAAAAATCAATTTGTTACGAAATGTATTTTATAAAGCACTTAAACTATATATAAACAAGTTTATAACTTGAAAATAAATTATATCAAGATTTGGAATGCAACTTAATTCAATATAAAATTTGGGGCCCCTTATGCTTTCAATTTCGGGCCCTTTAAAATTTTCAAAAGGAAGCACATGCTTCTCATGCTTACTCGGTAATCAGGGCCTGGCCATACTAACGCGTTCAACAACTTGTATGGTCCTAGCACTATAGACTGTTATAGCTGAGTATTGTGGAGTAGTGAGTCTCGAATACGATTGCGTCTGATACGATAAAGAGTATATCTTTAGATTAACAAAATTTATATATTTATCATGATATTACAAAAAAGACATGTAAATGTACATAGCTTCGGAGGGTTAGCGATGTTTTTTCCCCTCAACATTTGGGATCTATGGTGCACGTAGAAAGTACCCCGTCGATCTCTAAATAAAAGTCAAACTCTCTCATATTTTTATGTTTTTTTTAGTCCCTGTGGGGAAAGAGTTTGAAGCAGAATAACTGCTTCTTCCGAAGGTTTTGCCGGCAATCACCTGGTTTAAGAAGGATTCTACCTAAGTCTCTTTACTGAAATGACCATCAAAGTTACATATTTAATTCCTTTCAATGCCATTGAAATACTCTGTAAAAGACACTTTGTACACAAGTATCTTTAACTGATTTGTAAAAATTTCTAACACATGTTTGACAAATTATGTCATCAAAATATTTTCGTAAACTTGTTGAAACCATGCGTCTTCATGTAACAGATGTTATCAAGGATAGAGGAGCAGCAGTCTATTTCTAATCCGGTTGTTCTAATTCAGTGGCACTTCAATGTATAAAATAAAAAGTAATCAAACACATAAATAATTTCAGAGTCTAAATCTAAATAACGGCAGTTTCTTGTTAATATTCATTATTGATTCAATTTTCAACAATTTACATCTCACTAACCACTGTTTACAATAGATGAATATTTGCATTTCTAAGTTAATTTTCTTCGCACATGCTGAAAATAAATTTACCATACAATTATATTACTTTTGAGCATTTAAAGTTAGACGAAACTTCAATATGCTGATGACCTCTTTTGAGAAACATAACGCGTGGTTTTTCAAAGATCTTTTTACGATTCAAACAATGCATTTATTCCCCCTCATTCCGAGAATTACAGCTGTTTATTTTCAAAGCTCTAGTTTAGACTGTTTTCCGTACGTTGCATATTAAAATGCAAAGAAGGTAATACAGGATGCATAGGAAAGATCATTTTTAACAGTGATCTTCGTCTTTTTAAATCGTGGAAGTCCGATATTAAATAAAAATAAAGATCCTAAATTTTTATTTAAAATAGTTGTGGTCAAATGTGTTATGCTTCATATTTCTATTTACTTCTTTTTTTACATAAAAAAATTTGTTTTGCTACTTTAAGTTTACTTAAAATATTTAAATTAATACTGTAAATTATAAAAATTTTTTAATAAATTAAAATATAGTTTTAGTCTTTTATTTAAATTCCTTTGAGCTGTGTTTTATATGGTGCTGTTAATGCCATCCAATCAAATTTATTAATGAATTTTACATTTCAGTAATTGACTATACATTGTTAGGTTAACTTACTTTTCGTACTATCTTTTACGAACAATAAACAAATGCTCCAAATTAAAATAAACTGCAAATCATTATTCCTAAAATTTAAGCTTAATTTCACAAAAATTACAATTAAAATTTATTGTTGGTAACTGAGTATTTAAAAATTTTCCAAATTCATAATCTTATTGCAACACAGTTAATACACTACTGGCCATTAAAATTGCTACACCATGAAGGCGACATGCTACAGAGGTGAAATTTGAACGACAAGAAGAAGATGCTGTGATATGCAAATGATTAGTTTTTCAGCGCATTCTGACAAAGGAGGTGCCGGTAGGATACACCTACAGTGTGTTTAAATGAGGAAATTGTTCAGCCGGTTTCTCACACAGAAATTGCATTTAAGCGTTGTTGCCTGGTGAAAAATTGTTGTCATACCTCGTGTAAGAAAGAGAAATGCATACCAGCATGTTTCTGATTTTGATAAAAGCTGAATTGTAGACTACCGGGATTGCGGTTTATCGCATCACAGTATTGCTGCTCTCGTTGGTCGAGATTAAATGACTGCTCCCAGAATATGGAATCGATGGATTCAGAATGGTAATACGAAACGCCATACGGGATCTCAGTGGTTCCCTATCACTAGCAGCCGAGAAGACAGGCATGTTATCCGTATGGCCGTAATGGATCGTGCAACCACTTCACGAGCCCTGAGTCAAGAAATGGAGTCATTTGCAAGACAAAAAAGTGTCTGCACTAACAATTCGTCAATGTTTGCAGCAGCATGAACTCTCAGCTCGGAGACTATGGCTGCGACTTCCCTTGACGCTGCGTCATAGGCAGGAGCGCCTTCAATGGTGTGATCAACGACAAACATAGATGCACGAATGGCGAGGCATCATTTTTTCAGATGAATACAGGTTCTGTTTACAACATCATGATGGTTGCATCCGTGTTTCGTGGCATCGCAGTGAGTGCACATTGGCAGCGTGCATTCGTCATTGTCATAGTGGCCCATCACCTGGTGTGACGATGTAGGTTGTCATTGGATACACGCCTCAGTCATCTCTTGTTCGCACTGACAACACTTTGAACTGTGCAGGATACATTTATGATGTTATACGAATCGTGGCTCTACCCTTTATTCGAGATCTGCGAAACCCTACGTTTCAGCAGGATAATGCCCGACCGCATATTTCCGGAATTGTAAGGACCTTCTTTGATACGGAAAATATTCGGCTGTTACCCTCTCCAAATCTCCCACCACTATAAAATAACTGGTCAATGGCTGCAGAACGACTGGCTCTTAACCATACGCCAGTCACTACGGTTGATGAACTGTGGCATCGTGTTGAAGCTACATGGGTGTCTGTACCTGTATATGCCATCGAATCTCTGACTCAATGCCCAGGCGTGTAAGTGCTATCATTACTGCCCGAGGTGGTTGCTCTGGGTACTTATTTCTCAGGATCTACGCACCCAAATTTCATGAAAATTTAATCACTTGTTATTTTTGTCATAATATATTTGTCCAATAAATATCATTTTTTTATCTGCATTTCTTCCTGGTGTAGCAATTTTAATGGCCAGTAGTGTATAATTCCTAACTTCAATATTAACAATTAACACATTAGCTCGTGAGTTAAGTTTAAATCAAATTTCAATTAAATTTTACAAATTATTTGATAATTAAATATCCAATCAAAAAAGAAAACACTTACGCAGATATGAGCATTTGGCGGTTAAATTAGTGGTGCAAGTATATCCAAATTAAGATATCCGAACTCCTTTAAAATGTAACTTTCGATCAAAATATCGATTTTTCATTTTTGCAATACTATTAAAATTAAATCTTTTTTCTATCGAAATCTGCTTAAATTTTGTCTGTATCTAAAACAGAACTCGAGTTATAGCTGTTTAAAATTACATCTATTACAATATTTGAATTGTGTTTTGAAGTTATTTTTAGCTTTTTCTCAAAATGAAGTTTTTCAGGTTTTTACTATACGTAAAACATCCTAAATCAAAAAATTATCCATGGAATGCCACGAAATTTTCTGGACGAACTTCTTTTATAAATGTCTTTTTAGGGAATAGACTTCACTGATAATTATACACTGCTCAAAACAATTAAAGGATATTGCAGTTTTAGGTGGATTTTGTATCTGGGAAACTTTTTAGCTGATTGATACATGGTCGACAGACATAGTAGGTTATATGAGAATAAATTACACATGTTTGGCAGAAAAAAATGCATTTTTATTGCGCATTTGTGTACAAAAGGAAAAAAACACAATTTGTGCATATGAGAAAAAAGAATAAGAAAAGGTGTTTTCTTCAAAGAAAATCATTTTCAGTAGGGGGTATGGTTTCCACGGGTGGCCAGCAACGTTGAACACCTTTGAGGCATGGACTCAATGAGGCTATTAATGACGAGTTGGGGTATACTGCCCCACTCTTCCAGAAGAGCTCTTTCCAGTTCTTGGAGAGTTTGTGGGGGTTGTTGGCGGCCAGAAACTCGTTTTCCTGGAGCGTCCCAAACGTGCTCGATTGGATTCATGTCTGGAGAACACGCTGGCCATTCCATTCGAACGATTCCTTCCTCGAAAAGGAAATCCTCCACCGGGTTTGCACGATGTGGCCTGCAGTTATCGTCCATTAAAATGAAGTTATCTCCGATTGCTGCAGCGTAAGGGACTACAATAGGTCTGAGGATCTCATCCCTATATCGGCGACCAGTCAGAGCTCCATCTCGAATGATGTAGAGGTCAGTGCGCCCGTCAATGGAGATGCCACCATACACCAACACTCCTCCACCGCCAAATCTGACACTTTCGTGCACGAACGCAGGATTATTCCTACAGCCACGGTCCCTCCAGATGAAAATACGCCTATTATCCGGATGCACAGAAAAACGGGACTCGTCAGAAAACAGAATATTGTTCCATTCATTTCTCCTCCAGTTGACATGCTCGGTTGCCCACTCCCTGCGGTCGCGAAGAGTCCTTGATGTTAATCTAACACATACCATCGGTCGGCGAGCATACAGACCTACAGCATGGAGCCGGTTTCGGACAGTCTGAGTTGAAATCGTGGTGCTTGTAGCCGAGCGAGTGTGTTGTTGGAGAAGAGTAGCGTTCATGTTTCGGTGTCTTCGAGCTGTTAACGCTAAATACCGATCTTCATTGGGCGTTGTTACCCGTCTACGACCTTGCCCTGGTCTTCGGCCTGCACATCCACTCTCCAAAAAACGGTTCCAGATCCTGGAAATGACACTTTGTGATACTCCAATGGCTTGCGCTACTTCGGCTTGAGTTTGGCCCCCTTTTAACCTACCAACAATTCTCCAAGCTTCTGAATCTGTCAAATGACTTCGCTGAGACATCGTACTCATCGAAACAAAGCAATCACTGAACGCCGATCATCCTTGTCTTCATTCTCTTTTATCCAGTTGAAAATCAAATTTCATTCGCTGCCGCTGAAGCGACGTTTTTGACGTCGAACTCAAAATTTGCATACTCCACAGTTTGAAAACCAGAAAAATTTGCATTTGTGATTCTCTTCTTCTATTTTCGGCAAAATAAATTTCGTTTATATCTTTATTTTATATAAAACTTCAAATATCCTTTAATTGTTTTGAGCAGTGTAATTTGGCGATAGTATTTTGGTCGACGGGATAACAGAGTAGTGCCGTTAATTTTTACGTAATTATATGTCATTTCTTTGCACATGTATGCCAAGATAATAACAATTTGACGCTGAAATATTTTTTACCTTCTTTTTTTAAGTCTAACATTTTAATTGTGTTTAAAGGGACACGTTCTCGGTATAGTATCTCAAATTCAATGTAATGTTCAGTTTTATTTATTAATCTATGGAAGCCAAGAAAATAACACCATAATGAATATCTACTCAATTTAAAAAAAAACTTTAATCACATTATTTTCAAAGAAATATCTAAAAGATCTTGCTGGTACCTATGATTTTACTACTTCTGACTTACACTACATCAAAAATAAGAAGGATTACTCTGCAGTGCCATATTTATACCTGATAAAAAAATAAAATTCAGGTCAAGAAAATGACATTCATTTTCAGTGACAATCATATTTTAATTATGGAAAATATTTGTAAAATACAGAATTTGTTACCTTCCTCATATATGTGTTTTATAAGGTATAAATATTAATTAGAAATTAAAAAAAAAAAAAAAAAAAAAAAAAAAAAAAAAAAAACTAGAAAAAAGATCTCTGTTCAGTATAGCAGAAGGTGTTTTGCTTTGCACACAGCACAGTGTAACATGCCAGGAAAATGACTATCTGAAATTCTACGCATTTTAATTGTTTTATTTGTGTTACTAGCGGCCTTCGCCCGCTACGCTGGTCGGTTTATCTAAAGAAATCTTGAAGAAGTAGTTAGATAAGGTTCAGACATACATTAAAAAAAAAAAAAAAAAAGCAAGTCGATCATTCAAAAAACGTTGGGAAATATCAAATATTTACTGTAATTTTTTAAGAAAAACAAAGTTTCGAAAAAAAAAATTAAATCGAAAAAAAAATTACACTGACATATTAATGCAAGGAAATTTTCCCAGAGAGAAAATTCGCCTTGAATACAATATTTCAAATTCTTTTAATTGCTTATAGGCGTTAATGCCAACATAGTGAAAAAAAATTCCATGCTGGGAATCGAACCCGGGCCATCAGTATGGCGCACTGACGTTCTACCGACTAAACCACATGGAACGACAGCCAGCTTGAAACTTTCTCATACTTAAGTAGACTGGCGAAAACATAACGATAGCGCGTTTTAAAATCGCACAGTGACATCTATTGGATTTTATATGTACTAAAAAACGTTATGTACTAAAAAACGTGAGCAGCGCACCTAATAGTTTCTTTTGTTTCTTTTTGTTACTTTTTTGTCTGTTGTCCGATTTTGATGAAACAAAGCCTATACACTGCCCGGGAGTGTGCATTCTTCATTAGTGAAAACCGCATAAAAATCCATTCAGTAGTTACGAAGATAACCTCGAACAAACAGACAGACAGACAGACAGACAGACAGACAGACAAAAAATTCAAAATTTTTTTTTTTGTGTTTCATTGGTTTTTTTTTATCGCCCTGACTCCATTTTTGTCAATTATCTTCAATGTACAGACACACCGGGTCCTACTGTTTTATTATATGTATAGTTTTATTTGTGTTATTAGAAATATAATATATCTTGAAAATACTTCTAAGGACACTTTTTATTGGAATGTGACAAAATAAATTGCATTATGCAACATTTAATAGGAATTTTATTGTGGTGACTGCAATTTCCGTATTTTGTGATATTCACCAATAAATACGTCACAAGATGATTTAACCTCTTGCGGCGCGGTGGTATATCTATGAAACTAATCGATTTTAATTCCTAAACGCCACATTGGCACCGGAATTTTGGTAAAGAAAATTCTTTTTATTGAATTCCTGGAAAATAGCTTCTTATTAATTATAAATAAAGTTATTTTAAAATTCCGGTGTCAGTCATCAATTTCAAGCCTTAACCCTTAAATGCAGAGGATAGAACGCGTTCCAAAAAATGCGCAATTCAAAGAATCAGAATTCATACCAGAAAAATCTAAATAGTAAATTTTTCTTTATATAATTACGAATGGTCTGTCATTAAGTAAAGTGAAAATTGCTCTTTTAAATTTCTGGTGAGAATACGGAATATGTGAATAAAACCCCCAATAAATCGGGAACACTTATGGTATCGAAAATGATACAATATGCATTTAAGGGTTAAGCAATCACTTTGCTTTGCGCCGCAAAGGGTTAAGGGTTGTATATTGTGGATATATATTGACTTTATAAGTTGGATATACTTGTATTTATATTTTAAACGTCTTTGGTCAACTCTGCGTAAGGATTTTTTTTTTTTTTTATGTTTGAATATTTAATTTCCAAATAGTTTTGTAACATTTAAGTAAAATTTGATTTAAACTTAACTCACGAGCTAAAGAGTTAATTGTAAATATTGAAGTCAGGAATTATATTAGTTATGGTGTAATAAGAGTATGAATCTTGAAAATTTATAAAATGTCCTGTCAGTGAAAATACTCAATTACCAACAACAAATTTTAATTGTAATTTTTGTAAAATAAAGTGTAAATTTTAGGAATAATACTTTCAAATTTATTTTAATTTGGAGCATTTGTATATTGTTCATTTAATCTAATTATATATATTCAATTACTAAAATGTAAAATACATCAATAAATTTTATTGAACCGCCTTAAGAGCACCGTATAAAACACAACTTGATGGAATTTAAATAAAAGGGTGACATTACATTCTAATTTACCGTAATTTCGGGTGTATAAGCCGCAGATCAAACAATTCTTTTTCGACCCAGAAATTTTTAAGAAACAAATATAACTAGTTAGATCGCCGTAAATATTTGTCTTTAATCACTAAATAAGATTTCTGGGTCCAAAAAGAATTGTTTGATCCGCGGCTTATTCGAATTTATATCCGAATATTTATATCCGAAATTACGGTAATACGAATTTTTTACGAACGTTTTGGTGCTCTATGTCGGTTTTACTTGGAAAATTATAATTGAATTTAACTTTACAGTTTTTCTTTTGGTGTTACTCAAAAATATTAATATTGAGAAATTATGGAAATAATGTGTAATAAAAGATGCTACGTGATTTTATATTATTTATAAGCTGGGAAAAAGTTTTAAATTAATTTTTCAATCAATTTTCAACAGTGAAATTATGCTTGAAATTATTGAATATTTATTACGTGATTTATCACACTGCTAACTAAGCGTAGACCAACAGAGGGAAAAATGTTGAATACTTTTTCTGTATTTTTCAATAATAATTTCACTGTTGAAAATTAATTGAAAAATTAATTTAAAAATATGTGATTACCGATGCTGGGTTTGTTTGTGTTTCATGTTATGCCGCAGGACTGCGTGCTCATGAAGATTATTAAACTTGTGCTGTAGTTGCAGTCTTACCAACATATGTGGGTGAGAGATTCTAACCTGGATATCGTCCTCGTAGCTTAAATGGTAAAGTACTTGGATCGCTATTCCAAGGGTTCCGGGTTCGATTCCCGGCTTGGACATTTTTCACTCTGCTGGTCTACGCTTAGTTAGCAATGTGATAAATCACGTAATAAATATTCAATAATTTCAAGCGTAATTTCTCTATTGAAAATTAATTAAAAATATGTAATTACCGATGCTGGGTTTGTTTGTGTTTCATGTTACGCCGCATGATTGTGTGTTCATGAAGACTATTCCATCTTGTTCTGTAGTTGGAGCCTTACCAACATATGTGGGAGAGATATGCTAAGTTGGGTACCGTCCTCGTAGCTTAAATGGTTGAGTGCTATTCCAAGGGTTCCTGGTTCGATTCCCGGTTTGGACATTTTTCACTTTGTTGGTCTACACTTAGTTAGCATTGCGATAAATCACGTAATAAATATTGCGAAACAGTTTACAATAAATTATTTGAAGCAAGAAATATAAAAAGAATTATAAAAGAAGTTTTGAAGTCGATGAGAAAAAGGGTGAAAGATTATTAGCATAATCACTGACATTTTTAAAGGTAAAAAAATTTTGAAGAAAGTTCAAGCAAAATAGAATGGAGGAAAATAGATACAGAAGATAAAACTCTTGCTTTTTACTTGATTATCCGAGAGGGACTTCTCCGATGAAGAAACCAAGTCTGTAGAGCACAAATGCCCCCTCCATTGAATTCTAACTTTAGTGTATTAAGGTTATCATTTATAAAGTCATTTTTTATTGACGCCAGTTTTCTCGATGCTTTCGTGGTTCTCGTAATATTGGGTTAAAGATAGTGAACTCTTTTCACTGTCATAAATTATCAAACTAGTACTTTATTTACATTTAAAATAAAAAAAAATTTTGATGATAAGTACTGTTTATGAACTTTAATGTAATCTACAATGGTAAATGTTCAGTAAACCAATGAAATGATCATTTTTGCAGAAATAAGTATTTGCTTGTTATATAATTCTTATGATGAATCAGATTCTTCGTAATCTTTGTTTTTTAATATTTTAATAATAGGCCAGAGTTAGTATAAGATTTTTCAGATGAATAGAAATTATATTATCTATTGAAGTAAATTTAGAAATATTTTTTCAATTTGAAATTGTCGGTTAATAGTTTTCAAAAATTCAAAGCAAATATACCAAGCTTTTGAAGACATCAGTCACTTCTGTTGTTTATTATCAACAAATATTTAGCGATTAAAATATTTTATAATCTTATTCATTGAATTAATTGTAATTTACTCGGATATGTAATAAAAGTATTGAGCTGGATGATTTCTAAAAATTGTTTAAGTATCTTTATTTCAGCTCCATATTTTTAAATCTGTGGTTGTAGTCATGTATCACCAGTAATTGTAATTAATAATGAACAACAAAAAAAAGATCAATTATATGATTTGCAAAAACAGAACTTTTTTATTTGAGTTAAAAAAAGAATTTTTGATCATGAGAACAAGTAAAAGTATTAACTTTTTTTGGAAGAATGATACGCAGTGAAAATATTTGCATTAAAAGCGTATCTAAAGCATGCGGCTGCAAAGCTGTTTATTTATAGAAAGCTGTTTGTATGCTTAAATAAATGCATTAGGAGAACGTGACATGCATGTATGATGTTTTACATGTGAGCAAATTTTCTGACGCTTTTAAACAATAAATAGGCGATTACCGTTTGACATTCAAACAACTGAAAAAGTTTTCTTAACCGTTTGAACGCCAATGTTCCCAAATGGGAACATTACATTATTTGTAATACAAAACATATATTTTCCAACATAATAACGATGTCCTTATTTTTCCTATAAAATATAAGGTTGATTTCAACTTTTGAAAAAAAAAATTATGTTTGAGCATTTATCACAAGTATAAGGAAAATGTAAAATCATTAATTTGCATTAAAATATATTATTTGTTTTTACCGTTTCCTCTATATTACTTACATTTTACCGCTAGGAATCTAAATGTTTTTGGAATTCGAGAAAATATTCAAGAACAATATACAATAGTATAAAGTGGAAAATAATTTGTTATGCTTGCATAAGTTGTCAATCAGTAACCATGTTCCAAAAAGCAAACACTAAAAAAAAAAATAAAAAAAAACTGCAGAAATATTTTTTTGGTTTTTAAAAAAAATTCTACGCAAAAATTAAAACATTTGGAGCTGTAATATAGGAAAAACAAAGTTATAATTACATTGCGATATTAATTCGGCGTGTAAACGGTTAATGTGCCATAGTTACTGTTTTAATCAGCATATTAGAGTTTACTTGCTTATAGTTTTATCAGACGAAGAACATATTTGTATTGAAGGCTGTTTTGCCTTATTTGAGTTTGTTCCTAGAAACACATGCACTATGCTGATGTTATGGAAAAACATCGGAATAGATATGTCTGTAGCTCTTTATTATTCGAACTGAAATCCAAGAATTTTTTGCACAACATTCATTGGAAAGATGTATTTGAAGTTATATTCATGGAGGGGAAATGTTTTGAACATTATAGTAATCGAGAAAATATTAGAAAATAGAAAAGCGAATGCGAACTACAAGCATCCATTCAACCCATCCTTTCACTATGCACACATTTTCGCAGTCTAAATAACTTTAAATCTACTTCACATTCCACTGACAGTCTGCCCGGCCTAAATAGCTCCGCCCCTGACCTTTGGGCCTGCTGGTGCCGAGGGCATGTCGCCCTTCCTCATCCTCTCCAATGGGCACCTCACGCAGGAAGTTGGATGGCACCAATCCTTTCACGCCATTCAGCTCTCCCATGTAAAAGCCATCCTCATCGACATCACCTATTACGTAGATAATATCTCCAACGTTGAAGGATAACTCCATCTGGAAGTAAGAACACAACAGAGTTAATATTCTGGCCAACACAATTTCATTTAAAATTGAAATTTAATAAATGGGAAAGATTCGTCTTTTTAACAAGTTCGCTTCCAACTACGAGAATACTCGTAGTTGGTAAACCACGAGTTAGATAATTCTACCTGGAAGTAAGAACACAACGGAGTTAATATTCGGGCCAACACAATTTCATTTAAAATTGAAAATAATAAATAGGAAAGATTCATCTTTTTAACACGTTCGCTTCCAACTACGAGAATACTCGTAGTTGGTAAACCACGAGTTAGTTAACTCCGTCTGGAAGTAAGAACACAACGGAGTTAATATTCGGATTAGCACAATTTCATTTAAAATTGAAAATAATAAATAGGGAAGATTCATCTTTTTTACACGTTCGCTTCCAACTACGAAAATATTCGTAATTGGTAAACTGGGTATCCTTGCCAGCTACGATATAACTCGTTATTGATAGCCTTATCTAAATCGCCGGTTACGAGTATTTCCGTAGAAAACACATGCATTGTTTAGATATTTGGCGCACAGAAAGAGACTAAATAATACACGGCTTACTGAAATGGATCATTTATTTCGATTTAACAATTTAAAACAACTTAAGTATTATTTTGTTTTAAGAAATATTTTTGCTGTTATTTACATGTAGTAATGTTAGTATATGTCTATGCATTTACTATATGACTTCATTTATGTTTAGGCATTTAGTAATAATAATTATTATTTGCTTAATTCTCTTTGCGCCGTTTGCGATTCTTTTATTTTAAACATATATTTCATTCATTAAATTTAAAATAAAAATTACTTTCCTGAAAAAAATCATGTGCAATAAAGCGCAAAAAGTATTAAAAAGTTGTAATATAAATTAAAAATTATTGTAATACAATATTTTTTAAACATCTCCGAAAATTCTTCCTTAGCCTATTGTTATATGAACATTAATTGAATAGCACACAAAACAGTAACAGCTTTAAGACAGTGAAATATTCGTTAAACACTAATTAACTGTATGGATAGCTAGTGTTAATGATATTAATGTAAAAGTATTTTTTTTAAACTGAAAAAAAAATCGGACCCGAAAAGGTTAAAAATTGGCATTCTAAGAATGCAATAATCTTCATTCCATGAGAATATTTGACGTTAATTTAATTTCTCAGTTCTCCATGTTCTCAGTGGTAAAGATGTCATATATACAAATTCATAGTCAGACATTAACGTAATGGGTTTTAATTAAACTACTTACGAAGAGCGCATCTTACAATCCTATATTAAAGAAGAAAAAGAAAATGACAAAAAAGTAATATATATGTATATATATATATATATATATATATATATATGCAGGGTGATTCAAAAAAAGTCGACAAACTGATATGACATATCAGGCGTACGACAAGGATAAAAAATCACATAGAAACATTGGACCGCAAACCAATCATTGAGTCACAAATACAGGGTGTTTCATCCTAACTCAGGTTGGGTTGACGGTAATAAGTTTAAGAAAACTGAAGTATATTATAATAAAACATTTAACCGAAATTTCACCTTTGTTTTAAATGTGATTACACCAAACAAAAGTGGTAGAAGTTTGCATTTTGCGCGCCAGCAATATGCACTTAACACCTCACATTTTGGGCTGTGATAATCAGTTTATACGGTATCATTGATTGCTTGAGCAATAAGTTTTCCAGATCTTTTCTTAACGTTATCACATTTCACACAAAATAAGGTACATATCGTTGAATTTTCATTACAATGTTTTTATTTCCCTCGAAATTATTACCGTCAAATCAGATAGCTAGAAGGAAACGCCCTGTATTTGTGACTCAATAAGTAGTTTGCGACTCTATGTCCCTATGTGATTTTTTTATACTTGTTGTATGCTTTATTTGTCATATCATTTTGTCAGCGTTTTTTTTGAATCACTCTGTATAAATACTTTTTATAAATAAATCCAATGCAGCATAGATATTTATCAAAATTTAAAATTCAGTAACAACAATATATAAACTGTCTGTATGTATAATGGACATGAAAAAATTAATCCCCTATTAAAATAAAAAACAAAACAGCATGTGAATTATGAAGTTCTATTGAATGAATAATTTCTAAATATTTAAAGCCCTAACATAAAAGTCCATCTAGTAGATTATTAACTGTATGGTTACAATAAGTAGGTATCAAAAACATTATAAAACTAAATTTTAATTCAGGCAGATCCCATGATATAACAGTGGCAAAAATTACAAAAAATTATAGACATGCAGCAAATTTAATGAAGTGAACATAAATAAAGAAAATCGCACTAACCTCTGCATCTACATTCGGCGATATTTCCTGAGGATCATAGTCATAGATAGCGACCATCTTCTTAATTCTTTGGGACTGTCTTCCTTGTAAATCTAGATCTCGGTCGTCTGAGAAAAGAATGAAAAAAAAATCTCCTTCAAATACAGCTTATGATAAACTCAATGAAAATCAAACCAATTTCATCTATACGAAAATTATAAGTAAAAGATTGTTTTAAAGATAACTTTTACTATAATGCACTAATAGTCCAAGAACCGACCGCACAAAACCCTAAGTCATCGAGCATAAGAAAAATTCCTTTATTTTATGAAAGAGTAGTAACAGAGGAATCTAATGATCCATGTCTGTCGGAAGCGAAGTGGTGCATAAGCCAAAAATTAATACCACTAGTGGTTGACTCGTAGGCTTAGCATTGTGTTTGCCGTACAATCAAAAGTACGAAAACATGGAAAACTGGATGCAGGAAAATATAATGCTAAGCCTACGAATCAACCACTAGTGGTACTAATTTTTGGCTTATGCACCACTTTGCTTCCGGCAGATATGGATCATTAGGTTCCTATATTACTACTCTTCCATAAAATAAGGGAATTTTTCTTGTGCTTGATGACTTAGGGTTTTGTTCGGTCGGCTCTTGGAGTATAAACCTGAAAAAATGTTGAAGGAAAAATAATTGAAATAAATAATTTTTTAAAAGAAATAAACTACGGGTTTATAGCGAGTGTTTTTTATCCGTTTGTGAAAGAAAAATGGATGTATAAATTTAAATCCAGCGTGGCGATAAAATAATCGATTAACGTTTTCGTGAAAATCTAACCCATATCCATTCATTTCTGAAAAAATGGCACATTTACCAACCATGGTATGATTACATCGAAGAGAATCATTTTAATTCTGGAGCAATTAATGACATTTACGTATTCTTATTGAACAAATGTTCCCCTCCACAGGGATGAGATTTCCGCTTTTTTGCACACCAGTAAAATCTTAGGGAAAATGCTATGTTATTAAATTGGAACATTTTTGTGATTTAAAATAACAACATTTTCTCTAAGATTTTACTGGTGTCCAAAAAAGCGGAAATCTCATCCCTACCTCCACTTAACGGGGCAAATTTTAAACATTTGTTTTCACAGAATACTGAATGGCACCGAAAATATCTCATACTACCAAACAATAAGTCAATTGTAATAAATTTGGATTGCGAGAACTGAGCCGAACGGACACAGTGAAATTTAAATGAAAGTTTATACCGTAATTTCGGGTGTA
The DNA here is from genome assembly GCA_964019185.1 of Maratus speculifer. Classification (NCBI taxonomy): domain Eukaryota; kingdom Metazoa; phylum Arthropoda; class Arachnida; order Araneae; family Salticidae; genus Maratus; species Maratus speculifer. Next base: position 60,584,753 of record OZ025299.1, on the reverse strand, counting down.
TAAGCCGCAGATCAAACAATTCTTTTTCGACCCAGAATTTTTTAAGAAACAAATACAACTAGTTAGATCGCCGTAAATATTTGTCTTCAATCCCTAAATAAGATTTCTGGGTCCAAAAAGAATTGTTTTATCCGCGGCTTATACACCCGAAATTACGGTAATAATAAATATAGTAAGTAAGAAGAAAAGTTGAAGCTGTGCATTTGTTTTGTTATCAGATTTCATTGAGACGTATGTGTGGCAGTCAGAGCCTGAATGAACAATCTGTATATGATTTTCTATTGTAGAGAGTCCCCTCCAGATCGAAGTGCCTTGTGAGTTTGATTATCCTTTTGCTTTAACCCTTTCCGGCACGGGCAAAATCTGTAATAAAATGAGAAATTATCGACTGACACCGGAATTCGGAAACGAATTTTTTAGATATTTTAAAAATCCTTAATTTAAGCTTTCAATGTAAAAGCAAAATTTTAGTAAAATATTACTGGTGCAGTTTGCAAGTTTGGAATTAAAATTAGGTATCCCAGACCGGGCACAGTGTGCCGGAATGGGGTTAAACTTTAATTTAAAGTCAGATTGAAACGATGTTAAAGTGTTTTAATGTTAAAACTGAAAATTAAGCGGCATTAAAATTCATTATGGATCATTCATCATCCATTAAGGCCCGGTGGTGCCCAACGACCATGCCTTCATAACCATACGCATTACGATGCTTTATAACATAAGTTTCAGTTAGTCATCCTTACGCATAACCTCCAGTATTTAGTTCTCAAGTAAGCTTGGTACGCATTTTATCGACCCCGATGTAATAGACCGGCAGGCCGCAGCACAAACAATCATCTCATCGAGTTGACGATTGAAATTAACGAATTAGTTAAAATTCGATGCTTATATTAAAGCGCAATCGGTCTGCTAACAAGGAAGGTCTCCATTGGGGGCATACTCAGAATTTTTTGAAAAAAATACGAATTAAACTACTCATGTAGGTAATAAAGGATCAGTGAAAATTAGCGGCGGAATTACATTATTAGATATGTAAAAAAATAAAATAGTTTGGAATAATTGGCGTGAAAAGCTGAAAGCGACGCGGGATTTGGCGAGCAGTGCATTTCCTCGCCAAAAGCAGACGATTTTAACGAATCTGAAAATTGATTTTAATTGACTTCACTGTTAAAAATCTGCAGCATTTACTGCAACGTCACTCCACTACTTTTATAGAATATCTCTCTTCTGACCAATGAGAATGCTCCATAGCACGGCGAATTGACCGTGTCATACACTGTTAGAAATCTGCTGCATTTTGTTGCAACGCACTCCACCGCTTGTATATAATATCTCTATTCCAACCTATGAGAAAGCTCTATTTCACGGCCAAGTAACCGTTTTCTATACAAGCAAGGGAGTGCGTTGCAACAAAATGCAGCAGATTTTAACAGTGTATTTTTCAATTTGGAACAATTTTAATCAATTTAAATTGTGTTTTAAATGATAAAATATATTAATTTCATTTAGTTATAAGTACATATAAACGTATATGACAAAATTACACTTAAAGTAAAGTAAAAATGCAAAACTAAAATTACTTAAACTAAACTTATTTAAATAAATTGAACATAGAAAGTTTTTTCTTTAAAAAGTATTCAAAGCGTAAAAGCGTATTTTTCAAAATTTCGTTTTTTCGCCAACCGGAGATAAATCGCCAAATAAACGAAATTTTTATTATTTTTTTACGGACGTTATAAGGAGGTTCCGCCGAAATTTTTTTTATAAACATATATAACTTTATGAGAAGAACATTCTGTAATTTTTTCAGATTTTTCTGAGTATGCCCGTATGGAGACCTTCCTTGTAAGTCATATCTTGGTGGAAAAAAACACAAAAACCGATTTTAGCGGAATGTGATAGGTTTACCATTTTGTTTTCGAGTTCCCAGTTTTCCATGTTTTCATACATTTGGCTGCAGGAAAGCACATTGTTAAAACCTATGAATACCTCTAAAATCGGGTTTTCTAGTGTTTTTCACCAAGAAATGTCTTCGCAGGATCAGGATCACTCTGCGAGGGAACCAACCAAAAATGGCATAGGCAAGAACCCCTGACAAAAAAGTACCCTCTGCGACATGCAAAGCCATAGACAGGGAAAACACCACAAAAATACAATGTCAAATAATAAAATAAAATACTGAAAGAGCGCTCTGGCGCCAGAAAAATTGTTAAAATAAAGTAAAGTATTAAAAGACAATTACACTAATAAAAGATGACTGAAAATGGCAATAGAAATAAGGAAATATTATAAACTTTAAAGTCATTTACAGTTTTGACACATGACTATATTAACATTAACCCAACTGGAAATAATACATAAAATCATTTACAATTTTAAAAAATGACTATGAATGTTGAAAAGTCAAAGGCAAGTCAAGTTATCCGTACTAGTTAATAAGTGAAAAAAAAAAAACTATTTAGCATAAAACAATAAGGATAAAGTAACGAAACCAAATGCTACAGTGGAATGTCTTATTATCAAATGTAAAATTACTGTAAATTTTCAAATATACTTATCTCAAAAATCAAAATTTATATTTTATAAATGAAAAATGTTTATTAAGCTCGTTGTAAATAAGTTTGAGTTTGTTGTATTTTGATTTAGAAAACAATATGTTACGCATGTTCCAGCTAAGTGTCCGACTACAAATAAAGTTAAATGAATTAGGCATCAGTGTACGCTTTCCAAACAGCTAATGTTTGACATCACCAATGTTTCCACATAGACATTTATCACTTTGGCGTTTTCCAATTTTATGAAGATAACTAGGAAATGCTCCATGTGCAGAGATAAAATAGGCACTGACTTGCGAAAAACACAGAAAAGAGGTATCCACTGTTTCAATAACACAATGCGTATCTCTTCCTTTATCACTATAGGACCAAATGTTCTGCCAATTCTTAATAATATCGCATTGTCATGATATGTCTTGGCAGACCGATTGTGTTTTGATATGCAAATCGAGTTTTAAAAAATTCTGAAATTTCAGCCGTGAACTCGATAAGCTGTTTGTCTGTGCCGCCGCCTCGCGTCTATGATGAAAGGTCAAATGAATCTTCCATAAATTCTTAAGCCTTGGACCTGTAGAGTGGTAGTGAACATACTGAACTACCGGAATTCTATTTTAGTACTATCAATATCAAAATGTTCTGATATTGTGTTCATAACTCCAACCCAGATTGGAGGATAATGAAGTTTTTTACAATGGCTTAGAGACACATATGCAACGGGAAATTTGGTAAAGAAGAACTGTGTTCGCTGCATTCAGGATGCTCATGAACTGTTGTCAATCGTATTAATCGAATACAGAAATGACGTTTGAAGAAAGGCATGTGAATATAAAATTCTTGGTTTGGAGAAATCAACAACTGAGGCATTTAACATTTTACAGCATGTGTGCAGTAAGAAAGAGAGTCCGCAGGGATAATGGATAATACATAAGGGCACGACTATAACATTCGCTCGGACAGGAAATCGGCTATACGTGGGTGATTCAACAGTTATTGTCCCCAGTGTATATAAATTATTTGTACTACGCAGTATCGAAGCCTAATGTCTTAAATGCTATTTCAGAACCGTAACTGCTATATTAAGATATAGGGGAGAGTGGGGATACTTGAGCATAGGGGATACTTGAGCCACCCCTATTATCTCTACAGTTGGTCAATTTTTCTTTCTAAAACTGGCAACATGGTAACATATTTATAGTTCTGAACAAGTAAAAAAGAAATCACATACCTTGGTACCATTTTGAAAGTATGGTGATTAACCCTTTGAGCTCTGCTGGTAGAATTTTCTACCACATAATTTTAATTCTGAAATGTCACAACGACACCAGAAAATTCGACCAAATTTGTTTGAAAAAGGTTTAATGCATTTTTTTAGCGTATATTGTAAATCGATTTTTTTCTTTGCAAAATACTGGTGCGAATGTGATATCTGGCTCAAGTATCCCCTCCATGGGGATACTTGAGCCACGATGTAAAAGAAAAAGTAAAAATTTATTAGACATAGAAAAATACTTCAAAATTAATTGAAAGTGGTTTTCAATTGAAGAAAAAATATCAATTTTTCATTTTCAATATTTTATTTTGTTCTAAGAAATTATAAAAAATTTAAAAAAATTAAAATTTAAAAAATGGCTCAAGTATCCCCATCTTCCCCTACTACTGGCCATTAAAGTTGCTACACCAAGAAGGCGACATGCTACAGACGTGAAATTTGAACGACAGGAAGAAGAAGCTTTGATATGCAAATGATTAGCTTTTCAGTGCATTCTGACAAAGCGGGTGCCTGTAGCGACACCTACAATGTGTTTAAATGAGAAAATTGTTCAGCCGGTTTCTCACTCAAAAATTGCATTTGAGCGTTGTTGCCCGGTGAAAATTTTTTGTGATGCCTCGTGTAAGAAGGAGAAATGCGTACCAGCATGTTTCTGACCTTGATAAAGGGCAAATTGTAGCCTACCGGGATTGCGGTTTATCGTATCGCAGTATTGTTGCTCGCGTTGGTCGAGATCCAATGACTGTTCGCAGAATATGGAATCGATGAATTCAGGATGGTAATACGGAACGCCATACGGGATCACAACGGCCTCCTATAAACTAGCAGCCGAGAAGACAGGCATGTTATCCGTATGGCCGTAATGGATCGTGCAACTTCGTCACGAGCCCTGATTCAAGAAATAGGGTCATTTGCAACACAAAAAGTGTCTGCACGAACTGTTCGACGACGTTTGCAGTAGCATGGACTATCAGCTCGGAGACCATGGTCGCGACTTCCAATGACGCTGCGTCATAGACAGGAGCACCTTCAATATTGTGATCAAGGGCAAATCTGGGTGCACGATTGGCGAGGAGTCATTTTTTCAGATGAATCCAGGTTATATTTACAACATCATGATGGTCGCATTCGTGTTTGGCGGCATCGTAGTGAACGAACATCGTCAGCGTGCATTCGTCATCATCATACTGGCCCATCACCTTGTATGATGGTATGGGGTGCCATTGGATATACGTCTCGGTCATCTCTTGTTCGCATTAACGACACTTCGAACAGTGCACGTTAGATTTCTGATATTTTACGAGCCGTGGCTCTACCCTTTATTCGAGACCTGCGAAACGCTACGGTTCAGAAAGATAATGCACGACCGCATGTTTCCGGAATTGTACGGACCTTCCTTGATATGGAAAACGTGATACGGACCTTCCTTGATACGGCTGTTGCCCTGGCCAGCACGTTTCCCAGATCTCTCACCAATAGAAAACGTCTGATCAATGGTCACCGAGCGACTGGCTCATAACCATGCGCCAGTCACTACGGTTGATGAACTGTGGCATTGTGTTGAAGCTGCATGGGCATCTGTACATGAACACGCCATCCAATCTCTGTTTGACTCAATGCCCAAGCGTGTAAGTGCTTTAATTAAGGCCCGAGGTGGTTGTTCTGGGTACTGATTTCTCAGGATCTATGCACCCAAATTTCTTGAAGATTTAATCACTTGTTATTTCTATCATAATATATTTGTCCAATAAATATCATTTTTTATCTGCGTTTCTTCCTGGTGTAGCAATTTTAATGGTCAGTAGTGTAGTTTTGAAGGGAAGGGTGACGTTTTAAAGGCCTTCTTTTGAAGGGATTTTTAAGGAGGGGGGGGGATGAGAGTGAAATGCTGTTTTGGAGCTTATGAAGCTACATCTGTGATAGTGGCTGATATGTGGCTGCATCACTATGGTCCCGAGTCCAATTGACAGTAATCACGTCTCATCCACTGTGACAAATCTAGCCCAATAAGCTCCAAACCAGCCTTACACCCCCAGTCCCCCTTTTCAAACATAAACTCCTCCCTCCAAATCTATGTGAATTTAGTAGTTACGGTTCTGAAATTGAACATATACGTAGGCATCTGAGGAATTAGGCTTCGATATTCCACATCAACCATCGCAATACAAATATTTTATATACACTAAAGAACCATTATATTGAACCATCCTCATAGAATCACTAATTAAGCCATTCAATGTTAATAAAACGATAGACGCATAACAAAATAACAAAAGAGGAAAAACAGAGGTAATAACAAAAGAGGTAAATAACAAAAGAGGACAAACAACCGATTGAAAATCAACTAGATCAAGACACACGCAGGCATTCTAAGGAACGAGGGTGCAGACGTGCTTGTCAAATACGTAGCATTGAATACACAGCAAGCAATCCTATTCTGCATAGCAAAACTAATATCAAAAGTAAAGAAAACCTTAAAAGAACTATCAATTGAACAATGGCAGTTCGAGTGGGATTACTGGGACACAGGAGGCTGATACACAACTATTTCACACCAATAGACAAAAATAAACTAATAAGCTGCAAGATGCTTTCACAAATGTGGCACATATACACAGATTTCCGCCGAAGGTAACACCAAACTGTGATTGTGAGTCACTCAAATGAAAATCAAAACACTACCTCACAGCCCATACTCTCAATAAATGACTCTATTCGGTCAATATCACAGCAAGGAATGAGGAACTCTGGCACACAACAAACACTTCCAAACGAAAGGCAAAGTATTATGACTAGTAGACAACATTGAGATAATATCATATTAACGCGGAAAACCACAGCCACGTGCAAATCTTAATTTTTTTTTTATTTGGATGGAAAATATTTTTTATTTAGCTCAAACTTATATTTAATAATAATAAAATAGTTCGTGAAAGTCTGTAACTTTGAAATGATGTATTTTTTTAAACGACCACTTTCGATCCAACAATATAATTTTTTCTAAAATATTTTATTTGGCGACAATTATTATACTTGGCGGTAATGATGTTCACATAAGGAAAAAGTACTATAAAATAATACTCCTTAAAAATTCGTCAGTTTGGACAAAAATGAACTTTTCCTTGAGCAGATAATTAACCCTCTGCAAGCAACTGAATTTTGGTATTTTCAAAATCCTGAAATACGCGAAGACATTTTTATTATTTTGTCAACTACTTTTTCAAAACTTTGCTCTTTGTCTAGCTTTCGGAATCTTCGTTGTAAATGCCTGTTTAAGAATTTATCATGGAGATAACTGTTTCGAAATCCTTAAAGAACGATATGATAACACTTCGCCTGCGATTTCTACGTGACTCGGACTAGCGGCCATCATTGATATCAAGCAGAAATCACGGTAATCGTACGCAGAGGATTATATGTGCCACACTAGTCTCTGAACAAGACCCGGATGATGATGTTAAGTCTATGGGGGCGTTATTTTCAAATATTTCGCTCAAATCTTAATATTTTTGCATGATTTTTTTTGGCATAGGATGGCTGAGGACCATTTTTAACCGGGCTAGTTTTAACTTTTTCGATTTTGGTTATGTTTTTTTAAATATTAGAATAGTTTCAATTTCAGAACCAGTTTAAACCAATTCCGAAAGTTAAAATATTTTTTCTAAAAATATCTGAAATTAAAATCGAAAAAAATAAAAACTAGCCCGGTTGAAGATGGTCGTCAATTATCCTGTGCAAAAAAAAAAAAAAAAAAAAAAAAAAAAAAAAAAATCGCGTAAAAATATTAAAATTTGAGCAAGATATTTTGAAATAATGCCCCTATAGACTTAACATTATCATCCGGGTCCTTTTCAGTGACTAGTGTGGCAACTTAAAAAATAAAAGAGAGTACAGAAATCATGTCATGATTTCCTGTCGCAGATAGCTGAAGAATTTGTTCGTATGAGGAAGGATCGAATTTTTTTCTCAGTCCGAAACGTTTATCATATTTTAGAAAGTACTTTATAACATTCATTATTATTGATAGCTTTTATATCAGTTCAGAACTATGACTAAGAATAAGATAATAATGAAAAAATAAGATGTAATAAAGAAAGACTTTTACAGAATATTCACAATAATGCCAATTCTACAATGGCAGCATTTCCGTATTTAAATGTCATAGTTGGAAATTAAATCTACTTTGAATTAGAAGCAGATTATCACTGAGATATAGAACTATTCTGCAGTCTTAAGTTGTCATAAGTAATTAAATCAGATGTTATTAGATCTACTTGAAACATATTTACCGAAAATTCTTAATTTTTTCGAAGTATTTGAAAACATTTTATGGAATCTGCAAATTAATAATGATTCTTTAAGCGAAGAAATTAGTAGTGTAATATGTCAAAACTATATACTGTATCTGTTTTTTTCCACATATAATCCACATCGTATTCACATTACTCAGAAAAAAAATTCCCAGGGGATAATTTTTTTAGTTTTCTTTAGACGGGGCTTTGGAAACCTGGCACCTGAGCAGTCTTTCTCCTCTCCTAGTTCAAGAGCCGACAGCACAAAACCTAAATTTTATATAAATATTTGAAACCAAAAATTTTACTTAAAATTAGTCAGCATATTTAAGTATAATTTGTATTTAACTTATTTTTTGAAGAATTTTCTGGTTCAAATCGACAGTTAGTCCACTGGTCAGTGTCAAATTGACACCTGCACGATGTTTTAGTGATAAGTAATTTGCGCATTTATTCAGCAACCTTTATGAACAGTTTTGTATAGCTCTGTATATCAACTATAGCATTTATACACACCGTATAATATGCATAAATATACAGAAACTTAAAAGCACATATCATAATTAAAATGTCTTTCCTGCCATCCACTAATATACAGTACTTCGAATAGACGATACTTTATGAAATCTTTGTGTGTCCCTGTAAATACTGTGCTCTTTGCATTATACATGAAGTAACTAATATTAAGTCTCAGCGACGTATATCAATTTCATTATACATGATATAATTTAACATAATTAAAATGCACCGCAAACAATCCCCTCCCCCGAATTATTATGTAATGGAAGTTTTATGTGGCCCAGTAAATGAACGATAACTATTTTTTGAACCATATATTCAACAGAGTTAATATTTTAGTGCACTTCGTAAATACATATCAATTTCATTATCTTTGAAATGGTGTAACAACTTTAAAATTCAATTTAAACGATTTTTTCCCATAGGTTGTAATGTAACGAAATACTTTTGGTTGTCCCTGTAAATAAACTAAACATGCTAGAAATTTCATTTCATACAGGGTTTGTGCTAGTGTAAACGTCAATAACTTCCAATAATTTCAGGACAATTCGAGTATATTTACGAGATTTGGACTTTTCAACTTTCTTGGAAAGCGTTTATAAAAATGAGATCTATGATTTACTGCTATGAGAAAACTGTGTTTGCAGCTAGAATAACTTCTGAAACACAAAGTTATATTTAATACTATATCTCACAAGGAAGATACTGGGCATACTCAGAATTAAAGAAGATACTAATTAAACTACTCATGTATGTAATAAAGGATCAGTCAAAATTAGCGGCGGAATCACAGCAGAAAGTCTGTAAAAAATAAAATGCATTCGAATGCTTCGTGTGAAAAGACGAAAGTGTCACGCGATTTGGCGAGCAGCATTTTTCGTCGCCAAAAGCAAACGATTTAATGCAACTGAAAACTGTTGGATTTTTAGGATGTGTGTAAATGGTATTAATGAATTTAAACATAAACAGTGAGAGAGTTTAATATATCATATATATGTATATGTATTGTATTACATATATATATTGCTTGTTGCTGTAGTTATTTAATTTATCACCGGAATAAATATTTTCATATATAAAAAAATTATAGAGAGAAAAATTACTTCATACATTTAAGCGTATTCAAAAATAAAAGCCAGATGTTTCCATGGCAACAAAATCGAATCGACAATGCTCAATTGGATTTTGAGCTTGAAACAATTTTAATTAATTTAAATTATGAATTTCGCTTTAAATCGCAAATTTTTGATAGTTAAATTTGAAAATTAATATACATAAATATCGATAAAACAAAATTATATTTAAAATAAACTAAAACTGACAAAATTAAAGTTACACAAATTAAATTTATCAAAACAAGCTCAAAGAATTTTTTTCCTTAAAGTGTATTTGAAATATAAAAGTATTTTTTGAAATTGCATTCCATCGCCAACCGATGAAAAATTCCCAAATAATGAAATTTTCATTATTTCTTTACGGACACTATATGGAGGTTCCGCCGAATTTTTTTAATAAATATTCTGTAATTATCTCAGATTTTTCGGAGTATGCCCGTATGGAGACTTTCCTTGTCAGGTGTACTTTATAAAAATTCCCTACTGTTGCACTAGATGTAGACACAGTTTTTCATAGCAGTAAGTCAGACATCTCATTTTTGACTATTACTAGATATCCTGCAGTTGCTCTGAGGAGACGATAAGTGAAAGAGGTTATATGGACTCAGAATCTTATGACTCAAGTGCACACGAAATTAGTACTGTTTTCTAAGAATATGATCCTACGCAATTTTAGACTGCTTTAAAAAATCTGTAGTTTATAAATATGTTTTTGGGCTGTATTATTTTGGTATTTTTACCCTTTGTTTTTTGAATAATCATTGTTTTATATCTTTTATATGACGACCTCAAAAGCCAAGGGGTACAAGTGAGAAAAATTTGATTAGGAGTAAATTGAGTTTAAAGATAATTGACGTTAAATTTGAACATTAATAATAATTGACTAAATTCAAATAGAAAACTACCGCTTGTTTCATTGTTGCCTTTAAAATTTTATTCCAATAACTGTAAAAAAAAGTAGAGGACAATTTTCTTTAAATTTTTAATTAATAAATATTGATTATTATTCGGCAAAGGGGATTTATCTCTAGAACGCAGAGCATAATTAAAAAAATCACTTATATTTCTTTGCCTGGAAAGAAAAAAAGCATTTTTCCAAGTCGTCTGTTCACTTAGTTAATTTTTTTTCAATTTTGTTACCTCGAAACTTTGGCTTCTGTGGTTCTCACATATTTTAATGATAACTATTTTTTGTATGCATTTTAACTATGTTACAGTGGGGTTTTATACGTTTTAACTTTGCATTTTAATTATTCTTTCACATTAAATACATTGTTTTTTGTTTGTATTTTATTACCTGTTTTTTATGTGTAACATTTTTATGGTATTGCGCTGTTAATTTCTTGACTTATTCTTGGCGCAGCATGTACCGTAAGGGACTTTATGCCAATAAACCAATCTACCTACCGTCAGAAAAAATTCAAAAGACACTCTTTATTAACACTCAAAAATATTTAACGCATAATTGTTTATAAAAATTTCTGTATTTTTGTGTAAATTCCTGATTTGTATTGTTTGTGAAAAATAGTAGACCTAAAAGTTCCTAGACAAATATTACAGTAGATTTAAAAAAGTCTTTATTTTTTATACATAGTTAGGTCTTAAATTGTTAAATCATGAGCTTAGTTTTATTATTTGTTTATTTAACCCCTTGAGGGGCGGCGGTATATATTATATACCGCCTACGATTGATGAAGATTCACACCAGAAAAATTTTATTAAATTTCACTTTTCTAACTTTGGTGAAAAACAGTCGTGAAATTGCTTTTCCTCCTTTTGATATAACTTTTTTACAAATTTCCGGTGGGAGTTCAGAATTACTCGAACGCAATTGCTTGCCCCTCAAAGGGTTAAACTGCTTTTTTTTGTCAAGTTAATTTCTTTACGTTCTTGACCCATATGTGGGCATTTAGTTTTTTATCATTAATAATAAAAATAAATAGTTAATAATAAAACGAACGAAAATTTTATATCTTATTCACTATAGAAACTTTCAAAATCATTCACTCATAAATTATCCTTAACTCTCAGCCCCCCACAAATGTGGATATTATATTTTTTGTGAATTTTTATTGTTTTTCCCGCTTTTTTTTTTATTCCTGTTAACACAAAATGAATAAATTGTAAAAAAAGTCTTTTCCCCACCATAATAATAAAAAAAAAAAAAAAAAAAAAAAAAAAAAAAAAAAAAAAATCGTCCCTGTGCAGGTTAAAAAAACACTAACGCTTCTCTGTAGTTGAAGTGTTAACATGCAGAGCCTGATTAGAGTTGTATTGGGCCCAAGGCCCGGCACTTTTTTCCGGGCCCGTTCGCACCAAAGCAATATCTGGATTTTCTCCCAGGGGGTATTTGAGGGTAATAAATAATCCGAATAAGTATTTCAGGGGTTATAAGTAGATTATCATATGATTGCTAAGTTAAACAAAATCGTTTTTATTTTTGAGAAAATAATTGCAGAAAACTGCAATTTTAAGAAATATTTGAAAAATAATTTCATTAAATTTCGGCCTTTTTCAGCAGTGGGCCCGAGGCCACGGCCTAGTTGGCCTGTGCTGTAATCAGGCCCTGTTAACATGTTAAGGTTGTTTCTTTTCTTACAGTTTTCTAATAAGTTGTTTATTTGGTCATGAAATGAGATTAAACTGCTAGAATTATCCAAATAGAGTAAAATTTTTACTTACGCAAGTTTTTGGAAATCCCTGGAAATTCACGCCTTATTAAAAATGTTAATATATTATCTTACCTTAAAAGCCTGCCCTTCGAATTAATAACTTTCAGAGGACTTTTACATTTGTAGGCCCTTAAAACAGCCTTCTCAAAGAATATTTTGTTTGAAAATAGGCACAACGAATAAGAAATACAGCATTTTAACGTTAAATAAAATCCATTTTATTTTTGTTCCTCTTTCTGTGTGGAAAAATAAAATCTCGTGTTAACCCTTAAATGCCGTGGGGAAGAGTTTTATATCCTGTTCTGGTTGGCACGATTGGCGAAGGAATCCAAAATGGCGCCAAAAAGGTTTAGCATCGTATGAAATATTTCAAGATGGCGAAAAAGTACGGTCTTTGAATATTTATAAACATATATTTTTTAAATAAATATTGCATATGTCAAATATTAAAAAATAAATAAGTTGTTTATATAAATATTTTTACTTTTATGTATATATATTACATGTATCACTCTATATTTGTAATTATATATAGAGATATGCATTATATACTCTTATAAATAAATATTATACACTTATATTTATATATTTTTAGAATATTTTATATGTATCGTATTTATTATGTATGTCAAAATAAATAAGAAGTCAAACTTTTCCGAAAAATATGCCAAATGGAAAAGGCATATGGATAAAGTCCATTCCAGTAATTAAAAAAACAACTCTAAAGGTTGAAAATTGTAACCACATCGGTTCATTTAATGCCAAAAAGAAAAAAAAAAGAACAGGATATGGAACTTTGCCCATGCCGTGTGTTGCTGCTCGGTAACATACACAATTTAGGCTTCTAAAATACTATTAAAAGAATATTGCAGCTATAATGGCTGTTTCCATGCGAATTTGTTTGTCTGTTACGCTCTAAGATTTTTGGCTACCAGTTTAACACCAGTAAAAACTTATTTTATCGAAGATATATATTTTATTGAAGATCTCATATATTGAATCAGGCGAGGCAAACTTTTTGAAAATAACGGTGGCCATCAAGCATAGCGATTTTCATCTGTGTAACAGACAAACAAGTTCGCATGGAATTAGCCTAATGCTTAATGTAGCCAGTAATATAGATACTGAAAATTTAATTAAGTCAATTTTCAGCATGTAGATGGCAACACTTGTGCTGTCTAAGAATTATTATCTCAATTGTTTCTACATGCGTTTTTCGGTTTGTTTGTAAACTTGCGAAATATCCTATTTTATTCTGCAGTAAGCAAGTAAAATATATTTCTTTTTATAGATCTTAACCGCTTTCCTGTATTGCCCTACGTTGTGCAGACAACGTGTTTTTGCTAATCATGATTTGCCCGTACCACGTACGGGCATCCATACACCGATCATAATTTATTATTCTCACCAGTAAAATTTTATTGTAAATTTTTCATTACTTAATTCAAGCATTTTTCTGATTCAATTATAGACCAAATTTTCTGTTTTGAAAAACCAGTGATAAAAGATTAAAAATTCTGTAAAAGATATGAGAAAAAAAAAATAGACATTATTTGAATGTTTTTTCAAAAATATTGATCGGTTATGTGGTTAAAGTTCACATGTGTTTAATATTACAGAATTTTATCAAGAGGCATTATTTTTGAAAGACAAAAAACATTTTAAAATTGATTTTTGCAAAATCAGACATTTAAAGGTTAAAACGAAAGAGACGCAGGTTTTGACCATCGTAAAAAAAAGGCCATACTTTAGGAATTTTTGTGGATTTAAATTGTTAGGGCTTTTAGGTGCGTTTGTAACTATATAAATATGTAGCATTTATAATTGCCGTTTGGTCCGTCCGTCTTTCTGTATGTGTCTCCCTTTAACCCTTTCCGGCACACTGTGCCCGGTCTGGGATACCTAGTTTTAATTCCAAACTTGTAATCGGCACCAATAATATTTTAGTAAAATTTTCCTTTTCCAATAAAAGTTTAAATTAAGGAATTCAAAATATTTAAAAGATTCGTTTGTGTATTCCGGTGTCAGTCAATAATTTCTCAATTGACTAACAGATTTTGTCTGTGCCGGAAAGGGTTAAGTGCTTTAGAGTAACAACGCAGGTTAATGATGTAAAACATAATAGGTGAATTATGAAAAGTTTTTATCGTAATTTGGAGTCCTATATAAAAATGCTTCTCGATTTTATTGGTTTGTAAGAATAATTTGTATTTTGGCTGCAGTGAAATAACTTTAATTTTTAAGCTACGCTGATACCGCCAGTAATTGATAATATTTTTTGAAATATCTGTTGTCACACTGTTGTCAGCTGTCTGCTATAAGCGAAACCATTTTTTTTCTAGAATGTGTAAACATTAAATTTTTGATTAGTTGTAGACAATTATGGTAAGTTAAAAAATACATTCCCATCTTAATTATTTCAACTAAGATTTGTGTAAGAGTTATTGTTAATCACAGCCCAAGGATGATATTTGGAAGATTAATTTTTAGATTTTTGATTGACTTGTTTTACTTGTTCAACCACTTGGAATATGGCAAATAAACAAGTGGGAAACCGCACATAAAACGTAGCAAATGAGGTGCGTTCATATAAAACGAAGTTTTAAATATACTCAGATCTTGGTATAATAGCATACAGTATAGTATCCGAAATCTTTTGGGTGTCCCTGTAAATACTATCTGATTTTTACACTGAGATGACAAAAGTCATGGGATAGCAATATGCAAATATATAGTATACTGTCCATTACAAATTGCATAAATGTTCAGCGCCGGGGCAGGACTTTCATTTGTATTCAAATATTTCGTGTGAGAAGGTTGATTATGTGATTTTGGCCACGCGACGAGAATTGACGGATTTCGAATGCGGTATGCTAGTTGTAGCCAGACGCATGGAACATTCCATTTCGGAAATCGTTACGGAATTCAACATTCCGAGATCTACGGTGTCCAGAGTTTGCCGAGAATACCTTAATTCATGCATAACTCTCCATGATGGATAACGCAGTGGTCAACTACCGGCACTTAACGACCGCGACCAGCGACGTCTGCGTATACTTGTCAATGTGCACAAACAAGCAACATTGCATTAAATAACCACAGGAATGAATGTGGGACGTCCGACGGGCATGTCCGTTAGAACAGTCCGGTGAAATTTGGTTCTAATGGGCTATAGCAGCAGAAGACCGATTCGGGTGCCATTGCCTACAGCACGACATTGCCAACAGCAGCGCTCCTGAGCTCGTGACCATATCAATTAGACCGTAGATGACTGGAAAAAAGTAGCTTGGTCAGATGAGCCACGATTTCTGTTGGTATGAGCTTCTGGAAAAGTATAAGTGTGGCGCAGACCTCATGAAGCCATGGACACAAGTTGTCAATAACGCACTGTGCATACTGGTGGTGGCTTCATAATGGTGTGGGCTGAGTTTACATGGAATGGATTGAGTCGGCTGGTTAAACCGAACCGATCAGTAACCGGAAATGATTACGTTCAGCTACTGGGAGACCAATTGCAACGTTTCATGGACTTCATGTATCCAAACAACGATGGAGTTTTCCAGGACAATGAGCCATTTCACTGGGCCATAACAGTTCGTGATTGGTTTGAAGAACATTTTGAACAATTAAAGCGGTTGATTTGGCCACCGTGATCACTCGACATGAATCCCATCGAAAATTTATGGGACATAATCGAGTGATAAATTCGTGCACAAAATCCTCGACCGGCAACACTTTCGGAATCATGGACGTCTATAGAGACTTCATGGCTCAATATTTCTCCAGGTGACAAGCAACGACTCGTGGAATCTATGTCATGTCGTGTTGCCACACTTCACAGGGCAAATGGCGGACCACCAGGCTATTAGCAGGGTATCCCATGACTTTTGTCGCCTCAGTGTATTATACGGGAAGTTACAATTATTACTATACTTATTTAATACTTATTATTCTATACTTATACTTATTAATTATTACTATTAATTATACTTGAAGTAAACTTCAGCAACGTATATAAACTTCATATAATGTGAAATAGTTTGACATCATTAAAACGCTCTCCAAACGATGTTTCCTCTTACACTATTATGTAACGGAATATTTTTGTGCGGCTTTGTAAATTAATAACAAACATTCTTTGCACAACAGATTGAACAGAATTTATATTTTAGTGTATATTTCATAGATGCATATGAATTTTATTACGTTCGAAAGAGTGTAACACCATTAAAACGCTCTTGAAACTCTTTTTTTCCCATTGCCCGTAATGTACCGGAATAGTTTTGACTGTCCCTGTAGTTGAACTAGACATCCAATTTTCATGAAATTTGAAATGGTGCGACACAATTATGCAACAATTATATATTTTAAATTTCACACGATTCGATTGGGTAGTTTTTGCATTGTTATATGCGGACGGATGGACGAACCTACGGGAGGACGGATGAAGAGACTGGACGACGACTATGGATGCTACGTACTTATATAATTAGGAACGCACCCAAAAACTATTTATTTTTAATTTTGTTGCTGTTTCTTGTCAGCAGAATTTATTTTCGTCCCTCATAGGAGGTTCCTTAAGGGTTGTAGCAATCATGTTTATTTATTTTTAAAACTTCAAAGGAAGGAATTATAATAAAATTGCCGTAGTACTGATTTTATATGTTCAACTACTGGCTGGATCTCTCTACATTTATTCCCACATGATTAAACAGAATGCAACTTAAATAATATCTTAAAAAATCTATTTAACATATTTTTAATAAAATAGATTTGTGCGCGAAAAAAAAAATATTCGAATCCTCCAAAATTCTTCAGATTGCAAAAAGAAACAGACAAAACAACAGAAAAAGCAACAAAACAGAAAAAAAGGAAAAGCTGTTGAGTTTTCAGTTATATTCTGTTGTTGTTTTTCCCATCAGCAATCTTGTAATGTTTCGAATTTCAAAGTCATTTTATAAGTTTTCTACAAAGAAATTAAAAAAAAGAATGTTGTAGTACAAATAAAAGAAGATGAATATTTTAAAGATGTTAAATGCAAAAGTCCACTGAAGTTGTTTATATTTTTCTTCCTTTAATACATAAATCATGCATTAAATTGTTACTATATATGCAGCTTATACTCAGGTTCACCTAACCAGCGGTTTTACCTTACAAACTCCTATGTAACAGAGTGTTGTAGCTTCATCAAAAATATTGTTTAAATGGAATAAAAGTTTTTGTAGAAAACAAGTACGATTTATTTTGATTAGAATGCAACTGTCAAATTTATGTATGATAATGTTTAACCAACTGCTTTTTTTTCATTATTTATTTTCCTGTATTTATTTTGTATGGCTAGTTCCATGGGTTTTGTAGTGTAAGTCACATTACCTTATAATTGCTATGCTTGTTTGCCACCATTATTTTCGAAAAGTCTGCTTGGCCTTATTCAATTAATGAGAATGTGCCGATAAAATAAATCACATTTTTTCGTACTAAAATACTGGTAGCCAAAAATCGTAGCCTGTGACTTACACTACAAGTACTCATGGAAATAGCCGTATATCATTTTAGGATGTTTATTCACTCTTGTCTGTTATCTCATATGGACATATTTATTAACACTAGAACTCCCGGATGGAGTCGATTCGACTCCAATCATGTAACTAAATTTCAATTCGAACCAGAAAAATTTTCTTGAAAAAATTTTAATTTAATCCACGCAAATTTACGTTAAATAAATGAATTAAATAATTTTGAATAAAAATTCTGGCGAGAAATATTATTTTCAAACTTTAGTAGAATTTCCGGGCGTTCTAGTGTTAACACAAGACTAATGCATGATGCAAATCTTGGATGTTTATCTTATTTACGGTTGGAATATATTTTATGGCAATTGGAAATAATTGGCAAGCAATTTATTGTCAAATGTATGGTAGCAGCCAAGCAGGGAAATGTTATGTGGAAATCGTTGTGAAAAGAAACCCAGGTTACAAGCCGGATTATTGGCTGAAATATAACCAATAAGAGGATATAAGAAATAAAATATGAATGCAGCATCTAAGGGACTGGTGCAGAAATGTACATATCAAGTAATGCCTATCCACGGGACGGGCTTCCCCCTCCAATGGCGTACCCAGGATTAAGCTTTGGAGGGGGCTAGCATATTTTAGGGATCTATATTTTGCTGATCTGGCTCGGAAGTCAAACGAACTAGGTCCATTTTTTTATTTGATTCAAAATGGAGAAGATATGTCGGGCCCAGACACAGTATTGCCAGATGGGCTACTTTTTTTAAATTCAAATTCTTAATTCGGACCACTTTTTTGAAACAGTAAAATGCGCCTTATTTAATGACTTATCAATCACAGAATAAACAAGGGGAATTTTACCGTTTCAAAAAAGTGGTGCCAGTCACGAAATCTGAATTGAAAAAAAGTAGCCCACTGGCAACACTGCCCAGACACACAGTTTCTCTATTGACTTGATACTACTGACTTGATACCGAATAGGCACGAGAAGCACAGGCTTCCCTTAGGAAATTTTAAAGGGGCCCAAAAAGGAGCAAACGTGAAGCGCATTGTTTGCTCATTTTTGGGCCCTTTTAAAATTTCCTAAGGGAAGCTTATGCTTCTTGTGCCTATTCGGTAATCGGGGCCTAGCTGCAGTCAGGGAGCCTAAAATCCTGCGTTTCCCGAGCTTCATCCGAAAAACGTTTGTTTATTAGCAAGTTGTCTTTCGTGAAATTTGATCAGAAATTTTCCGTTTTGTTCGAAAAGTGGAATCTTTCCGTATATCTGTTGAAATTTTAAGAGTACAGAGTTCCGAATACACAATGTTTACTGTAAAAATCTATTGTTCAATGAGATTGCTGTATTTTTGATCACCACGCATGCGCTTCAAAATATTGTTGTAAAAAAACTGAGACTAAAAAGACGGAACTTTCCTCAAAAACGGAAACCTTTCGGCAACTCTGCTGCAAGCCTTTACCGTAAATTGACGGATTTTTTTTTTTTTTTTTTTTTTTAAATACTGTAATAAGAATCCAATATATTTTTATTATTAATTTGTGAACAATATCTCTCATCTAGTAACAGGATTCGAACTAAATAAATTAGTGAAAGATATCGAAGAATTTGTTTGTTTATACAACACATACATCCGACTTTTGTGTTTGACATCAAGTACCCGTTTATTAAATGTCGTTATGTAAGGATCGGATAGACACAAGAAAATAAGCCACGGCTGAAGATTATAGCTCATTGTTCTAAAAACACTACGCAACAGAATCATTGGTAGTCGAAACCAACACCTCTCCTACGCTCGAAAGCGATTGGCGGAGTGATGTCTTAAGGCCCACTAGGCTCAAAAAAAAAGATCCGGATGTTAATGTAAAGTCTATGGGGGCGTTCTTTTCAAATATTTCGCTCAATTTTTAATATTTTTACATGATTTTTTTGCATAGGATAGCTGAGGACGATCCACAACCGGCCTAGTTTCTACGTTTTCAATTTTAGTTTCAGATTAAGAAAAAATAAATACTTTATATTTCAAAACCGGTTTTAACCCGTTCTTACATTAAAACTATCATAATATAAAAAATATATAAGCAAAATTGAAAAAGTAAAAACTAGGCCGATTGTAGATCGTTCTTAGCTATCCTATGCAAGAAAAATCATGTAAAAGTATTAAAATTTGAGCGAAATATTTGAAAAGAACGACCCTATAGACTTTACATTATCATCCGAGTCTTTTTCTGAGGGTAGTGTGGGGCCTTAAGGCTGCTGATCACTCGTTTTCCGAATTACCTTCCGTAATGTTAAGGCTATGGACGTTTGACGCATTTTTATATTCAAAATATCTCCTCAGGAAATTAATATTTTTAACTTCTTTTTCCAGTTTTCTCTTTTTGAAGCATGCCTATTTCTTTGTTAGTTTTCAAAATATCTCTAAAAGCTACGATCAATTTTATATGAAGTGTTAAAATTTTACTTCCACTTTGTCATTTTTTAAAACATGAAATATTAAATTAGGCAAAGATTTAGAAATATTTTGAGAACTAAGAAAGAAAAAAAGGACATCCTTTAAGAAGAGAACACTGAAAAAAAGAAGTTAAGCATATTAATTTCCCGAGGAGGTATTTTGAATATAAAAATGCATCAAACGACCATAGACTTAACATTACGGAAGGGAATTCGGAAAATGAAGCCTTAACCACTGGCCAACAAAAAGTTTTACTCAAGACTTTCTTGAACCGCCAGAGAAAATCAACATTTGTGTGTATGAATTTTTTTTTTTTAAATACTATATTTTCTTATGGCTATTACTTTCGATATTATTTATATATATATTTTCTTAATCCTCTCGAGCATAAATTATTTTTCAATATTCTTCATTATTCACAAAAAATATTCTTTTTTGATAAATCAGAAACCATAATAAAAGAATTTTTTTTATCGTACTGCATGTTAGATATTATCTGTCCAATAATCTAATCTCCATAAATGAATCCGCTAACTTTTTTTGCTTAATAATGCAATAATTATACGACCTCATATGTTCGTATGCCCGAGAGGGTTAATCAAGATACTTTTATTATCTAAAATCTCATATTAAATGTTTGTGGAAATTTTATTAATGATTAATGATTTTTGGCATGTTTGTGCCAGTATATTCGTTGTCGTGATGCTAATAAAAATTAAATAATTTATAAAGTGTGTAAAAAATACTTATTAAAAATTGAATAATTTATGAAGTGCATATTTTTTTTTTTCAAATTTAATTCGCATAAGATGATTAGTTGCATTATATCTAAATACATATTCGTTATATTGTTCAATAATGCTATGAAACAAATTATGAAAAAGAAATAATAATTTATTTTAATACAAAATAAAATTGTGTCTTTCAAAATAAAATTTTGATCGAGTATTTGAATATCAGTAAAGCAAGAGCTTTACTTTATTAAATATTTATGTGTATATTTTCGTATTTTCCTTTTAATCTTTTTCTTTACTTCGTTTATTTATTTTTGCATGCATTTGTAGTTTTGTGGTTTGTGTTTCAGAATCTTGTACTATTTTTATATTCATTGGACTTTAGTTTCTTATAATTATTCTAAATTACGGTATCTTTTGGAATATAACTATTAATTATTAGGATTCATATTATTCCAAATAACTATTTAATGATTTATTTTTACGTTTATCTATCTCATCTTAATTTAAAATTGGGTCCTCCCTTTGACTCGATCCTTAAAATACACGAACCGAGTTTTGACTTTAGTTTACACCACGTTCCACAACGCCATGACTAATACCATTATAAGTTTCCATTTCGTACAAAATTCTATAGGATCACCTCGAGGCCATGGTGACCAAACCACCGTTTTTTCGTTAAGTCCTAATTCGGTACAGCAATAAGTTTAACGCATATGCTTTTATATCACACGAGAATTCGTCGGAGATATTGAAATATATAAATATATGTACATACATACACACACATGCATATATAATAAGATGAAACAAAGTTATCAGCATATTGAGGGGAACAGATTTTTAAATTAGTTGTGAAAATTAATTCTAATATCTCCTACACAATTGTATTAAATTTATTACTGCCATAAATAAATCTTTCTACTATATTTCATTGTTTTTCATATACTTCAATCCCTTTTCGAAAAAAAGAAAAAAAAAAGTCATTGAACACAATTTTTCACAAATCTTAAATTAAGTGAAAGTTGTATTGAATTTTGCTGAAACTGATAGAGCAAAAAAAGTTAGAAAATGTCTGCCAAATTTTAAGGTTTTTCTCACCTCAAAATAATAATTTAATAGTAAATGTTGCCTAATTTAACCACCTCACTGACAAGATCGATCCTAACTAACAATGTTGGCCAAAAGTTGTTCCGAAATTGGTAAGGCTGATTTAACACATTTCTCTTTAACGGGTTCGGAACAGGCACCCCTGTGTTAGATCGTTCAGAGAAATATAATACTTAAATAATGGCAAGGCCTTTTCTACAAATGTGCTTTCCACCAGCATTCAGCAACCGTTCTTATCTACAACCTTGTCAACAATAGTTAATTGCTACTACTATCCCAATCTACCATTGTGGTAATTTGCCTGGCATCTCTCAATAGCCGATATCAAATAATAAAAAAGGCAAACAATTCTGTTACTTTTTAGTTGTGACTAAAACACGGGGCTGTGCATATGTAACGTTATCAACTTTTTGGTAATTTTGAACCCCCTCCCCCCCTTCCGATATCACATGTTATCATTCCTCGAAACCCCCTCCTCCAGTAATGATATCGTTATCAATGACTATTTTTTTTAATCTTTAGAATTTATCTCTTTTATTTGGAGTGATGTACAAAACTGGTTACATACTTTATTGGTTCAAATGAAGAGAAGTCAATAAAATATAATATAAACATTTAAAAGAAATTGTTTTTTTTAAAAAATATTTTATAAAAGCTTTTTGTTAGATAATATATTCAACAGTAATAATGTCTTAATAGTAATTGTGTCTCCGCACGAAGGAGGAGGGGGGGGGGGTCCGGAGAAATTTTTATCAATAAAACAAGTGGACAATATTCTTTCTCTTTCTCTATTATTTTTTAGCAAATATAAGCTTCATTTCAAATATACTTCACATAAGGTCTCTCGAGCAGTGATTGCATATGCATACATACACGAAGAAGAAAAAGTATATCAAATATTGGGATATTCCATAATTTAGAATTAAATATTTTTTATAATAATTTGAAGAATTTAATAAAAACTTAGTATTTTCTTAAAAATAGATAACATGATATTTTGAATCAAAAACCATGTGGAAAATAAAAAAGGAAAATTTTGGTTGAATTAAAAACGATATCGATATCAAAAGACAAATCCCCCTCTCCCTATCGATAGCTTACGATATCATTTGCAAGACCCCCCCCCCTCCCCCCTAAAATGATAACGTTATATTTGCACAGCCCCCAACGAGAAAAAAGGTTCTTTCAAACGTTGGCATCTATTCTTTTGAAAGACCTATTGCTTTTTTGGACCAAATGTACTGTTGTATCACGTGGTTATGATAGACTGTAGAGTAATTTCAGCGCTAGTTACGAAACGTTATAACCCAGATATAACAAAGATTTGTCAGATCATTTGAAGAATTTTTTAGTATTATATTTAAATCAAAATTTAAGATTCTTTAAATGAATTGCATTTCTAATATCTAGAGATTTTAATTTACGAAAATTTGGATACTTTAAAGGCAAAAAATTAAGGACAATTGCTTAAATTCATAACTTTGAATATAGTTGATAGTGTAATTACGGAGAAATGGACCATGTTTTTACTTTGCGCTCTAAAAGCCGTATATTTACATATATTTTATTTTTCACACTACATACACTAGGCCCCACCAGTGGCCGAGAGGTACGGACCTCACAACTGGTAGACGGCAAGTTCTGGGTTCGAACCCAATCGCGGCTGTCGGCCTAACCGTTCGGTGTTTTCGTGGTTTTCTTCGAACCTTGCGTAAATACGGGTTAGGTTCCCTTAGAAAGACCCCCACGAAGGGCACTCCCCCCTGGTCCTATATCCCTAGCGCAGATAATCCGACGACAAAAATAAACCAAACCAAACCACTACATACACTATATAGCCAAAGATGACCGGCCACTTGCGATATTAGACATTTTGTTAAATAGCTAGAAAAATATATTTATTTATAATATATTATTGTTTATAATTTACAGAGTTCTTAATATAAAAAAAGTGTTTTTTCAGAAAATATGAAAAACAGCATTGTACTCAATACCCTGTAATCAGAATTAAAAACAACAAAAAAATTGTTTTAAAAATGAATAAGTTTTCTAAATAATGATGCGTGAATGCAATAAAAATATAATTTGCATAATGTATTTACAAAAAAGAATATTTGCTAAATAAAGAAAAAGATGAGGGGCAGTTTTCATACATTCATTGATTAGAGTTAATATAGAATATACAATCTTGTACATATTTGGATACAGCTCCTCATTTTTTTGCTTCATTTTAGGAAAAACGGATTCTGAGCTTATTCTATCGACGGCAATTTTCAGAATTTTCAAGCTATGTTTTGAGACTTTCACAAAAGTTGCTCTATACATTTAGCTAACACAATATGAAAATAAAAATTTGATAACATTCACTTATGCGCAGTGAAAAATTATTTAGTGAATCTGCTCATTTTTCATGCAATTTTTATTATTTTTTAATTCTGACTACAGGGTTACAATGTTTTATCATATTTTCGAAAAAACATTTTTATTATATTAAGAACTCGGCAAATTATAAGCAAGAAACTTGGCAAATTTTGGGACTGTTTTTATAAAAACCTTAATTTCTCTACTATACATGCTGGCCCCATAAAAATGAACACAGTTAATTACAATAATCCACTTAATCAAAATCGATACTTTGACGAGTTGGCTACATCATTAGTTTTGACAGGGTTATCCAAATGATATTCGTTCTTTTTCAATTTGTCGACTGTCCCCTATGCGATTTGGGGAAAAAATCTTCACGGTAATATATGAATTGTACTAATTTGTTTACATACCTGGAGTTTCAGGGTAATTCTTTATGTATTTTTCTAGATGTTCTAGATGTTCTAGACAAAATATCTAAAATTGCAAGTGGCCGGTCACCTTTGGCCATATAGTGTATGTATAGTGTATGATTTTTCTTAAGAAAGTCCTAATGCAGAATTTCATATCTTTAAAATAATTTCAATAACATATGTTTATAATTTTTTCTATATGGCTTATTTACCGGTGAGATAGAGCACAATGAAATATTGAAGTATATGTTAATTTTTTAAAAGCTTACTTTCATTGCATGAAAATTAAATTAATTGAAAATTTCAATTAAATTATTGAACATTAAGTTTACATGAATTATTATTAAACCTTTTGATATATACCACTGAAAATTAAATTTGTTTGTCAATATCTTAATTGATTTAAAAGTTTTTTAAGAAAATGTCTTTCATATATTTACGATTATTTTGCCGTAACTTCTTTCTGCCTATTTAATTTTTTCTTACAACTATCACATGTTATTTCAAACCGTAAACATCTTACATGAAGCCGATGAAAACAAGAACACACTGTATCCAATCTACTGTTTATTTCGTCGAATTGTCAGTTTTGTCGCATCCCATACATTCATTTTCATTCCAATCTTTTAAATAATTTTCCTTGTCATCACATACACTATATGGCCAAATGTAATCGGCCACTTGCGATTTTAGATGTTTTGTTAAATATCGGGAAAATACATGAGCAATTCAGGTGCATGAACAAAATAGTAAAAGTTATGTAATTCCGTGAAAGTTTTTTCTCTGAATCCCATAGGGGACCGCCAACAAATTAAAAAAAACGACGATTTTTATGACAGCCCTGTCAAAATTAATGTAGCGAAAGCATTCAAACTGTATATTAGGTTTAACTGGCTTATTGTAATAAACTTTGTTCATTTTTATGGTGATAACATGTACACTCGAAGAGAATTTAAGGCTTCTTTAAAAACAGTCCCAAACTTTGCCAAGTTTTTTTTTTTTTTTTTTTGCTTATAATTTGCAGAGTTCTTAATATAAAAAAATATTTTCAGAAAATATGACAAACAAGATTGTTCATAATACCCTGTAATCAGAATTAAAAAATAATAAAAATTATATGAAAAATGAGTAGGTTTACTAAACAATATTTCACTGCACATGCGTGAACGCAATCAAAATACAATTTGCATAATGTTTTAGCTAAATGTACAGAGCAACTTTTGTGATAGTCTCAAAATCATGGCTTAAAAATTCTGAAAATCATCGCCGATAGATTAAGTTCAAAATCCGTTATTCCCAAAATGAAGCAAAAAATAAGGGGCTGTATTCATATATCCATTGATTAGTGTCAATATAGCATACAAAATATTGCACGGATATTTGGATACAACCCCTCATCTTTTTGCTACATTTTGGGAATAAAGGATTTTGAACTCATTCTACCGACGATTATTTTCAGAATTTTCAAGCTATGTTCTTGAGACTTCCACAAAGTATTATAAAAATGAGGAGGCAAACTCTAAGAAAGAGAAGAGCACAGTACTGCAAACAATTTTTGTATAGAAAATCAGAGTTGAAGACCAATTGTTCGGTTTTGCAAGAACAAAAACTATGCATAGCACTTTAACCATTTTTTGCAGGCACATATTTTGCACATATAAAGGCTGCTTTATGCATTTAGCGAACACATTATGCAAATTACATTTTGATTACATTCACGCATGTGCAGTAAAACATTATTTAGTAAACCTACTCATTTTTCATATAATTTTATTATTTTTTAATTCTGATTATAGGGTAGTATTTACAATATTACTTGTCAGATTTTCTGAAAAGAATAATATTTTATATTAAGAATTATAAGCAAAAAACTTGGCAAAATTTGGAACTGTTTTCATAAAAACCTTAATTTTTCTATGAGTATACATGCTGTCCTCATAAAAATGAGCACAGTTTAATAAGCGATTTAAAAATTAAAATAATAGATATTTAACAAAATGTCTAAAATCGTAAGTGGCCGGTCATCTTTGGCCATATAGTGTATTTTTTGAGTGTTTATATCCCTGTCAGTGACGAACCTTTCCTAATATAGGTAATCGGCATTTTCCGAAAACAATAATATACCTCCCAACAGAAAACCTGGTCTTTCTCTTCCAATCAACGAGATGAGAAATATAACTCACTCCGACTCTACACAGTAGCTATCGTGTCGCCATTTTTAGATTATTTAGAAAACAATAATATACCTCCCAACAGAAAACCTGTTCCTTCTCTCCCAATCAACGAAGTGAGAAACATAACTCACTCTGACTCTGCACAGTAGATATCGTGTTGCCGTTTTTAGATTATTTAGAAGCCTAAATGTTCCCTGAGATTTCATCATTAAAACTACTTAGATTACATATAAATAATATCTTTAAATGCGCAGCCATATGAAAGCATTATTTGAGTTATCAGAAACACCAATGATTTTTTGCTGAAAAATATTGTTTCTTAGAAACACGAAGTTGCGTGTCATTACGATAGTTGCACGATCTGTGGGAGATTTCAGAAACGAAAGCGCCTTATTCCCCCTACCTGAATTGCATCTATCCAAATCAACAAACACTGTACAAATGATACATAGCTCAAGAATCATAGCTCTATATCTAGTTTTCGAGAAAATAACATCAAAAGCGTATACCAGCCCGGTAATCAGAAAAGTTTTGTTGAATATATGAACATCAGTAATTTATCTCACGGTATTTTTATACTCTTCAGACCTGAGGTACACATTTGTGTACCTCCATTCTTTTCCTTATAAAAACTAAAGTGTTTGATTTTTTTGCATTTTTACTTTACTTCTATACAGCTGAATGTTTTATGCTTTAAAACAAAACCAATAAATGTCAACACAGATGAATATTACCTCATAAAATAAATATTATTTTCATCCGAGTTTTGAAAATACCTTCAAGACATTGTGGCCAAGAAAGTACGAAATATTCATATTTAACTTAAATGCTTTACAATAAAAAAAAATTGAGGATTTGATGATCATTTTCTTGTTTAAAATCCTTAATTTTGTTATTGCGTAAATTTATGTTACTGATAGTTAAACTGATGCTTTAAGGGGATTAGTACTTTTATACCCATACTTATAAATCTAAATTACCAGTCCACTAAAGTATTCACAAGTAGATTTCATAAAAATGACTCTTTCTGTCATCTATGGGGTCATTTCGGTAATGCAAAAGCAGTAAATATATATTTTTAGAGTTATTTTATGCTCAGGTCTGAAGAGGTTATATGAGTAAGTGCTCAAAATAATTTCTACACTTATCAAACAATTTTGGTGCGGGAAGTCAAATATATAATAAAATGCAATCTAAGGAAAAGGATGTATAAAATTGAAGCTGGTGTTATACACAATTGAAGTGAAAAAACTTCTTTAAACACCATAAAATAAGTTAACTGCGCAAGGCCTTTCGAAAGAACTTAGTCTTTCTTCGTCAGGCGCAAAAAAGACGTGCGTCTACAATGAATGTAGCGGCACGACTGAAGGGGAATGCGGGAGGGAGAGGGAGCAAGCAGAAGGAACAGCCAATAGGAAAGTAGAAGGCAACAGCCAATCACGGAAGAGCATAAACAAAACTAGATAAACAATGAAGGAGAGGAAAGGAAGAAGGGGGGAAGGGAAATGGGAAAAAAGCGGGGTAAATTAAAAAATTAACTAAAAGGAGAGATTAAAATGAAATAAAATGTACGCAAAAAATATATAAATTAGTAATAAAAAAAAATTAAAAATAAAAATAAGAATACATAAAAATAAAAAATTGTTTACAATTATAAACACACATATATAAACCTGAAAATTGTATACATAATGTATATATAAATAAATAAATAAATAAATAAATAATAAACTTATTTATAAAGCAGGGCTGAAAAGATTCTTCCAGGCAACGGAGAGCGTTTTAGAATCAGATTTATCATTAACAATAATATCACGATTAGTATGAATAGCTAAATTTTCAAGAAAATCTAACTCAGAGGAACTATTGGCATTAAAGATAATTTTAGCAGTTTGAAAATTGAAACTATGGCCGGAATCCCAAGAGTGTTCTTTTAGGCGTTTTTCGAGATTTCTTTTAGTTTGACCAATATACGATAAATCACAGCCATTACAAGGAACATTATAAATACCCCATTTTTGGAGGTCAGGGACAGGACATTTCATGGAAGGAAATTTTAATTTATTGACGGGTTTAAAGATAACATTAAAATTGAAACGTCTTAAAACTTTAGCTAATTTAAAACATAAAGGAGGTTAAAAAGGGAGGACGACCAAATTATCAGGTTTACTTTTATCAATTTTAGAATGAGTGGAATTATTAGGGGGTCTATTGAATTTGCTCACAGCAGTATTAATGATAGAAAGATTGAATCCACGTTTTACAGCAACATATTTTAATTAATTGAGTTCATTCTTAAGAGATGCAAAATCGGAACAAATTTTGAGAGCACGATAAACATATGTATAAAAAACACCGATCTTTTGATTGACAGGATGATTTGAGAGAGCATGGGGTGGATTAGAGACAGAAAAAGGTTTTCTATAAACACAAGTTTTGAAAGAAGAATCACATTTGGTAACTAAAACATCAAGGAAAGGGAGTTTATTACAATTCTCTAACTCAAAAGTAAACTGAATATGAGGATCAATAGAATTGACAGTTTGAAGAATTGTAGAAATATCAAATGGATTATCCAATAGGACGAAAGTATCATCAACATAACGTATCCAACATTTAAAATTGATCAGATTTAAAAATTGAACTTCAAAGTAATGCATATAAATATCACAAAGAATGGGAGATAAAGGATTACCCATACTTAAGCCTTCTAACTGTTTGAAAAATTTATTATCGAATTGAAAAGTAGTAAGAGTTAAGCAAATTTTAGTTAAATTAACATAATCTTTGACCTCAATATCAGAGAAATGAAATTCACGTAATCTTTTTTCCAAGCAAGAAAGAGCGCCTTCAATCGGGACATTAGTAAATAAAGATTTGACATCAAGAGAAAGCATAGAAAAATTCGATGGATTAATACTTTTTAATTTACTAACGAAATCATAAGAATTTTTTACAGTATGAGAATTAGAAATGCATAAAGACGAGAATATGGAAGCTAAAAATTTGGCAAGAGGATAAGTAACAGTACCAATATTAGAGACAATAGGTCTTAAAGGAATATTGGTTTTGTGAACTTTGGGTAAAGCATAAAAACGACCACAAATGGGTGCAGAAGGAATAACACAATGTTTAGTGTTGTCATTTAGAACAATAGAATTCTTAACAGCTTTAGTGAGAGTGGCAAGATGCGAATTAGTGGGATCTTTTTTAACTTCAATATAAGGACCTTCAGATAAGAGAGCATGAACTTTATTAGAATAATCATTTTTATCCATAAGAACAATTTGACAAGAACAATTTGATAAGAACAATTTGATAAGAACAATTTATGGATAAAAATGATTATTCTAATAAAGTTCATGCTCTCTTATCTGAAGGTCCTTATATTGAAGTTAAAAAAGAACCCACTAATTCGCATCTTGCCACTCTCACTAAAGCTGTTAAGAATTCTATTGTTCTAAATGACAACACTAAACATTGTGTTATTCCTTCTGCACCCATTTGTGCTCGTTTTTATGCTTTACCCAAAGTTCACAAAACCAATATTCCCTTAAGACCTATTGTCTCTAATATTGGTACTGTTACTTATCCTGTTGCCAAATTTTTAGCTTCCGTATTCTCGCCTTTATGCATTTCTAATTCTCATACTGTAAAAAATTCTTATGATTTCGTTAGTAAATTAAAAAGTATTAATCCATCGAATTGTTCTATGCTTTCTCTTGATGTCAAATCTTTATTTACTAATGTCCCGATTGAAGGCGCTCTTTCTTGCTTGGAAAAAAGATTACGTGAATTTCATTTCTCTGATATTGAGGTCAAAGATTATGTTAATTTAACTAAAATTTGCTTAACTCTTACTACTTTTCAATCCGATAATAAATTTTTCAAACAGTTAGAAGGCTTAAGTATGGGTAATCATTTATCTCCCATTCTTTGTGATATTTATATGCATTACTTTGAAGTTAAATTATTAAATCTGATCAATTTTAAATGTTGGATACGTTATGTTGATGATACTTTCGTCCTATTGGATAATCCATTTGATATTTCTACAATTCTTCAAACTGTCAATTCTATTGATCTTCATATTCAGTTTACTTTTGAGTTAAAAAATTGTAATAAACTCCCTTTCCTTGATTTTTTAGTTACCAAATGTGATTCTTCTTTCAAAATTTGTGTTTATAGAAAACCTTTTTCTGTCTCTAATCCACCCCATGCTCTCTCAAATCATTCTGTCAATCAAAAGATCGGTGTTTTTTATACATATGTTTATCGTGCTCTCAAAATTTGTCCCGATTTTGCATCCCTTAAGAATGAACTCAATTACTTAAAATCTGTTGCTGTAAAACGTGGATTCAATCCTTCTATCATTAATACTGCTGTGAGCAAATTCAATAGACCCCCTAATAATTCCACTCTTTCTAAAATTGATAAAAGTAAACCTGATAATTTGGTCGTCCTCCCTTTTTAAACTCCTTTATGTTTTAAATTAGCTAAAGTTTTAAGACGTTTCAATTTTAATGTTATCTTTAAACCAGTCAATAAATTAAAATTTCCTTCCATGAAATGTCCTGTCCCTGACCTCCAAAAATGGGGTATTTATAATGTTCCTTGTAATGGCTGTGATTTATCGTATATAGGTCAAACTAAAAGAAATCTCGAAAAACGCCTAAAAGAACACTCTCGGTATGTCATTAATCAAGAAATTTCTAAATCTTCTGTTGCTAAACACTCTTGGGATTCCGGCCATAGTTTCAATTTTCAAACTGCTAAAATTATCTTTAATGCCAATAGTTCCTCTGAGTTAGATTTTCTTTAAAATTTAGCTATTTATACTAATCGTGATATTATTGTTAATGATAAATCTGATTCTAAAACGCTCTCCGTTGCCTGGAAGAATCTTTTCAGCCCTGTTTCATAAATAAGTTTATTATTTATTTATATATATATATATATATATATATATATATATATATATTATGTATACAATTTTCAGGTTTATATATGTGTGTTTATAATTGTAAACAATTTTTTATTTTTATGTATTCTTATTTTTATTTTTAATTTTTTTTTATTACTAATTTATATATTTTTTGCGTACATTTTATATCATTTTAATCTCTCCTTTTAGTTAATTTTTTAATTTACCCCGCTTTTTTCCCATTTCCCTTCCCCCCTTCTTCCTTTCCTCTCCTTCATTGTTTATCTAGTTTTGTTTATGCTCTTCCGTGATTGGCTGTTGCCTTCTACTTTCCTATTGGCTGTTCCTTCTGCTTGCTCCCTCTCCCTCCCGCATTCCCCTTCAGTCGTGCCGCTACATTCATTGTAGACGCACGTCTTTTTTGCGCCTGACGAAGAAAGACTAAGTTCTTTCGAAAGGCCTTGCGCAGTTAACTTATTTTATGGTGTTTAAAGAAGTTTTTTCACTTCAATTAAGGAAAACGAGTAACTGAAAAGAAAGCAACTTGAAGGGGATTAACTAAATTACCCTCTTAGGTGTGATAAACCCATCAGCCACATAGAAATGCTCCTGTATGGATTGCATCTATCCAAAACAACACGCACTGTACAAATGTTACATAACTCAAGAGTCATAGTTCTATATCCAGTTTTCGAGAAAGTAACAACAAAAGTATATTCTAGCCCCTTAAACAGAAAATTTTTGTTGAATATATGAACATTGGCAATTTATCTGACTTTTTTTTATATCAGTAAGTGCTGAAAATAATTTCTACACATATCGAAAAGTTATGATACGGGACGTCCAATGTCTGAAAAAATGTAAACTAATGAAGACGAGTAACTGAAAAGAAACAAACTTGAAGGGGGTTAACTAAATTAGCCCCCTTGGGTGTGATAAACCCACCAGCCACATTGGAATGATAAAAGGCGTATCTATAGGAGACAGAAAGTCAAGATGACGAAGTTTGTCGGTTTTCGCTCATTCAATCATACTATAATGTACTTACAATCATACGCTCAGTACTTAACTTTGTGCACCAACGACCAATAGTGGTGGTTCAGATAACTCAGCATCAGCATTTTAATTCAGAGCAACATGTGAGAGTTGTGAGCCAAATTTTCAATAGCGTTTTTTTTAAACCTTACAGTGGAAGGAATTATTCATCTGTGATTAGGTATTTTTTATCTCTAATTAAATATTCACAAAATACAATTTAAAACGTTAAAATTCATACTGAATATATTTTGTTTACAATGAAGACTATACTTATAAATATGGCTTGAGCAAATATTGCGGGGGAAAAGCAAAATGACGAGGATGACAATGATGTGGAAGTGTATAACTGTAAAAGCCTCATTTATAGGGAACAGGACAAAGAAAAAAAAAACAAACCCTGTGGTTGTCTTGTTTCACTGCGTCATGTTTAAATTTTTGTTTCATGCTGATTGTTCTGGTTGATTTATAGATCGAACCAGGCACAGATTTTGGTGATAGATTTTTTGCTTTTGAATTGTCACTTAACAACCCATTTTGCATAAATTATGAATGTGTGAAGAAGTTAAAAATGTACTGAATAAAGTCTCATTTGTATCTGGATAAATATTGTTACCTATAGTACAGATTGTTTATTCACAAACTTATCTGTTATGTTGGGCAAGGTGATTGATGTAACTTTCTCTCGGAAAACTTTATTTCATCCTTTGCAGATGAAAAATTTCAATCATTGTTTGCGAGAAAGAAGGTGGTAAGAAGTGTTTTACATAAATTACAGCTTTTTAATCCACTGATTGTGTGTCTTTTATAGTAAATTTAAGCTCTTCATCTTATTTCACTAACATAAAGGATTATGTTTATTTTATTGCTACTCATTGAACAGATTCTTACGTTTTTGAAAGAGCTTATTTTCTATGAACAATCTACGAAGTTGTACTGTTTTTTAATTTCCTTCCGAAAACTAAACGTCGAAGAAGAATCGCTGTTTGGTTATTTTTTAATCTATTCAGAGCGAGTATTATACGAAAGGGAGTCTGAAAATAAATTTCCTCTGTCGACAGTGGTCAGAGGTGTGTATAAAAGTCAAAAATAGAATGAGACATTAAAGATAAGACATATCTTTATTTTTCCACATAATTACCAAATACATTGAGACATTTCGTCACCTGAGAACAATAAAGTTCTATCTGTGTTTTTGAAAAATATTGACTTATCGATATAGATATGTTCTACTTGTATCTATGAAGGCATTTTTGCATCTAAATGATGTTATATATAATTTACATATGATCTTACAATCATAATATGACATTATTTAAATCCAAAAATGCCTTTATAGCTACAAATAGAACATTTCTATATCGCTAAGTCAATTTTTTCAAAAACACAGATAGAACCTTATTATTCTCAGGTGACGATTTGTCTACCGCTTGATAAGCTTCGAAAAGCTCTCTAGGAAAAACTCAGGGCTTTACATATCGAAGAAGCGTTTAACGGCTTGTCCGTACGCAAAGTCCTGATGTTTTCCTGAGGGTTTTTTGCCGCATATCAAGCGGTATGACAAATTTCTCAATGTGTTTGGTAGTTATATTGACAAATAAAGTTGTGTCGTATCTTTGATGCCTCATTATACTGTATGACTTTCATAGGCACTTCTATCCACAGACGCCAGGGGCAATCTTATTTTCAGACTTTCTCTCGTAACTTTCCAGAGTTTATTGGGTCTTGTAGAAGCTCTATCAGACTTTTGAATACAGAATAATTTTGGAACATAATTCTCTACATTAGTAAAATGGTTTATGAAGTGCACATTAAAATAAAAACTAAAACATTATAAATTATGTCATGTATAGCATAAGAACAAACTTACCCATTCCCATATGTCCTAGCGTCCGAGGTCTTGATAAATTATCATTGTAATGGGCAGGATCTACATCGGATTGAACTTCAGATATCATATTTCCAGGTACAAGACCTACTCGACCATTGGACTCACCTCTGTAGAATCCATCTGGATCTTTGTCCCCATAGATCTGATAAAAAGAATCCTTTTGCATCAGGAGACATGCCAGTAGTAATAATTTTTAAAAGCTTTAGTACGGCTGCTTCAAAAGTTTGTTACATATTTAAAACTTAATTGAAAACGATCAAATTATGATTCAAAATTACGGCTTGTTCGAATGAGCTTAGGCAAAAATTGGATTTCTTTAACCTCCTCAGTCTAGATACCACTTATAGGAGACTCTAAAGAACACCTTTTAAATTAGTTGAAATGTTTCTAGAATTGTTAAAATTGCTTCTGAATCTTTTTAATAAACACATACATTGAAATATAGATTGATACATCGGTGGCAGGGCTCCCAACTGGTCCGCCAACTGAACATCAGTATTTTCTTAGAAAGATTTTCATTTTATATTTTTCTTGCAAATTGCGAAGAAACCGTCTTCGGAGGTTAGGTTTAGCACAAATGCTGTTGAAACCTACAATAAAATTTTTTGTTAAAAAGTATTGGTGTTCAGTTCGCGGACCATTTGGGAGCCCTGCGGTGGAGATGTTTTAGGGTAATTTTAAACTGATTTTTGTGGTTTCTGGTAATGTTTGTCTCAGGACTGAAGGAGGTTATAGCAGAAAAATCGTATTTTGAAAAGTCACCGAAAGAGGGAGCTTAGCTGAAATATTAAATAAATATATGAAGATCAAGCTTTAAATAATATACAATGAACAGAAAAAAATATTAGGGGCAACTCGGAGATCATATAATTTCTGAGTTGAAATAGTCCATTTTCCCAGCTTTGTGTCCCATCGCCGTGTGAAACTTTGCAGTTCTTCGGCTGCTGATGCAGAGTTTATGTATAAATACTTAACACTCAGTACTTGATCTGGTGAATGATAGAAAGCTGTTGATAATGAATGAAGAACTCACATGCATTCATGTGTTTTATTTGAATAAATCTACGTCACATGTTTCATTTAAGATCCTCTATCGGTGAATTTTGGAACTACGATTTTTTAAATTATATATGCAAAAAAAAAAAAAAAAAAAAAAAAAAAAAAAAATCCGCTTTTTATCAGATTCCATTTATGCAAAATGCAAATCTCAGGGCTCCCAAATGGTCCGCGAACTGAACATCAGAATTTTTTTAGAGAAATTTTCTTTTTAGATTTTTCTTGCAAATTGTCAAGAAACCACGTTTGGAAGTTGATTCTAGCTCAAACGTATTATGAAATTTTCTGTTAAAAAATACTGATGTTCATTTCGCGGACCATTTGGGAGCCCTGAAATCTAGATAATCATTCGTCCTTAAGTAATTAAATTTTAATGTTGAAACGAGTTTTTGTCGCATCCAGTATTGACAGACAAGAAAGTAAAGATTGTTTTTTGCTAGATTTCACATGACACTGAAAATTAAACGCTATAAAAAATACATTTCATGTGAATGGTTCAAATTCTATCAAGTATAATACAAGATACGAAATAATTGTTTTGAACAAATTTAAATGTAATTTTTCATATTCGGGATAAAAACATTTAAATGGGTTGTAGAAATGGTTCGTTACGCACCTTTTCAATTAATTTTTCTTTAATAAGCTAATAAAAATAATAGTGCTCCCTTAATAAGTTATTCTGATAGAAAATAAACAAACATGTGATAAACAGATAATTTCTATATTTCCATGAATATATAAAAAAGCAAATAATCATAAGTACCGTAATTTCCTGCGTATAATCCGCGGATCAAACAATTATTTTTCGACCCAGAAATTTAATTTTGTAATTGAAGGCAAATATTTACGGTGGTCTAAAAAGTTACATTTTATTTAATAAAATTTCTGGGTCGAAAAATGATTGTTTGATCCGCGGATTATACGCAGGAAATTACGGTATCAACTAAATTGAACGTTAATCTATCTTATAACAAATGATTTTTAAAAGTAGTGCGAAAAACACTTGATACTCTACGGAAGTTCTTAAAAATGCCTTAATTCCTTCAAGAAAGGCGTTAAGTACATGTGCCGTATTAGGAGCGTGCATTTTTAAATTTTTCCAATAATAAGTCTAGTCCAAATGGAATTTTAGTCTTATTTAATAGCAGAATTTTAACTATAACATAATGCAAAGACAACTATTCGGAAATAGTGGTGCATAAAATTTAAGAATTGTAGAATTTAAAATGGGACTATAATCGCGAAGGGGCTAAAAGCTAAAATTGTTCTCATTTCGAAAGAATTAAAAGTTTTATTTCAAGCCTAAAGAATATGCTTAACTATCGATAACTGAAGCAAAACTATGGTCATAATTTTCCGACCGTCTTGTTTCTGATACTTATTATCATACCATGACGAGTTTAAACTATTTTTTCTGGTACCATACCGCATTTTTGTACAAAATCAAGAAAAAATATATTCAGACCAAGACTTAACAGCTATCTGAAATATCATTCATATAAAAAGTTTAAACTGATCGCAAGGAATAAATCAAATTTAAAGCTTGGTTCTAAAACTAACTTGTTTATTGAGTAAAATAAAAATATATTACGTATGTATTTTTTAAAAGTACAAATGAAATTCTTTTCTCCGAAAAAACCTTTCAATTTTTAAATGTTTAAAATAAACTTTTTTTCGAAAAATGCAGATACAGAAATGTATTGTGAGGTCTGGAATCTCAATAAAATAAATAATCGAATTTTTGTTGTGATATTCATAAGACGATCATATTAAAATCGTTTTAATCTGCAAAAACAAGACTTTTGTCAGTAGAGAAAAACACCTAGGATAGTCACAATGAACAAATACACATATTAGCAAAGTTTGTCCTTATTATTATAACCTACCCCACTAAAAATATCTTCAGAATATCTGTAGGTAATTGGCCCAAAACTCTGTAGAAAATATGTAGGTAACTTGCCCATTCTTCATATATTTGTAGGTATACCTTGAAAATGTCTGTAGATATTTTTAAGGTAAAGCTAAATGTGCAAAATTTCTTCAGATATCTTTAAAGATTCTGAAGAAAGTGGTGATTTCTTCAGATAATCTTAAGATTGTTTTTAGTGGGGTATGCACTTTGAATATTTATTTCATTTCCATGAATCCATATAATTTACCTTGATTATCTGTCCTTCCTGGAATGGCAACTCTTCATCTGCAGCATCAGGATTTGGTGACATTGTTTGCGGATCGTAATCGAAGAGGGCCACAAAAAATCTCACTCTGTTGTCTCCTACATCAGGCATGTGGCTCGGGTAAGAGTCGTAGTTGCCCTGATCTTCGTACCTTGGGTCATGATAATCAGATTTTCGATTGGTTTGGGGAGATCCCTCAGGCCCACTAGTTCTTCGTTTATTATAATACGGATGATTAGGATCCCTATCGGAAGGCGGTTGGCTGCTCCTAGAGACACTATGTGATGATGGTTGATTTCTTGTAGCACTTCTTCGGTTTGGCTCTGGTGTGTTATGAGGTGGTTGGGAGGGTCTCTGTCTTCCGGGTGGGGGTCCAGGGGGCTGATTCCTGCCGAGATTCGGGTCATGGGACTGTCTCCGTGGCTGGGATCGGTCACGTGGTTGAGGATGATGATGTTGTGTTTGTGGTCCCCGGTGTGGTCGTGAGTTTTGTAAGTGGTGTGCGTCCGGTTCAGTACGCAATGGTCTTTGTTGCGATGAGGATGCAGAGTAGCCCTTAGGTGATGGAGCTCTTTGGGTGGGTCGTCTCCTCGGATCGTACTCGTCGTCCGAGAAGCCAGCCTCGCAATCTTCCCCACTGGCACTGTCCTTGGTAATTTCTGTAACGGAAAGAGAAAGAAAAACACTGCATGTGCTAACAAGATGTGTGAGAAAAAAATCGAATGACACATCTTCACATGCAAAATGATAACATTTTCCAAAACTTCGCATTTTCATTCAGCAGTCAAGATTTTGTCTTACTGTTTACAGAATTGTGTTGATTGCGCAGTTATGCCCCGAGATAACGCAGAGTGAATCGGAATAAGAAAAAAAAAGATGCAGTTTCTAAGAGTTTAAAGATATTTGAAAATAATCTTGTTTTATCTATCTTTTCGTGGTAAAGAAAAACTGTAATTCTACAGATGTAAAGTTACTTAAATCTGTATGGTTACTTAAATGTTATTTGTACACTGAAAAAAAAAGTAAATTTACAAAACTAGTTTTTATAAAGCTACAGAAATCTGTAGCATTACAAAAGTATATACAGAAATTACAGAAATCTTATTAAAGTTTTATCTGTAAACCCGGTTGCAATTACATAAAAAGTTCTAGGAATCCAAGTTTCCTAAAAAACTCTTAGTAATATTGCAGATTTTTTGGTTTACAGTGCGAAACTGTAAACCAAAGGAAATTTACAAGAATTTTTATTGTTGCCGTTGCATAAAAAGTTCTTGGAATCCCTGATTCCTAGAACAATTTTAGTAACAGTGCAACTTTTTTTTTTACTGTGTAAGTTATATTTTTTATTGCATTTACAGAGTTTTAAAACAATTTTTTCTTGTTTTAGTACTTTAAAAAAGGTGATTTGAAAAATCATATTTGTGAACGACTCATTATTTTTGTGTACAAAGGCTTCATTTGAACCACATGTACATCGTTAAAAATTTTCGTTTATTGACAGGTTATCTTCCTGGAAATGCGATCAGAAATTTTCTGTTTTGTTAGTAAAGTGAAACGTCTTCGTATATCTGTTGCCATTTTAAAATTAGAGAGCTTCAAATACGGAATTATTACTGTAAAAATTTATCATCCAATGAGACTGCTGTATTTTTGATCGCCACACATGCACTTCATGCGCTTCAAAATATTGTTGCAAAAAACAAAGACGGAATTTTCCTCAAAAAACGGAAACATTGAGAACCTCTGCGATAAAGCGTCCTCAACTTGTATAAGGAGATGCGAAGCATCGCAACAGATCCAGAAACCATGATTCATTGTTGCCGATGGATGTACATAATGTGTATACTTAACTTGGATTTCTTGTTGAAATAAACTGTATCTTACACTATTTTGCTTACACGAAGTTTATCAGCAAAATGTTAGTCTGCTTATAGTGCTCCACTTCTGCATATTATTAGTTGCTTATTAATTGCTGATGATTGAATATAAAGTAAGTAAATTTAAATGAAAGCATTTCTTTA
Source organism: Maratus speculifer (assembly GCA_964019185.1). NCBI lineage: Eukaryota > Metazoa > Arthropoda > Arachnida > Araneae > Salticidae > Maratus > Maratus speculifer. The sequence continues at coordinate 60,544,466 of OZ025299.1, read as the reverse complement.
TCTGTCACAAATAAGACGTTGTACCAACGCTCCCTAAATTGTCAAAAACCGTAAAATGTTTTATTGTGACGTCACGAAATGTCACACTAAGCAATCAAAGCAAAGAAAAAAGTTCATTGTTGTCGATGGTGTACATAGTGCATATATTTAACTTGACTTTCTTGTTGAAATAAATTATATCTTTCACTACTGGGCTTACATGAAGTTTTATCAGCAAAATGTTAGTCTGCTTATAGTGCTCCACTTCTGCATATTGTTAGTTGCTTATTAATTGCTAGTGACTGGATATAAAGTAAGTAAATTTAAATGAAAGCATTTCTTTATGAGTCACAAAGAAGACGTTGTACCAACGCTCCCTAAATTGTAAAAAGCAGTAACATGTTTTATTGTGACGCCACGAAATGTCACACTAATCAATCAAATCAAAGAAAAGAATTGGAAAAATTTGCATGTTCCAATGTCGTTGGCTCCTGGAATTATTATTAATTATTTATTGATAACAGTTATAGTTCTATGTTGGTTATACCCCTTTGAAAGTAGGAACAAGAATGTTTTTGGTTTTATTTGTGTATCACACTACTTTATTCAGCATTTCCTGTAAGAAAATGTAGGTTAATTACATAAGGGTAACCAAAAGTCAGACAATAAAAATAAGAGTTTTCGTTATCAATATGAGTTAATGTAGAATTTAGAAGTTCAATTGTTCAACAAAGAAACGAATTAAATACACAAGTTTTACTTACGCCTAACCAGTAACAGTTATTTATTTAAACGTTAAAACAGAAAAGCGAAGTTTTAGATAGTTAAGTTAAACATATAAAATAATTTAAATGTAGCAGATCGTCAATGCAGCAATCATATTAAAAAGCAATAGAACACTTAAAGACATTTTCTAGAAAACGTGCACAATGAGAAAGCCATAGGAGAATTAACAGAAATAAGATTTCTAAAACAATGATTTTTTTTAAAAAGCTTTGTAATATTTACTTATTAGATTATTTGATTCGAAGTAGAAAACTTACGAAATTCCAGAATTTTTGATTTTGTATTAAGTTATTACAGTTGCATAGTTGAAGTTTTATTCCCCAGCATGTTGAATTTTCCATTTTATTGACTTATTAGAAAAAAAAGGAGAAAAACGAAAATTTGCGAATTTCGAAAAATGCAGTTTTACAAAGCATATTAAGCTGTTGACTAATTTTCTAAGGGAAGTATTAGAATATCTTAGGGATAGTTATAGATTAGATTACAGAAACAACTTAGTTATAGGCCAATAATTTGTGTATTTATTCAAATAGACAATTATAAAAATGAACGTGATAAATAAAATATTTCTAACTTCATAAAGTTATAACTTAGTTTTTAATAAAGTGTTTATTAAATGTATTGCAGATAAGTAATTTTAATATGAATTTTAAACTCTTAAAATTTTTAAAGTTAAAATATTAGATATTTAAATTTATATCAACAGTAATTGATAAATTAAAAACTCTTCTAATAGTCCACGAGCCGACAGCACAAGAAACTAAGGTATCAAGCACAAGAAAAAAACCCCTTTTTTATGGAAGGGTAGCAATAGGGGAATCTAATGATCCATGTTTGCCAGAAGTGAAGTGGTGCATAAGCCAAAATTTAATACCTCTAATGGTTTACTCGTAGATTTATCATTGAGTTTGCCATACAATCAAAGATATGAAATGATTGTACGGCAAACACAATGATAATCCTACGAGTAAATCACTAGTGATATCAATTTTTGGCTATGCACCACTTCTCTTCCGGCAGACATGAATCATTAGATTCCCCTGTTACTACTCTCCCATACCATAAAGGTTTTTTTTTGTGATCGATATCTTAGGTTTTTGTGCTGTTGGCTTTTGGACTATTAGATCAATCGAAAGAAATCGATAAAGTTTGTAGATAATCGCTCCGAAAATGCAGTGATTAACATATTTTTCCAGCGAACCAGAAGGTCTTACATTTGAATTTTAAAATATCAACAGTATTAGATAAATTTAAAACTCTTCTAACGATTGAGAAAACGGTAAAGTTTACAGATTATCAATCGTCAATGCAGTGATCTTTCCAGAGAACCAGAAGGTCATATATTTGAATATCATTCATTGTTGAGGTCATGTCATTACAAAGCTTTTTAAGTGATAAAACTAATTTATCAATAATTTACAGGCAAGTAAGATATATTAGGTAAAAAATTCTGTAAGGAAATTGTAGGGTTCTTTTATTGGGCTTTTTAAATGTCTGTAAATCTCAGGCAGGGTGCTACTTTGTTCTACTCGGACAGACATAATTCTACTACATTGCAATATTCTTACATGCTCCTTTTCAACCAAGAGTAAATTTGAGAAATTCATTTGTTTACACATACTTACTGTAACTATGACCACCCTCCTTGGCAGCTACATTTAAAAAATATTAATTTTGTGTGAGAAAATATTTTATAAAAAAGTTGAAATTTGTATAAAATAGGGATTACATTTTTGAAGCCACTACTTGTTTGCTAAGCTGTTTCTCTATCATCTACAAAGCATCTAAATGTATGCGGAAGCAAAAGGAAATATAAAGTGTCTTAAAGTAATATAAATGTATTCCAGAAGAAACGAAAATTTTAACTTAAAGACTTTTAACCCTTTCCAGCACACTGTGCCCGGTGTGGGACACCTAATTTTAATTCCAAGCTTGCAATCGGCACCAATCATATTTTAGTAAAATTTTGCTTTTACAACAAAAGCTTAATTTAAACTTTCACATTATCAAAAAAAAAAAAAAAAAAAAAAAAAAAAAAAAATTCGTTTGTGAATTCCGGTGTCAGACGATAATTTCTCATTTTACTACAGATTTTGCCCGTACCGGAAAGGGTTAACTATTCTAATTATCTGTTTCACTTATCTATATAAAGAACCAGCGAAAATTCGATTGAAATGAATGAAATTTTAAAGTCCAACACTCTTTAAGAGTCAAAATGTGACTCATCTCTTTTGTGCAGTCAAACAGGGCCTAAATAAAGTGAAAGTCATATAAAATAAAAAAAGTTTGTCAGTTCGGAATAGAACTGATTAAAATATTCAAAAACATGTTTTAAGGCGAAAAAAATGTAGCTGCAACATAATAATGTTCAGAAATATTTCCTGATATCAGTAATGTTTAAAAAAATTTAATGTGACGTTGTTAAGCACCAGAATTAGCTATGATACTGGAAACTTTACCTTTAACCTCAGAAAAAATAGGAAAAGGAAAGCCAGTGAGAAACCTTCGAAACCAAATGGTGTAAAGAAAACCCTTTAAGGGTCCTACGAAATTTTACATGAAGTTTAACAATTCATAAAATAACAGCTACGGAAAGTATTGATATGGATATTTCTATTCTACAATCTTAGATATTTATTTATCATATGCAGTTGAAAAAAATAGCATTAATATAAACTTTAAGGTAAATAAGCCTTTGAATCCAAAAATTACGTGACGGAAAACCCCGGTTAGGCTGCTTAAAGAGTTAACGAAAACGTCAGTCTCGCAGCTGCTCACACTAATTATATTTAATGCCGGCATTGTGGCATTAGTATGGTGCCAACAATCTTAGAGTAATTAGATTAATAGAGATAAAATGTGCAATTTTTCCCTGAAAGCTTGTAACAATCTAGTTGCAGCTTTGAAACTGATTTCAGATCTGCCCAAACAAATTCAGATCGCTTTGACTCAATGTCTGATATTTAAAGCTCCCCCATGTCCCTTTGGAACAAATATTTAAGATATGTTAGAGTGCCTTTATTATTCATGCAAAATTTACGTTGTTGAGCGGAATTAATAAAAAAGAACACTTTTAATATATACCAGAAATCGTAATAAAAAAAAAACTGGTTATATATACTCTTATGGTTTGGCGGAACTTCAGTCAGCTAAAAAAAATCTAAAAGAAATATTTTCTAACCAAAATTACGATTTTTCGAGAATGCAAACCTGTGGATAATTCAAATTTTACTTTAACCCAATGCTTTCGTATTAGCAGACTACATATGGTACAGTTTTGTGATGAATACTGCTCGACTGATATAAGAAATTTTCTGAAAATTTTGATATTTTAATGTAGTTTTTAGAATTTTAAATTTGTAAAGTTGAGGGGAATGTTACCTTCGAACGACTTAGTTCAGTTAGTTTAGTTTTATAAAGCCAAAGATGTGCTACTATTGTTTATTTAGAATGACAGTGATTTTCTTTATTTTTTGTTCTTTGTAGGAAAGTAAAAATATTTGAAAGGACGCAAATTGACTGAAATTTGATCGTGGATTAGAAAACTTGTTATTAATGTAGTTTATTATTTCTTTCCATTTATTAACTGTTTGGAAAATGGTTGTTGTTTTCGGTCGAGAATGGACTTTGTGGTGTCCGCATTTTATTTTTTTACATTTTTTAACGTCCGATATCCTTTAACTTTTCTTCTTTTAACATTCGTGATACTATAGTTTTTCTTTGCGACTCTCTAGCGGAAGCCAGGTTCAAAGACGGAAGCCCACGTCCTGAATAGCCGAGTCTTTAACGCAAGCCAGGTTGAGGAAAAAAAAAATAAAAAATTGAAATCGGACAAATTTAAAATCAAGATTGATTAAATCAAATATACCGAAAAGCGGTGAAGGGTAGGCTCGAACTCTGAAACTACCGACTGACCGCAGTTGTATCGAGCTTATTATAATTAAATCATTAGCTGACCATTTGTATTGGATAAACTTGAATCTGAATCCGGTAAACTTAAATCAGGTAGACTTTCGTCATTTGATCCTGAATCTAACATGTCAAATTCATTAGAATTTCATTTACCAAATAATTGCTATAATTTGCTAAATTACATTTTTTTTCATTTATGTTTTATAGAAATAAAAAAAGATCAGTTTTAAAAAACAATAACAGAAATATTAATATTTTATGACAAAATTAATCTTACAAAACTAGTTTTGACTTCATCTTGAATTGCAGGTTGAATGTTTTTGACTAGTTATTTCTTTTTTTATATCGTTTATTACGTTGTCTCTCGATTATACCTGACACTGTCACTGTCACTGTCACTGACACACACACATACATACACACAGAGAGAGGGAGAAAAAAAAGAAAGGAAAAACGTAAAATATTAAAAAATGCATAATAGAAAATTCAAAATCCATAAAAATGGTCATATTTTCTGTTTTAGCTTGAAAACAAAGTTTTGAATAAATAAAAATCGCTTTTAAAAACTGTGGATTTTTGATTAAGAAATATAGACTATCATGGGTCAAAGGTAGCTCATTGGGCATAAAGTGAACTTATTTTCTTAGCAGGATCTGATTGTAGTATAACTGTTAAAACTAAAGGTTGAATATGGCACTCTTAGGGGTGAAACGCTTGTCCCATTAGTTACTCCCCTAAGGGAGCCAGAATTGCACCATTAGGGGTGCCCTAGGGCACCCCATAACACCACATGGCACCCCATGGTACCCTATGAGATGACATGGGGTGCCATTCTGGCTCCTTTAGGGGTGTCGCTCGCGGGACAAACGTTTCACCCTTAGGAGTGCCATATTCAACCTTTAGTTTTAACAGTGATGGGACTGTTGGTTCCCCTAAATTGGTACGCACTTTTCGAATAGCTGATATCTTGAATCTACACTGTAAAAAAAAGTCTGTTAAATTTACGGCAAAAACTGCTGGCAGCAGTGCTGCCCGTAGTTTTTGCCGTAAAATTGCAGCAAAATTAGATGTAAATTCTTTTACTACATCTAATTTTACTGCAATTTTTACGGCAAAAACTGCTGGCAACATTGCTGCCAGCAGTTTTTGCCGTAAATGTAACTTTCTATTAAGTATAAATGACTTTCTATTAAGTATAATCAATATTTTCTACTTTTAGAATCTCATATGATTAAGCACAGAAACTTGTTTATCTAATGTATTTGTATATTCACTTATGTATTCTATGACACTGAAAAATGTTTATTCTTTTATGAAAATGTTGGAATTGGGACATCAAATAGAGAATAAAAGATTCTGGGTTTCTTTTTGGCTCGATCAGGCTCTTATTCTAACAAAATAACTTTGTGGAATGCGTTTTACGTCAGATTGTATTATAAAGCTTTTCATAAAATCACTTGTCATTTATGATATTCTCGATAATTTTTCTTAACAGTATTTGATAAATCAAATTTTAAAGTTAGTTTGAGTAATAAAATACTTTAAAAATACTATTTTCAGTTTGTTGATGAATAAATTTTATTTATAATGAAATCAGCTTCAAAAGTAATGCACTAATTATCTTTTAATGACAGATTGGGAATGGGGATCTAAAATCATGAACACCATATTTTGGTATGCCTTTAGCTTCGGGTTTTTATTCTAACAATGTGACTTTGTAGATTTCCAGTATTTAATTTACATTTGAATATACTATAAAGTTTCCAGAAAATCCCTTGATATTTATGATATTCCCGTTAATTCTGCTTAACTGTATTTAGTAAATGAACATTGACAGTTAATTTGAGTAATAAATTATTTTTATAAGAATACTTTTAGCTTGCTGCTGAATAAATGTTATTATACTAATGAAATAAGCATTAAGAGTGTTGGACTAATTTTATTTAATAACAGAATGGGAACGAGGATCTAAAATCATGAATGTCATATTTGGGACATGTCTTTCGCTTGTTAGGGCTCTTATTTTAACAAAATGACTTTTAGATGCATTTTACCTTAGAATGTGTTATAAAGCTTTTTATAAAATCTCTTGACATTCATGATATTTCCGATAATCCCAAACAGTATTTAATACATTACACCGTAAAAGAAAAAAATATAGAAACGTTTCTGAATATATAGGGCAATTACGGTGCGTGTAATTTTCAAAAAACGTTTCTGAGTATTTGAGAAACCTCTTTCTGCAATATTCTGAAACATTGTTGACTATTTTAGAAATTTTAATATTTATCTAAAATTTCTAAAATAGGCAATAACGTTTCTGAATATTGCAGAAAGAAATTTTCGAAATACTCAAGAACGTTTTTGAAAATTACATGCACCGTAGCTGCCCCATCTATTCAGAAACGTTTCTGAAATTTTTTACAGTGTAAAAGTGAAAGTTAATTTTAGAAATGAAATACTTTTCGAAGAATAGTTTTAGTATATTGTTGAATAAATGCTATTAATAATGAAAAAAGCATTAAGAGTGTTGGACTGATACTATTTTTAATTCTAAATTTTACAAAGTAGTTACGTTGCAACTTCATTTTTCTTGTTAGATTACCTTATAGAGATGAAACATAGCCTATCATAATATATGTTTTGAGCTCAAAAGTATTTGATATTATATTACTTAACAGACACTCAAAATTGAACAAAAATGTGAGGAAGGGAAAAATGACTATGGTTTTACTAAAAAATTCAAGCTTTGATTTAAGCAAAAACATTCAAAAAATGATTGAAATAATCTATAAAAATTAATGTTTCATAAATAATCTAAAAACAAAAGAAAGATAAAAATAGTTGATTACAATACATGCGCATTTATTCCACACATAAATATGAAATGAGATATTTTCAGTAATGGAATACAGAAGCAATAAAAAAAAACTAGCATACAGGACACCATATTTCCTTTTATACAACTAAAAATAATCTCTAAATACCTAGAGATATCATTATTCCAAAGGAAAAAGTTGCATTTGATAAGTTACACGTACGTCCGGTCAGATAGAAAAAGGGTCGATCTTACCCTTTTATCACAGATTATCGTAGAAAACTGCGAAACGCACCAATACACTGAGAAATTTATCTTACATCCGAATATGAATTCCATTTTTGAAATAGGGGTCGTTTACAGATTAAAAATTACATCAGCTTTGAATTTTCAAATGGAGATATCTTTTTTAAGCTCTTAAGAAGACATGGCATCGCAGTGCTTAAGGAGTGTACTTAAAAAATGTACAGTTACTAAGATTTGTCTACTTCATTTGTATTCCAAGAACTTTTCATGTAACGGTAACAGCAAAAACTCATGTAGCCTTCCATGGTTACATGAAATTTTGCTTTTATTGCTAACTGAAAAGTTCTTGGAATACAAATCTACTAGAAAAATTTTAGTAACTTTACAGATTTTTTTTACCGTGTGCCAATGCTGTGTGAGACCGCTACGCGTAACCTCCATACAAATTAAGAAATGGAATATAAACATGAATTTCGAAACAATGTATGTCAAAAAGATATAATTTGGAAGCTCTGGTGGAGACCCTAAGATCATTCTAGAGTTGGAAGCACGAGGTTTGTTTCAGCTCCTTGGATCAAAATAATCCGATAAAAAGTGTAATTTATGCACCTTTTGTTAACTCTTGACAAGGTTACAAAATGCCGAAATTCTATTCGAATACTAGGTTTTGAGTTGCAGAAGTATATTAATTATTATAATATTTCTCATACATTGATCTTTTGCGTACTTACATGGAGCGCAGTGATCTGTTTTATTAATATTAATATTTACAAACAATAATTTTCGTTTTATAATTGTATTCTTTTATAATTTCATACATTAATCATAATATTAATTTGTTCTATCAGTTTATTACAGACATTAAAGCATACTAAGGTATCGTAATTTAACATACATCAAAAAATTAGTGCACATGTCAAAAGGTTTTAAATACATATGCTCTAAAACATAAATATAAAACGATAAAAAAAATTCAACTCTTCTTACTGAGGCATTTTTCGTTACTGATGTTTCCGCCTCCCTCCTGCTTGTCATTGCATTCTAAATCTTTCTCTGCCATTTTCCCTCCTTTTAAAAATGTGTAATCATATTGTCAATTGTTGCTAGTTATTGCTTTCTAAATTTTTAAATAAAAGAAACTATTGAAATAATCTTAGCGAAATCTGTGACATATTCACGCAACAATTGACAATAGATGGCGACACAGTTTAAAAATAGGAAAAAGTGACCGAAAAAATTTAGAAAGCAATACCTAGCAACAATTGACAATAGATGGCAACACATTTTCAAACTAAGAAAAAATGACAGGAAAAATTTCGAAAGTAATAACTAGCAACAACTGACAATAGATGGCAACACATTTTCAAACTAGGAAAAAATGACAGGAAAAATTTAGGAAGCAATAACTAGCAACAATTGGCAATAGATGGCGACATATTTTGAAAAGTAGGGAAATTTTAGAAAGCAATGACTAGCGAGAGAAAGAGAGAGACGGTAACATCAATAACTAAAGATGCTCCGATAAAAAAAAAAAGTGAAAATATTTTAAAACCATTTTATATTTATGTCTTAGAGCACATGTGTTTCAAACTTTTTGAAATGTGCACTATTTATTTGGTGTATATTAATTAATTACGATATACGTATTAGTATATTTTAATGGCTGTAATAAATTGGTAGAACAAATAAATATTATGATATTTATTTTCGTAAGCTTTCTCTTCCAAATGTTATACAAAACCACCTCGTCGTAAATTTCACTCTCATATGTTGTAGTTAATTAATTACGAAGATTATTGTTTTGAAATAGTAGATGCCGAATAAAAGACAGCACCAAATCTGAATTTTGAAGTATTTAAATTTATTATCTGATAAAATACTACATTAAATAAGTGAGTACTAGATAAATTGGAGTTTATTTTGTTAAAATTTAAATATTTTGACCGATAAATGCAACATAAAACTTAATACAAACAGATGCTTTTAGGGCCATATATCTGGACAATAAGTGTATTATTTCATCAGTTAGTTAGAACAGTAATTTTGGCCTAAATAAACGTCTTTCGGAACACCATCTTTGCAAAGCCTCGATGCATTTATTTTACCGCCAATGTTGTCGTTCAGAATCTACGAGCCGGTTATAAGGAGTAAATCAACTTGAAGATCTGATTAAAGGGCTACTTCAGTCAAATGAAAAGACCAATTCGCTAATGCTGATCCCATGGAAGAAGTTTAAAAGCTATCTCGGTTGAATTTCAATATTTTTAAATGATTTGTTTTACATTGGATAGCTGAGATTTTTCTGAATGCAGGCCTTTTTTTACTTTTTCAATTTTGGTTGCAGGTATTTTTAATGAAGGTGCTTTCGCTTTCCAAACCGGTTCCGAAAATGAAAGCGCCTTCATAAAAAATATCTGTAAGCAAAATCAAAAAAGTAAAAAACGGGGTGCATACAAATTAATCTCAACTATCCAAAGGAAAAAAAAAGCTTTTAAAAATATTAAAATGCAACTGAGATATCTTTATAAATTTCTTCCACAGGAATAGTATTAGAACGAGTCTTTTTATTCGAATGAAGTAGCCTCGACGAAAACAAATCTAAGCTGGACTTCTCTCCAGTCTTCATACCGGTTGCCAAAAGTATTGTGGATGAATTGGCGTACCGAGGCACGACAAAAAGAGTTATAGTTCTGTTTAAGCGTTTTTCGTTCGCGAAATCAGGCCTGAAAAAATACTAGTAGAAAAAAGTTACTTTGATGTAGAATTATTTTTGAATAATAATAATAATAATAATAAAATCAATATCACACTTGCTAGAATTGTTTATATTTTAACGGCGCGCTGTTGTGTAAGCTATTAATTAATTGTTATATTTTTTTAATTTTTTTTAACATATGCAATTTATTGTTTCTGTAAAAGGGCGACAGCAAAAATAAAAAGTGTTAATGGATATTTGATGAAATTGAAATGCTATTAAATTTATGTAGAGATGAGGACATTTAGGACCAACTTGGAAACACAATCCAATTATTATCATTCAGATTTCAGGATATGCGAAAAGGTTTTATCCTATTATTATTTTTAAACAGTAAGGGGTCATTCCATGTCAAATCAACACAGCCCACAACCCGACCCTCTCTGAATTGGATGAAATTTTTTTTATTTGTTGCACTAATAGAGAAATGAATAAATCCGGAGTTTTTAGTTCATATTGCAATTAGTTTTTTAAATATTTAAATTTAAATTTGGTCAAATTTATCAAATTTTAGCAATTCTTACAACACAAAATAGGCTCTAACTTCTTTTCTAATTAACGTAGAGTTTTGATTTTGATGTCGTTGGAAAGCATATGAATTGTACTTTCATATGATATACTACATGACTAGATTTAAGAAAAAATTAATTTCAAGGTCATCAAGTTTAAAATTTAAATTTTAAAATTTTAAAGTTGTAATTTTTAAAATTCTCTAAAAAAATTATATATTATTTTTCAACTTATTGTAAACATAATCTGAAAGTTTTAGCCTGGGACCGCAATGGGTTCATGAGTTATAAATTCTAGAAAATTGGTAGTATCATGTTTCAACCATAACAAAAAAAAAAAAAGAAAAAAAAAAGCCACCACTTCATATATATATATATGTGTGTATAAAGCTGCATATTGAGCACCAGGAAGAAGGTCTTATAGTTGATTAACTGTTTTCTATAATGTCTTTACTATGTGTGTCATAAATGGGTAAAAAAGATTGGTATTTACACCCCCCCCCCCCAATTTCTTTTTTAAGAATTAATATTTTCATAATTTTGAAAAAGGTATATTTAAAATTGAATAAAGATCTGGAGAAGCAAGTTGCTTTTAAAATTTTAAAGTTGTAGTTTTTAAAATGCTCTAAAAAATTATATATTATTTTTCAACTTATTTTAAACATAATCTGAAAGTTTTAGCCTGGGACCGCAACGGGTTCATGACAAATAAATTTTAAGAAAACTACTTGCATCTAAATTTGCTCATAACAAGTGACAAATTTTGCTACTTTTTTAAACTAAAATTTCATACTGAATATACTGAAAATAAACTTTTAACCATCAAAAAACAATATTAAAATAATACCATAATAGTTTATCCCAATTTCTATATTCTGGGAAATACCTGATTTTTTTTAAAAATGTTTTAGGAAAGTTGATACACATATAAAAGACAAAAGATTTTATAGAGGATAAGAAAAATAGATTTAAAAAACCATTTAATAAATATCTAACAATGCATTTCAAAATAAACTTTTAAAATTTAAATACTAATGATATACAAGGATGCATACTTGAAATCCAAAAAATGAATATGCATGACTTATAAATTATGTTAATTATATTAATTGAAAATACTAATCAGTTGTTGTGCACTTTTTTCTTAATTTTATTGATGCAGAATGCATTTCTTCTTCAGATAGCTTATATGTTCTACTATTGACAGTTCTAGGATCAACTTTTGTTAATATTGTGTTTGCTGTCACTTGTAAAATATCAGGATGTTCTGGAAAATAAAATGATGATGATGGACCGTGTGGATGCAGGAAGTTGATTTTAATTTCTTCTCTGTCATAATTTACGCTAAGTACGCAAGCTAACCACCATTTTTGATCATAAATGCATGTTACATAACCATTTATTTCTTCCAGTTCAATTTCCCCTTCTTTCTTTGTTACTTTTGCAATTTTTCCAGTATCAGAATTAGAATATATTTTGCATAAAAGAGTGTTATTGTTCTGGGGTATAAATGCATGTAACTTTTGTGTTCCTGGTATTGCACAAGAAGAAGAAAAACGTTCCTGTAAAAAAATATTTTCATTTTCATAATCCTGAGAAGTTACATAACAAAATTCTATGCCAGAAATATGAGTTGAAGCCCATTCATATAATGCTCGTGGCGTCATAATTTGATCTGTATATACCTGTTGCAAACTTGCACGAGCAGCTAATCTTTTGACTGTACCCCCTACGCCATCTGATACTCCTTTCCCGTGGGCAGTGGCAAAGAAGTGCCATTCAGCAGGTATGCCAAAGTCCTTTTTGTGACTGCATAAATTTAAAAAGTTCTTGCGGTTTTTATAGTGAGCCGCTGCACCATCAGAAAAGTATGTAAATTTTAGGGGAGACTCATCAAATTTTTCTTTTAAAAACTTAACTAGTTTTTTCTGAAATGCATATACAGCTGTGGTATCATGCGAAAGACAGTCAGAAATAACAACAAAACTAATATTTTCTATGTGGTTGTCTCTATTATAGTATATAACAAATGGGTGGATTGTTGCCTGCGCGTTATTCCAATGAAACCCTTGAGCTTCGTCTTGAAGAATGAATGAGTAATTTTCTGAAAAATCAGACACTATAGCATACTCCCCAAATTTAAGATTACTTTTTGTAACCTTAAAGAATGAGGATTGTTGTTGGGCTATAAATGAATGTCGGATAAGCACAGAAAGTTTATCAATAAATGATTCAATGAATTCCTCATATGAATTTGTTAAAGTTTGTAGAATGGAACGATCCACATTTAACCATTGTTTGTATTCAATTGTTTCAATACTGTTTTCACAAAATAGTTTGTCCAGATAAATTTTAAATTCTTCAAATTTGGGACAGTTTTTGCATTCATTAAGATAACAAGTAGGATGTGCTGGATTGCATAGAAGCAAAGCTATACAAGTTTTATAAGACGAAATTGGAATGTTTTCTTCTGAAGTTAGCTCCTTCAAATTACTTCCAATAATCATTAATTTTACATTCTGATGAATATGGCAAACACAAACTGTATGTGTCCCACTTGCACCAGCTAAAATACAGTTTTTCGGTCTTAGTTCAGCGAATTTTGAAAATCCAATTTTTAAGTGTGGATATCCATCTTTAAATTCTTTAAAAGCCTCATTTAAATTGCATAACACCAGTCTTTTTTGGACTTGAATCTTTTTACCTTGACTAACCATGGATACAAAGTCTTTTTTGCCAGGCATAACTCTGCTTATTTGGTCACTATTATAAAAATCTCTCACACTATTTACTATATCCTGACTTAGATTTTTGCCAGGTTTGGGGTTTGGAGTTGAAAGAATTCCCTTTTCTTTCACCAATTTTTTGGCTTTTCTAACCATGTAATTAGTGGCTTCAAACTCTCTTTGAACTTTTCTTACTGACCAGCTTTCAGGCAAAAGAGTTAAAATTTGCACTTTTAAACTTCTGTCCTTAGTACTTTGAAATTTTTCTTTCAATTGAGAAAGCATCTCCATTTCAGAGAATTCTGTAGAACTATCACTATCCGAAAATTGTAGTATTTTTTCCTTTAAAACTTTACTTACTTTTTTAAATTTTGTTTTTGGATATTTTCTCTCAGATAGTCTTTTTTTTTTAATAGGTGTTTCCCCTATAGTTTGTAAACTTTCATTTAATGAACAAAGGGCTGTTTCATTTTCATAATCCTGAATTTCATCTTCTGGAATCTGTTCACAATCACTGTGTACTTGGGAACCACTGGGTACTACTGGGGAAATTCCACTAGTGCTTGCTTCAGAAAGTTTACAGTCTTTCATCATTTTTTTACGGCATTTATCACAGATTTTACATCCCTCAGATAAAAGAGGATTTACTTTTATCATCCATGGCAAAATATTTCTTAAACTTTTTCTTACAGCTGTATGATTGGGCTCCTTAAATGGATTGCAACAAGCTGATCGAGCAAAAGTACTCATTTCTAAGAAATTATTTTAAAATAAAACTTAATCATACAAAAATTAAAAATGCACTGAATTAAATATTCTCTTTAGAAAAAAGTGTAACTAACTCTACAAAGTTCAACTCCTTTATGAGCTCAGCTAAATACTGCATCATGTGTGTTGGGGCCATGTGGTGTAAGGGCCATGTGGTAGAGAAAACCATGTGTGTTTACATTCACTAGTCAAAATCCTACGGTCAGCAAGTTTAATGATAACCACACACAAAGAGCAAGAAAGAAACTAATCCCATTTTTACATTTCAGGCATTGGTGTCTTAAATGAATAAAATAATTATATTTTTCCTTAAATGCAGCTTCAATAATTAGACTAATTGAGAAAAAAAAAAAAAAAGAATATTTGACTAAACTTTCTTTAATCTAATTTTATTTTATTATTTGCTATGAAACAAAACTAATATATGCATTCTCATAAAAAAAGAACTTACTCTTAAAAGAAAGACCAACTCTGTTACATGCTCCTCCCTCCCCCCCGCCCTTCTCTTCTGGACATAAAGAATAATCATTCAGAAATTTATCAAACTTACTAGCATCAAATAATATATAAACAAGTATAATACAGTGTGAAACTATAAGCTATGTTGTGGTGGTGGTGTGTGTGTGTGTGTCGGGGGGGGGGGGAAGCAGAGAAAAATGTTGAAAGAAAAAAAATTGCTTGTTGATTAAAAAAATAAAATATATAACACAAAATGTTTTTTCAGAAAACACACAAAATTTTTAAGCAACTTGCTTCTGCAGATCTTTATTCAATTTTAAATATACCTTTTTTCAAAATTATGAAAATATTAATTCTTAAAAAAGAAATTGGGGGGGGGGGGTGTGTAAATACCAATCTTTTTAACCCACACACATAGTAAAGACATTTTAGAAAACAGTTAATCAACTATAAGACCTTCTTCCTGGTGCTCAATATGCAGCTTTATACACACATATATATATATATGAAGTGGTGGCTTTTTTTTTTCTTTTTTTTTTTTTGTTATGGTTGAAACATGATACTACCAATTTTCTAGAATTTATAACTCATGAACCCATTGCGGTCCCAGGCTAAAACTTTCAGATTATGTTTACAATAAGTTGAAAAATAATATATAATTTTTTTAGAGAATTTTAAAGATTACAACTTTAAAATTTTAAAATTTAAATTTTAAACTTGATGACCTTGAAATTAAATTTTTCTTAAATCTAGTCATGTAGTATATCATATGAAAGTACAATTCATATACTTTCCAACGATATCAAAATCAAAACTCTACGTTAATTAGGAAAGAAGTTAGAGCCTATTTTGTGTTGTAAGAATTGCTAAAATTTGATAAATTTGACCAAATTTAAATTTAAATATTTAAAAAACTAATTGCAATATGAACTAAAAACTCCGGATTTATTCATTTCTCTATTAGTGCAACAAATAAAAAAAATTTCATCCAATTCAGAGAGGGTCGGGTTGAAAATGACCCTTTTTTGTGTTGATTTGACATGGAATGACCCTAAGGACATCCTTAACAAGAAAAAAAATATAATTAGTTGAAAAATGAAACATGAAAACAATAAAAAGATGGCCTTCCGTCAGTGTTAGTAGAAGTCTTTTGCTTTTAGGAACATCTGAGTTAATATTTTCAAATTACTATACACATGGCAACATAAAAATTCAGTCTGTACACTGTAAAAAAAACTCCGTTAAAATTACGGCAAAAACTGCTGGCAGCAATGTTTCCAGCAGTTTTTTGTCGTAAAAATTGCTGTAAAATTTGCTGTAATTTGTTTTATTACATCTAATTTTACTGCAATTTTTACGGCAAAAACTTCTGGCAACATTGATGCGCCGTAAATTTAACGGATTTCTTTTGCAATGTATTTCTTTCATATTTCCTTACTGTTTTTATTCTTAAATGAGAATTTCTGTAGGAGTTTGTAAAACGAAATCTTGTAAATTGCATTATATACATTTTGATTTACGTAGCTTTTAAATAAAGAAATATTTTTCTTTCAGTTCAATTGTACAGAAAATTAATAAATTTGTTTTTTCTACGTTTCTACGTCTTTTTTTTCTGTTTTTTTCTCTATTTGTTTTTTGCTCCTGAAAGATACTGAAAACACGCGGAATTCTCATAATTTTTGTAATGAATAATTCGCTTGAGGAGGGAAATGTTTATTCTCAAATACAACCTAACTACTTTCTGTTGTGGTCTTGAAGTCATTTTTATTCTCAGACGCATGAAAAATTGTTTTAAATTACCAGTTGCATCTTGGACACGTTGAACGTGTTCAGAATATGCATAGAACAATTTGATCTTTGATACATATACAGATGCATAGTTATGTCTTAGAAAAAATTATATAAAATGAAGCAAGTGCGAAGCCGAAAAAAGTGCTGCAATTATCATTTGCTGCAAATTAAGATATATTCGGCTAAATTAAAGACGGATTGAAGTTGTTTTAAATACTGCTATAAAACTTGATACCAATGAAAAAGATTACTACTAGAAATTTAAATAGATTAATAAAAATTAAAAAAAAACTCGTTTCTACACATTTCACGGTATGTTTAAAATGTTACATTGGTATTAAAGCTTTTCAGTGAATTAACCATTAAATATACTTTCACTTGACATCTCCAATAATGAACATTTTCCACATATTAACCCTCGCAGTACAAAGATTAAAATATTACCTAAATGCCTGAGATTTAAAAGGGATGACCAAATAGGTAATTTAGGTCCTCATAGGTAATTATAATGTTCATACGATGCGACGATTCATTTCGTTCAATAGCGAAATTGCTGAACAACTGCATGCAAGAACGAAGAAATAATAAGACGACTACACTCGTTTGCATGATAACGGTGTGCGCACCAGTGAACTACATTTAACACGATGCCAAAAATTCTCTTTCTTTCTCTTGAAACGTTATAAATGTTAGAAAGTTTTCATTTATTACCTGATTGTCGAAAATGGGGGGGGGGGGGGGTCAATGTGACTGCATTTGCAATTTCAATAAATAAAAAATAAAATTTAAATGTGCGAAACTTATTAAGTAGACAAAATTATGAAAGAAACTTTTATAGTATAATTCTTAAAAAGTAATTTCAGCATACATATTCTAAATATTACAGAAAAAAAACTGAAAAATATCCTGCACATTTTTGAAATTAACAATATCAAATAAAAGGGTAAGTAAAAATCATCTTCGAAAATAATTCGCAAGAGCCTTTAAAAAAAATGCCAGTTTTTTAGTCGAGCATAATGCATTTTGACAAATATTATCTCATACCAGCATATCTTCCAACATGCCGGTTATTTGAAGTGAAATAAGTATACTTTGAACCAGAAAATACGTTAAGATAACAAATAAACACCACAGAGAGACAAGTTACATTACTACATAATTTTATTAAATAAAACTATTTACCATGCATTTATTTTTACTCTACCTTTTTCAGTTCCAGAAAGTTGGCAGTTATTTACCAGGAGTAACAGCAGAGGTGAACTTTAAATGATTGTCTTCTTTTTATCAAACAGTTACAGTTTAAAAAATATACAGGAAAGTTTATTGGCACAATGGAAGGTCGTAAGTATGCACCAAAGTTGGACACAGATTTGGGCCAAAGATACCCCAATTGGTTGTACTTTTTTATGCTTTAATTGCCATATTATAAGTTACAAGTAGTGCTGTGCTGCAAAAATAATGCTTAACTTGCGCCTATAAAATATTGTTGTACCCTTTGACTTCTTCGATTTTTATTTAACCAATCTTTGTTATACGCTACCCACTTTATGCGAAATCAATGTAGTAATGAGTAATTTCTACTCTACAGGGAAAAAATACTAAAAAAATTTTTTTTAATGCGCATAGATTCATGAACATAAACCATATTTAAAAACTAACAATATCAAATAAAAGGGTAATTAAAAATCAGCTTCGAAAATTATTCACAAGAACTTAAAAAAATGGCAATTTTTTAGTCAAGAATAATATATTTAGACAAATGTTATCTCATACCAGCACATCTTCCAACACGATGGTTATTTGAAGAGAAATAAGCATTCTTTGAACGAGAAAATTTCTTAAGATAACAAATAAATACCACGTAGAGACAAGTTATATTACTACATGATTTTATTAACTAAATCTATTTACCATGCATGCATTTTTACTCTACATTTTTCGATTCCAGAAAAAGTTGGCAATTTTCTATTAGGAGTAACATCAGAGGTGAGCTTTAAATGAGTACCTTCTTTTCTATCAAGGGATTAAAATTTAGAAAATTTATAGGAACGTATATTGACAAAATTGAAGATACAAAGACGTATCTCTTTGAATTAAAAAAAATTACTAAATACAATATCTATCACCTATAATTATCATGCTAATTTTCAACAAAAGGTTTGATTAATTATGTATAATTTGCAACAAAATGTTTATGCATAGTTTGCAACAAACTGCTGAGCCCTTCAGTGTTATATGGCTAAAAATAAAATATGAAATTATATAAATATTAATCTGAAATCAGATGAGATATTGCTAACATGTTGGCGGTTACGCATGTTCTATCATAGATTAATTATCTTTCAAGTTTTGTATGCATAAACGATTGAAAAAGTAGCAATATTAGTAAGTCAATGGTTAGAGAAGTAAGCTATAAAAATGATTTCTAAAAGATGATGTGGTTTTACCTATTGAGGGAATATTGACTCTGGAAGGAGGATAAATCTCCTTATCACTAAGGTTTTCATCAGGGTCAATAACAATTTGACCCGATGAATTTCTGGGTTCCCTACGATTTCTGGGTTCCTCCGAACCATTGCGATCCATTGTTCGGCTGCTGTAGGACTGGTCTTTCCAACCTTGGCGTCTTTGGCTTGACGCCGGCATAGGAGGTTGATTCTGATTCATTCGTCGGACGGTGTAAGAGGGCTTTGAAGGATACTCCTGAAAATAGGTTTCATGTAAATAAGCAAGTGATTAAAACCCAAAGAAAATGACCTTAAATGATTCTTTATCCATGAAATGCATGTAATTGACTTATTAACCCGGGAGAACTCGCTGCCTGAGACTTTCTCATAGGTGCCAACCTGACATAGATTATCCGTAATACGTGCGTTAATTTGACCCTGGTTTAATGAGTTTCGAACCAGAAAATTTTCAAAGAAATAAAATTAAGTGTGTTCCAATAACAATCTTGAAATTAAATAAATCAAGATTCATGAAATATATTTTCTGGTTTGAAATGATATTAACCCGGATCAAACTAATTCAGGTATTACGGAAGATTTGTTGAAAGTTGGTAGCTACATGCTTTCTCTCACCGTTGTACGTTTTTCAAGACTCTTTTTTAAAACCTTTTTTATTTTAATTAAACTTTTTAAATGTTATTTCAAATATTTTATTGCTTTTGTGATTAAAAGTACTAAACTAAACAAAAAAGTTGGTATTAACCGAATGTAGCGTCAGTAAAATTCTCACTTGCGAGTTCTCCCGGGTTAAACTTTTTCACTCGAGAGGTGACTGTCACTTATCACTAGTGTTGTGAGGTGTTCCTCGTAATTCGGGACGACCAATGCTACATCTCTAACATCACTAATAATGGACATCACTAATATCTTGCAGTTTATTTCACCATCTTTTATCACAAATTATTCGGCTATTAGATAAAGCGAACAAAATTAGTTAAAAATACTGGTGTCAAGAGGATTTGAAGCACTCGTTTACGCGAAACACTAGTGGTCAGTGAGAATCACCTCTCGTTTGCAAAATTTTAACACTACCTTTTTTTAAATGAATTTATTGTGCGCCATTTGACCTAAGCTAGCAAATGTGGTTTTGCATGACAGAGTATAATTCTGGCAACACTTTATACCAACATGTATTCAAAGTACAGTTACCGCAAAAAAATCTTGACATTTGCGATTTTAGATGTTTTGTTAAATATTTAGAAATATACTTGAGAAATGACTCTGAAACTCCATATGTATAAACAAAATAGTACAGGTCATATATTTTCGAGAAATTTTTTTCCAAAATCCAATAGGGGACCGTCAACAAATTGAAAAAGAACGAATATCTTTTGAATAAACTTGTTAAAACTAATGTAGCAAAACCGTTCAAACTGCAGATTATGATTAAGTGGATTATGGCAATTAATTGTGTTTATTTTTATGCGGATAGCATTTATACACGTAGAGAAATTAAGGTTTTTGTAAAAACGGTCCCAAATTTTGCCAAGTTTTTAGCTTATAATTTGTAGAGTTCTTAATAAAAAACAATGTTCTTTTCAGAAAATATGAGAAAAGACTTGTACATAATACCCTGTTATCAAAATTAAACATAATTAATACCTGTATGAAAAATGAACAGGTTTATTAAATAAATTTTCACTGCCCATGCGTCAACTCTATTAAAATTTCATTTGCATATTGTGTTAGCTATAATATAGAGCAACTTTTGTTAAAAGTTCAAAATTATAGCTTGAATATTCTGAAAATTATCGTCAATAGAATAAGATCAAAATCTGTTATTTCCAAAATGAAGCAAAAAGATGAGGAGCTGTATCCAAATATAGTAGTATAGCAATACTGTATGCACACTAATCAAGGGAATATGGATACAACCTCTCATTTTTTTTGTTTCATTTTGGAAATATCGGATTTTGATGTTATTCTTTAGACGATAATTTTCAGAATTTTCAAGCTATGATTTTGAAACTTTAACAAAAGTTGCTCTATACATTTAGCTAGCACAATATGCAAATGAAATGTTTATAGAGTTGACACATGCGCAGTGAAAATTTATTTAGTAAACTTGTTCATTTTTCATACAATTATTAATATTTTTAAATTTTGATTATAGGGTATCATGTACAATGTCATTTCTCATATTTTCTGAAAAGAACATTGTTTTCTATTAAGTACTCTGCAAATTATAAGCAAAAAACTTGGCAAAATTTGGGACCGTTTTTATAAAAACCTTAATTTCTCTACAAGTATACATGCTATCCTCATAAAAATGAACACAGTTTATTGCCATAAGCCATTTAATCATAATCTGAAGTTTGAACGCTTTTGCTACATTAGTTTTGGCAGGGTTATTCAAAAGATATTCGTTCTTTTTGAATTTGTTCACGGTCCCCTATTGGATTTTGGAAAAAATGCTTCTTGAAAATATATGACCTGTACTATTTTGTTTATACATCTGGAGTTTCAGAGTCATTCCTCAAGTATATTTCTAGATATTTAACAAAACATCTGAAATCGCAAATGTCAAGATTTTTTTTTTTTGCGGTGACTGTAGTGCTCTCGATTATACGTTTATACTAGTATACGTATAATACGTATTATACGAAATACAGACTTGCTATACGTATAATACGGCATCGGCGGTTATACGTATTACACAAAACAGCATATAAAGTACATCGTATATACAAATCTTATCCAAGCTGTTAAACGTATAAACGTTTAAACTTTTTTCGTTCAAGGTATGAAAAGGTATAGCCGGGTTTCATAGTAAAATATTCCCTTGAGTCAACCACATCGAGTCCTACATGGATCGATAGCCCATAAAAAGAAATTCATTTCTCCCCAGTTTTCAGTTTGTATCTCAAGACTATGGGGGGGGGGGGTAATGACCCTAAATGCCTGTTTTGGAAAAGTGCGCATTGTGACGAAACTACTAAGCAAATTTCAACTAAAAGGATAAGTTATGTAAGAAACTACCATACGAATGTTTGACAATTTTTTCAGATTTTTTTAAAACAAAAGAACAAGTTTTCTAACATTTTTTCTGTTTTTAAATGAACATTTTAATTAAAAATAAACTGAAATTTCTGAGTGACCACCTTAATTTTTTTGCATGAAATACTATGAGACATGATGCATATTCACTATCAATTTCAATTTTCTACGTATGGTGTATCATATTAAAAAAAGGCAAAATTATATTCCGACGGTAATGAGGGGCGTGTCTTGGACAAATTTCACGACTTCTTTTAAAATCTCACATATTAATTTACATGGTATTTTTAAAAGAAGGCGTGAAAGTTGTCCGAGACACGCCCCACATTACCGCCGGAATATGATTTTGCCCTTTTTATAATATGATGCACCATAGGTAGAAAGTTGAAATTGATAGCGAATATGCATCATGTTTCATAGTATTTCATTTCATGCAAAAAAATTAAGGTGGTCACTGAGAAATTTCAGTTTATTTTTAATTAAAATGTGCATTTAAAAACAGGAAAAATGTTAGAAAACTTGTTCTTTTGTTTAAAAAAAATCTGAAAAAATTGTCAAACATTCGTATGGTGGTTTTTTACATCCCTTATTTTTTTCCGTTGAAATCTGCATAGTAGTTTCGTCACAATGTGCTCTTTTTCAAAACAAACATTTAAGGCCATTACCCCCCATGGTCTTGAGATACAAACTGGGGAGAAATGAATTTCTTTTTATGGGCTATCGATCCATGTAGGACTCGATGCGGTTGACTCAAGGGCATATTTTACTAAACCCGGCTATACCCTTTGATGTTTCAATGTTTTTCTGCGGATTAGAGACATTGAGAAATATCCGGTAGAGTATCCCCATCGCGATTCTTAGTTCAAAGAACTACGATGTATTTACTTAACTACTATTTGTTATGCTGGTACTTGAAAAAATCTGAATACGTTCCTCAGTTTAGATTTTGGTTTTTTTCCCCAAAAACACCAAAATGTCTTACATTAGTTGGGGTAGAATCAAACAAATCTTTGGAAGATGTGTCGCTCAGTACTTAGTTTTTTTAAATATATTTTTTGTATCTTTACAAGAAGAAAGTATTGGATTCGGGAAAACTTTCGACGGGTTTACTCGTTTTAAGGATAAGATAGTCCGAAAAGCATGTTTTTACAAAATATCTGCCTGTGAGTTTGTGAGTCTGTGACTTTGTCTGTCTGTATGTGACATGAATTTTGTGGGCGCTCTATCTCAAGACCTAATATACAGAATTAAAAAATATATATGGGGGAGACTGGGGCACATGTGAAAATGGGACATATGAGAACAATGCCATTTTTCGCTAGTTATTACCGCAATTTGGGGTGTATAAGCCGCGGATCAAACAATTCTTTTTGGACCCAGAAATCTTATTCAGTGATTGAAGACAAATATTTACGTCGATCTAAGTAGTTACATTTCTTTCTTAAAAAATTCTGGGTCGAAAAAGGATTGTTTTATCCGCGGCTTATACACCCGAAATTACGGTATGTGTTTTTTTATTTCAAAAAATTACCAAAGATGGTAGTACCTATAGACACATGGGAAAAAATTGTTGAAGCTCTTCGACATTTTGTTTGTCCCCAGGAGCCAAAATACTGCTTACTGAACTCAAAAATAAAATCTCCAACTTGCTAAGAGAATAATTTTATTTATTTCTGCATTTTTTTTTAAATTTTAATGTTTTAACATATATTATGGATACTAATAAATATTTATGATAATTTTTTTCTAAAATTAAGAAATGTTAATGATTTATCATTTTAACTCTTGTGGGAGTGTGGGGCACTTATGGAGAGTCTAGTTGGGCCAGATCTGAACACGTCATTAAATTCTCCAATAGTCATTTAGTGATTCTATTCCTTTCAGTTAACTTCGTGAAAATAATGCCAGCTCCATTACCTATAATTTTATAGAAAAAGAAGACATTTCTCTCATATAAAGTTGATTTTGTATAGAAACTTTTACAAACACATCTGTAAGCAAATACATAAAAAGCAACAAGCTCGTTTGCGTTCGATTGCAATTTAAATAAATTTAATGTTTTCTAAAATGCAATAAATGTTACATATTATTTTATTTAACGGTTTTGAATACTATTTTTTATGCATCGTTAATGCAAAAAAATATTACGTTTAACAACTTTGAAAAATTTTCTATTTCATTTGTTGCAAACTTGTAGTATTAGTTTACTTCCATTTCTAAAATAGCTATGTTATTTGGTGCTTTAAAAATAGATATATATTTAAAAAAAAAAAAAAAATTAAATTTATTACTACTGTGAAATCTCCATTATTGACTCCCCCTCCCCTTTCTTTTAAAAGCAAAATAAATTAAATTTGGAGGAAGCTTATAAACGGAAAACAATTTTTTATCCTTAATTTACAGGCAAATAAGGCAAATATAGGAATGAGAATTTTTCGCCTTTCGGTAGATTTCCGATAAATATTATCCAAATGCTCCCTCCCTAAAATCTCCCTCAAACAAAAAGCCTAAGCAAAATTTAAATTCTTTAATTATTTTCTCAAGTTTACTTCTTTATTTTTTTTATTTTATAACAACAATATTTTATTTATTTATTTATTTTTTTAAGCTTCATGAACTGCCTTGTATGTTATTGGTCGCGATAGTGGTGACGTTATTTTGCAATTTTTCCAAATATATGCCGCAAATATTGCTTTTTGGCATTAACCCTTTGTTGCATAGGCTTAACACTTTGCGACGCAGAGAAAATTCATTGCTTAAGTGTTGAAATTGATGACTGACACCGGAATTTGAAAACAGCTTTATTTGTAAACAAGAAAAAGCTATTTTGCAGGAATTTAATAAACCGAATTTTTTTTAACCAAAATTCCAGTGCCAATGTGGCATTTGGGAATTAAATTCATTAGCATTCGGGAATGAATTTTTGTCTACTGTAGTGGACAATATGCAACAAAGGGTTAATGGTGTAAAAAAAAATAAGTTTGGTGCGCAATTTTTTTTTTCTTTTGCGGAAAGCGCGTTCAACTCTACGTAGCAATTTTCGCTATAACGTAATAATTTCGCTGTAACGTAACGCTTCGCTATAACGTAATAATTTCGCTGTAACGTAACGCTTCGCTATAACGTAAATCTTTTTCCCCTCGATTCGAAACCTTTTTATTACTGTTTTTTAATGTAAAAATATGTATGTAGCGCATATTTAATTAATTTCAAAGTGTTATTAGTGTTAAAAATTAACTCTTTGAGTGGTTAGCAATTGCGTTTGTATTATTCTGAATTCCCACCGGAAATTAAAAAAATACTTCAAAATAAAGAAAAGCAATTTCACGACTTTTCCCCATTAAATTTAGGAAGTAAAATTTGATAAATTTTTCTGGTGGAAGTTTTTATTAATCGTAGGTGGGATAAAATATTACTACCACTTCTCAAAGGGTTAAATAATGCATATACCCCTGTAGAAAGAAATGGGACATGAAAAAGAAGATTTGACTAAGAAAACGACATTTAACATCTCCCTCATAGCATGCATGTTCACAGTGACGTTACAATGACGTCACTGTGAGTCACTTTGGTCACATCACATCTGTGACGAAAATGCCACCACTCAATGACGTCACAATGTGACTAAGATGTGACTTTCTAAAAAACATTTCACAGTTCGTCACAATGTTAATGTCAAAGTAGTCACAAATGACACACTTTTCACAAATTGGTCACATTGTGACGTCACAAAGTGGTCACAATGTGACGTCACGAAAAAGCTCTAAAACGGCCATAACGACTTCACATTTTAGTCACTGTGACTTCACATCGACGTCACGTGACGTCACATCGACAATCGTTGGTCACAAAGTCACAATGTGACTTCACAACGACGTTGCAGTGACGTCACCATGTCTTACGGGCTGTTAACGTAAATTTAAAGTAATTATAAATAGTACAGGACTTAATGCAGAATAGATTTTATCTTTCCTTAAAAATATATAAAACTAGCAGCCTTCACCTGCTACGCTGGTCAGTTTCTTTAACCCATTAACGCCCAGCGTCCTCGTTTGAGGACGGTTACAAAAACAGCAAGAAAGCGGTTTTCCCACCAGTAAAGAGGAAGAAAAATGTATATCTTATTTCACGAGACAGAATCCTTGATAAATTTAGATAAAAGTTAATTTGCTTTTAAAAGTGGTGGGAAATACAAAATTTAAATTTTAGTGAAGAAAATAATTCGGGCGTTAATGGGTTAAAAGAATCTTAAATAAAACGAAATGCATATAAGAAAGTTATAATAATAATAATAATACCTAATCAAATAGCCTTCATTTTTGTCTTACTTGTGTAATCTCACATTATCCGGTTCAAAATCGATGTTAACGACATAACAGATAAAATATCTCCAAAATCATTATGTCTAACTATTTTTTAGTAAATTTGCAATATTAAATTTCACGCTTCTACCCAAAACTGCTCCTGAGATATCGCGGAATGTCCTAAAAGTACGATCCCCCATTAAACCATCTTAGGTGGGAATTTCTAAAACAGATAAAATACATGTTTAAATTAATTTTAGAAGCTTAATTATCTCAAACCTATCTAAATAAAAATCTATCTAAATAAATCTATCTTTCTAGCCTCTATGTAAAACTGCAGGTGAGGTATGGTGGAGTAATCTAAAATTTTCATACCTCCCGTTAATTTTTTTGGAGGGGAGAGGGGAATTTCTAAAGTCGAAGAAAAAAACGTTTAATAATTTTTTCAAGAGATTTGTTATCGTGAATTTCACGCTTCTACCAAAAGTTGTCCTGAGATATGGCTAGTGATGAACGATTCTCTAAAATTTACTAATAGAAAAAAACTGTCATCATAAAAAACACAGTCGATACAGTCATCGATTACTTCCAAGAATCTACAATCGAGATGTTTTATAATCATTCATAAAATTCATTGTTTTTACATACTTATAAAGTGGATTGAGCAAAGTGTGGGGAGTGGCAAGGGAAGGGCAAAATATGAATAAGTGATCACAGGGCAGGCCAACGATATATCAGATGAATGTTGTCAGCTAAATTTAGAAAAATGCACCCCGTGTGGTCAAAGTGGAGGGAGGGACTTGGGATGTGTATAACATAAAATACTAGTCACAGTATTTTCCAATGATATATCATATGAGGGGTGTCGGCAAAAGTTGAAAAGTGCACCCCAGAGTTTTAGCTATTGTAAGCATCACAAGAAAAGAAAAGAAGTACACAATTTCTTGTTTCTGTTATGACTGAATAATATGTATTTTTTTAACACTGATTGGCTAATTTTTCAATGCTTTATATCTCACTAGTTTATCATTAAAAATTGATTTAAATTAGTATTTTTCCATCTTTTTATCATAGAGAACTTAAATATGCAATAAAATCATGGTTTTGCTTTAGAACGTTTAAAAATGAGGCTTAATTTTTATATATACATGACGTCTTATGATAAAATGAAGCTGATACAATTATAAAAATCTTAAATACGAATTAAAACTTTACTTTTTCTTTTTCTTATATCAATTAGATTTGAAGTTATAACCATTGTCTGGATTTTTAATTTATTATATTGAGTATTGTGTATTGCTTTCATTTTTGTAAAAATATACCGGGTATCCATAAATTTTCTTTACAATTTCAAGCTTTAATTACAAACACAAATAAACATATACATGCATGGAAAGTAGTGTAATTTTTAAATAGATATATTTGAGGGATTTTTTGCAGCTCCTAAATATGCACCACGTAGCATGTCTATGTGATACTCTATCTATACATAGTTTGTCTTGACTGACTGATAATCCACGCGCAGCCCAAACTACTGAACGTAGAAACATGGCAATTGGGGAAAATATACTTCTTATGTTGTAAACGTGTACTAAGATGGGATTTTTGAAAATTCTCTCCCTAAAAAGGTCAAACGGGGAGGTCGAAAATTCCGGCACATCTTCCTATATCTCAGCAGTCGATTAATGTAGCAGCGTGAAATTACAGAATATAAATCTACTGAAAAACAATTAAACACACATTTCAGCAGTTTTAGCAATTGTTCTTCTGAGGGGGAGTTAAAAGAGAAGTCCAGCAATTTAGAACACTTGACAAATGTCAGCAGTCGTTTAAAGTAGAAGCGTGAAACAACAGAAAATAAATCTATTGAAAAAATAATTAAAGACGTGTTTCAGTGATTTTAAAATTTCCACAGTGCTAGTTCCTGCTAGTTGATATTTTCTTTTGGTACCGGTTTTCCGCACACTCCTTACTTTATTCAATACCGAGTCGTTTTCCATGAATTTATTGGAAATTTATTGCACCCATTGCATATAATTTATTGCACCCATGTCTATCAGTTCGTAAATGCAACAAGAAATTCATGGACACACCCAGAAAAAATAATTGATTAAAACTACAAAACATGTTTTGTTCAGTACATTTTGGTTGTTTAAGGCGAATTTTTTAATTGAAGTAAAAAATTGGTTTTGTTGCTCAGACAAAAAACATATTGTTAACATTCTTATAAAATTTTAACAAAATTACATTAATTTTATTTGAGTCTTACTAAAGTCTTGTATTTTCAATTTGTAATTCCAACAAAATTTTGTTGTTTTAACAAAATTTAAATTAATGTACAGTAGCCATAACTCTCTCACGTAATTTTGTTTAATTGACTTATATCCTCTTCAGACCTGACACATTTTAAGCCATCGTAAAAAATATTTAACACTTTGTTCCATCTATTTATACGTATAGGAACCTAATTGTGTAATAAAAAGTAAAATAATTATTATTAGCTTATATTTACTAGTAGGTACACATATGTGCACCTCAGGTTCATACTGAAAAAAAATTTCATTTTTCAAAAATTTATTTAGACGAGAAATTTGGTGGACAATTGATACATAAAAGCTGATTTTACGTGCTATTTTCGAAAAAAAAATATTTTTTTATATATAGAGAGATATATATTGCATTTTGTACAAATAACCCTTGTTCTTGATTTGCAGCCTTCATACTTACATTTTGAAGCACAGTTATCATTTGTTGAACGAGGAAACTGTTCAATTTTGTCATATCTATGTAGTAAATTGGCTTTTAAATACCCTTACGTTGTTTTATCTGTGGTTTATTTGCGGAATCGTCTTCAAAATCGTTTTCAGATGAATAAATTTTGCGTGGTCTCCATGGTCGTCATTTTTCACTTACTTTGCTCTTATATTTCACCAATACTTATGTACTACACCAATCTGCTCTCTAAAAATACCACAGGAGAGACAATCTGTCTTTTCGAGGAACTTCACCTGTTTTGCAATTCCTGATATACATTATCGAACAAATGAAAATAACCAAATCTGTAAAATGTATAAAAACTCTTGTTGACTACTTTTTTGTGTGAATAGAACAACGGTAGTAAGCTAAACACTTATCCTTTAAATCTGCACCACCCATTTACGTTTTGTATTCACAATTGCAGGCTGTGTTACATTAATTTTACATTTTTGATATTTAAACCAGCTAACACAACTTCTCTCGGGATTGCTATCGATGCAAATCGAAAGCAAAGTTACACATTTGCTATCTCTCCAGTTTAGTATACACATACCCTTCCCTTCCCTTAGTCTCTCATCCCAGTCTCCGCGTTACAAATCTCGGTCATTGATTTTTTATCTGTTCCTCCAAGTCTCTTGTTCATAATTATTCCAGTTTGGTAGATATTGTTCCTCAATAAAAAGTCGACACATTTTATACTAGTAAAAAAACTGTCCTAGTAATTCACCCGTGTGTTGTCTTTTGGTAGAAATTTAAAAAAATAATTTGACAATGACTCCACCTATACCTAATCATAATTATTTTGAATCATCAGCTGGTACTATTCCTTTTCCATGATATATTTGGCATGGTCATCCCTGGCGGATAAAATAAAGTTTTTTAATCTTAACGGATTAGGTTTTAACAGCACATAATGTCTAGATCCACAACTTCCAGCAAATAGGATCTATTGATTTCTGTTCATCTAGTGATAAAGGCTTTCGTTTGGGCAGGGACAAACATTTAATTCTTACTGCATTCAAGATTAGACTTATTTTCCATAATTTTTCATCTGCTTAAAGATCGTTTGATTTATTTGCAAAATGAAGAAATTTTCTAATCTCAAAAAATCGAACGCGTGACATAGTAGCTACAATTCTAAGTACTGACAAGTCTTTTTGCAATAGAAGCTTGCTTGGAGATATATTATAGTTCCCATTTGTATGTGTACGCCTGCAAATTTCATATTTAGACGCATTTATTGAGTTATGGTTTCTTGTTTGAACAGAATATAACGGAATTGGAATTGTTTGAACGGAATTGGTTTCATAAGAATCTTTTTCCGCAAAATCTTCCTTTAACTAATCTAAAAATGATTCAAAAGGATGTAGGATGCTGTAAAATCTGCTTTTAGATAATCCTCATCAACCAATGATCCTCGGAATACTATTAGAAGAAAAAAAAAGATTAAATAAATGTTTGCGAAAAGATAAAGCTTTATTCTCAGCATTATTATTCTACTATACTGTAACACAAGTTTTAAAAATGTACTTATTCTCAGCTTTCCATAACAAAGGCTTTTTAGGTTAAACTTTATTGTTACATGGATTCGGGATAGATACTGGAGCAATATCCTCAATAGTTATATCTGTGTCATCTAATTTTTTTTTTTGCCAGAAGACTCACCATCACCATTGGCCTCATCAGTTTATTTACTCTTAAAAAGATACAATAATTATGATTTTTAAAAATTAATGTTTAATTTAAAACATCAACAAAATGAATTCTTATTTATAATTAAGTATATATTTTAATAATTCCACAACTTTAGCACTGCACCAATTAGATATCATTCAGTACAAATTTTTTGTATGAGATGACTTCTTTCCAAAAACACAGAATTGAAACCTGAGGTGCACATATGGTGTACCTTACAAATTACAACTAATTTAAACAGATATTATGATCTAGCTAAAAAATTTAAATGATTTATGGAATACTGAAGAGTTTATAAGTATTCTTAAAAAGTATTATGAATAAATATTAATTTTCTAATTATAAAAATGTACTTAATTTTTCGACATTTTATATTTTTCGCCATTGCTCGTTTTTTTCCTCCTAAATCATATGAATTAAGACTGCTAGCGCCATTTTTTGCTGAAACTAGAAAAAGCTAACGTACAGAAATAACATCCACTCGTCTCAATAAAAAAATTTCAAATATTAAGTGAGATACGCAGTTGAAATCAAAGGTACACAAATGTGCACCTCGGGTCTGAAGAGGATATAGCTATAAAGGATTAACATAATTTTTGGACAGTAAAAACTTTTCAAATTAAAACGTATCAGTGACGTTAATATTACATTATTATGCTTTTCGGATAAAAATTGTGGTCGAAAAATTGCGCAAAAAAAAAAAAAAAAGAAAAAAAAAAATCTATATTATTTTTTTGTTTATTCAAACAAAATTTCCATTGATCCATATTTAAACGAAAAGATTTGTTGGATATAGGATCGGTGAGGTCTCGCTGTTGTCGATGTGTAGAGTGCAAAAAACAGTCGATCTGCTTAGAAAGGTAGTTGTTGTGAGGAGTTTCGTTTCCATCGCTCTAAAGCATGTTATTTAAAGGTGAGCATTGGTCGTGGCTTAAAATCGAGGTTGCCCATGGTAAAAATGCAACAGAATGCTATCGAGGATTAGTGAAAGCCTGTGGCACAAATGCTTTACTGTATAGGACAGTAGCACGATATGGGTTCAAGCATTTCATTCGGGTCGGAATGAGACTGCGGATTTGCAACGCACAGGTCTGCCCTCCATTCCTCAAGAGCAGATTGGCATCCTGAACGGTCTCCTTACCATAGACCGCCGATGGACTGTCCGAGAATTATCTTTAGAGGTTGGTCTGAGTCATGACATTTCATCTGTACTCCACGCAGTAGGGCGCTCGGTCGCTCACATCAACAATCAATTGCCACTGGTCTACAACGGATTCCCGACATTAGGCAAAAGATTATAAGCTTTGCTGGTGATTACATAGAAGAAATGTAATGCAGTTGTACTTGAAAGTTAATAAATATAGTTTAAAAAAACTAAAAAACACGCTTTTTAAGTATATCAAACTAAAAAGTGAAAAATAATTCGTACTATAAGCTGAAAAT
Source organism: Maratus speculifer (assembly GCA_964019185.1). Lineage (NCBI taxonomy): Eukaryota > Metazoa > Arthropoda > Arachnida > Araneae > Salticidae > Maratus > Maratus speculifer. The sequence continues at coordinate 60,512,014 of OZ025299.1, read as the reverse complement.
AAAAATAGATGAGAAATACTACATTACTATAAAATCATTGTTATTATAAGAATCAATTAATAAGCAATAAATAAAATTATCGTGGAAAAAAAGCGTGGGGTGCTCCATCTACCATGCTCCACCTATCAGTTCTAAAGAAGCACCCCACGCTTTTTTTCCACGATAATTTTATTTATTTCTTATTAATTGATTCTTATAATAACAATGATTTTATAGTAATGTAGTATTTTTCATCTATTTTTGTTTTCAGCTTATTGTACGAATTATTTTTCACTTTTTAGTTTGATATACTTAAAAAGCGTGTTTTTAGTTTTTTTAAACTATATTTATTTTTCACTTTTTAGTTTGATTAATTTAAAAGCGTGGTTTTTAGTTTTTTTAAACTATATTTATTTTTCACTTTTAAAAGTGTGGTTTTTAGTTTTTTTAAACTATATTTATTTTAAAATTTACAACGAAAGGACATCGATCCAAATCACTTTTTTTGGTCGACTCTGCTTAATTTAACTATGCATCTCGAATCCTATTAAGAATGTATAAAATAAATTCTTCACATTATGAAAGACAACATTTTTTGCCAGATATAGCCAAATTTGGAGACATTCTTTCATTTGGCACCAAATACGTGTTGTGGCTTTCGTAATCTTAATAGTAAATTTTTCGGTCAAATGTCGCCAATATTTTGTGAAATATTGCCAACTTATTGGTTGCTGCCATTTTCTCATGACCCTGACCCGTATTAAACAAAATGACCCACTAATCAAATTTGATCAAACATGTGACTTAGCTCAAAGGTCTTCAGGCAATCAAAAACAGTAGAATATAAAGTTGAATCAAAATCGTTTAAGCCGTTTCTTAGATAAAATTAGCTTGACAGCATTCATCAATAAAGCGAAATGGCCCACTAATATAATTTTGTTTAACTTGCGACTCTGCCCAATAGTCTTCTCGTGACAAAAGACGCTTCGTTACAAAATTTAGGTAAAATTGATTGAATCGTTGTTATATATAATTAGAATAACCCTAACCCATTATGACCCAAAATGACCTATTAATCGAATTTTCGCGAGCATGTGTCCTGGTCCAATGGTTTTCTCTTGCCCGAGAATATCATAATACAAAATATAGTCAAAATGGTGAGAGACACTTTCTATATAAAATTAGCATGACCCATCAATGACCCACAAATGACCCTTATAATCAAAATCTCTCGAACATGTGATTTAGCCCATTAGTTTCCTCGTGTCTAAAAATTGTTACATACAAAATTTCGTTAAAAACGATCCAGCCGTTCTTTAAATATAAATAGCTTGACCCAGACCCTTTATGACCCAATATGACCCATTAAAATTTTTTCTCGAACATGTAACCTAGACCAATATTTTTCTCGTGCCCGAAAACCATAGAATGCAATTTTTAGTCAAAATTGCTTGAGAAAATCTTTAGATAATAAGGAAAATCTTTAGATAATAACGAGAGTTACAAACCCACAAACTCACATACAGGTGAAAGTAATAAAAGCGTGTTAAAAATTAATAAAAAAGAATATTGCCCAGTTAAACTGATGGCATTGAGCTCACAGGCTACGCATACTAATTGTACATTACAGCCTTGAATTTTTGTTAATTCCGTTCGAAAAAAAAAATAAGAAGGGGAAAGAGCTCTCCCCTTTCTCCTTTTTTATACTTAATCATTGAACCTCCTAAACTATCAAGTACATGCTTTATAATATTAAAAAACCTATATCCAAAATTCAGAGCAAATCGGATAATTCTTAATAAAAACCCATTTAGCATTTATATAATTTAAGAGGAGTTATTCTCCTCTTTTATACTTAACCATTAAACTTCCAAAACTATTCAGAGATTTGAACGAAATCTGACAATTCTGATTGAAAAATCCATTTATACAAGTTAAGGGAAGGGGCATTAGAACCCCCGTTCCCTCTGTTTATACATATTCAATGAACACCTAATAACAGCCACGGTCTCGCCTCATCAGAATGATCCTATATCTAAATTTTGAACGAAAACTTGCATGAAAATCCCGTTTATATCAATTAAGGGGAGGGGCATGAGCCCCCCGTTCCCCCTGTTTATACTTATTCTATGAACACCTAATAACAGCCACGGTATTGCCTCATCAGAATGATCCTATATCTAAATTTTGAACGAAAACTGTAAATTCTGCATGAAAATCCCGTTTATATCAATTAAGGGGAGGGGCATGAGCCCCCCGCTTCCCCTGTTTATACTTATTCAATGAACCTCTAATAACAGTCACGGAATCGCCTCATCAGAATGATCCTATATCTAAATTTTGAACGAAAACTGTTAATTCTGCATGAAAATCCCGTTTATATCAATTAAGGGGGGGGGGGGGCATGAGCCCCCCCGTTCCCCCTGTTTAAATTTTTTCAATAAACACCTAATGACAGTCACGGAATCGCCTCATCAGAATGATCCTATATTTAAATTTTGAACGAAAACTCGTTCTGCAACGAATTCTGCATGAAAATCCCGTTTATATCAATTAAGGGGGGGGCATGAGCCCCCCGTTCCCCCTGTTTATACTTATTCAATGAAAACCTAATGACAGTCACGGAATCGCCTCATCAGAATGATCCTATATCTAAATTTTAAACGAAGACTGTTAATTCTGCATGAAAATCCCGTTTATATCAATTACGGAGGGGGGGCATGAGCCCCCCGTTCCCCCTGTTTATACTTATTCAATGAACACCTAATGACAGTCACGGAATCGCCTCATCAGAATGATCCTATATCTAAATTTTGAACGAAAACTGTTAATTCGGCATGAAAATCCCGTTTATACCAATTAAGGGGAGGGGCATGAGCCCCCCGTCCCCCCTCTTATACATATCGAATGAACTTCAAAAACTAATCAGGGAAGCGCCTTATCAGGATATACCTATATACAAAATTTCAAGTGAATCCGATATTTTTATCATGCGTTATCGCGTTACGCACGAACATACGAACGTACATACAGAACGGGCGGGCACATAAGCTCTCAGGCTATGATAGCCTGTGAGCTAAAAATTGATTTATACCTATGATGCCGTTGCTTAATTTACAGCCGTCGTATTTACTCTGGTATAAATGACAAAATTGACACAAATTTTTGTAAATTTTTCATTGCATTTTAACTGCTATTACATTAGTATTTTAACTGCTATATCATCTGAGATAGAGATGCGATTTGTGTAGTGTAAGTCCTGGAGAAATTCATTCTGTTTATTATGCAATTTACAAAATGTCAATACATTGTTTTATTTTTGATTTATCAAGTTTAACAGAAATATCAATTTTTGACATAATTTTGACTATTTTTCTCTTAAAAAATATTTCTGGGTAATTGAAATTTTTTTTATACTTTTTCGAAGTTTTAATGTGAATGTCATTATAAAAAATAGATGAAAAGAGGAAAAAAAATTCAAAAATTTCAAGAAATCACTTCCGAAGCTGTGCCGATACCTTAACAATTTCCTGCTCGTTCTGTATTACCGAAAGTTATACCATACGAATTCGCAAATATTACAGAAACATCATTTTTAAAGATAGTTATAATATAACACTAACAAAATATTGACTGTATTTTTTCGAAAATAAAATAGCAACAATGCACATACCAGAGAATCTAACCTAGTATCTTTATCCATATCATCTACTAGGTGTATCGTAGCACTCGTTTATGCTTCCCACTTTGTATAACATTTTAGGTTTGCTCTGTAAATGATAACGCTGACGACTACATGAATCCTTCTTATTCGACTTAATTGTCAATTTGATATTTAATATAAATTATCGACCGAATAGCAAATTTTGCCTGTAGATTTCGTAAATTGAGAAACGAGAATTAATGCTTATCGAAAATCTGATCACAAAATTTCTGAAGGAGATAATGATTTCCGGGACGTTTTAGCTTCGTCTAAATTACAAAATGAATAAAGAACCCTCTCAGCTGTTCTTTTTCAATGACCATCTTTGTATGGATACTTCGAGAAGGTATAATGGCATTACCACAGCCTATTGGCGATTTTTTAAACTGCATTTATTTTTCAGATTAATTTATAACACGATTATTCAATCGGTAAAAAGAATTCTAACAGCTGTAAATTTTCCAAATGGGTGAAAAAAGTCCAGGCCAGGATTCGAACCAGGTATGTATTGGGTGAATAATATTATAATTTCTCCTGCAGTGTTTTCTGCAGTTTCATATATTGAGCTCCTATTTATTCTGTTGAGCTGATAAAAAGTATCAGACCAGATTATGTTATCGTTAAGATTATTTAGGTGAAATAGACCTCCAGTATTCGTCCGGGATGGCTCAGTTGGAAGAGCATTGGCGACTTCAGCCAATACATCCCTGGTTCGAATTCTGGCCCAGACCTTTTTTCACTCGCTTGGAAAATTTACATCTGTTGCAAATATTTTTCTGTTAAAAAATCCCACACTCTGATAGTTCTTATGAGTATAAACCATAATTTATTTTTGATCATTTTTTTAGGAATTTTTAAAGATGAACAGCTTTCTGATCACTCTGTATTACTGAAAATTATACCATATGAATGCGCAAATATTACAGACACATCATTTTAAAAGATAGTTATAATATGTTACTATAGTCGCGGCAGGGAAAATTGTTTTTTCAAGGACAAATGTTGCCTTTTCGTTGCTTACTCTTTGTCCCTTATCTCAGATTTGTAACCATGGTAACGAACCCCCCCCACGTGACCGATTGACTTCTGTTCTTTTTATCACACTGTTTGGGAGATCCAGTTGATTGAATACTGCAATAACTCATACTCTTGCATGGATAAATTTGTTTTGCAGAAATGTGTGGAGAAAAAGGGACAAGGGACTATCGTCTTCTAATTCTATGACAACGAAGGGAAAATGAAAAGAGGAATTTGTCCTTGAAAGACCGATTTTTCCTGCCGCGACTATAACAAAATATTGAATGTATTTTTTTGAAAATATAATAGGAACAATGCACGTACCTGAGAATCTAACCTATCTTTATCCATATCATCTATTGGTATGTCGTCGCACTCGTTTATGCTTTCCACTTTGCATAACATTTTAGGTTTGCTCTGTAAAAGATAATACTAGAATTAACCGGGTAAATGTAAATAAGAAGCATAATAAGTGACTTGCAGATAACAATATTTTATTTCTGCTCAATTATTTCTTTTCAATTTAAAATTTTTGGATCTATGTAGGATTTTACACTGTTAAAAATCTTGTCCTATTTTGAACCAAATTTTGGTGCTCAATAGCTGCCACTGTAAGATGGTGAAATCTTGAACCAATATTTGGAGCTCTTATTGAAGCATAGTTCCAATAGTTAGAACAAGGTTGAAATAGAATGCTCCAAATGTTGGTACAAGATTTTATCATCTGATGGTGGCAGCTACTGAGCACCAAAATTTGGTTCAAACAAGAGCAAACATTTTAAAAGTGTATTTTAATATCGTTGCGAGTAAAACATTTTGTAATGTTAAATATTACGTGTACAGAAAATATTTATTTGTTTGTTGGTCTGTTTGTAATGAAAACTTTCCGGAAATGTTTTGCCTTGTATTTCAATATAAAGATAGTCCCTGATAGCTGCATAATGAAAAGTGTATATGTTTTTAAAGATCAAATATGGAAGCATCATAATAAATCAAGTTATTAACAAAGTAATTTTCGCTTTTTTGAAGGCTTTAGTGTATATCAATTTAAATTTTGCGTTTTAATAAGCTATCGAAAGTAGATTTTTCTGCAATAATCTGAATTTAAGTATTAATAAACATTTGCTGCAAACAGGAAAAAGGAAATTGTATTTCATAAAGTAAATAGGTAAAATGAAACATTTTAAATCTGTATAATAATATTTAAAATTTATCATAGAAAATTATCAACGCTGTTATTGATTATAATCCATTTCATTAGGTAATGCATATTTAAGACTATTTCTCAAAATGTTTATATTATAGGTAAAACTAATTTTCTCAATTACATGATATATTTCAAAGAGATTATAGTTTATTATACATGGTGTCTCATGAAAACTGTATTAACTCTGTAAAGCTATTTTACTCGCTAAGCCATGAAAAAATCTCATAAAACAAACTTCTATAATTCATAGTTGTCCGAAAGCGTTCAAAATCATACGAATCGAAATGTTTTCCTCCAACCTAATGAAAATATGCCTAGAAGAACAGTCCGTCCAAAGACCTCTGGCTCTACCAACTAAGCAACGTAGACGACATTTACTGGCACAATTCACTTAGACAACCTTTTGCCAATAAAATCTCACTTCAGTGAGACAGCGCAAAAGAAAATGTTGTATATAAAGGAACTTTAATAAATAACCGATACATAATTACACTATTATTTATTATTGTAACCCAATCGAACTGTTTGGTAAAGGAATCATTTGAGTTATTACAATTTTACGAAAAAAAAAGAGTTTAGGTACGTTTATTTTTAGTTTTTTCTATATTTACAAGAAGAAAGCAATGGATTCTTGAATTTTTTCAATTGCCATTTTTGATGGATTTACATATTTTAGGGGTCTGAGATGCCAAAAACATGTTTTCACCATATGTCTGTCTGTGACACTGTGTGTTTGTGTGTTTGTGAGTCTGTGACTCACAATTTCTATCAAACTTCAGATTCAGTTAGCTCTTGACATGAATGGATGCTATTTACATTTTGGTGTACATCGCTCAAAAGGTGGAGCTGCTGTGCTGCAATTTCTTTTTATGATTTTTGCAATAAGTTTATCTCAAGAACTAACGCACAGAATTTAATAAAAATGTATATTCCGACAGTCATTGATATATATTGATGTTGATTAGTTTTTGGTGTAAATCGCTCAATACGTGAGCTGCTATGCTGCATTTTTAAAGATTTACGCAACAGTTCTATCTCAATAACTAATGCACGGATTCCCATCAAACTTTAGATACAATTAGTCCTTGACATGAATTGATATTGTTTACATTTCAGTGTAAATCACTCAACAGATGGAGTTGCTATGCTGCATTTTTCACGATTTCCGCAATAGCTCTATCTCAGCAATTAATGCACGGATTTGCATATAACTTCAGATTGAGTAAATCAGTGATGTGAACTAATTCTTTTTACATTTTGGTATCAGTCGTTCAACAAGTGGCGCTACTATGTGGAATTTTCCCTGATTCCTGCAATTCACGCTCTCTCTGAAAAAATAATTCACGAATTTTCATCTAACTTCAGATTCAGGAGTAGCTTGATAAATATTGTTGATGTTTATGTTTTAGCATAAATCGCGCAACAGGTGGCGCTTTTATGTTTCAATTTTCCCTATATCCACAAAATTCTTATTTCAAGAACCACAACCGGATTTCCACAACCGACTACTTATTGTTATATTTTGCAGAGACATAACGCCCGGCGCTGCTGCACAATTTTACTAGCAAGATTATTTGATTCATAATTTGGCCTTATTTAATCTTTGAACGTTATAAGATTTAATAACGCTTAATTTAGTATACACTAAAAGTAAATATTTTGTAGTATATTCTGATGCATGAAAATTTCGAATGTACTTTAGTATATCAAAATATCAGTGGTACAATGATGCAACATCACCTGATAGTACACCACTGAGAAGTTGCGCATGCGCCATTGATATATTGTTAATATTTTCTTAAATAAGGATTCCGTGCACCGAATAAATACATTTCATTTCAATTATAGCTCGTACTGGTGTGAATTTTTGCTTATTTTTATGTATTCTTACAAGAAATGTCTTCATACTGGAGATACTCGGAATATGTTTAAAAATGCTAATTGTACTATTTGCATATGTAATAACAGATTAGTTAAATTTAGCGGGGAATTCCAGTAGAAAGTCTGTAAAAAATAAAATATTGTCGAATATTAGCACGAAAATATGAAAGCGACACACGATTTGGTGAGTAGGATTTTTCCTCGCCAAAAGGAAACAATTTTAATGCATCTGAATAATTGTCGCTCAGAATCCTTCATTATTCCCATCAGATGTTTTTTATTGTAAAGTTTACCTCACTTAATCAGAGCATAAAAAAATCTGTCTTGAAAAACAATTCTTGTCTCGAAGAGGTGTTCGACATAAAAGTGTATTTTTTAGCACTTGCCAACAAAGTTGAAAAGTGCTTATATGCATTCGGTTTGTCTGGCCGTCTGTCCGCGCTCTAACTCCTGTAAATACAATCGGATTGCCCTGAAATTTGTGGACGTTATTGGCGTTTACCCTAGCACAAATCCTATTGAAAACGAAGTTTCTACCATGATTAGTCTATTTACAGGCAGAGTCAAAAGTTTTCCATTACATTGCGGCCTATGGGGAAAAATCGTTTAAAAGGAATTTTAAAAATGTTACACCTTGTCAAACATATTAAAATTTATACGCATTTACGAGGTGCACTAAAATATGCATTCTATAAAATATGCGGTGAAAATAAAGTTATTATTCCTATACAGGGCTACACAAAAGGATTCCATTTGATAATGGTAAAGGGGGAAATTGTGTGCGACACATTTTAAATATATTAAGCTGTTTCAAATGTAATAAAATTGATATATGTCACTGAATCTTAATATAAATTATACGATACTGTCTTGCATAATATGAAGTTCATAGCATTTACAGGGACACACAAAGGATTTCAAATAGTATATTCTTTCCGAAATATTGTATATGTATCCGATGATGGCTGATGGATGAAATGCATTTTAATTGGGATAGGCGCGTTTAAGTTTCACTAAATCTGTGCACATTATATGGTGTGTATAAATGTTATAGTTGATATACAGGACTACCCAAAAGAACTCGCCAACGTTACTGAATATGAACATAAATTACTTAAACTTGGTTCTTAAATAAGTTATGCATTTTTACGCTGAAATACATTCAATTTACTAAGAAATGTTTGCAGAATATAGATTAAAATAATATACAGGGCGACGCAAAGAATTGGGTACATGGATGCTTATGAATGATAATTTATGAGAATGAGATTTCAGTTGTTTTAAGAGTGTTTTAGTTTCAAATAAATTTTAGCTTAAAACTGATGTGTATTAAAGGTACAAGCTAAACTACAAGGCTGAACAAAAGTATTCAAGTATGTTTCCATCTATTAATATAAATTGCTGAAAAAAAATTTCAAGCTACTTAGAATTTTCTTGCTAAACTAAATTTTCCCATTATACAGTATGTATCTACTGATAGATCAAATACAGGGCTGTTCAAAAGTATTGGAATACATATTTGGCTGTATTTAGCTATATACTCTTATTTCCCTAAATAACGAAATTTTGTTAAAGATTTCATGAAGTGTTGGAAAGTGCTTGATTTTCTTACTTGTTTAATTCTGTCTCATCGCCAACCGGTGATAAATTGCCAAATAAACGAAAATTTCATTATTTTTTACGGACACTCTATTGGGGTACCGCCAAAATTTCTTTTATAAACAAATATATCCATATGAGCAGATTATTCTGTAATTTTTCAGATTTTTCTGAGTCGGCCCGCATGGAAACCATCCTTGTTAGCAAAGTTACTTGCTCACCTGTTACAGCGTTCATGCAGTTTTTTGGAGACACCAGGTATAATTTTTTCATAAAGAATCTTTCAGTATATTAAAAATAATTATTAGCAGAAAGTGTTCTAAAGAAATATATCTATTAAAAATTAGTAATTATTAATTGGTAAAAACACCTCTCGTTTATCCCTTCACTGCACAATGTGCCACATCTGGCACATTGTGCAGAATGTGAAAACATGTACATCTGCACATGAATGTGCAGAATGCTAAAAACACTGTAATTCTCATTAAGTGCCATGGATTTGCTTAATTTGATCACTATAACTGATCAACAACAGCCTAACGAATGAGATAACACTTGTTTTGCATAGTTAAATGGCTGCATTTAACAAAAAATCTAAAATTCGTTTTTCAAAAAAAAAAAAAAAAAAAAAAAAAATTTCGATCAAGCTATTAAGGTAAAATTTACTTTTATTATTTTTACTGAATACTTAAAAACATTAATACAAAGAAAAATGCAGAGTGTTAAGCACATAAAATTAATTATTTGAATCCCATTTAATTGAAAAATACAGTAATACAATATTTAAAAATTCTAATTGAATATATAGAGTACACGCCATAAAATATCCAAATTTTAGTTGAAAATTTGGAAGTTATTGTTTTTCCATAATTATATTGATATATAGCTTTCAAATAATTTTTTTCATAAAAATAGAAAAAAATCGTGCAGTGGAGGGTTAAATTATGAAAGTCATTATTATGTGTTCTATACTTTTGTTTACTTTTGTATTTAAGTTTTAACATTTAGTATTTTATGATCGTTTTACAGGAAATATTATCATATACAAGTGATGAAAAAAAATATTTATACATTGTTCAAATTGTTACAAATCTTGTATCATAGAGATCTGATATGTGAATTTACATATGTATTCTACTATCTAAACGTTTTTCTTCTGTTTTTTTTTTAAATTATTTTTGGGTTTAAATAGCTTTCTATATTTAAAAGGTCTTAAAATTTTATTATATGATTCTAAGAAATACTATGTTAAAATGATGATACAAGACATATGATGAATTGCTCTTAATGGCTCAAAGCATTACATTTGAAATTGATATGTCCATGCTCGTTAGACTGATAAAATAATTTTTCTATGTCATGGATATATTTTATTTTAAAAGATCATGGTCTGTTATTAAAATTGTTTTTTAGTAGGGTCAGGTGGGGGTAATTATGACCAGGGGGTAATTGCAGGGCCCGATTAGGACTAACTGGGGCCCTGGGCAAAAATAAATTAGAGGGCCCCCTTTTGAATCATTGCAACGTTATTCAAGTAGAATAGATGGTCAATCATACTAGGTGTAATGCATAAACATATTTTCGCAACTTGGATATAAATAGAAAAAAATTCTACGCTCCGTGAATTCTAAATTAAATACCTTAATTATTAAATGTACACATTTTTTCCCCTCAGTACAGAACAAAAGTCTTTTACATTAGTAATTTGTTAAATTTTAAGTTAAATTTAATAACTTCAACGTATGGAAGAGCTGGAATTGGAAAAAGAAAGTAAATATTTTATAATAAAATTATATGCATGCATTGCATTTGCATTGATTTTATAATTAAATATTATGCATGGATTGAAGGCCCCTTAAGGTCTGGGGCCCATGGGCAAAGTTCTGATTTGCCCATGCAGTGATGAGGCCCTGGGTAATTGTGACCACCACCATGTTGGAGAAAACAATGTATGGTAAAATTTTGTTTCACGCTTAGATATTAATCTCATAACGTATTTTTTATTTTAGATATTTTTTATCACTAGTCAGAAGCATTTTTCAGATCCAAATACCAATTTGAACAAAGTCTACGAAATTTTTGATAAACGGATTTGTCAGTTTGGTATTCATTAACCCAAATAAATGTGTGTAGGCAAGTATAGAGAAGAAATATAGTGGTTATAATTTCCCATCTTGTGGCTTTGATTACCCCAAACTTTTGTGATTATAAGTTTTTGATGGGGTAGTTATAACTATAATTTTAATTTAATAAAAAGGGGGGGCTATGAGAATTAAAGCTTTTAAGAGGTAAAAAAACCAAAAAAGGGTAAAAAAAGAGTCAAAGTTACCTCCTATGTATTAAAAACACCACTTTTCCAAATAAGAAAAAAGTAAAAAAAAAAAAAAAAATAACAATGTCGAAAATGCATAAAGTGGTCATAACTACCCCTCTTGACTCTAAATGGTTAAACATTATTTTAAATGAAAATTGACAAACACATGAACATTTTTTCAGTGTAATTTTATTTATTTGAAAGTTTTTCATACTTACTTCCGTTCATAGAATATGTAATTTAAAGGCAACGATTTGGAAACTAATGTTTTTAAAATCAGAAGTTTTCCATGTATACTATTTTTACATGAAAGTCTAATTTTATTTTCAAACTGAACTTGGCAAGAAAAGATTTTTTTTTTAAATAATCAATTAATAAATAGCATCAAATTGCCATTCTTTTTTCACATGAGCATTTCATCTACAGGGTGAGTCATAAATATAGAAACAATAGGCTATCTCCTTAAATATTGCCCCTAGACCCATACTTCCAATTGCAAAAATTCATAAAAAAAGGTGAATTTTTTGATAAGTTGCAACTCTATGGGGGGGGGGGGGTCTATTTGAAAAAATACGAAAATTAACTTTTTATACGGCCCCCGTAGGATAAAAATTCCAATTAGGAAAACTTTCCTTATCCAGTCCTGAATAATACACAAAAAGTTGCATCTTCATATCTTCAAAATTCGCGGAGTTATAACCGTTTGAATAATTCATCATGTTTTAAGGGATTAGACACAAATTGAAATGCGCGCAATTCAAAAGCCAATGTTACTTTAACAGTTGTAGGAAACGTGTAAAAAATCATTCTTTTGAGTTAGAATTTTGATTTTTTTCTTTTTTGTGATGATTAGCTATATAATTTGCTAAGAAAATCACATACTAAAATTTATCATAAAATTTATAAAAATTTTATATGGTTACTACTGGTTTAAATGGGATAATTTAAAATCGTTATAACTCCAAACATTATTTATCGGATTTCAATTTCTTTCTATTTAATTAAAAATGAAAATCTGATTTTAGTTTTGTTTCGGGGTTTTTGTTTTTCAATATTTATTTTAGAACTATTAAAAATATTTATTTAAAAAATAATAACTTTTAGAAAATTATATTTTCAAAGGTTTATAATTTTTCATTTTTTTAAAACAAAACTAATGTAAAATAATTAAAAATGACATGCTTCAAGTTTGTACTTTTTTTCTTAAACAATTCTTCACTTTTAGTAATTTAAAGACAAGAAATAGTCGGGAAAAAAGTCATTATACAGAAAAATGAAATGTACTGTTTAATGCCCATCAGTTATTTAAAAGAATGCTTTTCTAAGATGCAGATTAAGTCCTTTTTAAAAATTTAGCTCTCACAACTTCAAGCTTTTTATCGTCCTGGAGAGGCTGTCAAAAAATCTGTATTCTGGGCTGAGGTCAGATCAGGACCGAGACATTACTTTTTTCTGAAGACTCGCCTTTCCGGATCAAATGTATTTTTCATACCGGAGAGGACTGCTTCTTTTTTCCCAGGCCTGCACTGGACGAAATTTTCATTCCCGGTATCGAACAATCCGTATTAAAAGAACAGACCCAATACGTGCATAAAATAAGTAAAATTTGGTTTAATCAATATTTTTACGAAAACCACATAACTTTTGAAATCGCTTTTATTTTACACACAAGAAAAAAAAACTTAATTTTTTTTAAAAGAATAGTATATTTATATGCTAAAAACTTAAACAAAATAAAACCAGAGAAAAAAAAATCTGCCTATGACGGAATTCTGTCTTAAACAGAAAATGTGTTGATCCATGCAAAATAAATACAATAATACCTGAGAAAAAAAAATAAACTCCATTTAACCCTCCTAGGAAGGGCATTTGTCTATTACGTATTTTTTTCTTTCCTATGTGATTCCGTCTTAAAAGTTTTACTGTATAACATTTTTCAGTCTCCAACACACGGGATATGGATTAGCGATAATACAATATAAGTGAAACATTTACATATAAACAGAGATTCTTTGATAAAATAAATATATCACAGCGTTTGGCGCCTCTTTAATAATAAAAAGTATAAATATAAAAAACGAAATTCTATATTAAGTATTTTTGGTTAGAACTCCTCCACGCAAAACAATTTTTAACAACACTGAAGTAAAAGACTATGTAGAAATTCACGGCTGGGTCGGCTATGATTAAGCTTTTTCCAGGCTGGTCTGGATTATGATTTTAACATTATTTCATACCGGGCTGAACTTTTTTCCCTATGTTTCGGTTTAGGAACCTACATATTTCGATCTATTCAGATATCCAGTGCTAACGATCAACATGTTTTGAAAACAAGTTGCGATTTAAATCAATACGCTGCTTTATTATGTCCAAATAAGAGTCACGGTCTTAAACCGACATATAAAAACGAACAATTTGTGGACGATCCCTTATTTGCTTCGCTTACACGCTTCGTTTACAGGCATGGTAAAGTGGTGTAAGTCACGAATTTTTGAGAATTTTGGATTTTAATATCTCTGTCAGATTTTGAGATACGGAAATGAAATTTTTTTTGTTCAATTTAGGAATGGATAAGGAATAACTTCCTAATTGGGTATTTTGCTCTACGGGGGCCGTATAAAAATTTAATTTTCGTATTTTTTCAAATAGACCCCCCATGGAGTTGCAACTTATCAGAAATTTCACCTTTTTTTATGAGTTTTTGCAATTGGAAGTATGGGTCTAGAGGCAATATTTAGGCTAATGTCAGACGACAGACTATTTCGACGTTTGTTTTTTCAACGTGAAAAAAAAACATCTGCGCCACTTCGGTCAGACGAGCGTTTTGAGTCCCGTTTTCAGACGATATTTATCGAAGTTACAGATTCCATTCAATGTTTTCATTTAAGCTAAATGTATATTCTGCAGGGAATAAATGATTTTGTAACTTTATATGAGTTATACAAGGAACTTTAAAAAAGACTATGATCAGTGACAGATAATTTATCGGACATTTCTATTTAAAACACCCGAAATATATAGAAATTTTCTTTAAATTCATTTGAGTCTTTTATTCTTAATATATCTGATGTTAAATGAAAAATCCACCATATTTAGGAAATACAAATGGGTGCAGATATTATTAAAATAATAATTGTTATTCAACTTTAATTTAGATAATATTTCTTCTTTATTATTATTATTAAATAAAAAACTAAACTGATTTTTCTTAAGTTGCTACAGAGCATCATAGCAAAACAAACATCTTAGCTACATAAATGAAAAATAGAAATGACAAATTTCCAAAGAGTGAAATTTCGTTAAATTAATCAAGAAGCATGTGTTACCGTCGTATGAGCAAAAGCAAGACTTTTACCCTTTTTGGAGCTGTGCACATATACATGATGTTTTAAACTTTTTGGAATTTTGAACCCCCTTCCTTCTTACGATATCAAACGTTTTCAAGCCTCGATTATCCCTCCTCCATAATGATATCGTTATCAATGTCTAAGAATTACTTTGATTTTTCGAAATTTTTTCTTTTGTTGGAGTGATATGCAAGTATGGTTACATTTATTTTTCGCATACTTTATTGATTCAAATGAAGAGAAATTAATAAAATCACTTTATATATGAAATAGCTTTATATCAAATATCACTTAAAGGAAATAGATATTATTTAAAAGTATTTTAAAACAGCTTTTTAGCTTACAGGCGATCAAAGCCTGAAAGCTAATGTGCCCGCTGGGCCTGTATATGTTTGCATGTATGTACCGCAATAACTCTTCATATAAATATCCGATTTGCTTAAAAAAATTATCTAGGTTCATTCTGTTAAAACTCTTCCTTGATTAGTTTTGGGGGTTCATTCATTAATATAAAGGGAGGTAATGGAGACTAATCCCCCCTTAGCATTGATAAATGGGTTTTGAATGCAGAATTATTGAATTTGCTTCACATTTAATATATGTTTCTGTCCGATATGACATTCCCTTTATTATATTTGCAAATTCATTGGTTAAGTATAAAAGAGGGAAAAGAATGGCAAATCCCCCTCCCCTTATTTCAGATAAATAGATTTTTATGCAGAATTGCCCAAATTGCTTAGGTTTATTTCTTAGTTTCATTAAGATAAGGATTTTCCATTATTAGATTTAGAAGTTCATTAGTATAAATGGGGGATGGGGGTGCTAACACACCCCTTATTTTAGAGATCAATGTCATGATCGGTGAAAATATGCCAAAATTTTCCGGAAGTGCTTTCCATCGGACAGTTGCAATAGGTAGCTTCTTACATTTTGTAATGAAAGATACCTAAAAGTATCCACAATTTTGGCCACTACTGTACTTACATTGCCCCTTTCTAGTCTGTCAGCGCTGCTTCTCCTTATCCAGTAATAATGCGCGTTTTAGTCCAACGAAGAATGTTTCATGTTTTCAATTCTTCTTTAATTTTAAAATGCATTTAAAAATTTAATAAATATAATTGTTATTTATATAGTTGAAACCTCATAAAGGCTGAAGAAACATAAAATATTAAAAATTAAATTGAATAAGAAAGTTCTTTGCGTAAATCAAAAATCGTGCATTAATCCTTTACGGCGCAGGGCAAATTATTGCTTAAGTTTTGAAATTAATGACTGACACCGGAATTTGAAAACAACTTTATTTATAAATAAGAAAAGGCTTTATTTCACGCATTAAATAAATCGCAAATTTTTTAAACAAAATTCCGGTGCCAATGTGGCGTTTGGGAATTAAAATTAAGTGGTATATCTATGAAACCACCGCGCCGCAAGGGGTTAATAATATTGAAAAATTAAACATTTCCAAATTTATCGCCATATGCAAAAAGTCATGTAATATTTTACCAGAGGATATTAACTTTCCTGCTATCCAAAATTTTTACCCCCCCCCCCAAAAAAAAAGTAGTATTAAAAAAAGAAAAAAAGAAAAGCGCCATTTTTACTAAAAATAATTTTATTTGCTTCAAAAATATAAAAGAAGCTATTTTTTCTTTTAACTAGATTTCATTAATACTTATCTCTGCAAGATATTTATTTAAAAAAAGTCTATTAGTACATTCAGCATAAAATAGTAAATTTACAAAAAGTTTATAGGGACCACAATTTTTAGGTCAAGTGTAAAAAAGCTTTAAGTTTGTTAAAGCGTTAACCCAGATAATTTATTTTAACGCATTTCACGGCCCTATCAAGCAAAAAACTCATTCAAATAGCAAAACGCAGTTTTTACAAAAATCTCAACTTTTTTAACCATCATCTTCCTTCAATTAAAAACCTTTTGAAAGAATATTATACACCATAGTTTTCAACTTCGATGATTAAACAAGACAAATTTATATATTAAAAAACAGTGTAGTGAGGGAAAAGTTGTAAAATTTCTTGGTATGGTATATATATTTTTATACAAAGAATATGAAAAAGAAATAATAATAAAATAATAATAAATATAAATTACAACATTTTTCAAAATAAATGTTCGCAGTACATAGCATTGGTACTGGATATGAAAACAAAAGCTCAGTTTTGTTGTCGACTCTCTCATACCGGATTTTCAAAATCAGATTTAGCTTGCAAAGATTTTAATTTCAGAGATCGATCCAGGAAAATTTTGCCTTCTAATTAGTTCCTCTTTACACAAATTCATTTAATAAAACAGGCCCCTACTCAAAATATGTAATAATAAAACATATTCTTTCACAAAATTGTATTCCTAAAAACATTGATTACAAATTGATTAACATATTCTAACTTATTCATTAATTAATCTAATGTTGAGTTTTAAAATTTTGTAATTTGCAAATGAAACAAGTTTCCCAGAAAGAAAAAATATATTGAAGGATTTAAAGAAGGTATTGCTAAAAAGATGCCTGTTTTACATTTTAGTAATTGGATTTCATATTGTTACAAAGTGTTACTTTTCACAAATGTAAAATATATTTCCCCAAAAATATTAATTTTCACATAAATACTTTATAGTTTTCGCAAAATATCAATTGTTCCACGTATATTAAATCCACTTTAAATTCTAGCGAGAAAATTCGATGCCCAATTAAAACAAAAACTCATGAATTTCTGAAAAAGAAAATCGAAAGTCAGCGTTTAAATCGCTTGCCGTCTGACCGCAATAGGGTATTCCATAGCTTTCAAAACGCAAACGACCACCAGCGGCATGGGGGGAAATCTAGGCATCGGAGCGAAGCTTCGCGCATATTTGAATGCGGCGTATCGTCTGCGTTCATGTGGACAGAACACTAGATTGCCATGCTCTCAACAGAGGACGTCTTTTTGGCTGCTTTTCAAATCCGCTCGTGTGACATTGGCCTTAAGGAGATAGCCTATTGTTTCGATATTTATGACTCACCCTGTATAATTATATGTATTAACATAAGAAAATGGTGTACGATCCCTTGGGTAATGTAAGCCTTCAAGATTTTGTTTATGCTAATACTTACGTGTATTTCTACACTAAGGTAGGGAATATACGTTTCCATGCGTAATTCTTGCTTTTATGCATTAATATATATATATATATATATATATAACGTTACGTATAATAAATACATAAAGTAAATACATAATGGTAATAAAAATCCATTTATAAAAAAATTTAAAACCGTGAGATGCAAAGTTCTTGCTCTGATGTATATGTATAGCATTATGTATCATAAGTACATAATGGGGATAAAGTAATTTATGCAAAACATCAATGCTCGTTTATGATACAAAGATTTTAAACCGTGAATTACACTACTACACTGCAAATAAGAAATATCCGAATCATCAACTAATACATTTTCTAATTAGTGCATTTAATAAGTAAAATGTCAATGTTATTAGTTCAATAATAATTTTACCAAACAACAAACAATATTACACTGAAAAAAATGAAGTACTCAAAAATGAGTAAGTCGATGTACTCATATCGAACTGAGTATGTTTGGATCAAAAATGAACACACTGCTTTCTCAATCCTGAAACAGCATATGATATCAAATCCAAACAAACGATGATTTTGTACCCAGTATTGGTTTATCTCATTTATGGCGGCATAAAAGATGCTTATTAATGTAAATATTAAATTATGCACAGTATTTGAAAATAATTTTAAAGTGTACTTGCAAATAATGCTCTTGTCATAAAAATGTTCGATTTGGGTATTTTGCTTATAATTTTGCTATTTCTCTTAATAAATAATCAATTAAATATTCATTGTTCATAATTTTGAGCAAGAAATAAATACCAGCCTATTTTCACTTTAATTTGTAAATTCAGGGGCAGATAATAGTGATTTATATTTGAACCCGGCCATGGAATCAAAAATGAGCACATGTGTTAAAACTTTTGGATCGGAACTATTTTGCGTATGTGAAGTACTTAAAATGAAGTACTTTTTACTTAATTTTGAGAACCAATTTTTTTTCAGTGTATGGTACATTATTTATGAGAGAGAAATTAATGCAGAATCACTAAAATAAACACATTAAGGCGAAATAATAGACAAACTAAAATGTCAGTGGTTGATTCATGGTTACTTCTTTATAATATGAATTGGTATAGATTTGTTACCTCCCGTTAGACATTCAAAGCAGACATCCTTGGCAACTTGTGTATTTAGTATTACGTTTGATATTTTATAATTTAAAAATTTAATTCTTAGCATTTTATAAAGATGAGTAATGTTGTTATGAAACATTAATAAAAACAATTTATATTTAATAATACAAAGTTTAAACTACAGAAAGTGGAAAAGAAAAGAAAAAAATTCAAGATTCAATGAATTTGTAATTAGTATCAATGCAGTTTTTTTTAAATTTAAAATATTGTTTTGTGAAAAAAAAAGAGTTAAAAATTGAAGAAAAATTATTTCAAAGAAACATAATATATAGACTCAATAAAATAAATCTTAGTAGAAATACAGAAAATCATAAAAAAAGAACATTAGTGCTAAAAGCTTTATTCTCAGAATTTTATGATTTGAGGTATAATTTGTGTTTGAATTTTATTTTCGGATTCAGGGTTAGAATTATGTACAATATACTACCTCTGACAATAAAGTTTGGTGAATGAATTCAGAAAGACCGATCTGGCAACAATGGGGAAACAAAACGCTGCACCTCCATAGAGGCAAGTGTAGACCATCTTCCCCCACCGTTGTTCAGTTGAGCGTCGTTTATGTTGTGTGTAAGATGTGATTTACTAAGTGCTTGTTCAGTGTGTTGGTTCTTAACTGAGAACAGGAAAATGAACGAATAAAAGATCAGTTTAAAGTGTGGTTTTAAGCTTTCCAAGACGCCGAAAGAAATTCATGCGAGATGGTGCAAATTGAACACCTACCATACTCGCCAGATCTCAATCCTCCAGACTTCTTCCTATTTTCATGTCTCAAACTCTCTTTGAAAGAGATTTGACCATATTGCTGACATCCAACGAAACGTGACGAAGCTTTTGAACTCCATCCCAAAAGAAGACTTTTTGCGAATTTCCCAGGACATGTATAGCAGATCTCAGCGGTGTATAGTTATAGGAGATGACTATTTTGAAAGATGATATGGTAACTTTTGTTAATATTTCATCTACAGTAATGCTACAGGACTATTCACCGAACTTTATTGTCAGAGGTAGTATATACAAGAAAGAAAAATATCAGTACTTCACTTTAGTACTATATCCTCACTTATTCTAAGCTTCAAAATCCGCTAAAAATTAAAATAATAATAATTTTGATAAGCTTTTTCAATAATATTAATTTTGAAAGAAACATTTAAAAAATTCTAAATTATTTTACTTAGTTTCAGAATGTTTTCGTAACCTATTTATTTTGGAATTATACGGAATGTTAAGAATGATTAAAGTAATGGATGTAAGAAAATGAAATGGTTAAATTAAATGGTAAGAAATGTTTAAAGTAAGAAATGGTTAAAGTAGATGTAGTCGTAAATCGTTTAATTAGTTGAACCACTGACATTGATAGTGCAAAAAATATTGACACAACAGGGAATTTTACAGCAGGAATTAGGAAAATATGAAAGGGAAGATTGGATTATCCAACTTGAATTTATGATTGCAAATTAATCATTTCTAGAACTCGTTTAAATATAACATAATAAATAAAAAGAGTTAATTTCTGTGTAATAATGAAGATTGATGTAAAATGAAGATGTTAAAAAAAGTACAATATTGATTTTTATCAGAAAAATTCGTTATTTCAAAAGATGTTTTATTGAAATAATAATAATAATAATAATAATAATAATAAATTAAAATGTTAAAAAAAGTATTTTATTACTCAAAATTATATTAAAATCAAATTGCATAGTATTATTTAAGATTGTAAAAAAACTTATATTTTAATACATAATATTGCAATGTAATGTAATATTAGAAAATAAATACACAGGAGAAATAAATGTTGAAAATTTTATGTGCCGTTCTAATATCAAATAAAGTATTTTAGTGTAAAGATTTTTAATAATAAATTAGTCAGAAAACTATAATTTTTGACTACCATGATTTTACCAATTATTTGGTTAAATATATGTACTAAAATCCATTAATTTATAGAAAATATGTGTTAAAGTTGGACAACCAAATAAGTATAAGATGAAAAAGAGGAATTATGTGAGCTTTCAAAGGCTACCAGATATCAGCATAGTTCCATTCAAATCCGAAGTATTAATAATTTGGCTTCCGCATGACCGCTGGCAGTCACGTGTGCTTTTTAATAAAGTTCTTGTACCGGTCGACCGGTCTTCCTTTCTGGACAATTGATGGCTAGATGTCATTTAGATGGTTAACCCTTTCGTGTCCGGTGTACTATTAATAGTACATGTCTTTTTGTCGAGTATTATTTTGTCTTAACAATTATTTAGTTACTTTTAACCTATAGAATAGATAGTATATGGCTATGCCTTTCTTATTATGACCTCATTTATGTTTTAACATTTAGTAATAACAATAACAATAAAATATTCTTAATTCTCTTTGCACTTTTTGGCGATTTCTTTATTTTATGTACATATTTTACTCTTTAAATTTAAAATATAGGTTGCTTTTCTGAACAATCTATTTGTGATAAAACATAAAAAAAAACATCAGAAAGTTGTAATACCTGTTAAAACCTGTTGTAACGCGGTGTTTTCCAAATGTCTCAAGAATTCTTCCTTAGCCTATTATTATATAAAACTGCATTGAATAGTACACATAATATGTACATACCTTAGATTTCAGACGATGAGACAATATTTAAACTTTAGTAAGTCTATTCGGATAGGCATTATTGAAATAAAAAGAATTTCATTCTCAGAATGTAAAAAAAATTCGGACCCGAAAGGGTTAAGTTGGTAAAACAATGCAGTTACTTTGCCGTTTAAACTGTTACTGTGGGATAAATGTGGGCTTGTCACCTAAAAGTACATGTGACTACCAGCGATTATTTGGAAGATAACCCGATATTAAGAGAAATTGAGATATAATAGAGCAAACTAATTGTAGGAATGCATTTAAGTATCTTTAAATTTTTTCATTTGTGATGTAAAAATAAAAATATTGTTCTAATTTGACATACATTTAGCAATTTTCTCGCAAAAAAATTACTTACGTTGAAAATAGAGTTTCATAAGTTACAATTGAAAACAAAGCATTTTTTCCCCATGTGGTGTTTAAAAAAATATTTTGAAAAAGAATTTTCAAAAATCATTCAGAATTATTTATTAAATAAATAAAATACGCACTCAGTATTAATAGAGTATAAATCTATAAATGCCTGATACAATAAATAAAACTTAAAAATAACTATCAGTTTACAAATATCAAGATCAATTAGCATTTAACTATTCTAATACATACTGTGCTGTGAACTTTTACGGTTTTTTCCCACCATTATTTTGGAACAGAAAAAATAACTTTAATCTAAATTTTCGGCAATTAAATAAGATTTTTTTTCAATTATAATGGTAGGAAAAAATTGCATAAAAGTTGGTAACAATGTATTATACATGTACAGGGTGGTCATAAAAAAACTTTGCCGATATACAGAGCTCTAGCGGCCAGTCCGCTCAACCGATCGCAATGAAATTTCAGATATAGCTATTCAGAGGTATGAGCCCGAGATTCTGTCAACAACAATAAAATGGCGCTCACGGTTACGGTTATAGTTACAGAAACTCGAAAATTTCCAATGGCAACACCCATTTTTTTTCATCGCAAATTGCTCAGCGCATGCGAAAACCCTAAAGAGCGTTGGAACCGTACGTGTATCGCAAGAAACGGACATGTTATGCACGCACAAAAAACCGTTCTGGGAATCTTCCCCCCATAGAAAAAACTCGATTGGGGCGCAAGGAGGAAATTTGCATATGACGCAGAGTCAGTACACTAATCTCTGATTACAATACAGATCGGAGAAACTAAAACTTTTATTTTGATTACACATTTTCCACATGGGTGCCATGCCTGTGATGGCATGTAATTGCATGTGATGGCACCCATTTGGAAAATGTGCAATCAAAATAAAAGTTTTAGTTTCTCCGATCTGAATTGTAATCAGAGATTAGTGTACTGACTCTGCGTCATATGCAAATTTCCTCCTTGCGCCCCAATCGAGTTTTTTCTATGGGGGGAAGATTCCCAGAACGGTTTTTTGTGCGTGCATAACATGTCCGTTTCTTGCGATACACGTACGGTTCCAACGCTCTTTAGGATTTTCGCATGCGCTGAGCATTTTGCGATGAAAAAAAATGGGTGTTGCCATTGGAAATTTTCGAGTTTCTGTAACTATAACCGTAACCGTGAGCGCCATTTTGTTGTCGTTCACAGAATCTCGAGCTCATATCTTTGAATAGCTATATCTGAAATTTCACCTCGATCGGTTGTGCGGACTGGCCGCTAGGGCTCCATATATCGGCAAAGTTTTTTTATGACCACCCTGTATATTGATTTAGCTTTCATTAAACTAAGTTAAAATGAACTGGATGGAAAAGACGAAATAGTACAAATCGTTTAAAAGAAAAATAACTGGAGTTTTCCATATGTTGATGCACATATGAAAATTTAAAACGTTTAAAAGAAAAAAAAATAATCATACGCTACATACTTTAAATCATACGCTACCGCTGACTTTTAAAACTTTTTATATTAATTCCATTTTATCTTTATGAAACTATGAATCTTAAAACTATACAAATGTGTAAAAATTTAAATATTAATATTTAAATATTAATCTTTACGCATCTTTAAGAAAACATTATAAGAGAAAGCTATTAATGGTAAGAGGGAGACATTTGTAAAGTAATTACATTTTTACCATAAATGAATCTTTCTAAGTTGGCAGTGATAGTTAATGCAATTAATTTTTTAATAACAATATGTTCTGTCTTAAAAACAGTTGTGTTAAGCATTTTTGAGTGTCCCGAATAACAATAATTATTAACAATAATCTGGTAGCCCTAGTCAAGGCCATCTACTGATAGAAAATATCATGCTTGTTCTCAATGATACTGTCATGATACGGGCATTTGATAAACTTATATAATAAAAAAATATTCTACATGATTTATTCCCCAATGCCAAAATTAATCGAGGCGAAGTCACAGTGACGTCAGAAATGGTCACATGCATCATAGTCACAACGTGAGAAAAATTTGAGCGCATTAGATAGTCACATTACGATTCTTAGCTACCAGTCAATTTGCAAATCTAACGTGAAATTGGTGTGACCATTTTTACTTTCTTCTATCTTTACAAGAAGAAAGTATTGGATTCATGAAAATTTTCGACTTCCGGTTTTCGACGGATTTATACGTTTTAGAAGGTCCTGAACACGTTTTGACTATTTTTAGAAAATGTCTGTCTGTGAGTCTGTCCGTCTGTCTGTCTGTGTCTGTCTGTCTGTCTGTCTGTATGTGACAAAAAATTTGTGGGCGCTCTATCTCAAGAACTAATGCTCGAAATTTAATAAAATTTTATATTCAGTTAGACCTTGATATGAATTAGTGCCTATTGGTTTTTGGTGAAAATTGGCCTGCAGGTGGCGCTGCTATACTACGTTTTTCATGATTTTCAAGATTGCTATATCTCAAGAACTAATGCACAGAATTTCACCAAACTTCAGATTTTGTGACCCCTTGATATACATAGACGCTGATTACGTTTTGGTGTAAATTGGCCAGCAGGTGGCGCTGCTATGCCACGTTTTTCATGATTTTCATGATAGCTATATCTCAAGAACTAATGCACAGAATTTCACCAAACTCCAGAATCCGCGATACCTTGAGATACATAGCCGCTGATAAGGTTTTGGTGTGAACTGCCCTATAGGTGGCGCTGCTATGCTACATTTTGCACGATTTTTGCGATAGCTATATCTCAAGAACTAATCCAGAGAACTTCATCAAATTTTAGATTCTGTTACACTAGAATATATAACATAATTAGACGCTGATTGCATTTTGGTATTAACCTTGCAACAGGTGGTGCAGCTATGCTGCATTTTGCACGATTTTTCCGATAGCTATATCTCAACAACCAACCCACAGTATTTCATCAAACTTCAGATTTTGTTACAAAATGACATATAACATAATTACACGATGATTACGTTTTGTTATAAATCCTTCAACTGATGGTGCTGCTGTGCTATATTTTACACGGTTTTTTTTAAACTAGCTATATCTCAAGAACTAATGCACATCATCAAACTTCAGATTCTTTTACACCATAACATAATTAGACGCTTTTTTACGTTTTGGCATAAATTGTCCAAGATATGGTGTTGCTGTGCTACGTTTTGCAAATTTTTTGTTATAACTATATCTCAAGAACTAATGGACGAAATTCCATCAAATTTCAGATTCTGTTAGGTCTTGACATAAATAGATGCTTATTAGGTTTTAGTATAAATTACCCAACATGAGGCACTACTAAGCTCATTTTCTCAGAATATTAATTAAATTTTGCTTTTTAGGATTTTCGGATACCAGAATCTCATTAGGCTAGGTCAAATGTTCGAGGAAATTCGATAGTGGATAACTTTGGGGTCACCACGTTTTTTTTCTTTTTAAATATTAAAATGTACTTATGAGATAGAAGAAAGTCTTGGGATTGACACATCCAACTAGTTTCAAGACGTGTTACCGTGTGGCGTTACATGGGAGCCAGAGATTACCGCTTTGCAATTCAAAAATGTTTAGAATGCAGTAGTAGTAAAGTTATAAAAAATTACCTTAACTTGAAATTAATTTTATGACTAATATAGAATTTAAAATTTGCTTTTTCGTGGATATATTCTATTTTAACACCAAAGTGCGATATCCTATGGTTAATCTGATCATAGGTTTAATGAATTCTTCGTTCTTTTTGATTAGCTATGAACAATTAATTTCCAAATGCGGTAATTTTGCACTAGATGATTTGCATTATTGTAGAAAATCGAGTTAATGATATTTTTCAAATAAACAACAACAACAACAACAAAAAATCCTTGACACTTTTTCAAAACATCATATAATATTGTTTGAGCTACAATTTTCAAACACATTTTATTCGAAAGTGCATATATTCTAATTATATGACGTAAAAACCGAAATTATGAATTATTTAAATTTGAAGTATGAGCAATAAAATTAAAGAAACTGATTTTTTGGCACAAGTTTAAAATTGGAATACAGATGCCTCACAGAAAAGTGCATGGAGAAAATTAGCATATTGTCTTTTATAAGACTGTACTACATTGTTTCCTTTCATCTGTTAATTCTGATTCTTTCCAAAAGCGGACACATCGACGTCGCAGTGACTTATGCTCGACTCATTTCTCCTCACACGCGATGGTTCAGTTTACTGACAGAGGTATAGCGGTTAGAAAAAATCTATGTGAGCATGATAATCTTTTCCAATGTATATAGATGGCTTTGCCTTATCTTACCAGCAGGAAAAAAAGCAAACTTAACAGGTGATAGAAAGAAGCCACACATAGAGAAATGTAGTGCAACAACAGACATGTGTTCCACTACAAACCTCCACAGCTTCTGCTGAAGCTTCTTCTTCTTCCTCGACTATGTCGGATAATTCCGAACGTCCTTCATGCTGGATTTCTTCCAAGACATCACCCTGGCGAAGAAACAGTCAAAGCATTTCAAACTATCGTTTCTAAAATCGAATTTTAACACCGTATAATCAGATAGTCCCTAAATATTATCAAGTTTTTAATTCTTTATAATCTTGTTTACTTAATTATCGCAGCCATAGATGAAGACTGAATAGAATCAAATGTACAGCTGCTGATTGGTGGGATACTATACAGCTGCTATGTAAATCGATAATTGCAAAATTGCAAAATAGTATTTCCTATTTGAGATATTTAATGATTAGGCTAAACCGAGAATGTTTGTGCTTAACTGTTCAAAAATAAATTTAGAAAATAAATTTAGAAATAGCACTATGCAAAAGAATTATAATCAGTATATTATATGCCACATAAGCGACGCATAAATTAAGTACTCAGCTATTTTTTTAATTTTAGTTCTTATAGCATACCAAGCAAGCAGCCTTTTTAAAAAGCTATACTAACATGAACTATATAAATATTACTAGTTTATATTTCATGCTGTTAATATTGCTATTTTGAAACTACAAATATAATACTAAATAGAGAAATGTGCCAGACATAGGTGTCTAAATCTAGTTGGGTGTCTATTCTTCTAGCCGCCACTATAAACCTAGAAAAATAATGCAAAAATTATTTGAATAAAAAATATTTAACTATCAAAACAGTTAGTGCATGCAAACACCGAACATATACTATCAAGCAAACAAACATGCAACTTCAAAGAGACATCTCATAGAAGAGATAAAAAGAACGTTCACAGGCAACATAAAGATAAAAAAATTATGAATGCTTTTTACTGGTGACCAGGTTTCTCATGTATATTCTTCGAAGTGAGGTATTTTATACAAAAAAGTCTTTTTATATCCATGCGATATTTTGCAATATTTATGCTTCCTTTTTAAAACTGCTGTAAGTACTATAAAAAGTGTATTATTGCAAAAAGTAATTATTCCGATTTTCAGTTAATAAAACTGTACAGTATTAACCACATACTTCTGTTTGATATTTTTGCATAATTATTTTTTATTCCTTCCGTTTCTTTAATTTTATTTCTTACAAATTCTTTAATTGAAGCATTTTATGCACACTAAGAGCGTTGTATCAAATCAAAGCTTGGGAAGGTTTTATGGATCTCTGGACTGACAAAAGTCCTAATCTCTTGTAATTTAATTCTCTTAATTTAATTCAATTTTCAATTCTGGTAATTAAATTCAAAAATAAGTAGTTGAATATATGAGGTTCAATCAAAACTATCTTTAGAGATTGTGGGTAAAATATTTTTACAGTGTCGGCAGTAGATATGTACTACTTAACCACTTTTAAAAGATCGGCCTTGGCATACTGCCAAACAAATAGACCTTTCCGAAGTTAGGGAAACTAATAGTAATACTTATTCTCCTCTCCATTGCTCACAAAAGCAATACTAGGGGAAACTCCCTTTTAATTGCTCTCAGTCCTGTTATCAAGAATAGACTCGTCTTACCTAGACCTGCTACTCACGTGACTGGTCATTAATGCTTGGCTCAGCAGTAATAGTGATTCACTAGCAGATTGTATTTTTAAACTTCGACTATAGACATTTTATTTTCATTCAAGAGTGTTGCGGAGGGTATAGAGTGGTATACATCGTATACCTTATGGATGTTTGAAGAAGCTTAGTATACCCTTTGTTTCTCAGTTTATACTATAATGTACTTCTTCATGTATATCCTCAGATATACATGACACACTTCATGTTCACATCACACTCTTCATGTATATTCTCAGATATTTTTTACAACAATAGAACTGCTTTCAATCATGTCAATTTTCAGTCATTAAGCAGATATCTGACTTCAGGTCATCCACCTCTGCTTAGCAAGAGAATTTTTTTCAGACGTATCGGGAACAACAATCCTCTACTTTCGGTCATAAATGGAAAAAACGTTTGACTTTAATAATAAACTTTACTGTAAAATTACGTTAAAATATAAGGAATCTGTTATGTGGGCTCATTATTATCTTGGATTCCTGTTCATTTGATGCTATTGCTCCACCCTTTTTCTGATCCTGCATAAAGTAACAAAAATGAAGAAATTTTGAAAAGCTAGCAAACTTTAGGAGTTACGTAAATCTCAAATCACAGATGAATGTAAAAAAAAGTTTCAAAGACATTCTTTAAATTTTACTAGATTGATAGGAATATTTGAGCATAAAAATGCTTTATTTTGAATTTAATTAACTGCATTTGAAAAAGATAAAAAAATGAAAATAAAAAGATTAGGTGACAATTTTTAAAGTTAAAATGTGATACAAAATGTTATTTATACTCTATAACTTAAATTTATCTAAAAACTCAAGAACATCTGCCACAATATTTCCTAAGCATTGTGACAACCTCGATGTAGTATATTTAGTTTTTCAGATAAAACTATAATTTTTTAACGGAAAGCTTGTATGCTATCTTCAAGCTCACAGAAAATATATCTTGTGTAAAGTTAAATTACATATGCATATTGCCTTGCTTTTGAGTAAAGGCTATTAAGTAAGAACTCAGTTAGGAGCAGTCAAAAAGTTAAAATGGTAAAGCATTTCGTTCAGATGTAGGAGGCTATGTTAGTCCAGACTGTGAGATGCTATTGGGGATTGTTATTATCACGTCAGGCCGATTAGACAGAGGATATTGCGTATTTGTTTTAATTAAACTCTATTCCCTACTGAAAGCTTGAGTTTGTATCTAGGATTTTAATTTCTTATTCATGTATTTTAGCTTTTCTAATTTTATAACTAATTGGTTATTGTTAACTTTGTGTTATATGTCCCTATTCAGACTTCCTGCACAGGACCGTAGCTAAGAAAGGTGCTAGGGAGGAGGCGGAGCTCCCCTAAGACATTTTGAGCTTCCCCTGGAAAAGATTCCAAAGTCACTAAATGAATTTCTGCTCCGAAAATCGAAATAAAATTCTATTCAAAAATCTAATTTAGTTTTGACGCCCTTTCGCAGTTTTGCAGATATACTAAATTGTAACTAAATGAGTGTTTCAACACTCGTTCATCCTACTTGCACATATGAAGCTAACATGATGTTTTATACTGCACAAGTTATACACTCGAATTTTTCATCCTTCTATTCTTTTCTTAGCATAAAATGGAGTTATTACAACAGTTTAATAAGAAACCTAGTAGGGGAAGATGGGGATACTTGAGCCATTTTTTAAATTTTAATTTTTTAAAATTTTTTAGAATTTCTTAGAACAAAATAAAATATTGAAAATGAAAATTTGATATTTTTTCTTCATTTGAAAACCACTTTCAATTAATTTTGAACTATTTTTCTATGTCTAATAAATTTTTACTTTTTCTTTTACATTGTGGCTCAAGTATCCCCATGGAGGGGATACTTGAGCCAGATGTCACATTCGCACCAGTATTTTGCAAAGAAAAAAACCGATTTACAATATACGCGAAAAAATGCATTAAACCTTTTTCAAATAAATTTGGTCGATTTTTCTGGTGTCGTTGTGACATTTCAGAATTAAAATTTTGTGGTAGAAAATTCTACCAGCAGAGCTCAAAGGGTTAATCACCATACTTTAAAAATGGTACCAAGGTATATGATTTCTTTTTTACATGTTCAGAACTATAAATATGTTACCATGTTGCCAGTTTTAGAAAGAAAAATTGAACAACTGTAGAGATAAAGGGGGTGGCTCAAGTATCCCCTATGCTCAAGTATCCCCACTCTCCCCTACCTACAATGTGAATATGCACTAATTTATCTTTCTGCGTCAGAGAGAGAAAATATAAGCCCCCCGCCTATTGTTCTCTTCTCGCTACGACCCTGTTCCTGCATCGTATTTACTGTATGTTAGGAGAAGAATTTGTGTGTAATCCAATGTGTTTCCGTAATAAATTAAAAACATTAAGTGTCATTAACAGTTATTTTTTGTTTGGAATGTTTTGAAAGCGTATTAGTAAAGCGACACAACTCAAAAAATGAAAATTTCCGAAAATATTTTAAAGCATAAAAACAATTAAAAAAAATAAAAATGAATTTCAATTCCTTTTTATTTTTTTCAATTCGTTTATCTGGAGAGCCAAAAATAGCTTATTCATATTTCAACATGTCATGCCCCACATGTTGCAAGATATAATACATATGAGTCATTATGATTCATAATTGGTTATTTAAAGATATTTTATACTTTACGGTGCAGTGCCCTTAAAAAAAGACACCTTTAATTTTACAGGCACAGAGAATATTTATTTAAAATTTTTCTTTTATAGCAAACCTGAAAATAAGGTTAACACTAGAAATAATGTGAACAGTCATTTTAACGGCTCCCATATGAATATGGTTTGGTTCAAACCAGAAATTTGAATAAGAAAACGAATATTAAAAGATAACAAAGAAGAAAAACGTTAAATAATAAAGTTAAACTGTCTTTAATCAAAATTCTGAGGCAGAATATTTTTATGAAATTTGACTCAAATTTCCGGTAGTTGTAGTGTAATTTTTATGTTGCACATGGAGGAATATGTTTGTGTTGTGAGTAATTTGTATTAATATCTAAAACGTCACGATTTTTGAGTTATGACACTTTACGAATACGTATTGATTTTATCAAATTAAAAAAAAGAAGAAAAATTTAAATTTAAAAACATCAAAAACTGAATCTATAACAGCAAATTACGTATATATCTGTATAAATATATATTATATATATATATATATTATGAAAAAAATAAGTTTTTTGCGAAAACTTAAAAAATGTTAAATTTCAAATTTATAAAAATGTGTTTATCTATTGCAGATATAAATACGAAACTCACGTAAATAAAAAACATAAGACTTTTTCATAATTATTTTAAAATAAACGCTTAAGTAATAGAAAACATTCTTATTTTAATGATTGCATTACGTTAATTTTTTCTTTATAGATTAATAGGTTTCACCATTATTACAACAGAAAATGCTATAAAAAATTAAAGGAAAGGTTATTTAGGTTCTTATTTAAGTCCTCTAGGGTATCTTAATTCTGAAGTTATGGGATATCATTATTTTTTAATGGTAGGGATATATGAAATAATATGGTTTATGAGTAATATGGTTTTAATCTGCGTAATGTTCAACCAAAACCGAAATGTAAGTTCTTAGATTGTATCTTGCTATATTTTTAGGAACATTAAATTTTTATGTTTTGTTTTGTACTTATACTTGTTGATATGTAAACTCTGAAACGACCTCATTCATAGTATAAACAAAATTACTTGATTAAATCTCGTAAATAATATACTTCTTGTTTGCATATTTGTTAAAATTAGTTGTTAAACTTAAATCTTTAAAAAAAACTATTCCACGGTACCTTAATTTCTTTAATTTTTCAATGTTTCTAGCAATAAATAGTATATTAAAAATCAACAGTAAACTTTAAATATGTACCCAAGAGATCTTATACAAAAAGGAGCAGGTTAAATTGTAACTTGCTATATTTTTAGGAACGTTAAATTATTATGTTTTTGTTTTTTACTTTTATTTGTTGATATGTAGACTCTGAAACGACCTCATTCATAGTATAAACAAAATTACTTGATTAAATCTCGTAAATAATATACATCTTGTTTGCATATTTGTTAAAATTAGTTGTTAAACTTAAATCTTAAAAAAAAAACTATTCCACGGTACCTTAATTGCTTTAATTGTTCAATATTTCTAGCAATAAATAGTATATTAAAAATCAACAGTAAACTTTAAATATGTACCCAAGAGATCTTATACAAAAAGGAGCAGGTTAGATATAGATAGATAGGTTAGATAGATAGGTTAGATAGGTTAGATATACCAGTACGGTTTTATACAAGTCATACTGCTATAAATTTGATCAAAGATCACTAAAATTGTTTGTATGCCAGAGAGGTGAATAGTGAAACTTAAACTAAATTCAGCAAAAGTATTATTTTAGTCGGATGTAGTCAGTTTTACTTATTAATTTTGTTGATAGCGTCACATGGAGGTGGTACATGTGTAGCAATTGGGTGCTGGACAAGATTCGATAACGTTTGAATTTACGATCGAATACAAGAATCGATAACGTTTGATGTATTAGTGATCTTTGATAATATTTCCTTTGAAATGTTAACCACTGTGGACTAAATTTTCAGGAATAACAATACATAGACATTTGCATAGAAAGTAAGAAGCTGCTGTTATTAGTCATTGATGTCATTTCAAAAGTCATTGAATTAACAGATTGTGTCCTAAATGCCTGGTATTTTTTACTCTACTTGCTAATCTATAGTTGGCATTACAAGGCAAATGTTGATTTAACAGGTAATTTTATGTTGTTAAAAAAAAACCAATGATGCTTGCAGTTTGGAATTGTTCAGGTATCTTAATAAAGCTGTTGTGCTATTTATAAAGATATATTTTGATTTATTCCTTTTGAATCTGTATAACCTTACGGTATCATTTGTGAATGGGCAAATATAACTTATTTTTATATGACGGAGATGATCCAACATTGTCTAGAACGTTACAGGCGACTTGGTCACCTGTGATGTTTTACTCTGTATCTCATAAATTTAAAATAGAATTTTTGCTTTTCATCTTCCATTCCTGATGAATTTGTGTAAATAGTAAGCAATTTCAGAACTTTTACATCTAAAACTGCGTAAAACTCCTGCATAACCTGGTCACCCTTTAATCCACTTTAATCAAAAAAGATTAAACATCTGTCGCCACAAGTTATTAAAATATATCGACGAAGCATTTAAATCCACAACAGCGAAAAAACGACAACAACACCGGAGAAGTTTTAGAATGAATTTCGATGGTGGGTTGAGTTTGTACCTTAAAGGCGGAGTCCAAGGGATCAAAAGCTCGAGCCCTCCGGTTCACATGGTTGAGTAATTCTGTAAGCTCTGTATCTGACTCCGAATCTGAGCTCGAGCTTCTTCGCCTCTCGTCATGCATTCGTCCCCGCAGGATCGCGGTCTGTGTCCGGCAGAAGAAAATCAGCTGTTCGATCATAATAGCTATGACAAAAGTATCATGTGACAGTATGGTCTAACAATGGCAAAACCTCGGGTTTGATGTTTTAAATTTTAGGACTTGAGTTAATTCTTCGTTTCTTAAGGCACATAGTTTACTTAGTATTTCGGTTCTTTAGCAGTAATTAAAGGCATCTTATAAATAATGCGATCCATTTAAAAACTTTACAGGTGTATTGTAGAAATAATCTTTTTCTCCCACTAGTCCTTCGTGAAATGTACAAATTAATATTTCTAAATAAGAAAATATAGATGTGTTGGCATTTTATTTGGTTTACACTGAATCTTATAGACGTTCTCAATATTTTTAGTGGAAATAAGATGCTTTAAATAAAACACCATTGTCATAATGCATCAAATCCTTATAAATTAAAATTTTACATCAGCAGAAGCTATAAATATATATATATTTAAAAAAATGCTGCTTTGTAAATTTTTCTTACGTTAAAAATTCTGCTTAGGTGACTCTTATTTAAAAATGCCCAAAATTCTCATAACGCTAGAGATTTTGTGTTGAATGATACGTTTTGCTTTTATATGGATACAAAATCATGACTGTATTTTTGACATTTTCTTACTGAAATAACGAAAACAGCATTTATACATTAACAATGCTTGCAAACATAATGCAAAATAAGGGTGAATAGGAACAGTGGGCTGAAAATGCATAGAAAGTCTTGAAATATAAAAAAAATGCCTTAAAAATATATACTGATGTTCAGTTTTTGACGCTTTGTTAACTTCTTAAATCTTTGGTATATTACTTTTTACTTTGTTGGAATCACTGCTTTGATACTTAAAGATAAAACTCCAGAATGAATGAGTTTTTGACCTTTCCAAAACTCCTCCTGTAAGCGTAAAATTATAATTAATTTAGGTTTAGAATTTCCAATAGTTTGTTACATATAAACCTATAAACGGTCCGTTTTCTGATTCGGAATAGAACATACACTGCTAAAAATCTTGTCCTAGTTTGAACCAAATTTTGGTGCTCAGTTGTTGCCACTGTGAGACGGTTAAATCTTGAACCAATATTTGGAACTCCTGTTGAAGTATAGTTCCAATGATTGGAACGAGGTTGAAATCGAAAGATCCAAATACTGGTACGAGATTTGACCACCTTATGCACTATAAAAACAAATGACCCAAATTGGGTTGTAAAATTTTTGGATACAGCAGTGTTTCAAATTCGAGAGTTCAGTTTGTAGTCCAAAATGGTTTTTAAAAAACGGTACATTCTTAATAACATTAAAACAATCAAAACATCTTAGATAATGTATACATTATATCTTAGAAATTTTGATTGTTATATCTTATACTATAATGCGAGCAAAAATTGTGTGTGTGTGTGTGTGTGTGGGTAAATTTTATCTCAAAAACGGCTCTAACGATTTTCGCAAAAATTTGGATTTTACCATTTTCGGGCACGAGAAGACCATTGGGCTAGGTCCCATGTTCGGGAAAATTCGATTACTGGGTCATTTTGGGTCACAATGGGTCAGAATCAAGCTATTTATATCTAGAGAACGGCTGGATGGATTTTAAGGCAATTTTGTATCCAATCGTTTTTTGGCACGAGAAAACTATTGGGCTGGGTCACATGTTCGAAAAATTTCGATTAGTGGGTCATTTTGGGGTCATTATGGGTCAAGCCATTTTTATCTAAAAAACGGCTCTAACGATTTTGACCAAATTTTATATTGTATCGTTTTGGATTACAAGAAGACCATTGGGTTAGGTAATATGTTCGAGAAAATTCGGTAAGTGGGTCATTCTTGGGGTCATTGTGGGTCATGCTATTTTCATCTAGCGATTTTATCACGCAATTTTGACTAAAAATTGCATTCTATGGTTTTCGGGCACGAGAAAAACATTGGGCTAGGTTACATGTTCGAGAAAAAATTTCAATGGGTCATATTGGGTCATTAAGAGTCTGGGTCAAGCTCTTTATATTTAAAGAACGGCGTGATGGATTATAACGAAATTTTGTATGTAACAGTTTTTTGACATGAGAAAACTAATGGGCTAAATCACATGTTTGAGAGCTTTCGACTATGAGGGTCATTTGTGGGTCATGATGGGTCATAATGGGTCATGGTCAACCTATATCTAAAGAACAGGTGGATCGATTTTAACGAAATTTTGTATATAACATTTTTTTGGCACAATAAAATCATTGGACTAGGTTACATGTTCGAAAAATTTCGATTAATGGGTCATTTTGGGTCATTAAGAGTCCGGGTCAAGCTATTTATATTTAAAGAATGGCGTGATGGATTATAACGAAATTTTGTATGTGACAGTTTTTTGACATGAGAAAACTAATGGGCTAAATCACATGTTTGAGAGATTTCGACTATGAGGGTCATTTGTGGGTCATGATGGGTCATAATGGGTCATGGTCAACCTATATCTAAAGAACAGGTGGATCGATTTTAACGAAATTTTGTATACAAAATTTTTTTGGCACGATAAAATCATTGGACTAGGTTACATGTTCGAAAAATTTCGATTAATGGATCATTTTGGGTCATTAAGAGTCTGGGTCAAGCTATTTATATTTAAAGAACGGCGTGATGGATTATAACGAAATTTTGTATGTGACAGTTTTTTGACATGAGAAAACTAATGGGCTAAATCACATGTTTGAGAGATTTCGACTATGAGGGTCATTTGTGGGTCATGATGGGTCATAATGGGTCATGGTCAAACTATATCTAAAGAACAGGTGGATCGATTTTAATGAAATTTTGTATGCAACATTTTTTTGGCACGATAAAATCATTGGACTAGGTTACATGTTCGAAAAATTTCGATTAATGGGTCATTTTGGATCATAAAGGGTCTGGGTCTAGCTATGTATAATTAAAGAACGGCAGGATCAATTTTAACGAAATTCTGTATGTAACAATTTTTAGAAACGAGAAAACTAATGGACTAAGTCACATATTCGAGAGCTTTCGATTATAAGGGTCATTTGTGGGTCTTAATGGGTCAAGGTCAAGCTATATCTAAAGAATGGGTGGGTCGATTTTAACGAAATTTTGTATACAACATATTTTTGGCATGAGAAAATCATTGGGGTAGGTCACATGTTCGAGAAATTTCGATTGGTGGGCCACTTTTGGGTCATTCTAATTTTATCTTGACAACGTTTCGCGCAATTTTGATTAAATTTTGTATTTTATCGTTTTCGGTCACAAGAAAATCATTGGGTTAGGACAGATTTTTGTGAAAATTCGATCAATGGGTCATTTTGGATTATAAGGGGTCAGGGTCAAACCAACTATATCTAAAAAACAGCTCAATCGATTTTATCTAAATTTTGTATCTAATGTTTTTCGGCATGCTAAAACTAAAGAGCTAGGCCACACGTTTAAGAGATTTCGATTATAAGGGTCATTTGTTGGTCATGATGGGTCATGCTAATTTTATATAGAAAATGGTACTCACCATTTTGACTATACTTTGTATTATATCGTTTTTGAGCAAGAGAAAACCATTTGGCTTGGACACATGCTCGCGAAAATTCTATTAGTGGGTCATTTTGGGTCTTAATGAGCTAGGGTCATTCTAATTATATACAATAACGACTCAATCAATTTTACCTAAATTTTGAAACAAAACGTTTTTTGTCACGAGAAGACTATTGGGCTGAGTCGCATGTTAAACAAAATTATATTAGTGGGTCATTTCGCTTCATTGCTGAATGCTGCCAAGCTAATTTTACCTAAAAAATGGCTTGAACGATTTTGATTCAATTTTATATTCTACTGTTTTTGATTACCTGAAGACGATTGAGCTATGTCACATGCTTGATCAAATTTGATTAGTGGCTCATTTTGGGTAATACGGGTCAGGGTCACGAGAATATGGCAAAAGCCAATAACTTGGTGATATTTGACAAAATATTGGCGACATATGGCCAAAAAATCGACTATAAAAATTACGAAAACCAAAGCACGTATTTGGAGCCAAATGAAAGAATGCCTCCAAATTTGGCTATATCTAGCAAAATATATTGTCTTTCAGAATGTAAAGAATTTTTTTTATACATTCTTAAGAGGATTCGAGATGCATGGTTAAACCAGTCAGAGTCGAGCTAAAAAAGTGATTTAGATCGATGTCCTTTCGTTGTAAAATTTAAAATAAAATAAAATTTATAAATATGCGCATAAAAACATAGTTTTCTTATTGATTGTTTTTCTAAATAATACTATTATAAACCTGTTTTACAGTAATAATACAGAGTTAATGATACAGTGAAAATACTATATCGAGTTGAACACAAAATTAATTTTGACCGAGCTAAGCTCGGTCTCCCCTGCTAGTTGTTATTAATCATCTACTCTGTTTTGAACCATTTTGGGTTAACTACTTTGGGAACATTACTATATCGTTTTGGGAACACTAACTGCACCATTTTAAGAACACTATCATACCCAGAAATCTTACAACCCGATTTGGGTCTCTAATCCTTAAAGTGTGGTTGCAGCTACTGAGACCCAAAATTTGGTTCAAACTAGAGCAAAATTTTTAACAGTGTACAAGGCAGTGCACAGAGTTTTTTTCCTTCAACAACATCTGAAGAAATTTGAAACAACAACAACTGACTTTGAAATTTTCAAAAGCCTAGAAACGCCTGAGACATTTTACCATTCCGGAGACTTCCTTGTTGTCAAAACGTATGGCAAGACCACGTATACAGTCTCTAAGTTAAGAAAGTTCTATACCCTCAACATGTTGGGTATACAGGAGTATTTTACATAAAGGTCCGTTTTCTGATTCGGAATAGTACATACAAGGCAGTGCAAAGAGTTTTTTCTTCTTCAACAACATCTGAAGAACTTTGAAACAACACCTGACTGAAATTTTCAAAAGCCTAGAAACGCCTGAGAAATTTTACCATTCCGGAGACTTCCTTGTTTTTAAAACGTATGGTAAGACCACGTATACAGTCTCTAAGTTAAGAAAGCTCTATGTCCTCAACATGTTGGGTATGCAGGAGTATTTTACAAAAATGCCCGTTTTCTGATTCGGAATGGTACATACAAGGCAGTGCAAAGAGTTTTTTTTTATCTTTGAGAACATCTGAGGAATTTTGGAACAACAACACCTGACTTTGAAATTTTCAAAAGCCTAGAAATGCCTGAGACATTATACCATTCCGGAGACTTCCTTGTTGTGAAAACGTATGGTAAGACCACGTATACAGTCTCTAAGTTAAGAAAGCTCTATACCCTCAACATATTGGGTATGCAGGAGTATTTTACAAAAAGTTTTCTTGTACGAAATTTAACGAAACAGAAGAAGGTAGAGCTTTTGAAGTGAACAAATTAAAAACTAAAAAAATGTTGAAATATATTCAAATTTAACAACACGATAAACTTCCAGAACTCAGTGACTTCTGTTGGTATTAAGCCATAAAAGATTTCCTTTATTTATGAGAAGTTTTGAAATGGTAAAATTCCCCTAGTTTTCACGTTTCACATTAAGGAGAAATCAATGGGAGTTTTACTATTTCAAAAAATAGATACCATTGAAGAAACCCGAATTAAAAAAAAAGTAGGTGCGAAATGACATTATACGACAGAACTTTCCGACAGACCTAATATATCCCTCTGAGCGTCATGCAAATGGGTAAAATTGTAATGATATTTTCTCCTAATTTTGTTTTAAATGTTGAAAAAAATGATTCTTTCAATATAATAAAAGAAAGTCATTGCAAATACTAATGTAATCTTTGAGAGTATTAATCATTCAAAAATGTGTTGAAAATTCATTAAATGTATAAAATTATACTATCTTAAATATGCTTATGTTGCAATGAAACCTGAAGATTAGGGAATGGAATATTACGTTCCAAACACTTAGAGAGATATACAACAAAACGAAATTTAAAAATTCATGAGACAATACATATGTAATATGTATATTTTATGGGAAAATACATATTTTTCCATAAACATTTGTGTTTCTATTCATCCAACACAGATGTTAATCATTCGGAAATAGTTGGAAACATACACATGAGTTTTAAAAGACGTTCCTATTTACCCCAACTTTGTGGGAGGGGGGTGGCAAGTTTTTAATACATAATTTACATTTCATTTTGTAACTTTTTTTTGTTTTGATATGGAAAGATAATGGTAAAGCATAGATTTTTAGGCATATTATATTTTGCTATCAAATACAGTTTTCTTGTGCCCAAATTTCAAGACTGCTCCTATTCACCGCATTTTATGGTACTCATATTTTGTATTTTTTATCATTTGTGAATACTTTACTCTAAGTGATATGTAATTCCCTAGAAATTTTTAAAGACATGTTCATCTAAATTTTTCTTTGTATTATTTGCCTCAAGTAGGATAAATGTACCAATAGTTCTAACGCCACAACTCGTTCGCACTTTTTGATTT
Source organism: Maratus speculifer (assembly GCA_964019185.1). Taxonomy (NCBI): domain Eukaryota; kingdom Metazoa; phylum Arthropoda; class Arachnida; order Araneae; family Salticidae; genus Maratus; species Maratus speculifer. The sequence goes on along the minus strand of OZ025299.1, from coordinate 60,471,764 downwards.
AAAAATATGAATTCGAAATTCGAAAGTTGTGAGTAAGGATTTCAGAAGAACTGTATCACTAAAGGCAAGGGCAGCTGCATTTAATAACACAGAAGTGCGTTAGGTTGCCATTTTAGGGTTTCGTTCATCTGACGAAATTCTATTCGTCTCTTTACTCTGTCTGTCATAGAGTCCGTACATAAAATTCTGTATAAGTCAGAAATTTCAAATTTTGTGTTCTTACTGATATGGGGGTGACAGGACACATCATAAAAGTCCATTCGAAAAAGTCCATTTTTAAAATTAAATATTTTTTTTCAATCTCATCAATTCATTTTTGCGATTTAAATTTTGAAAGAAAACCTTAATTTGTTTTTCGTGTAGGCATTGTAGCTTGGAGGTAAAGAATCTCGTTGGTAAACAGAAGGTTCTTGGTTCAAATCCGATGCTGAAAGTTGCAATTTTCAAATTAATATGAATTTAATTTAGAGAAATCTTGTATTTCTTGCCAATTTAAGGATTTATATTATTTTTATTATAATTATTATTCTGTGTTAAATAATCACTGACATTCATAATATTTTTGGGAATTCAATTTTCTTTCTATTTAAAAAGAAAACTATCTCGATTTATTAATGATTCAGCATTTTAAATTTCGCTTAAACAATTTAATTTGATTAAAATAAATAACTTCCTTTTATAATCATTTTAAAATTAAATTGGTTGGTGATACCATCTAGTGTAAGAATTTAATAATTACAAATGTACAGTTTGGATTTATTTATTAAAAGATTATTTTGAAAGAAATATCAATTGAAATCTGTGCGATCTACGATCACACTTACCCATTTGTTTTGAAAATCTTTGGATCGAAAAACTCGTGTCGCGTCAATAGGTATTTTCTCTTGCAAGCACAGTGTTTGGGTGAGGTATTGTTAGTTTCTTTTGCTTACGTTCCTTGAATTTACATCTGTACGATTTAATCGTGTATTAAAGTTACTTGTAACTGTCAACTACTGGAACATCATATCTGTTATTTTATTAGCAATTGAGACAAATAAAACTTACTCGTAAAATGGAATAATTTTCCGTGTGCTGTAGTTTATACTTTTGTTAATTGCAGATACCAATAATTTTTTTCGCGAACAGCGCGTAATTTTGATCGTCTTACCAATTAATGCAACGCATGTGATGCCTCTATTTTTGAAGCACTGAAAGAATACTGGACATTAAGGTTTTTAATTGCCATCTTAAAAATACTATGCTTCATAAAAAAAGAAAGTGAATTACTTGTGCTAATTACTCAACATAAAATAAACTCATCTGTTGTGAAGAAGGGTTTTGGAAAATGTAGATTTTTGTTTGGAATCTGCATGCCATCTAGATTATCAGCGAATCAGACAGGAGTGTAAACTACATGAATATTTTGGGGAAGGTAGACAAATCTGTTTTAATCAGATTTTAATCAAAAGATTATTTATCGCTGATAGAAGAAAAAAAAAGTGCTAACCATAAACTCATCGAAAATCAGAAGAATGGACAAGTCTATAGCATAGACTTCTCATATAATTGGACTCAGAAATAGCAACATTTTTTGAAACATGGACCACCTCCGCACCATCACGTAATGGTGGAGAAAATTCGCGCCAAACCGGTTTCTCCAGCCGATCCTATCTGCCACTAAGACCTATTTTGTCTGCGTTACGTTTCTTTTACTATGAGAATGAAAGCAGAAAATTGCCAAGCAGAGATCACTGCCAAAAAAAAGACACATTTTGTTGATGAAATCTCGGAGATCAAGAATCGGCAAAGAAAACAAAGGCATCCGTTATCTACTTTATTCTTCATCTAAGGTCTATAGTAACTTTTGAGCTCCGTCAAAAGAAATGGAATAACATAAAATCTGCAAAAGATCTCAGATTTTCTTACTATAAGATTGCTAAAAGTTTTAGAAAAAAATTATAATTCAAAACTTCCAACGGCTATTTGGAATGAAGTCAAAATCAATACACTTAGCAATGTAGATGACTGAGGAGATTCTGAACAAGGTTTGGAAGAAATTTACAACGAGACTATCACAGAAACCACTTTAAGAGTTAATAAATGTATCGGTCGAAGTAATCACTATACTGTAAAAATGACAGATGTCACTTAACCTACAAAAATGTACTGAAATCAAAAGCGAAAATGTACAATAAACTCAGATCATCCTGCTATAAGATTGCTAAGAGTTTTGGAAAAAAATATTACAATGCAAAACCGCGTATGGCTATTATAAATGAAGTCAAAATCAATACACTTTGCAATGTAGACGACCGACAAGATTCTGAACATGGTTCGAAAAAAATTTACAATGAGACTATCACAGAAACAAGTTTAAGAGATAATAAATGTATCTGTCGAAGTGATCACTACACTGTAAAAAATGACTATGTTACTTAACCTTCAAAAATGTACCATAATCAAAAACGAAAATGTACAATAACCTGTTTCAAGGTCACTGAAAATACCGAAAAGCGTTCTTTTGTTTTTAGTAAATGTCGGAAAACTGTTTATTTCCGAAATTTAAAGACGAATTTATAAAAATAAACTTTTATTAGCTGTCCTTCATTTTTGGAAACTTTTCTGAGTAGCTTATATAGTGCGATAATCAATTTTCGCAAATCGGAATATCACTTTTTCTGGTGTTTTCAATTCCCAGGAAAAAATACTTTGATATTTAGAAAATATGTTTAACAGACAAATAGAGTATATCAACTTTCATAAGATGTTCATGTTGAACGAACATTGTTTCAAATATGCAGAGCTTCCAAGTTTTTTAAGGGGTCTCAGGAGTCTTACTTTTTACCTGGTAGTGCAACTTAGCAACATGTCACATTTGATTTTTTTTCTCAGTCCCTATAAAACGTAAATGCATAAAATTTTTAATATAGGCACCTTAGTATCTCTTCTATTAAAAATAATTTTTTTAATATTCTACATTGAAATTCTATTTTATTTTTTTAATGTTTAATTTTGATTAAAAAAAATTAGACTTGTATCCATTGCGAAAAGGATTCTAGTAAAACTATTAGTTCAAGGACCGCTAAAAAAGTTGATAATGTTGTAAAATTAGTGTATCTTGAACTTATACCTCATTTTAAAGCAATTTATACATTTATTTATTTAAAATTTAAATTTAAATTGAAAAAATTGAAAAAAATTATTTTTCATTAAAAAAATTGCCAATTATCAATAATCAATGTAATTAAAATTCTAAATTTGAGGTATAAGTTGTTCTTAAACTTAAAATGAAGATATTTACCAAGTTTCATACAAATTGCTTTATTATTTTTTGAGAAATGTTGCGCGCAGTCAAAGAACAATTTAAATTTTAAATCAAAATTAAATATAAAAAATATATAATAAAAATTCAATATAGAATGTTAAAAAAATTATTTTAAATAGAAGAGATATTAAGTTGTCTATATAAAAAGTTTTATGCATTTAAGTTTAATAGGGACTGAGAAAAAAAATCAAATGTATATGTTGCTAAATCGCACTACCAGGTAAAAAGTAAGACTCCTGAGACCCCTTAACAATATTTGAATTAGAAAAATAGTCTTTGATTAAATTGGGACAATTTTAGAGATTTAACAGAATAACAATTTTTCTAAAATAATGGATTTGTGCAAAACATTACAGACTCAAAAATTCTGGCTATGTTTTTGGGGTCGAAATAGACCCGAATACCTTAGCAGGGTTAACACCATTAAAGTTAATATGAAAATTAACATTATTTTGTTACACTTGCATGCACAGTTTCAGTTCTGTAGCTGAAAATGTTTAGTTGGTAATTAGTAGAATAAAAAAAAATAGTTTTTGACCAACCAACATATCACCCACCCATCCACACAACCAACCAACCAACCAAACAACCGGGCCATTAGTTGTGAATAGACATATTTTTAACAGACATATGTTTAACATACTGCTAAGTTAGTATTTTAGTATTTAGAAAATATGTTTAACAGACAAATATAGCATATTCATAGCATTAACATTGATATGAAAATTAACATTATTTTCTTACAATTGTATGCACAAATTCAGTTCTGTAGCTGAAAATATTTATTTGATCATAGATAGAATCCGAAAAACTGTATTTTGACTAATAAACAAGACCATCCACCGACCCACAGAACCAACAAAACAACCAAACAACTGGGCCATTTGTTGTGAATCTGTAAAAGTTACAGGGAAAGTAGCAAGAATCCAACCACTAGCATAAGAAAGTTTTTAAAGCAATTGTGACACTCCTAGTGTAAATTTTATTTAGCTTAAAAACTTACATTACAAAGGAGGACAAAAAACGTGAATAGTTTTGATACAGCAATTCCAGATTATTTTTTAGCGTATATCTCTATATAACAAAATACAGTGTAACGCATTGCGCGCCAAACAGGTTTTTCATTGGAATTAGCGATCCTATCGAGACCAGTATGTAGTATGCGTGCATTCGAAGCTTGACAGAAGAAACAGAAATCTGCCAACAAAAGGCAAAAATGACAATATCTCTTTTGTGTGTGTGTGTGTGTGTGTGTGCGTGGGGCGGGGATAAACGAAAAAATACAATTTCAAAGTACTATAAAAAGAGTAAATTATTAGTATTATTTCAATAATTGCAACAGATTTTTTTTTAATTACGCAGCTTTATTGCATATTTGTTAAAATTTTGTTTTATTAAGAAATCTTAATTTGTTATGGTATATTAGCCGCAAAGCCTGGTTTACCCAGAAGTATTGTAAATGCTAATAGTGTGTTTATTAAAATATAAACTAGCCGAACTTTGCTCATCTAAACGCTTTCATGTTGTCAATTATTTTTATCAGTTTTTTCAAATTTATGTGAAAAACATAATTTTTACTCACCGTCCTAGTACAGGCATCTCACTAGTCTTTTATATTGAAGATAGTCCGTAGTTTGTCACGTATTTGTAAATGATACAGATGCTGAGAAACTTCTTTTAAGTTAACAGACACTTATTATAGGTAAAAATGAAATGTATATGTAAAAATTAAAATATATTTCTCACTGTATCAACTACTGGTACATTTACCCGACTTGTTTGATCTTTCTACAAACAGATATTTGTATTGAATTCATATGACGAAATTAAATGTTTAATTAAGAATTTAAAAGTTTAGTTGAGGGTTACAAACAACTTAAAGGGAATTGGTATAAATATTATCGAAATAAAACATTCGCGTTATTTCTAAAACCGTTTAACAAATAAATCGCAACTAAATATTAGTAAATATGAACGTTAGGAGGTTTAAAAAGGATTACAAACGGCACTACGGACATCACAGAATCTAAAAAACTAAAAGAAAAAAAACTATCATAATATAAAATGAAGAAAACATAAGAAACATATTATATCGAAGATCTTTATATTTCTAACTTTATTGCATTTTTTAAATCTTTAAACCTACATACTATTATTATAAATAAAAATACACTTTATAAAAAATTTTTGTATCATTAGAGTTTATTTATGTGAAAGTTCATGGACCTAAACCCATTCTGTTTATGTTAGTGCTGTAATTTTCCTAATTAAGAAAAAAAAATGTTTTTTAGATTCTTTTTCAGTGAAAATATTGATTAAATATTACTGGATACATTCCTATATTTACACCGAAGCATCACATTGACCAATATTTACAAAACGTATCAAAATAGTTAATCATTGCTATTGGTGTTACTATTTTTATAATTAAGAGCCCGCACTACTGACTGAAAAAGACCCGGATGATAATGTAAAGTCTATGGGGATGTTCTTTCCAAATATCTCGCTCAAATTTTAATATTTTGACGTGATTTTTTTGCATAGGATAGCTGAGGACGATCCAAAACCGGCCTAGTTTTTACTTTTTTGATTTTGGTTATATTCTTTTTACATTAGGATAATTTCAGTTTCAAAAAATATTCAAACCGCTTCTGAAAGTTAAAGTTTTTTTTTCTTTTTAATCTGACACCAAAATCGAAACAGTAAAAACTAGGCCGGTTGTGGATCGTCTTCAGCTATCCTATGCAAAAAAAATCATGTAAATATAATAACATTTGAGCGAGATATTTGAAAAGAACGCTCCCATAGACTTTACATTATCATCCGGGATTTTTTCTATGCCTAGTGTGGGGCCTTAAGTGTATGTAAATAAAAAAATAGCAATATAACTAAGGAATAAATATTATAAAATGGATATTTTATTTATTTTTCCTTCTAGAAGCAATAGAAAAGTATGTATGATACACTTGAGGATATGAAAATTATTTAGTCTTTCAAACAAGGAATGGAATCACCCCGTGGACCACCTGTTAGACCATACTGTAAAACAGTAAGGACCCCGACGATCATGGATTCATAAATTATTTAACTGTAAAAGCCGAAAAAACAATTGTATGTAATGATTTTCCATAAATAGGAATATTAATGAAAAAAAAAATCTTATTTTAACCTCTAATCTACGAGCGTCGGGTACACATGACAAAAAGGACGCGTAAAATCCTCAAATTTTTCTACCATTAATTTTAAATAGCGAATTTCCTTTTATTGAATTACAGAATTTTTGTTATTAAATTAAGTACACTATAAAAAAAATTGTTAAATGTACGGCAAAAACTGCTGGCGGCAACGTTGCCAGAAGTTTTTGCCGTCAAAATTGCAATAAAATTAGATGTAATAAAAAAATTACGTCAAATTTTACTGAAATTTTTACGGCAAAAACTGCTTGCAACATTGCTGCCAGCAGTTTTTGCCGTAAATTTAACGGATTTTTTTTTAAAACTGTGTAATAATTTATGTTTTGAATAATTCCTGCGTAAACAGAAAATATTGTACTGGACTTTTGTCGTGAAGGGGTTATTCTTTTAATTACGTTTAAACATGAGTCTTATAGTCGATTATTTTTACTTTGATAATATTAGGTAACCGGAAAGATCTGTCGTATAATGTTATTTCACGCCATTTTTTTAGAAATTCAGATTTCTTCTATGGCATCACTTTTTTGAAGTAGCGAAATTCCGATAGGCTCCGCTGCAGTGTAACTTCCCTATCTCGAAATCCCATGTTAACCTATGGGAAAACTTTGAAGCGCGATGGCTCATTACCTAATATACACTAACGAAAAAAAAAAAAAAAAAAAAAAAAAAACCAACACCAAGAAAAACTTATTGTAGAGTAATGAAATTTGGACAGTGCATTTGTCTAGTTAACATGTTTAATTGATTAGATTTTCGAGATCACAGGTTAATTTAAGGTCAATAAAATGCATTCCAAATGTGGAATGCTGTTACATTAATAGTCGCTATAACCTCCAGAATTTTGAATGTAAGCCTGCATACGTGCATGCATTGTGTCATACAGGCGCCAAATGTCACTTTGTGGTATGGAGTTCCAAGCTTGTTGTACTTGCTGTGTCAATACTATGATGGTCAGTGCTGGCTGGGCATGGCACCGGAGTTCTGATCCAATGATATCCCATACGCGCTCAATGGGAGACAGATCTGGTGATCTCGCTGCCAAGGTAACATCTCTACTCTCTGTAGAGCATGTTGCGTTACAACAGCAGCATGAGGACGAGAGTTATCCTGTTGACAAACTCCCCTTGAACGCTTTTATTGAATGGAAGCACTACAGGTTGAATTAGCAAACTGACGTACACATTTGCAGCCAGTGTGTTTGGGAGAACCACGAGAGTGTTTCTGCTGTCATAGGAAACTGCTCCAAAGACCATAATTCCAGATTATAGGTCCAGTGTGTTTAGGCCACAGACAGTTTGGTTGCAGGCGTTCCCCTGGCTTCCTTCTGACCAGCACACGGCCATCACTGGCACCAAGGCAGAACCTGCTTTCATCATAAAACACAACAAATCTCCACCCCATCCTCCTATGAGCTCTGGCTTGACACCATTGAAGTCGCAAACGGCAATGATTTGGAGTCACTGGAATGCATGCATCAGTTCGCCTTCCTCGGAGCTGTCCTTGTAGTAACCGATTTCTAACAGTTCGTTGTGTCACCATGGTACCAACAGAACCCCGAATTTATATCGCAGACGCAGTACAATGCGCCACAGCCGTACGCCGAATACGACGGTCGTCCCTCTCAGTAGTGTTACGTGGTCACCCGGAATCTGGTCTTTTTGAGTCAGAACCATCCCTTGATCACTGCTCCCAAACAATCATGCACAGTGGATACATTCCGTCCAAGTCTTTCTGCAAAATCGCGGAAAGAAAATCCACTTTCTCGTAGCCCTACTTTTCTACCTCTTTCTAACTCGGGGAGCTGATGATAATAGCTTCTTCATGTTCTTAAAGGCATTCATGATCAACCTCATCTCAATTCGTAAAATTTTGAAGATAAATAATACTCACGAACTTTACAGCACGCATTTAAAGAAAACAAGACTTTAAAGTTTTGAGTGGCGCTACTAGCGCCACACTTATTCGCAAGGCATGAAATTTGAATCAATGTCATCTTTCAGATGTATAAACACGCCTACAAAATTTCGTTTAGCTAACACAAGTCTTTATGGGTGTTGGGATTTTTTTTCCCGTAAGTGTAGTTATTAAAATACCGTTTTCGCCATCAGAAAGTAGACGTTAGATGCCGATGATATGCGTTTTTTAAAACTTTTTCCGTAAATTTTAAGTACATAAAAAATCATGTAAATCTGAATTCATCAATCTGATTCAAATTTCCATTAGATTAAATTTTATAATCTTCTTAAAGATACTCAGAAATTACATAGACAATTTTTAAAAACGTACATCATCGGCATCTGACATATATTTTCTGATCGTGAAGACGGTATTTTAATAATTATATTAGGTAATGAGTCATCGTGCTTCACAGTTTTCCCAAAGGTTAATATGGGATTTCGTCATCGGAAAGTTTCACTGCAGAGGTCCCTTAATGTGAAAAGGGAAAATTATGGGATTTTTACCATTTATAAAAAGTGGTGCCCATGAAAAAATATGAATTTTTAAAAATGTAAGGTGTAAAATAACATTTTTTATGATAGAACTTTCCGGTACACCTAACACATATATTTAAAAGGAAGGGTTCATAAAATAAAGAAAATATGACAAGTATTTTTGGGAAATTATCAGCAAAATAAAAGTTTTCAAAATACATCCTAAGTACATGCGCTAAATTCATGCAACTTATTACAAACATAAAATATCAAAATAAAATTCTAATTTCAAACGTTAAAATAAAATATTTGAATATCATCTGGATTCCGTGTTACTTGTCTATTGTTAAAAATAAGAAATAAATTAATTTTTTTTGTAAAAAAAATCAAAATTGAGGATTTGTACTACCCGATTTCTTATATTGCGTTATTGAAGTTCACTAAACATCTCACTGAATAGGATTAACACCTTTAAATAATTACTGTATTCCTCTAAAGTTGTTGTAGTTAGAACATGTCCACATAAACAATTAAAAATCTCTGTATTTAAATGCTATTAGCATTAGAATACTATATAGTTAAATAGTATTAGAAAGATATTCAAAATTGGCATCACAGTTTTTCATAACATTTTTCATAATTTAAGAAAATTTTCAAAATTTTATAAAAATTATGTTTTTAGAAAATAAAATTAAATCTTTTATTTCAGAAAATCTGCCAGAAAAATTAAAAAGATTATTCTTTGAAAGATCAGAATTTCCTTCATCTGAATATATATCTGAAGTTAAATCTAAATAGCAAATTCCGGCCATTTAAACACATATTTTACTGTTTGATTGCGAAAAAAAATAGCCATAGCTACAATTACAATCAATGCAAGGCGAAACGAAAAGCTGTGTGGAATAGCTAATAGTTCAGTTTTCTAAAAATATACACTAAACCCCCGATAATTTGGATTAATTGGGACCACACCCAATACGGATTATCAAAAATCCGGATTATCCGGAGAATAAGAAAAAATGAAATAAAACAAAACATACTTACAGAAAATCACTTTTATGTTAAATTTAATGAATATTTACAGACAGTAAAAACGTTTACTTTGTAATAAAAAAATTTGTAATTTTCTGCTGTGCCAGTTTTCTATATCTTTTGCGAGCCGTACGGTCCTGCATCCGCTTGAGCATAAGTAGTTTGTTGGGTGTAGTTTAAGTAAGAGTTTAAATAAGAAAGCTTAAGATAGTCTTCCGAAAAGCTTTCAGAAAAAGTTTTTTTTATTCAGAATATGACGATGAAACAAGTAAATGTAATGAAAATTAGCTAAGCGCTTCTCAAATGTGAAAAAAAAAAAAAAAATACCAAACCGATCCGGATTATGCGGAGATCCGGATTAACGGTGTCCGAATTAGCGGGGTTCTACTGTACATATATTTGTTATTTCGTCAAAAATGGATATTCAAATATAGTGGGATGTCTTAAATTAAAAAAAATATATTGGAACTAAAATCCATAACTTAGACAGATGTTTTACTTGAATTTACAAAATATGTACATACTAGCCCCCTTCTCCTTTGACTATTTTTCATAAATATTCTCAAATTCGGAAATCAATTCTGAGATATTTTATAAATTAAAAATTTCAATGAATTTAGCACTACATATCCTTGCATCTTGACGAATTTTAATATACATTAACACAGTACATTTTTTCCAAATATCAAAGATTATATCTCCGGTATAGAATGTAGCAAGACAAGCGTAAGTATGTAACGTATTTTTGAAGATAAAAAGTAAAATTTTCTGCAATTAAAAATGATTGAATTTTTATATTTAAACATCCAAATTCTAGAAAAATCCAATTTTTTAATATAAAAACCATGTAATCTTTTAAAAACTGTTCAATTGTGTAAAATGATACAAATAGTTAAAAAATTATTAAAAGAAAATGAACGTCACCGAGTCAATTTTTTTTTTACAATTTTACGCTTACTTGCATTTATGTATCGGAAATGTCCATTTACAATATAATAGGAAAACTACGCTAAAAATAAGAGATACTAGAAGAAAAAATGTATAGTTTTTCATTTAACAGTGCGCAAAAGTTTAATTGTTACAAAGTTTTATGTAAACAAGAATAGAAAATACTATCACTTAAAATGCATTGTAAATAATTTTAGGTTTTTTTTACGTAATGATAAACTATTAGAACATGGTCGAAACTTTTATAAATTTCATTTTTTATCGTTTGAATCATTATTAATAACTGCAATTCAGTTAGAGAAAAAAAAGAAAAAATGTAAGATTACTGTGCATTAATCATGAAAAAAGCGATATTATTTATCAGTATTTATATAATCTAGGAAAGACCTATATTAATAAAAACCTATATTTAAACGTATTTTATGTTATAAAACTTTAGACATGGCAACGTAATTCCTTGCATAATAAATGTATATCGTTGTAAGATATTTGAATTATTTCTAAAAACAATTGTAATAAATTTCAATTATAGAAAGAAACTTTCAATAAGAAACGTAGTTATATAACTTCAACATATTAATTTTTGAGATAATTAAATTAAACAAAAAAATTTTGAAATCCATACGATCGACGAGATCCAACTGTTTATAATGTACTCGGAGAAAAATAACCTTCATATAAATTTCACAATGATGAACAAACATCTTTACCATGTATTAGAAAATCGTTTTATGTAAAGATTTTATAAGTGTAGTCATATCATCATGTGGTGCTTTGTGCACAAATCTTCCGTTATTAATTTGTGTGTAAGAAAAAAGCCCATTAAAAAATATTTACCATTCACGTTAAATAAATATAAAATGCATGACGGAATGAAATTTTCGCCTTTATTTAAGACAAAATGTGCAATATGAACTTTAAAATGTTCAGGCTTACTTAAAAGGCGATTAAATAATCAACTATAGATGTTAAAAGTTAATTTTATTTAAAAACATCTTAGTACTTTCAAACCTTTAAACAGGATCTTCATCAGAGAATATTTCCTTTTATAAATACAAATATAAGATTTCGTTTTGAAAATGAAAATAAAACACTACTAATTCAGTCTTCAAGCCACGAGTCTCGCTCATTTTCAAAACGAAATCTTATATTTGTATTTATAAAAGGAAATATTCTCTGAGGAAGAACCTGTTTAAAGATTTGAAAGTACTAAGATGTTTTTAAATTAAATTAACTTTTAACATCTATAGTTGATTATTTAATCGCCTTTTAAGTAAGTCTGAACATTTTAAAGTTCATATTATACATTTTACATTCATGTTAATTTACACAAGTGGAAAAACTATAAATATATTTACTATTGTTTAAGATTTTGTGTCTCTTTTTGGCCTGTCTTTTTAATAGCCGTATTTGAATGTTGAAAATCATTTAAAATACAACAGATTTCATAATAATATATGGTATAACAGCGATTTTAAGAGTTTCTTAAAATCAATCTCACTCATATAAGTACAGTAGAAGTAGGCTATAATAAAGCATAATATTTTTTGTCTAATAATAAACTTGCTTATCGAAAGCAGCTCGTATTATATTGGCAATTAATAATTCCAAAACTAGCTATTGTTTAAAAATAGCAAAATATGTAATACTTGATGACAAAGTGTTTTATGCATCCATTAATATAAGAGCCCATATTTTAGTTGAAAATTTTGCTTTTTAAAAATAGTCTAAACGCAATGCAAAATTGTCTTTTAAAAAGAAAAAAAAAGGTCTCAAAATAAAAATCAATCCCACAAAAAGGGAGAAAAATACAAAAACTTTTTCAATTGTAAAAACTTAGAGAAAAATATTTTAAATGATTTTTAAGGCAATTATCGATAATTATTCATAAGCTTAAACTTTTATCCGAAACATATGAAAAAAATAAATAAAAAAATCACATTCTCTAATAACTTATAGATTATCTATTTAGAAAGCAAATTATTGTTACTCAAGAACTTGCTTTCAAGATGAATCAATGTAACGGAGAAAAAATGGAAAGTATTAAACAACATCAACAACAAACTACATCAACTCTTATAACAGAGTATTTTTCTGAAAGCTAAAGTAAGTTGTTTGAGCAAACAGATATAATGGAGTAAATTTGGAAAACAGAGTAAAATATGAAACAAAATCTTTCTCAAATGCAAAATTTTAAATGAGAACTTTTCAAATTATTTTTAAGACATAGATAGTCATTCATAGCTTAAAACTTTTTACGCTAAACGTAGGAAATTAGGAATTAAAAAAATCCACATTCCTTATTAAATTTCAGGTAATAAATTTCAAAAGCAATTAATTGTATATCGAGAATATTCTTTCAAGATAGATGTGATGGAGTAAATTTGGAAAATAAAAGAGATTCACTAATAAATATTTTTTTACGAGTTTTAATTACTTCTTTTTGTTTTGATGAAATAACAGAAATATTTATCGTAATAAAGAATCTACTATTTTTTCTTTTCTTGAACAATTGTGTAATAGAAAATTAACCGAATCAAACAAAAAACTCCTTGAACAAAGCAATCAGAATAAATTCTATTGCATATTTGCGTAGTATAGCTTGAGAAACTAATCTTCACACATGCAACTGAATATTTTATTAAATAGTAAAAAAAAAAAAAAAAAAAAAAAAAAAATTCTAAATGTTTGCACAAAATTGAAAAAAACCTATAAAAAAAGTTTTAAAAATGTGCTATGTAAAAAAAAGGAAAAATATGTAAATATCACAAAAAAAAACAAAAAAAAACATCGATGTTTGGCCTTATTTATTCTTATTTTAAAGGTTAATATAGATTATTATTTACTCAAAAATCGCGTAAAATACAGGAAAAAGACTGCAAAATCTATGTAAGGTGTTCTGGTGTACTAACGCCAAGTGCATTATAACGCATAGTTATGAAATAATCCGGTAACTGGAACCTTTGGGCTATGCGCAGAAGTGTTGTGAGTCATATAATCACAAACAAGAGCTTAAAGTTAATTTGTTCAATTTGTAGGCCTTATTACTTTTAAAAGCAACTAAAATTAATGCTTTATCTAAAATTTGCGATTTAAGTTCTGTGATGTGAAGACTGTATTTTTATCAGAAAATAATTTGTTTATTGCATAAACTTGTAGTGCATTTCATGTAATTTGAAAATGTTGTATAAGATTTTGGATATCTTCGCGAGATAGTTTGTAGTATAAAATGTACTACGTAATAAGTTTACCGGGGTAATAACGCCGAGAAATGACGTTAATACTCCAGTATATTCTTTACAGTGGCTGAACTTCATCCGGAGGAGGTTTATTTTTTATCTTTATATGCGGGACAGCATTATTGTCATTGTTGAAATGGTTAGATTAAAGGGGGTATAATAAATACCCAATACCCAAAACTGATCTTTTTTTAAAAACTAATATAAAAACAATTTTAAACTCTTATAAATAAACACTGGTGTCTATTTGGAAATCACATATTTGGACAATAAAAATCGTTTGCCGAGAATAGGACGGTATTTATTTTTTAAGGGTTAAACTAAACAGTATTAGAAAGATAATCAAAACTGGCATCATGAAAATAAAAATTTTTGATTTTGCGTTATTTTCTGCAGATTAGATTTTTTACACATTTTTACTTGGCCCTATAATTTATAAATGACCGATAATAAAAATGTCCGAAAACGTTTCGGGCATACAATAATAGCCAGTAAAGGATGAGAAAATTCTTGAAATTCAGAAACTCACGTGTTTTTTTTTAATGACTTATTGAACGATGAAAAATTATTTGCGAAATCTTAGGTTAGTAAAATGTTATTACAGATTCTTTTTCATCAGGGCGAAAGCTTCGAACTGTGATGCAGTGTCAGAAAGCTTATTAAGTAGTGTTATTATATTCCCCTAAAATGATAAATTTAACATTGAAGTTGTAGTATAAATAAAATGTTTTCGTTGAAACCGAATATTTCAGGAAGAAGAAAACAACTAAAAATTGTCTTTTATTTAAGATTCAGACATTCAGCTGATTGTTCTAGAATCATTTGCAAAAAGGTTTAGTCTTGTACACTTACTAAAGTTTTAAAGAAAATTAAGGAACTGAACTAAATAATTTGAAAGTGATATGCAAAAAAAGCGTGAAAGTAAAAGCGTAAGAACTTTAATTGATATTATTTCTACGTTAAGTTATCCAACGAAAATTCCTGTATTCCAAATTCTATTATTCCTACTTAAGAATATTATTTTTAAAAGAAAGTTTTATCATTAACAGCGTAAATGTTTCATTTCAACGTACTTTAAGACAAATTGTTAATAATAATTTCCTAAACGTCGTCTCATTTCACAGCGGACGAAACCAATTGCTTACTGAATATTTTAAGTTATATTTAGTGTTTTCACTAGAAAAGAAACTGAGAAAATTCTCACTGAGAAAAGTAAAAGTAAGTACATCTAAAAAATAAAAAGGCATTATTTGTTTCTGATACTTTTTTAAAAGATACTACACTGTTAAAAATTTTGCTCCAATTCGAACCAAATTTTGGTGCTCAGTAACTGCCACCATAAGATGGTGAAATCTCGTACCAACATTTGGAGCTTCCTATTTCAACCTCGTTCCAACTGTCGGAACTATGCTTCAACAGGAGTTCCAAATATTGATTCAAGATTTCACCATCTTACACTGGCAGCTATTGAGCACCAAAATTTGGTTCAAACTAGAACAAGATTTTTAACAGTGCAAAGTGTCATTATTATTTTACATATGAAATGTACATACACTATCTGCTAAATGCTTAAGCTTCATAACGTAACAAATTTATCAAGGACATCTTTGTAAAGAAAAGTTAAACATAACAAGGGAGATATATTTATTATTTACCTTCTGTATGCCTCTGAGGAGCTCATTAGGAATGACGCAAACCTGGGAATCGCTGGAAAGGCCATCTACTGATTTACTCCTTACTGTAATGCACTTTTTGTTCAGTATTAAAAGTTGTGAACCTTCAAGGAGTGCGTGATCCCCTAAAAGTGAAAACAAAACCTCATTTTAAATAAAATTTTGTATTTGTTTATATATTTTTTGATCCAAAAATGAGCTGTAAGGAAATAGAAATTAAAAAATGCATTTTTTTAGTTGCGTGATTGTGGAAAGGCTGGATCTTGCACACTTTTTGTTCAATATTAAAAGTTGTGAACCTTCAAGGAGTGCGTTTTCCCCGAAAAGTGAAAACAAAACCTCATTTTAAATAAAATTGTGTATTATTTTATTCATTTTTTGATCCAAAAATGAGCTGCAAGGAAATATAAATTATAAAATGCATTTTTTTAGTTGCGTGATTGTGGTAAAGGCTGGATCTTGTGCACTTTTTGTTCAATATTAAAAGATGTGAACCTTCAAGGAGTGCGTGATCCACTAAAAGTGAAAACAAAACATCATTTTAAATAAAATCGTATTTATAATAGATTCATTTATATCACGATTAAACAATTGGTAGATGAATTATAACAGATGTAAATAAATTTGCATGCAGCGTTTTCTGTAGTTCCGTGTATTGACCTTCGGTGTATTCTGTTGAGCTGACACAAAGTATCAGAACAGCTTGTGTGATCATTAAGGTTAGTTTGTGAATTATTTCTCTAGTATTCGTCCGGGATGGTTCAGTCGGAAGAGCATTGGCGGCTTCAGCCAATACATCCCTGGTTCGAATCCTGGAACGGACATTTTTCACCCACTTAGAAATTTTAGATCTGTTATAAAATTGCATTTGTTTATCCATTTTTTAAATAAAAAAAATGAGGTGTAAGGAAAAAGAAATTACAAAATGCATTTTTTTAGTTGCGTGATTCTGGTAAAGGCTAGATCTTGCGCGCAATCGCTGCTGATTTTTTTCCCGGTTCTTTAAATGATACCTCAGTTATGTTTTACAAGGTTCAAATCAAGTGATATATACGTCCCAATATTGATAGAATGGTTCTTTCTTAAAATAATCGAGTAAAATTCGGGCTCAGTTGCACGCAAAATTTTTATTCTGAAATGACCCGTCAAAGGAGAATTACGTGAAATTCCTAAAAGTTTGCAAATGGTTACTACTCAACAAAATAACATTTGTTTGTGAATGACTAGAAGAAGTAACAAGTCGGAAATTGCACGTCAAGCGTAGCAAATGAGGACGTACTATAACAAAGGTAAAAAAAAAAAATATTCAGATCTTGGTGCAATAGTATGCAGTTTTTAGGATACAGTATAGTAGCTGGAATATTTTGTGTGTCACTGTAAATACTATCTGTTTTCTGTTATATAGGAAGTAACTTCTAGTAATCCTCAGTAACGTATATTAATTTCATGAAACGTTAAATAATTTAATACAATTAAAACGCGCCCAAAACAATGTCCCCCCTATCTATTATGTAACGGAATACTTTTGTGTAGCCCTGTAAATGAATAAAAACTATTTTTTGCACCACAGCGATTCGGTTAGGTAGTTTTTGCGTTGTTATATGCGGAGGGAACGACAACTATAGGTCCTACGTATTTACATAATTACGAACGCACCTAAAAAGATAGGTAATAGTTGTTAAACACACACCACACTACATTGGAGCTAAAGCTAGCTTACAAAATGTCTTGTTGAAAATTTGAATTCATAGCGTGAAGAGTTAACTGTATTGAGAGTCGATCACCTGTTTTTTTCAATTGGAAAGCTAACTATTAGGTTAGAAGCAATGATAATGTGCTGTGAATAAATCTGAAAAAAATATGCCCTTACGAAACCTGGATTTCGCTGCACAGATCACACAGACGTGTATAAGTAGAGTCCTATTGCATTTAATAGTCAGTTCATATTGGGATGTTTTTGCTCAAACGTTATCAATCTCGTCTGACCGTAGAAGTCTTGATCAGCCAGTTCGCGTGTTTTCGTGAAGTAACGCATTCCATGAGAAATTTTTTTTTTTTTCAAACGTTACCATTCTCGACTGACTATATCAGTCTTGATCAGCCAGTACGCTGTCTGCTTGTGAAATCACACATTCCATGTGAAATTGCCGACAGTGTTGTGCTAGTGATCTTAAACATCTCAATAACTTCCGAAATGCTATGCTTGATATGTTGAGCTGTAATTATCACAGGCGTTTGTAAGGAAAGTCTTCTATTGTATTTGATAGTCAGTTCACATAGGGATGTTTTTGTTCAAACGTTACTAATCTCGACTGACCGTAGCAGTCTTGACCAGAGAGTGCGCTGTGTGTTTGTGAAGTAACGCATTCCATGAGAAATGTTTTTGCTCAAATGTTACCAATCTCGACTATCCGTATCAGTCTTGATCAGCCACTACGCTGTCTATTTGTGAAGTAACACACATTCCATGAGAAATTGTCGATAGTGGGGTGCTAGTAATCTTAAAGATCTCAATAACCTCCGAAATGCTATGTTTGCTATGTTGAGCTGTAATTATCATAGGCGTGTATTAGGAGAGTCTCCTATTGTATTTGATAGTCAGTTCATATAGGAATGTTTCTGTTCAAATGTTACCAATCTTGATTGACCATAGCAGTCGTTAACAGCCAGTGCGCTGTCTGTTTGTGAACTAACGCATTCCATGAGTAATTGCCGACAGTGGGGTGATAGTAATCTTAAAGATTTCAATAACTTCCGAAATGCTATGCTTGCTATGTTCAGCTGTAATTATCATTATATGTTCAAATTATATAAAGTCGCATTTTATAGCCATTATCACGTAATTAAATATTTAACAAGACTTTATGAGCCCAATAGTCAGCACTGAAAACTGTCTGATTGCTTAAATTTTTTTTTAACGCGATGAAGGTGTCACTTGTAAATTTTTATTCTCCTATCTCACAACTTTCCACGTCTGTGTACATTACTATTTAGTTTTTCATAATCAATGTATAAGTTTTCTAAGGAAATCAAAAGCATCCTGAAATCTCTAAAAATAAATAAAAACATGATTAAAGAAGTAAATACATTTTTACTAGAAACATTAAGATAAAAAATATTATCCACTGTCATAATAATGGAAATATCCAAAAAATGTTCTGCAGTAACATTCAGTTAAAATTTTTATCTCTTTGTCGGAACAACACATAAATACTTCGAGTTTCTGAAAAACTACAGCATTTGAAACTTGAAAATGAAGCTTGTAAGTAACTGGAGAGAATTTTCACCAGTTGAAACTCCAACTTTCTTTCAACAGAAGTACTGAAAGAAAAACGTTAGGTGTTCTGTGCACATTGCTTTACATGATGGGGAAAATTCAAACTGATACAGTATGAAAAGATTGATTCTAAAGATATATCTTATGATTTTTGATAAATGGGTAAGAAATGCGTTTGCACTTATACTCTAAAGCGAAAGCTAAATTCCCGGGGCAGTCGTCGCTGCAGAAAAGAAGAAGAAAACATTCAGTAAAATTACTGTTAGGTTCAGTGAAATTACTATTACCGTAATTTCCAGCGTATAATCTGCGGATCAAACAATTCTTTTTCGAACCAGAAATTTTATTTAATAATTGGTGCCAAATATTTACCATTATCTAAAAAGTTAGATTTTATTTTAAGAATTTTCTGGGTCGAAAAAGAATTGTTTGATCCGCGGATTATACGCCGGAAATTACGGTACTATTACAATAGGAGCTGACAAATGTCAGACGTCATGTCGTTGGGAAACAAATCCCATTGCTATCCAAAAATGCAAAACATTTACAACTTGTTTCAAAATGTCGTACACGTTTGTTCTATTATGTCAGATGAACATAGATTCACCTTAAAAACACAATGAAATCTGCTTCAATTTTAAGTAAGAATGTATCTTTAATCCGTCTTGTCAAAAGGATAGAGAATAATAATAAATGAAACTGATCAAAGCCAAAAGATATTTCATCCTTCCTATTTTCATAATATTTTTATATTATTCTGCTTCCTTACACAAAATTTTATGTGCATTTCGTTACCATTGTTTATGACTAATTACCCAGTAAGGACCAATAATTTCATTTATGTATCATGTATGGTATTTGGATTTCTGTTTTATAATGTTATATGGGTTAAGTTGTTATATTTTTATGTTTACGTATACATTTTTAGTACAACTTCATACATACCTGTTGGGCTATCAATTTCTGCAACCTTCTTTCCCGCAGCAAAGACGGCGTATCCGATAACCGGCGAAATGAGGGTGGATGCCGGATTGGTCGGAACGGGGAGCCACGTCACTAGCAAGGTGCCGTCCTGTGGACCCTGTTCCACCTGAACATTTACGGGTGGATCTGGAAGACCTAAAATAAGACATAAAAATCTGAATTTCCACAACAGGATAATTTAACTCATTACCCTCATAGCGTGCATGGTCAGAGTGGCGTCACAATGACGTCACTGTGAGTACCTTTGGTCACATCACATCTGTGACCAAAATGCCACTACTCAGTGACGTCACATTGTAACTGAGATGTGACTTTCTTAAAAATATTTAGAAAATTACAAATATTCTTCAAAACATGCTATGTACTTTAAAAAACATGTTTCTGGAAATTTAAATATTGTCGCTTTTGTCGCAGTTTCGTCAAAATGTTAGTCAAAGTAGTCACAAATGACACATTTTTCACTAATGTGTCACCCCGTGACTTCACAAAGTGGTCACAATATGACGTCACAGCTTTAAAACAGCCATAACGACTTCACATTTTAGTCACTGTGACTTCACATCGACGTCACGTGACGTCACATCGATAGTCGATGGTCACAAAGTACAATGTGACTTCACAACGACGTCGCAGTGACGTCACAATGCCTTACGGGTAATTGCAACCTGTATATTACTATTTTATGCCGAAAACCATCAGAATCATGAAAAAAGTTGGCAAGAGGTAAAGAATGCATATAAAAAGAGTATAAATGTAAGGCGATTATAATGTTAAGCAGTTAGAATTTCACAATATGACGACATCACTTATCGTATGGCTCACCCCATTTGAAATACACAGGGTACACATAAATTGATGAAGTTAACTGTAAGGGAAGACAAAACATACATAAAGAAGCAAATATGGCATAGCAATTTGATATCGGGCACGAAAAGTGTGGGCTAAAAACAAGATATGTGGAGAAAATGAAATTAAGCTTTTTTATTGAGAATATATACTATCATCTAGCTAGAATGACAAAATCAAGACTCGATTTTACTAAAAATAATTTTCGTGGTAGTAAGCAACTTTCATTTAAAAAATCCCATATTTAACTTGTTTCCTAGATAGTTTTGCGAAAATTGCCAAGCAAATTAATATTAATGAAAATAAAATTATTGTTGCTATTACTATTACTGTTATTACTCGTATTACTATTGCTTATAACTAAAAAAAAACCGTTTAGTTTTAAAAGTTTTAAGAAGAGGCTTAGTGAATATTATGGTGACCTATTTAACCCCTTAACGGTCGCATTAAATTACGGTTTAAAAATTCACATTCATTATTGCCACCCCTTTTTTGAAAGAAAAATATTCACCTTATTAAATGACAAGTAAAATGATACCAGAATAAAACAAATTACACTATTTTATAAAACTGGTGGCAATGAAACAATTCTCAATAAAAGCAGTGAAGCTTGCAGCCCGTGAATGTCTCGGGCACGACTATTAAGTGGTTAAAATTGTCATATTGAATTAAGTTCAATGTCACCATATGTTTTACACATTTTTGTCGTATTTTTTGAAGGAAAAAAATCCAAGATGGTACTAAATTTATATTAGTCAACGAAAATAAGAAATATCATCAATAGTTTCAACAGCTAAATAAAGTAAGAGTGAGTTTTATGGAAAGTGTAGGGGGAACTGGGGTACATTGATACATGGGGCACATTGATACACCCCCTCTAGCGCTCACAGGGTCATTACAGGAAGTTTCACAACAGCTCCAAAAAATGATGCTAGTGTATTCAACTACATACAGAAAATCTTGGAATGATTCAGCAGTTTGATGAAATGGGACGGGTGATTTATTGTTTTTGTTGTTCAAAAGTAAATTTGAGTTGTACAATTGAAATGCTATTATACAACTGTTCCAGTATTTTCAACCAAAATAAATACTCTCCCTGGTAAGTACAGCTACTCTTTATCAGTTCCTCATTATTTATTGTTAGATATATTGTGAAGTGTTGGATTTGAGACTCATTTTATTCAAAATCGCTGTATGGGGCACATTGATACAGTTTATGACGGGGCACATTGATACAGCCTAAATCCTTTAATAGTTCATATTTTCATTATCTTTTATTATTGTTTTTTACCATACACTCCTTAATCCAACCTTTTTTTCACGAAAAATTTCTAATATTAGTTTTTATTGAAGTGAAATAGCTCTAATTTCTTTATATTAGAACATTTTATAGTATTTCTGAAAACAGAAGACGTAGGAACTTACCCAGCATCTAGTGCTAGTAGAACTAATAAAAGAAAAGGACGGCATTCTGGCAAATCTCGAATTTATATCGATTCTCCAGAGAAAAAAGTATTTTCGACATGAGAAATGTTAAGTAAGAGAAACAAACTGCAGAACAGAAAATGATACTTATATTATAAACAGAATTTTTAATATAATTATCCTTTATTTTCTGTTTATGAACCTATTTATAAACAGAAAAACTGGTAATTTTTTCATCTTTCATAAGAAAGAAGATAATGCTGGGGTTGAAGTGCTAGATATGACAAAGTTACCACAGCCAACAATCAGACAAGAAACAGCCAGAACAACAGGTCATAATATAATTAATTTTGATTGCTTTAATATTGCTTTAAAATAAATTGTGGGTGATTTGAATTTTTATAAATAAATATAAAATGGTTTTCTAACTCATTTTTTATGAAAAATATGCATTGGTATTATTTTGTCGTCATTTTTCTTAAACGTATCAATCTGCCCCGGGGATGGGGCACATTGATACAAATGACTTTTTTTGATTTTTTTAAAATTACATGCAAAAATACTATATAAAACAATGATTGTACATTTTTATAACATACTACACAAGTTTTGCTGTCACCTCATGGAAAAAAAACTTGAATTTTCTCCTTTCTTGACACCAAAAAAAATCTTAGAAAAAAACTGTATCAATGTACCCCAGTTCCCCCTATATTTTTTAAAAGGTTGTTTCATTTTTAAAACAAATATATCAATATTCTAAATCATTCTAATCATTCTAAGTAAATCATGTTGAAAAATTAATAAAACACAGTAAAACTAGGCTTGCCAGGTCTCCGGCTTTTTGCGCACCACTATTATTGTACAGAAAATGTTATTCTCTTAAATCGCCCAAATGTTCAAATTAAATAATAAAACATTTTCTATAATAAAATACCGGTGTCCAAAAGGCTGTAGACTTGGCAGCTTTGGTAAAACGCATCTTAGCTTTAATGTACTAAAATATCTAGGAGAGGAGACATCTCCGGAATACATTTTACCTTCCTTTACTTGATTAGAGACCACAGATAGTTTTTCGGCTTCCTCATTGGTTAGCTCCTCTTCCGTCTTTTATGCTGTTTAAGGTCTTTCGAAATTGAAATTTCCATGACGCCAGTATAATATACCATTATATATATTTTTCTTTTTTATACATAAGTGAATCAGCATTTAATATTCAACATTTTAATCTAACTCAGTTGTTAATAAATGAATAAATAATTCATAGTTCCGCAATTTGTCATTACATTAGAAAGCACAAATTAAATGGAACACGATAGAAAAAATATGTAATGGCGCCATCTCGTTTTCTTATGCGAAACTTCAACTTGATATTTTTGTCAACTTTTGTCTTTTGCTACTTTTTTTTTTCTTTTGGGGATTACATTACATTTCATTTTAATCATAAAGCTTCGATTTTTTTTATATGTACATATATTTTAAGAAATACATACATTCATACATATAAAAAGTTTTTAAGTTTCTAATATTTTATATAAAAAACAAAAGTGGTTTTTTTTAATACAGATATATATTAACCCTTTCCGGCACACTGTATCCGGTCTGGGTCAGGTTTAACCCTTTCCGGCACGGGCAAAATCTGTACTAAAATGAGAAATTATCGACTGACGCTGGAATTTACAAACGAATTTTTAAAATATTCTGAATTCCTTAATTTAAGCTTTCACTGTAAAAGCAAAATTTTACTAAAATATTACTGGTGCCGTTTGAAAGTTTGGAATTAAAATTAAGTATCCCAGACCGAGCACAGTGTGCCGGAAAGAGTTAAACAAGCTGGACGATTTCATGATGAAAGGTATTACTGAAACTTTTATTGTGATAATAAAATAAATCACAAGGTTATTAAATGGTGAAAGTAATATTGTAAAGTTAAAAACTAAACAAACATTAAATTTAAATATTAATAATCGACATTTGTTGACGTTTGTTCAGTTTTTAACTTTATAATATTCTATATACATCACTAAATAACTTTTCGATTTATTTTATTTTCACGATTGTTATAAGTAAGTGTTGTTTAGCGTTTTCATAATGGCACTAAAGCAAATCAATAAAAGAAACCAACCAATCAGGAGGCTGGAAACATCTCTATGGTCTCTAATTGAGTAAAGAAAGGTAAAATGCCTCCGGAATAGCATTTTACTTATATCAAAATACTTGCCTGATGACATTTCTATATTTGGAATTCTTCAACAATTCGAATACTGTACACAGAGGTTCCGGTCTATACAGCCCGCATGGTAAAAATATGACCTTAGTGTACATAATTATTCAATCAAGAATTTGAAAAAAATTTTTAGCCTTATTTATCTATTGCGTGATAAAATTAATGTTAAGAAATTTCAATATTACTTTTTTATGTTTACAGCTTAAGGAGAAGAGGACATTGAAAATTAAATATTTCTACTTTTAACCCTTTCCGGCACACTGTGTCCGGTCTGGGATACATAATTTTAATTCTAAACTTGCAAACGGCACCAGTAATATTTTACTAAAATTTTGCTTTTACAATAAAAGCTTAAATTAAGGATTTCAAAGTATCCAAGAAATTCGTTTGTGAATTCCGGTGCCAGTCCAAAATTTCTCATTTTATTACAGTTTTTGCCCGCGCCGGAAAGGGTTAATGGATTCATTTGAAAATTTGAAGAATTTTGAATGGCAAGCTCAAATGGTTATATTCAAAATTTGATGAAAAAAATAATGAAAAGGTTTTAAGTTATTCAATTTTTATTTTTTTTAAATAAAGAATAATTGTCATATTTTAAAATGTTCCATGCGCATTTCTTTTGCATTAAATATGCCAGTAGTTATTCATAAGATATTTTTTATTCATTACAATTGAAGTTGGCACGAACTCTAAAAGTTTGTTGAATATATAAGTAGAAATTTTTTTTTTTATAATTATGCTTCTTTTTTTCCAAAAAAGCTGTATTTTTTCATATTCATTTAAATTTCAACAATGAAATAGTCTTGAAATGCAACATTTTATGCCATCTTTTATTTATTATTGTACAGAGGATATAAATTTTAAAAGAATCTGGTAATTAGGAATGCGCATGAAGCGATTCAGAGTTAGAAATGTGCAAATTTTTCAATTTTGAGAAAACAGCATTTTAAGTAAAACTAACTGTATAATTATACACAGTTTTTTATAAATTTAACCCTTTAAGCATCCGGCGTATTTTGTCTTTTATATTTAATGATGCATAAAATAATGCCTGTGGAAAATATTTGTATAGGGATTTGTTTGTGACTACCTTACATAGTTATTTATCTTATACACTGCAAAAAATGTCAATAATATCAATTTTGTATTAAGGGTGTAGTCAACTGCTCCGCTCAACAAGCGCAAAATGTTTTGACACATTTATAAATTCATTTTTTAACGGGCTATAAAGTTGCAAAGCCTGACCATGAAAGCGATTTAGAATCTAACTGAATTTTCCATTTTGAGATCTATCAATTACCTATTGAGTTATAAGCTATTTCGATCACGTGATCACACGTTTTTCTCCTGCTTTTTGACCGATTTTTCTGCTTTCGTCAGAAAATGTGCTTAAACCGTCAACTTTGAAGGCTTGTCACGAAAGTTCTATTTTGTTACAAAAAAAAAAAAAAAAAAAAAAAAAAAAAAAAAAAAAAACAGAAAATTGAGTGCAATTAGACAGTTTCTGAATAACAACACCTGTTATTTTCATGCATTTCCGAACAATAATAAATTAAAGCATGTGTCACAAAGTTACCCTTTTTGATTTAAGAACTCCCTTAAATCAGCCCTTGATTTCGATGATTACGTGACGGAAAAATCCGTTTAGGTCGCTTTTAGGGTTAAAAGATTATACCTCTACGAAGAATCGTCAGAATTGAAAAATGCTTTTTGTATCAGATAAATTTGAGCATCCCGTTTCATAAAAATCTCGAAAAGAAAAAAATGTATTTCTCTGGTTAAATTTCGTAATTTTGAATGTCCCCTATCGCCTTAAACGGAATGCATTATTGTGAGACAAAATATCGCATTTTTTTCTGTTGCATTTATTTTATAGTTAACATCAACAAAAAGAGGCTTTCCATAAGATAAACATTTCAATTTCTTAACCTGGAATCTTTAAATTAGAAAACACAAGGAAGTTGAAAGCATCAAAATTTTCCTTCTTTCTAGGAGCTATTGGTCAAAAGTTTAAATCGATAATTTTTACAAAATATAATAAATTCAGCTCATCCGTGTATACTAGATGTTACAAATTTAATTAAGAGTTATGTACTACTTACAATATAAAGTAGAATTGTTTTCCTACAGTTTCGAACAATACATCTTGTTCATCATCAGGGAACATTGAGAGACAAAACTAACACGTTATACAGTTTACATGTTACAATACTGAAAGCAAAATTCCGCCTTTAATGCTCTTAATGTTCCCTGATGATGACAAGTTGTATTGTTCGAAACTGTAGAAAATCAATCCTACTTTATATTGTAAGTAGTACATAATTTTTAATTAAATTTGTAACATCTAGTATACACTGATGAGCTGAATTTATTATATGTTGTATTATTAAACAGTGTAATTGGTCTTTTTTATAATATCGATAATATTTAGCACTTGTATGGTCTGTAGTTATTAACTAACTGAAAAATATCTGAAATTCGAGGATAAGTTAACTAAGAATAAGATAAGTTTTTCCCCTAAAATTTGCAAATGCTGTTTGTGATCTTGCATCCTAAGATTTGTAGTTATTGGAGAATCCCCTTAAAAATACAAAATATAAGTTTAGAAATATGATCAAACATCAGTAACAAAATTTTTTACAATTGTAATTTGAACTTACCTTTAGGAAGAGTTCTAAATTCCACATTACTAACTAACATTTCTAATTTTTTTGGATTCTTCTCATCATTGTATAAAAGTTTGCCTGGTTTAACTCTGACAGATACACGATAAAGATTATTAGGAGATAGACCTAAAACAAGATTAAAAATACTTAATCCAATTGAGAAAAATTTTAATATGCGTTTATAAGTTCTAATGACTACCATACAATTATTTTATAGTTATTTATTAAAAACTATTCAATACTATACAGAGTTACTATAAAAGAATCATTCACTTTCAAAACCTGATTCATACAAAAGTATTATACTTACAAATATGATTGATATATGAAAATAACTACAAAATATCCAAGTATGTACACCAGGTGGCATGAAAGCACTAGTTTAAGTTTGCACACCAGGTGGCGTGGCAGCACTAGTTCAAGTTTTTAAACAAGTAACATGGCAGCACTAGTTCAAAATCCGAAACGAGTTAAGTCCAGTCTATTAAGCAAGGCAAAGCAAGAAAATATTTTCTGCGTCCTTGAATATGCGAAATGTTCATCTGTCATAGCAGGGCAACGTTCATTGAGAAGGCAGTGCGGAAAAGAATCGCCTTGTATCACGCTACAAAATGTGTGGATTGAATTGAACTACTGCCTAGATTTGTAGAGGGAGTATAAAACTTCGATATTTTGTGGTTATTTTCATGTATCAATCGTATTTGTAAGTATAAGACTTTTAAAAAAATCGGGTCTTAAAAGTGAATGATTCTTTTATAATAACCCTGTAGATTATTTCATTACACTTCTGTAATGCTTTATTAAAAAACAAATTTCATGAGTAAATTACATTTTTGTACCCGTCAAAATATTATCAGTTTTATTAAAATAAAATTTTGATAATTTCATTCCACATTTGATGATTTTTATGTTTTATATGATACATGCTAGCAGAAGTTTTGTATGCCATGCAAAGCTAATTACATTGTAAAATATACAGGGTGTCCCAGAAGTAATGGGACAAACTTTAAGTGGAGGTAAGGGACATCGCAATGATTCAGAATTGCACAACAACCCATGGTCGGAAACGTCATTGGAAGGTAGTATGACAGGTACAAGGGACGAAGAGATACGAGACTAAGATAATCTCAAATACTACCTCGGACAATAAAGTTCGGTGAATAGTTCTGTTACATTAATGTAGATGAAATATTAACGAAAGTTACCGTACCATCCTTCAAAATAGTCATCTCCCATTAATTTGCACCGCTGAGATTTGCTATACATGTCCTGGGAAATTCGCAAGAAGTCTTCTTTTGGGATGGAGTTAAAAAGCTTCGTCACATTTCGTTGGATGTCAGCAATATGGTCAAATCTCTTTCAAAGAGAGTTTGAGTCGTAAAAATAGGAAGAAGTCTGGAGAATTGATATCTGGCGAGTATGGTGGATGTTCAATTTGCACCATCCTTCATGAATTTCTTTCGGTGTCTTGCAAAGTTTAAAACCAAACTTTAAACTGATCTTTTGTTTGTTCATTTTCTTGTTCTCAGTTAAGAACCAACACACTGAACAAGCACTTAGTAAAACACGTCTTACACAGAACATAGACGACGCTCAACTAAACAACGGTGGGGGAAGATAGTCAGCACTTGCCTCTATACAGGTACACATTTCTGTTTCCCCAGTGTTGCCAGATCGGTCGTTCTGAATTCATTCACCGAACTTTATTGTGAAAGGTAGTAATTTATTGGTCAACGATATTACATTTACTGTGGCAGATGATATGTGAAAATGTTCCAAAAAAGTTTCCGCCATTCTAGCGATGCATGCATTACACCGTCGAACCATGGATTGGCGGATTCGCTCAAATACACCTGGATTTTATTGGATATCCGCAGTAGCACAGATTAGTCTTTCAATCAGATTCATTAGATTCCACAGACGTTGCGTACACAACGTTTTTCAGTGCACTCCAAAGAAAGAAATCGATGCTGCTTAAATAAGGAGAGCGTGGTGGCCAAGGAACCGGTCCCCGACGGCCAATCCATTGGTGACCAATCACCCGTTCAACACAACCTACCGACGAACGAAGACGTTTCCGACCTTGGGTTACTATGCAATTCTGAATCCTTGTGATGTCGCCTACCTCCTCTTTAAGTTTGTCACATTACTTCTCGGACACCTTGTATATATATAACTTGCTTTTTACATAATATATCACGTGCAAACTAGCTTGCGCGGGCGCGTTTGCGTCAGTGAATTTACAAATATTTTGGCATAAATTACCTGTCACGTGGTGCCGAAAACAACCCGGCTTCACGACTTTGACTTCGACGCTATTCACCGCAACTACATGCTGAAAATTGCTATTACTTGGTAGCCAACTAATTAAAGCTGACGATGCTGTAATTTGCGATGCTCTAACACACGTTGGAGCCAGGGGAAAATCTAGCAAAATATAACAAATTGTAATCACATTCATATTTCACAATAATTATTTATATTATAAAAATAAACTTTGGTATTCAAAATATCATGATCCGTTTGTGTATTGAAATTTAAACTAAATTTAAAATTTTCAATAACAACACTATTTCTTGTATACAATACTTTTTGGTTACATTAAAATTTATTCTCGAGTACCAAATTTCATATCACCTGGACCAAAACTTTTAAATTACAATTTTTTAACGATTTGAACGTTTAA
This sequence comes from Maratus speculifer, assembly GCA_964019185.1. Taxonomy (NCBI): domain Eukaryota; kingdom Metazoa; phylum Arthropoda; class Arachnida; order Araneae; family Salticidae; genus Maratus; species Maratus speculifer. Next base: position 60,441,831 of record OZ025299.1, on the reverse strand, counting down.
TGTAAAATGAACCTTATGTATTGTTATTAGTTGACTTTTACATAAAAACAGTTCTTAAACGCCCAAATATATAACTTAGCTTTGTAATTCTTACAATTTTATAGTACGAAATATAAAATTAATATTAAAATATGCATTATAATGCAAATATTTTAACGTGAGTTCTGGAGACATGTATTATATCCCGATACAAAATTTCAACACATTTGTCAAGTAGCTTTTAATCCATTGCGTCCCATTTTTGGGGCACTTTAAAAAAATCGAGTAAGTGCTTTTCACACCAGTAAAAATGTGGATAAAAAATGTTTTCTTTCTCGTTGCGAATTCCTCAATTAAATTAAGATGAAAGTTATTCATGTTTCAAAAGTGGTGGGAAATGAAAAATTTTAATTTTAACGAAGAAAATAATTCAGGTATTAATGGGTTAAGTTATTTTTAAAAACCAACAGCACTGCAATTTGAGGGACCATATATTCACCGAAGAAATTACTAAACGATTGAAAATTTTTACTCAATATAGCAACGGTCTCTATAATTAGATTATACGAGGGCGAGTCGGAAAAAAAGGTAACCCTGGCGTTTGTGGATAGAGGTTTGTATGAAAGTCAAACAATATGAGACATGAAAGTTATGACAAAGCTTTATTTGTCAACATAAGTACGAAGCACGTTGAGATATTTGTCATGCCTATTAAAAGCCCACACTACTGACTGAAAAAAATATGAATGATAATGTTAAGTCTATGGGGGTGTTCTTTTCAAATATCTCGCTCAAATTTTAATGTTTTTACATGATTTTTTTTTACATAGGATAGTTGAGGACGATCTACAATCGAGCTAGTTTTTACTTTTTCAATTTTAATTTCAGATATTAAAAAATTACTTTAACTTTCGAAACCGGTTAGAACAGGTACTGAAATTGAAACTATCGTAATATAAAAAAATGTATAACCAAAATTGAAAAAGTAAAAACTAGCCCGGCGGTTGTAGATCGTCCTCAGCTATCCCATGCAAAAACACCATGTAAAATATTAAAATTTGAGCGAGATATTTGAAAAGAACTACCTCATAGACTTAACATTACCATCCCTGTCTTTTTTAATCAGTAGTGTGTGTTTTTAATAAGCTACAAAAAGGCGTCCAGGAAAACATCAGGGCTTTGCCCTGACGGACAAGCCACTAAACGCTTCTGCCATATGCAAACCCCTGAGTTTTTCCTTGAGGACTTTTTGAAGCTTATCAAGCGGTATGACAAATGTCTCAATGCATTTGATAATTATGTAGAAAAAAAAGATATGTCTTATCTTTAATGTCGCATTCTATCTTTTGACTTTCATATAGAACTCTGATCACAGTCAACTAGGAAAACTTATATTCCGATTCCCCCCTTTCCCCGTATATTTGATTGGTTTAATTTATTAATACTAAAAATGTTTTCAATTGAAAAGTATTAATAAAAATTTATATTGAATTTAAACTTTACAGTAATGGCTTTAAGTTCACTTTAAGGACGACCATTAAAACTAACCGAATTTTTAATATTCAATATCTTAAGAACATAACTTCTTCTGACGTGATGTATCCAATAGCATACACATCTTTACAATTTTTTTTCAAGTTATAAATAATGTTAAACAAATTGGAAACTGCACGTCAAGCATAGCAAATAAGGTGCATTCGTACTACAACGGAATTTTAAAAATATTCAGTTTTTGATGTAATAGTATACTGTACTTCGGATACAGTAACATATCCGAAATCTTTTGTGTGTGCCTGTAAATACTATGTGCTTTATATTACACAGGAAGTAACTTGTAGTAATCGTCAGCAACATATATCAATTCCATAAGATGTGAAACAGTTTTATATTAATAAAAGACGCCTCAAACAGTGTTTTGCCCTATACCATTATGTAATGGAATACTTTTGTGTGGCCATGTAAATGAATGACAAATATTCTTTGCATCACATAACGTATATTTTAGTATATACTTCATTTATACACATCAATTTTATTATGTTTGAAAGAGTGAAACAACATTAAAATACACCTGAAACTCTTTTTCCTGTTGGCCGTAATGTAATGGAATAATTTTGACTGTCCCTCTTATTAAACTATTCGTCCGATTTTCATAAAATTTTAAATGACTCAACAAAATTGTGCAGCAATTATATATTTAAAATTTCAAATGATTAGGTTGGGTAGTTTTTGCTCTGTTATACGCGGACAGACGGACAGACGGATTGAACGACGACTACAGGTGCTACATATTTACTTAATTACGAACCCACCTAAAAAAGAGAAATTCGCGTGAATTGAGCCTGACAGATTGCAGAACTAAACAAAATAGCAATTTGTTTCTTATAGCGCTTTTTTAGTGAGTTACGTGTTATTGTATTTACTCATTCATACCGCGCACGCGTGTATAACGCGCACACCCTACTTTACAAGAAAAAATGGCGAATTTTCAAACTCTCACTGCGCACCATAAATTTGATATGCAAATGAATGAATGACTAAATGAATTTCAGTAAAGAAAGTCGAAACAAACATTACATCAGGCCAAAAACAAGGCGAAAATACATTTTTTAAACTTCGGATAGGGAGTGAGAGACAAGGAGTAGGAATGATTGACGTCAGTGAGAATTTCAAATCAGCGTTTATATAATGTTAATGCATAAAAAAATGCAAGGAGTGAAATAAAGATGCAGTAATACTTCAACTAAATAAGAATCTCTGAGAAATTATGTCTTCTTTGGATACATTTCTTGATTCATATGTATATCGTGTGATTACATCCAGCAGTAAAAAATTATTCCGTGTATAACGCGCACCTAGGAGTTATTTTTATTATCCTATTTTTTGAAAAAAAGTGCGCGTTATACACGAGTAAATACGGTATATAAAAATGGCTTGCAGAACAAATGTTCGAAATGTAAAACAATGAAAACATAAATAATTTTACTGAGTGTGACACCATTTGAAAAGTCCATTAATAAGAAAAAATGTTTAAAAATATATTTATTTTATGCTTGTCAGTGTTTTCGCAACGTAAAAATGGAAAATTAAATGAAAAAACCTTAATAAATTGTCCAAAAAATGTACTTTTTGAATCCCCCCTTTATGATGAGATTTAATGTGTAATTAAAAACGTTTATAGAATTTTAAGTTTAATTCATCTAATTTTTTGATTAAGCGTCTAACAGTGTTATGATTTGAGCAAATAGTTCTAATAATAACATTTAACTCAAATGTTCTGAGTACGAGGGGGAGTAGAAAATAAGTTTCTCTGTCGACTGTGGTCAGTGTTGTATATAAAAATCAAAATATAGAATGAGACGTTGAAGATAAGGCATATCTTTATTTTTCCACATAATTACCAAGTAGATTGAGACATTGTCATACCGCTTGATAAGCTTCAAAAAGCCCTCCAGGAAAAATTCAGGGTTTTGCATACGGAAGAAGCATTTAAGGCCCCACACTGGGCACAGAAAAAGACCCGGATGATAATGGAGTTCTATGGAGAAGTTCTTTTCAAATATCTCTCTTAAATTTTAATAATTTTGCCTGATTTTTTTTGCATAGGATAGCTGAGGACGATGTACTGCCGGCCTAGTTTTTACTTTTTTGATTTTGGTTATATATTTTTTATATTATGATTGTTTCAATGTCAGAACCAGTTTAAACCGGTTTTGAAATTTTTCAATCAATAAATGAATTATAAAAATGTTAATTTTTCAAGTGGGTGAAAAAAGTCCGCGCCAGGATTCGAAAAAGGGATGTATTGGCTGATGTGTGATCGTTGAGGTTATTTGGATGAATTAGTCCTCCAGTATTCGTCCGGGACGGCTCAGTGTGAAGCGCATTGCCGGCTTCTGCCAATACGTCCCTGGTTCGAATCCTGGCCCGGACTTTTTTTCACCCACTTGGAAAATTATCATTTGAAATAAAGTTGTGTTGTATCTTTCATGTTTCATTATATTGTTTGACTTTCCACGGCTCTGTCCACATACGCCAGGGGAAACTTATTTTCCGACTCCTCCTCGTAAAATTGAATCCATATCATTACTGGTAAAATAAAAATTCTACTTAAGATAATTTCTAACCTTTCCCCACAACTATTGTACAAGCTGCATCTTTTGAATGGTAGCCAGCACTAGAAATGGAACGGACGCTGACTCGATGAGGCTGAAAGAAAGAATGTTAATATGCAATATAATACATATATGGAAACAGAAACCTATCGCAACCTTGCTGCAAAATAATGTCATAACTCAAAAAACTTCATTTTTCAAAAAATGCGAAAAATTGTTCCAGGCTGTGGAAGGCTCAGTGACAATGTTGCAAACACAATTGCTACCTGGTGACTGGATTTTAAATGCACTATTTTCTACTTTAAGAGATTGGTAGAGGAATAAAAACCACGTAGAATAGCAGCCAAAGCTCATTAAGCCTAGTTTTTAAGTTGTAACACTTTTGCAGAAAGGGTTCGATATATTAAATCGCATAATAAACGGAAATTTAAAACAATAATTATATGAAATCAAAATTGCAAATCCAAGTACAATTTAAGTACATAATCTAGTCAATTAAAAATGATTAATTTATATAGCATATTTGAAAAGTAGTGAAACTGATTTTATAAAGCCACTTTAGCGAATTTGCCCCTAACAACACCAGAATTTATAACTACGGCATCTAAACTTAGTTTTCCTAAAGTATTATCGGTTGAGACAGAGAAATCCGTATGCATTTAATTATTCGTTCTTGTCCAGTTAGCCTCACATTCATGAATTTAACAACTGGTCTTTAAATAATTCTAGTATCACAAAAAGTGTAATATTTCTGTACCATTCTCCTTATACACCAGATTCGGCTCACGAATACTACTTTCTGTCGTTTAAAGAGAAGCTTCCCCTTAATCTTTTCAAGAGCAAAGCACTTTAATTGCTTAAATTTTGAAAAGAAGGTTAGCACAGAAATATAAGAATAATTTTATTTGGGAATAAGAAAAGGTTTTATTTCAGATATATAATGGGCGAAACATTTTTGCACCAAATTTCTATTGCCATTGTGCGAATTATTTGCGAATTAAATTAAGTAGTTTCATAAACATACCACTGTCCTTGAAAGGGTTAAGGATAATTTTCTTGTAGCATTGAAACTATTTAGAAAAAAAGTAACCTGAACTTAAATAGAATTTCAAAAGATAAATTTTAGATGGAAATCAAAACGTTCTGCAAATATATTGTCGACATAAAAAAGATTTTAAAAGGAATGGATATTGAATACAAAAAGCAAAAATTTTGTTTTGTAGATACCTAATTTAAAAGCTTTCTAGTTGCTTTCTAGTTCTGCTCTATACATAACTTAATGATTATACATTTCTTATCTACCATGAGAAAGCAAGGAAAAATGAAAAATCGGAATCCTCATTATTTCGAACTAAACGAAGTCAAGAGAAAATGAGTTCGAATAAATGAAAAAATTTTACGTTATTTTGCACTTGAAAATTTCGGGACTTCATGTTTAGTTCGAATTAAGCGAAGATACGATTTATCCGATTTCGAATTAACGAGAGTCGACTGTACCTAGATCGGAATTCGGCTTGTAAAAAGTTCTAATTTAATGAAACATCTACATGATAAAACTTCTTTAAAAAGACCTATAAATTTAAAATTAATTTAAAAAGTTGGGTAATTAGAAACCGTTGTAACTCAAAATAAGGTACCCTGGGGTAATAACGCCAGACGGGGTAATAACGCCAAGTGCTAATATTTTGCGTAATTATGAAATAATCTGGTAAATGACACCCATGTGCTCTGCGCAGAAGGGTTTTGAGTCATATAAATCGCAAAGAACAGCTTCAAGTTAATTTGTTTCATTTTTAGGTGTTATTGTTTTTACAAGCAGCTAAAAATAACGCTTGATCTAAAATTTGCGAGATACGTTTTGTGATGTGAAGACTATTTTTTTTATCCGGAAATACTTTGTTAATTACATAAATTTGTAGTACATTTCATGGACTTTCAAAATGTTGTTGAAGATTTTGGATATCTTCTCGAGATAATTTGTAATTTAAAATGTACAGCGCAATAACTATAACGGGGTAATAACGCCAATCCTTGCAATTTTTACCCCGGTTGATTCCCTACAGTGGCCGAGCTACATCCTAAATACTGATTCAAAAAAACACAGTTAAAACTGTGCAATATTTCTAATAATTCTATTTAAGCGGTCCTTTTTAAGCAAAAAGAAGCTCACGGTCTGATATTCTTTTGCCTCATCCTCCCCCCCCCCCCCCACACACACACACCACACCTTTATTTTTCTTACACTTTCACAAAAAATTGAACATTTTCAATAGCTTAGGATGCAATTTGTCAATTTCTAGAGCTGAGAGTTTGTATTTTTAGAATTGGGCAATCTACATGCAATTATTCCAAATTATTTCATAGTTTTGTTTGCATGGCGTTATTACCCATATAGGTGGGTAATAACGCCAAATAGCATTGGTCAAGAAATCTCGCCATTACATTTTATGTATTCATATCTGTTAAATTATTTTTTTATATAGATAGTCAATGAGTTGCTGTATCAAATCATATATTTGTTTGAAAAATAAAAGCTAAAACTGAGCCGTGAAAATTGGTAGAACCTTAACGTGGCGTTATTACCCCAGGGTACCTTATTATTTGTAGCATTTCATTTTTTTTACATTTAAATAAACAGAAATATTGAAATTTTAATTTTGATCCAGGATTTTTAAAAATATTAATTTAAAGAAAAATTAAAAATATTTAGATTAAAAATTTGAAATAAAAATGATGTAACTTTTATTCAAAAAATCATATTTTCAAAAGATTTTTTTCAAAGTTGCGGAGTCAAAATTAAAGTAAATAAATAAAAAAAAAACATGTACAAGTTTGAGGTATTTAATTTTAATGGTTCTTGAGTTAAATTGATTAAAATCCGAGAAATTGTGAAAAAACTTATCATGAAGAAACAAGCATTTTCACAATAAGACTTTCATGTTAATTATTGATTAAAAGTTAGATTTTTAAAACAAACTAAAACCAATAAATTAAAATTCCTTCTTCTAATTAAGACAGAAACGTGATTTAAACGTCAGTTTAAGCATAAAAAGACAAATAAAATTTTATGGCAGTAAAATTTTTATGGCAGTAAAATTTTTATGGAAATAAAATTTTTAATTTCTATTTGAAGATTTATGTGTACAGGACCCCCTTAAAACAATAAAAAAATTAAAAAAAATAGTTCCGAATATCATTCATTAATGCGCATGTAAAAAAAAAAAAAAACGTGAAAGTTTTTGAAGAAAAGATATAGAGTATTCATTTTGCCACAAATATATTTTAAAATGCGCCGTCCATAAGTCGGACTTCATTCAAATGACACTTAATTTCAATTCACATGTTTCCTAGCACTGATTGCGGAAGAGACTTAACCCTTTCGGGTCTGGTGTACTATTAATATTACACGTCTTTTAATGGTGTATTATTTTGTTTTAGGAAATAATTTGCTACTATTTGCATGTAGTAATGTTAGTACAGGTCTATGAATTTACTATATGACTTCATTTATGTTTACAAATTTACTACTACTAATAATTATTATTTGCTTAATTCTCTTAGCGCCGTTCGCGATTCTTTTATTTTAAACATATATTTCAGTCTTTAAATTTAAAATAAAGGTTACTTTCCTGAAAAAATCATGTATAATAAAGCACAAAAAGTATTAGAAGGTTGTAATATTAGTTAAATCTTAATTTAATACTGTATTTTCTAAATATCTCCCAAAACTCTTCCTTAGCCTATTGTTAGGAATATGAATTGAATAGTACGCAAAACAACAATTTTCGTTATGTGTCAGGCAATGAAATATTCTTTGCGAAACTAATTAATCTATTTGGATTCATAGTGTTAATATTAATAACGTAAAAGTATTTTTTTTCTAAGAATTGAAAAAAAATTCGGACACGAAAGGGTTAGTTATCAATTTGGCAGGTCAGTGCTCACTTACAATTCACCTTTTCTTTTTATGTTTTTTTTAAGTATGGGGAAGGGAGGTGATCGCAGCGACATCTGGTAGTCCAAATGCAAACATTATATAAGGATTTAAAGGGGTCCGGGACATATTTAAAGATATTTTTTATCGATTGAGTTAAGTTTTTTAAAGTTTTATGTGATGGTTAACCATATCATTAGTAAACGAAATCAAATGGTAAAACTTATGATAAAAAAAATTAAATTAAAAAATTATTAAAAAGATGGGGTAAATTAAAACTTTTATAAATTAAACTATTATTTGTTGAATTTCAATTTTTTCATATAAATAAACAGAAATACATAAGCTTAATTTTGATTCAGAATTTTTAAAAATATTAATTTAAATTTAAAAAAAAAATAAAAATATTTAAAGTAAAAATTTGAAAAAAAATATCTAACTTTAAAAAGTCATATTTTTAAAAGTGAATATTTTTTTCCAAATTTGCTGTATCAAGATTAAACTAAAACTATTGAAAAAAATATGTCCCAAGTTAAAACCATTTATCGTAAGCGGTTCTTGAGTTATAACAATTTAAATAGGAGAAATGGTGAAAAAACCCACCATGAAGAAAAAAAGCATTTTCAAAAGAAGACGTTTCCATAACAACCATTGCTTGACAGCTAGATTTTGAAACCAAGCCAAAACATACGACAGGGTGTCTGAAAATAAGTTTTCCCTGTCAACTGTGGTAAGAGTTGTGTATGAATGTGAAAAAATAGAATGAAACATTAACCATAAGAAATACCTTTATTTGTCAACACAAGTACCAAGTATGTTGGGACGTTTGTCATACTACTTGATAAGCTACAAACACGAGCTCGATAATAATACGGAGAGCTAACTCACTATTTTGATGCATTGAATCCAGCGGTCCGCCCATGAATACAATCCCAAAGATTTTCCGACGAAAATCTTTGGCAAAAGATAGATTTCCTCCCATAGGATAATATGGGGTAGATATTTTCAAATTAAATTTTGTTTTAAAATTAACTCATTAATGCCCAAATCATTTTCTTCATTAAAAATAAAATATTGGGTTTCCCACCACTTTTAAAAGACGAATGACTTTTATTTTAATTTATTGAGGAATTTGTCTCCTTAAAAATATTGCTTATTTATCTTTCTATTTGCTGGTGTGAAAAGTGTTTTATTGCCTTTTTTATAATCGTCCCTAAAAAGGGACGCTAGGCACTAATGGGTTAAGACGAAATGGCTACAATTTTCTCTGATATGTATTATTTTATTAAAAATCTATTGATTTTACCTAAAGTCATAGCAAATTTTCAATTCGATATTAGTTTAAAAGGAAATTTTAGTTAAAGTCAACAAAAAATAATGAAACGTTTGTTAAATACTGCTCATAAAAATATCAGAAACGTATAGAAATAAACAAAAATAGTAAAAAGTTTGCAAAAAAGCTTAAAAAAATGCTCGTAATATTAGAAAAAATAGAGGACTCATTACTTGCGCGCATTGAAAAGTGTGATGCGGTTCCGGCAGAAAGTGTATTGGCCGGATCGGTGAGTAGGCCCTCCGTGTTATATATAGAACTCAGTGGCTACAAAAAACTCTCCATGAAAATATCAGGGCTTTGCATACGGACCAGTCGGTAAATGCTTTTTTCGTATGCAAATGCCCTGATCGTAGCGTAGGGCTACGATCAGGGCTACTTGATCGTAGCCCTGAGATTTCCTTGAGGGCTTTTTGAAGCTTATCAAGTCGTATGACAAATGTCTCAGTGTACTTGGTAATTATATGGTAAAATAAACATATGTCTTATCTTTAATGTCTCATTCTATTTTTTGACTTTCATACACAAATCTGATCCTGTCGGCAGGGAAACTTATTTTCCGACTCCCCCTCGTAAAAATTTATATCTTTTGTTCTAATTAAGATAGAAACATGATTTAACCGTCATTTTAAGCAGAAAAACTGAGAAATTTTTGATGCAATAAATGTTTTTTTTTTAACTTAAAGATTTTTGCTTCTCGGACCCCCATTAACTAGCAAAGTAATTTAGCCGCTGAAAAACTAGCAGAAATAGCTGCGTTCAACATTTGTCATCCAGCATAATTCAACATTATGGAGTTCAATATTTTCAATATTTTATGTATTATTGAAATAGCCGGTTGATCCATTGTATCTTCTAGGCCGTATAGTTTAAGGCTCCTGTCCCTGCTAGCAAATAAACTCTCGAGCCAATGCTGTTCCTATGGAGAGGTTATTTTAAAATAACTCCTTTACATTACATCACAAATTTTCATTTTTTTTTTTTTTTTTTTTTTTTTTTTTTTTGCATTGGATAGTTTATGTTCTTTTCCACATCTCTCTTATTTTACTTTTTCCATTTTGGTTCCAGATGTTTTTTAAATGGCAGTTTCATTTTCGGAACCGGTTTTGAATGTGAGACTAACGTTATAAAAAATATCTGCCAACAAAATCAAAAAAATCAAAAACAAGCTGTGTGGCTTCAGACATTAAAAAAAAAAAAAAAAAAAAAAAAAAATATCGAAATGTAAACGAGTTATTAGAAAATAACCTATCTATAGAAATAGGATTAGCTTGTGAATATTTTCGCTAGCAGGGGCAGGAAGGGGCTTAAGAAACCATCATATTCAATGAATGAAAAACGTAAATTTAGCAATGTAAAAGAAAACAATATTTTCGATTATGTATATACCCTAGATGAGTCAACGCCTTCGATCAATGCTCTTGTTCTTTCAGAGAACTTGATCGTGGCTTTAGGAACTCCGTCGACGTAAACATGGTAGCCCTCGATTTTACCGGGGGGTACGTCAGGTGGCACCCATCCAATTAGCAAGCTTTTGTTCATTTGGCGTTCCAAAATTAAACGCTGAGGTGGAGGTACTCCTGAAAGAATCAAAAGAATATTAGATTATTATAAAACGTTTGCATTGAGTAATGTACAAGAATGATAAATATAATCATAATCCATATTTGTGTAAAGTTAATATACAGGGTGTTTATAAAGTCCCGGACCCATTTTGATATTTAATACTTCATAAAATAATAAAGATAGAAAATTAATAACATAAATGGTTAGATACACTCAAAAAGTTTCATGAACCTTGTCAATAAACTTACACGTGAGCCCCCTTCGTCGCACGGAGAATATCAAATCGATAGTCTGTGGATGCCGACATGCTTGCCGCTACCTGGCATGAAATTGACTATCGACTTCATATTCTCTGTGCGACGAAGGGGGCACACGTAAAAGTTCATTGACAAGGGTCATGAAACTTTTTGAGTCTATCTAACCATTTATGTTATTAATTTTAATCCATCTTTATTATTTTATGAGTTATTAAACATCAAAATAGGTCCGGGACTTTATAAACACCCTGTATATTTGTGTAAGGTCAATATATTTTGGAATAACCTTACTTTAAATTTTGGGAAAAAATGTGATATTTTCTTTTCTTAAGAAGCCACTCCAGTCATTCAAAAAGACCCGGATAATAATATTAAGACTATGGGGGCATTCGTTTCAATTGTCTCGCTCAAATTTTAATATTTTTACATGATTTTTTTGCATAGGATAGCTGAGGACGATCTACAACCGGACTAGCTTTTACCTTTTCGATTTTGGTTATATTTTTTTATATCATGATAGTTTCAATTTTAAAACCGGTTCCGAAATTAAAGTAATTTTTTAAGAAAAATCTGATACCAAAATCGAAAAAAATAAATCTAGCCTAATAAATCGAATAAATCTAAATCTTCTAATAAATCTAAAAAAAAAGTTGTCTCAGCTGTCCTATGCAAAAAATTCATGTAAAAATATTAAAATTTAAGCGAGATATTTGAAAATGACGCCCCCATAGACTTAACATTATCATCCGGGTCTTTTTCAGCGACTAGTGTGGTCTCTTAACACGTACACTACCACTATCATTGACACAACTGTTGAGTCGAGCCTGCAAATTTCTTTTGGCAAACGATTGTTAATCACTATGATCAACAATTTGTTAATCACTGTGAAGTTAGAGTATCTATTGATCAGAGTACAGTTAAAAAACAAAATTGTACGTAACTGGAGAAAAGGTATAGAGATAAAAAATAAGGAGTAAAATTGACCCTTTGAGCTCTGGTGGACAAATTTCTTCAAAACTCCAAATGTCACATTGGCACCAGTATTTTGCAAAGAAAAAAAACCGGTTAAGAATATACGCGAAAAGAAAAGTGCATTAAACCTTTTTCAAATAAATTTGGTCGAATTTTCTGGTGCCGTTGTGACATTTCGGAATTAAAATTATGTGGTAGAAAATTCTACCATCAGAGCTCAAAGGGTTAATAGTGAAATTTTCCAAATTATTGTCATTGCTGGTATACTCACTAAACATTTACATTTTTATTAATTCATGTTTCTACGTAAAAGTGCTATTACGCGCAAAAATTTTAAGCAACAAAAATCGCCTGCTTTTTTCATTTTCTAACCATTTCATCGGATGCTAGTCTATTGACTAAACATTTACATTTTTATTAATTCACGTTTCTACGTGAAAGTGCTATTACGCGTAAAACTTTCAATCGCCTGCTTTTTTAGCTCACAGGCTATCATAGCCTGAGAGCTTATGTGCCCGCCCGTTCTGTTATGTATGTTCGTACGTAACGCGATAACTCATGATAAAAATATCCGATCCACTTGAAATTTTGTATATAGGTATATCCTGACAAGGCGCTTCCCTGATTAGTTTTTGGAGTTCATTCGATATGTATAAGTGGTGGAACGGGGGGCTCATGCTCCTCCCCTTAATAGAAATAAGTGGGTTTTTCATGCAGAATTAAGTTTTCGTTCAAAATTTAGATATAGGATCATTCTGATGAGGCGATTCCGTGACTGTTATTAGGTGTTCATTTAATAAATATAAACAGGGGGAACGGGGGTTCTAATGCCCCTCCCCTTAATTTATATAAATGGGTTTTTCAAGCAGAATTGTCAGATTTCGTTCAAATCTCTGAATAGTTTTGGAAGTTTAATGGTTAAGTATAAAAGAGGGGGATAACTCCTCTTAAATTATACAAATGCTAAATGAGTTTTTATTAAGAATTATCCGATTTGCTCTGAATTCTGGATATAGATTTTTTATATGATAAAGCATGTCCTTGATAGTTTATGAGGTTCAATGATTAAGTATAAAAAAAGGGACAGGGGAGAGCTGTTTCCCCTTCTTAATTTCTTTTTCGAACGGAATTAACCCTTGAAAATATAAGGCTGTAATGTATAGTTAGTATGCGTAGCCTGTGAGCTCAATGCCATCAGTTTAACTGGGCAGTATTCTTTTCATTCATTTTCTAACCATTTCATTGGATGTTCAAGAAAAGGCTTTTCCATCATCTGGATTTCTAACCCTTTGATTCTCTGTTACTGGCGATTCCCTTGGTTTTAGGTGTCAAACACGCTCCTACACAAAATAATGCTAGCGACTCCCCTGGGGGTCATTCCACGTCAAATGAGCAAAAATGTAAAAAAAGCCGTGGCTGCATAGAATCCGATTTTAATAAAATTTGAGGTACGTGTTCATTTCATATTCAAATGTATGTGTGCACAATATTTTCACGAAAAATTAATTATTTTATCAATTTTGGACATTTAAAGAACTTGTGATATAGAATGGCTTGCGGATAATCGTCGAAAGTTGCAAGTTTCAAGTTCTATATTTTGAAAACTATTTAACAAAAATGAAGTTTTTTTGTGATATTGAAAACTCTGGATATCAATCTTTATATTTATTAAGTAATAATAATTTGGTAATATCATAATTAATCAAAAATCGGTTGTAAATATTGAAATTTTGTAATTTTTTTAAAATTTTGAAATGTTATAAAAATCAAAGGACTTAAAAAACATCTCTGAAATTGATGCAAGATGTAGTACTATGTATGAAGATCGAATTCTAAAAGTTTCAAAGTTGTTATTTATTTCCTTCATCTTCAAAAAAACTTAGAAACTTTTAAAAAAATGACAAAATCATAATTATTCCTCTTATGTTACCTCAAAAAACAATTAAAGGACAACTCCTACATCAACAATATTACACGTACATAAGAATTAATAAGTCCATGACACACTAAAAAAGTTTCAATACTGCCTTTTTAATTTCTAACATAACAAAAATGGGTTCAAAAAACTAATATTTGAGACATTCTAAAGACAATCTTTCTTTGAAAACACGCGCTTTTTTGGAAATTTCTTGCTAAAATAGACGTATGCTGCCATCTATGTTTGTTAATTGAATTTAAGATTAAAATACAGTTATTTTAAGAAAAAAATAGTTTTTCTTCTATACAAATTTAAAATATTCTTGAGGCAAAAATAAACTGAAAGCAAGAATAAAACTCCGTATACTTAAAATATACACTTTTATCCGTAATATCAAAGAGTTTAAAACTTTTAAAAGCTTTTATTCGTCTCCAAAAAAATGAAAAAAATGTTGACTTTTTAATCAACAGGTTTCACTATTTATTTTTTTTCTCATAAAGGAATGAAAAAGGCATGAATTAAATTATAGATGTATTAAATATATTCAATTAGCTATAATGGCAAAAAAAATTGAATTTGGAATAAGTGTCCTTCATTTTAAAACATATAACTGAAATATTTTATTTTTTCCACGATTTGTTTTATTATTTATTTATTTTTAAATTATAAAATAAAAATACAATTACTAAATTATGCTAATCTGTTACTTATAGTTCATTCTTAAGTGTAAATAATTTTTATTACAATCTTTCCATTCCTACGGCAAATAATCAAACTTGAAATTTCAAGCATGTACACAAGACCTCGATTTCGTCTCAACTTTAATGTAATTTTTTATACTGAAATAAACTAGTCTGAACTCTACTACTTTGCGTTTCGTCGTAAATGATTGTGATCTAATTATATGATGATTTTCAATAAAATCTGTGACATGTCAGCCACACCTGATTTGCTCATTTGGTGTGGAATGACCCCTGGATAACATAGAGACACCTAGAATTTGAAGCAACTTTGACCCCTCAACACTAGAATTATACAATAAATATTACCGTTTTAAAATTGTGGTGGGAAAGTATGAAAATTTTAGCAACGGTGCGAACCCTGAAAGTTGAATCTTCCTATAAGTATAAAAATACCAGCACGATTAAATACCACGAGGAAGTATCTTAAAATCGATTAGTTACATGTAGGTGGTATTTATTAACATTTTAATAACATTTTTGATTGATAGTACTTTACCACGTAAAAAAGAAGTCAAAGAAAAACTCACCTCTGGAGAAATCTTCGTTATGTTTTTCGACGTCTTCTCCATTGTCTTGATCGATATCTTCAACGTCTTCCAAATCAATATAATCGTTCATTCGATGGAAATCCTCTAAAAAGAGCCATAAAGACTTTTTAAATTACAATGGAGAGTTTGAATTATTAGAATGTTTAAGTAATTTCAATTTTACAAGAAATACTAAAAGTATTTTATTGTTTTTTTTTCCGTAACTATTCATTAAACCAATAATTTTTGTCAGTCGCGGTTTGAGACACATTTCTTAAAGAACTAACACGGCTGTTTTTTTTTCGTATTTTATGCGTATTTTATGTTTATTGAGAATTTTCATTTATAAGTTTTGCAACACAATTTTAATTTAAAAAGGAACCCGGAATACAGAAATCTAAAAAAAAAAAAAAAAAAATCGTATTTTACCGATTTGTTTAGCCCCTTCGCAACGGGAGCTTTTTACGAATTTTTTAATGATTTGCCACCGGATTTTAAAAACAGAAATTTGTGCCATTCTAAATCGAGAAAATTTTCCGATTAAATAAGGCAAATTTCACAGTAAAATTTTACTGGTGGGAATAAACAAGGAATCTTAAGCCTTTTTGAGGCACGAATACGTGTTGCTCGTAAACCAAGTGGTTAAATAATCCTAAAACATTAAGTATAAAAGGACTTAAATTGCATGTAAATATAAAAACTGGACGAAATACATTTTTTTATATAGTACCCCTGTCTGTGGCTATTGCGCCTTTCCCCCGGTTTTACATGATTGTATTTCAGAACATGATTACTTTTAAAAGATTTCTTACAATTAAATTTATAAGTGTAAATTTGTACACTATATGGCCAAAGTTGACCGGATACTTGCGATTTTAGACTTTTTTTTTTAAATATCTAGAAAAATACCTGAAACTCGAAGTGTGTAAATAAAGTGTGTAAATAACGCTAAGTGTATAAGAGTACAGGCAATACATTTCCGCGAATATTTTTTTTCCGAAACACCATAGGGGATCGTCGACAAATTGCAAAAGAACAAATATCTTTTGGATAACCCTGTAAAAAATAATGTAGCCAAAGAGTTTAAATTGTAGATTATGATTATGTGGATTATAGTAATAAACAGTGTTCATTTTTATGTAGATATCATGTATGATCGTAGAAAAATTAAGGTTTTTGCAAAAACAATCCAATTTTTTTTTTGCTTAAAACTTTTAGGGTTCTTAATATAAAAAAGAATTATTTTCAGAAAATATGAAAAACAACATTGAACACAATACCCCGTAATCCGAATTAAAAAAATAGATATATATACCGTAATTTCGGGTGTATAAGCCGCGGATCAAACAATTCTTTTTAGACCCAGAAATCTTTTTTAGTGGTTGAAGACAAATATTTACGGCGATCTAACTAGTTATATTTGTTTCTTAAAAAATTCTGGGTCGAAAAAGAATTGTTTGATCTGCGGCTTATACACCCGAAATTACGGTATATATATTTAAATGAGCAGGTTTTCTAAAAAATGTTTCAAAGCGCATGCGTGAGTGCAAACAAAATATAATTTGCATAATGTGTTTGCTAAATATATAGAGCAACTTTTTTGAAAGTCTTAAACACATAGTTGGAAAATTCTGAAAATTGTCGTCGATAGAATAAGCTCATAATCCGTTGTCTCAAAATAAAGCAAAAAGATGAGATGCTGCATCCATATATCCATTGATTAGTGTCAATATGGAATACACAATGTACTACTAAATTTTGACACAGACCCTCATTTCTTTTCAGTTTCATTTTGGGAAAAACAGAATTTGAGCTTATGGCTATCTGTTTTTAGAATTTTCAAGCTATGTTTTTGAGACTTTTATAAAAGTTGCTCCATGTACTTAAATAATGCAATATGCAAATAAAATGTTGATAGCATTCACGCATGCGCAGTGCAAAAATATTTAGTAATCCTGCTCATTTTTCACACAATTTTTATTATTTTTATATTCTATTTTTTTTAATTCTGATTATATGTTTTTTTGTACAATGTTGTTTATCATATTTTCTGAAAAGAAAATTTTTTTATATTATGAACTCTGCAAATTATAGCCAAAAAACTTGCCAAATTTTGGAACTGTTTTTATAAAAATCTTAATTTCTCTACGAGTATACATGGTATCGAGATAAAAATGAACACAATTTATTACAATAAACCGCTTAATAGCAATGAATAGTTTGGAAGTTTTTTCTACAATAGTTTTGACAGGTTTAATCCATACCATTGAAGATATTTTAATGTAAAATATATTTACTCAGACTAATAATAAAACTTTTTTCTTTCCAAACATTATAATCTGTGCGATCAAATTTAGATAGAGTAGAAAAACAGTCAAAGTTAAATATTTTTAAAAAGTGATAATTTTCTTAATTATTTTCATGGATATGACTTTTTTTTTTCTTTAGAAAAATGTTGTATAAAACATTTTCAACTGCAAAGCATTTTTGTTTACACAGAGGGTCGTAATACATTTCAATACATTGTTTTTATAAGAATTGTGATATTCCCATAAAAATATTTTTGGTTAATTAATCTAGTTATTTTGTAAATATTTTCCAAAAAAAGCTATAACTACCGATATATTTAATCAGTTTAAATTAAAAAAAAAAAACATCTAAATTTCACATAATTATCCTTTAAAAATTCCAGTATTTCTTCGCATATTAAATAAAATAATTATTGAGACCAAGCAATTACTTGATAAATATATGTGCAGATAAAGGGTTATTTTCGTTGCTCTTGCGAGTAAATAAGTATTCATTTAGGATAATTTGAATTTTGATATTTTGGAGTTGGGCCACTATGATTCTCAGCCAGCTATATGTAAAAAGTACATACCAGGTAATAAATAATCATCTGAGACTGTCATTTCCATATCTTGAGCATAACTAAAACTAACACTACTGTCGTCTGAGTCCCTGTTTCCATACAGAACTGTGGCATGAAATTCAAAAAGCTCTTCACCTAAAAAAGAAAAAAAAAAGTTTTTATCTTCTCTTTAAGGTAAAGGAACATTTCTTATCATTGAAACTCAAAACAATGTGCTACTTTTCACATAGATGGGATGTATAACTAAATTATGTATATATAACTTATAACATAGAAATGTTATACAGAAAGAAATGGGACAGTTTAAGACAAAGCTTTATTATTATTATTATTTTACGAATTTATTTTCTTTTCAGTAGAATATGTTTAAAATATTAACTGTTGGTAACAAACTATTAAACACAACCTTATTAGCATTTAATTATCATATATTAATATTATTTAAACTATTAAATTTTGAAATATTAAAATTTGTTAATATTTTTTACATTATTAAACATTAAATATATATTCACTTTATTTAAATCATTAACCTCTTCCATTTCAAAGCTAAAATAACAATACAAATGCTTATTGGTTTTATCCAAACAAAACGACTTTGTAAATGACAGAAAAAATATCTTTTAACTAAGCTATGTGTAAAAAGTACAAATAAAGTACAAATTCCCTTAAAGCGTCAATTTAATAAGCATTAACCCAAATTAATGCAATCCCAAATTAAAAAACTTTAAATAAGTAAAAAATTGACAAATTACACCAAAAAATTATTGAGAAGATTTAAGTTAACCCTTTGAGCTCTGGTGGTTGAATTTTCTACCACTTAATTTTAATTTCGAAATGTCACAACGGCACCAGAATATTCGACTAAATTTATTTAAAAAAAGGTCTAATGCATTTTTTCTTTGCAAAATACCGGTGCCAATGCGAGATTTTGAATTTTGAAGAAATTTAACTACCAGAGCTCAAAGGGTTAAATACTTACGAAAATTTATCACTTCCTTGGTCACACTGTCTTTTGGACACTTTTAGGCATTATGTTAACTCGGATGACAATAACATTGATTTTTTAAGGGATTCAGCTTTTATGCAAGCATTTATTTGTTTTATTTCAACGCAAAAAAAAAAAAAAAAAAAAAAAAAAAAAAAAAAAAAAAAAAATCAGGTATTAAGAAGTGATGTGAAATTGTTAAAAAAAATCACACATTTCAGTTTTTATAATTAAAAGAACAGAGTCCCCGAATGGGGACCCAGGAACCGAAGGGGTTATACATTAAAATATTTAAAAATATTATTATTATTTAAATTAAAATAAATATTAATAAGTAATATCTCTTAAAAAATATAATTTTAGTATTTTAGCTTTACCTTTTAATAGAACCCCTCCAACAACTTTCATATATAAAATAAAACATTTTTATAAAACGAAATTTTTTTGCTTTTCTAGTTACTTTACCCGTTAGTTTTTCCACAAAATTGGATGGAACAAGGCCTTTTCTGCCATCTAAAAGCTCTCCATTAAAAAATCCATCCTGAAACAGACAATAACATATTTCTCATTAATTAATGGAAATATCAGTATTAACATTTTACAATAATATGTACCTTTAAGAGGACCGGAAAAGCTTTAAATGACTGAAGTTTGATCTTGAATTAGCAGTCTTTAATTAAATTTGTCTGTTATTATTTTTTGTATTTATTTAGTCATGTTTTATGTGTGCAGGTTTTTCAGTACAGCGCTAACAAAGTTTCAGGAGCGATAGAGTAGATCTAGATGATAGAAAATCACATAACAATGCATGGTCGGAAACGTTTTCTTGTCGCAGTAGTGATCATATAAAGCACAACAAATGAAAAACATGAACAAGCTGCTCAGTACAGCAAAAATCTGAGATAAAAGAACAAAAAAGACACAACGATCGTCAGCAAAGATAATCTTTGATATTAAGATCACGGGCGACGATATAGGGCTCACATCTCTGGCATATGTAAGATCTGTTCTCGGAAATACCGGGCGTATCCCGGACTTCTCCAGCAGCTGCCATAATGCGTGAAACAACATGCGTGCTCAGCACCCTCCAGCATTGTTCTGTCATTATTGCAGTACTAAATATAATAAATAAGTTTTCACACCTTTTTTCTTACTTTTAATAGATTCCTTTCTTGTGTTTTGTGACATCACTACCGCGCTAGTAAAACGTTTCCGACCATGCGTTGCCATGCGATTTCCACTCTTCTAGATTCTGTATCTCTCCTGAATCTCTGAAATGCTGTACTGAAACACCCTGGATAAATATAGTAGATTAATTTTAGCACATTTTTTCAACTCGCAAATAAATCATAATAATTGCAAATTTCGAAGTGGGGGGGGGGGGTGTCCGGGCCAGGTTTGGAACCAGATAGATATTGGCTGATAGCCAGATAGATATTGGTCAATTTTCATCCAACTAGACCATTCCGGGCCTCATTCATCCAACTTATCATTAACGATCACAGAATCAGGTCTCATATCGAATACGCTCAACAGAGTAAATCTAAGGTGGAAAAAGAATAATCGAAGAATAAACCTTCGATTTATTCTGTTGAGTTCAATTGACCATAAATTAATATTCAGATAGAGCTTGGTGCAATGCAATGGAATACAAAAATGAACAATATTAAAAACATTGAGCACTGACGACGGTATGCTAAATGCTACCGAAAGCGGTCTGCTGTCTATATACAATAGGGGAAGATGGGGATACTTGAGCCATTTTTTGAATTTTATTTTTTTTAAATTTTTTATATTTTTTTAGAATAAAATAAAATATTGCAAATGAAAATTTGATATTTTTCCTTCAACTAAAAACCACTTTCAATAAATTTTGAACTATTTTTCTATGCATAATAAATGTTTATTTTTTGTTTTGCATCATGGCTCAAGTATCCCCATGGCGGGGATACTTGAGCCATAGTGAAGGGATACTTGAGTCACTACGGAAAAATACCTACAAAAGTAATTTTTTTCGCTTTATTTTTGCACAAATATTTTACAGAATGATAAATTATGAAACGTAAAGTGTTTCAAAACCAATTAAGAAAACAAAGCTAGTAATACGATCATTTTTTGTCGTTAAAACTGGTTGTCGAAGGATAATTTGAACCTCAGTTATAACGACGGTAGAAACATCCTCAGTTCAGAGCCATTTAAATTTGGAATCTGCAATTCTTCTTGCAAATTTCATTTTCAAAATATTAAGCACTTATCCAACAAATATTTTTACAGTTTTCTTTCTGGCATATTTTATTAGTAACCAACCATCAATAGAAGGTTTTCTTTCACATCATCACCATCATTGACAAAATTTTCCTCTAATGATATTGTCGAACTCATGCTTTTAGTTTAGTAGCTGTCGGAATTTAAGCCAGATGTATCATTCTACTATTTCAAACACTTTTTTGATTTCACAGGAAAAGATTTTGTCTTCCTCTTTGGCTCCATGTAGGTAAGTTTGAACTGGGATTTTTGTTGCTTTTCTTGTTTTTGTGCGCTCTTTTTACCAATTTTTCTTCAATTTTCTTAGTTAAAAAAAAAGTTACAGCAACAGAGGTTACGATTTCAATATAAAATACTAATCTTAATATGTTATATTAAAAAATAAATATTTTATTATGATGGACCTAACTAATTAAAGTATTAGAGATTATAGCCTGTAAAACCGTTTTAAAAAGTTATTTTCCTTTAATGAAAATTAAATTGAAAACTATGTTTACATTTATCTAGACAGACTATTTTGTTCGAATTTTGGTCGTTTGTCAAATCGAACAAATCGAAAAATAAAATAGACATTTTCATTTAAAAAATATGCATTTTTAAACATTTTTAGGTCTTTATTTTTTTAAGAAAAAAAAAATAAAATGAAAAATTATTCTCCCTTTTCTCCAGAAAAATATCTATTAGTGAATATAAGGATGGAATTTTATTTTTTGTTTGTTTCACCCATGTTTAATTTCTAGTGAGGATGGTTAAGACATGGCTCAAGTATCCCCACTCTCATTGGCTCAAGTATCCCCACTATCACTATTTTTGTTTCCCAGAGTTTTACTAAATAAAGCATGCAGCAATTAGAACTATTTTAGACTCAAAATACAATTGAAATTATGCTTATTGAATGTATGTATATAGTTGCAACTTTAAACAAAACTTTGATTACAAAAAAACAAAAAAACCATGCACCCAAATATTTTTTTCAGATAGGGAAAAGACAACTATTAATCACTATACTTTCAAAATGGTACCAAGATGTGTGATTTCTTTTTTACATGTTCAGAACTATAAATATGTTATCATATTGGCAGTTTTAGAAAGAAAAATTAATCAACTGTAAAGATAATAGGGGTGGCTCAAGTATCCCCTATGCTCAAGTATCCCTACTCTCCCCTAATTGGTGCTTTTTAACGTTGTTCATTTTTATATTACCTCGATTGATCATAATCTAACTGAATGCTTGTGAGTGCCTCTATAAATGAACTATATAAGTAATTACCCCATTTTCAATTCACAATATGCCACCGTGTAAAACTACTTCATCAACATGCATCAATTATATAGTAATTTGAAGATATTTACTAGAATTAGAGGATTAGCAGACAACAAACAGAAAAATCATAAACACTGTTCAAATACGTTTATAAGTGTTAAAAAATAAGCATTTAATTGTTAATGTATGCACATTTTATGTCAAAATATTCATAATTAAAAAAGCTGATATTAAAAAATGAGAATCGATGTTTTGACCAATTCAAGGTGCTGTGTCCCTTTAAAAAAGTAAAAAAAAAAAAACATTTTTTTTTCCAAGAAAAAATACTATTTTAGAGCACTTGAAAAAATAAAGTTCGGTATATTAGTAATAAATTTAACACGTTTTTTTATTATGCCCAAATCCTTAAAATAGTTTTGTGGTGATTAAAGCAATATTCTACTATCAGTTGACTTTTATTATAGTTCTTTGTTCATTTATTTATTTTAAAGTATCAGTACCATGTTTAAATTTGACTCTATGAATGTTTCAGCTTTTAGGTGCGTTCGTAATTATGAAAATACGTAGCACCTACACTCGTCGTTCAATAGTCATCGTACTATAGTTGTTTTTTTGATATCGATATCATTTTTCATCCAATGAAAGAAGTCTATTTTTATATGTAGCCTGGTCTTTGTTTCAAAATGGGGCATTATCTTATTTTTAGTCTGTTATCTATTTTTATGAAAATACAAAGCTATTATTAAAATCACTAAATTATTATAAAATTATCTAATTCTAAAATATGGCATGCACCAACATTTGACTTTCCTATTTATCTTCATTTGCGTATGCATACACAATCACGGTTAAAGAAACCATATGTGAAGTAGACGATTTGATTTTGATTTGACATTGCTTTGAGGCCTATACCTGCTATGGCTGTTTCCTCGGTTGATCCATTATACGCAGAAACAGAGATAATACAGAACATTTTTTATTACACATATCCATTACATATTTTAATACACTACTACAAAGGGACAGCACACCATCCATGTCCGTACCCGGATTCGAACCAGGACCCCTCGGTGTGGCAGCACCTGCCGCTACTGACCAGGCCACTGGGGCGACATATGTGAAGTATATTTGAAATGAAGCTTGTGTTTGTAAATAAATAAAACAGAAAGAATGTTGTTCACTTGTTTTGTTGAAAAGAATTTCTATCTGCTCCTCCCACCCCTCCTCCCTTCAGGGCAAATGCAACAAGACTTTATTACTGCTGTTACAAAATACTTTTAAACAATAACTAATTCTTTTAAGTGTTATTTGAATAAAGCGATATTTTATTGATTTCTCTACATTTTAATCAATAAAGTATGCGAAATTTCTTTGTAACCAGTTTTATGTATTACTCCAAACAAAAGAGTTAAATTTTAAAAATACAAAAAAGCACTTTGATAACGATATCATTAAGGGGGGTGGGGTGGGGGGTTCGAATGCTGGTAACATATAATATCGGAAGAGGGGAAGGGAGTCCAAAATTACCAAAAAGTTGATAACATTATATTTGCACACCCTCTAACAAAAAAATATCCTTATTTCTTTATGAAACACATGGAACTCACTCAATATTTAAAATTTGGAAAATGAAAATTTTAAACTGGACGAATATCTATTATAATCGGACAAATATCTATATTTAAACTGGACAAATATCTATTATAATTATTTAATATGGTGAAATTATGCGTGCCACAAGTGTGTGCTGTTAGGAGATACACTTGGCAGTTTGGCTGGGTTGCCAGCTTGGCCTCTACTTTCAAATAAAAACTTCAAATTCACATCAGAAATTCTGAAAGAAAATTTTCACTTTAGGCAATCACGAAAAGTCTGTCATTAAGTGATCAAAACAAAACTATACAGAAGTTCTGGTGTGAACGTAAAATTTCGTATTTAAAAGATTTAAAAAAGAGGCCAAATCTGGCAACCCAGCAGTTTGGTTGCTTTCCGATGTGTGGTGTCAACCCTTTCCGGTACGGCAAAATCTGTACTAAAATGAGAAGTTATCGACTGACACCGGAATTCACAAACGAATTTTTTAAATATTTTGAATTCCTTAATTTAAGCTTTTATTATAAAAGCAAAAATCTACTAAAATATTACTGGTGCCCAAAGCAAGTTTAGAATTAAAATTAGGTATCCCAGACCGGGCACAGTGTGCCGGAAAGGGTTAAGGGGCTATTTTATGTTTTATGGTTCGTTGTGTTTATGACGGCCAATTAACAGGAAGGATATAGGCCCTAAGGGCGGGGGAATGCTCTCCGTGGGTGGTTCTTCTAAGGGAACCTAATCCGTATTTACGCAAGGAAATCAAAGGTTTGAAGAAAACCACTATCGATTTGTACGACGGGCGCGATTGTGTTCTAACCCAGCTCTTTCCGTATACTAGTTTGAGAGCAGAACCTCTCAATCACTGATGGGGCACTAAGGTTTAAAAAATAGCCATGTGCACAGTTTTATTTACATAGGCAAACCAAAAAGATTTCTTACATCATCAACGCGTTTTCGTATACTTAGAATCATACGAAACGGAGGATTTTTGTTAAAGTATTCTGGAAGGGCTGGAAAGTTTTCCATAAAGTATGCTCGACACATTATTTTTCTTTACTGTCGATGATAATTTTCCTCTTAAATATTTTAATAAATAATTTATTGTAATATACCCAACTCATTTAAGTTTCTTAGAAGGTAAGAAGTTGTTGCCCAATGGTTATAATCGCTGAAAATTTGAAAGATAAAAAAAAAAAAAAAAAAAAAAAAAGATAAGTTTAAATCGTACGCCGTATAAAAAGACAAATGTTTTTAATCACTGAAAATATGTCATAACCACAAACCAAAATACAGGGTGTTTATAAAGTCCCGTACTCATTTTGATGTTTAATAACTCATAAATAATAAAGATAGATTAAAATTAATAACATAAATGGTTAGATAGAATCATAAAGTTTCATGACTCTTGCCAATAAACTTCCACGTGTGCCCCTTTCGTCGCGCGGAGAATATCAAGTCGGTAGTCCATGGATACCGACATGCTTGCTGCTACCTGGCGTGAAATTGACGATCAACTTGATATTCTCCGTGCGACGAAGGGGGCACACGCGGAAGTTTATTGGCAAGGGTCATGAAACTTTTTGAGTCTATCTAACCATTTATGTTATTAATTTTAATCTATCTTTTTTATTCTATAAGTTATTAACCATCAAAATGGGTCCGGGACTTTATGAACACCCTGTATACAAGAATTTGTTCAGAGTTACCCGCTATCCTGAAAACCGTTCTTTATCTTTAGAAACATCAGAAGTCAAGTCTATTCGAAATTCATGGTACAAACTTTAAGAGTTGACACAGGACACTGTAAAAAAACATTTATTGTGTAGGAATGAATGGGTACAACAAAACACGTTGAGGTAGAAAAACTAAGTGAGGAAAATGGCCCTTTTTTAGTTTAAATTTCTCATTCGCATCAGAAAATTCCTATAGTATTCTTTTCCTTATTTAAGACAGACATTTCACGATTACGTAAAGAAAAAGTTCTTTGAAAAATTCTGGTGTGAAATCGAAATGTTTGAACTAAAAAAACGAAAAACTGGAAAATCTGCCAAATACAGGAAATACACGAATTTGCATTTCTTTTAATTTAAAAATTTTGATTTCATATTGGGAATTTTCAAAGAAGATTTTTTTTCTTTATATATTGATAAAATGTCTGTATTAAATAAAGAAAAGAAAAGTATAGGAATTTTGTGGTATGATTTAGAAGTTTTGAAAATCGGCCAAATTGAATCCCATCGTGTTTTTTACCACAACGCGCCACTTCAAATATCCCTTTGCAAAAAATGATAACGGTGTCTTGAACCAACCATTAAAGTTTGTATTATGAATTTAGAATCACCCTGTATATTTATCGAGATCTAAAGAAACATTTATAAAACCTGTGTTTCTTTCACTACCAGTTATTTTCGAAAACGTTTCCGAGTTGTTTTTATAGTGGATTAATCAGCTTGTTCAACAAGAGTTGTGGATTTTCCGAATGTTACTCATTCTCAAATAAACAATAAATTAATGTCATTAAAATTAATATTATTATTAACATAAGCATTTTTTGTTACTCTGTCATGTATGCCATCATTCCGTTAAGAAATTGAAAATGTTTAATTACAAATTGATTGCATTCTAAAAACCGATATTAGTGATTGAGAGAAATAATTAATATTTTTCAAGAACTAAATGACAACGTTCCGACAGCAAAAGAAATGTTCTTTTTGTAAGTTCTTCTTTAAAGTTCGAAACTGTATTGGTTGAGATTTCGCAAAGTAAATTTCATTCTATTGTATATAGGATGAAGAACATGTTTGTGTTAAATGGTACAGTTTACCTCATAATTGATCAAAAAATCGATTTTTCTTTTTAAATATTAAATGGAAGCTTATTTAATTATAAATATTTTGACACCCCATTTTTAGCCATACGGCAGATAGTCAGCTAGGTGAAAGATTTTGTGCCGTGACCAGGATTCGAACCTTAGCCATATGGCAATTATATCGCGAAATATTGTAAATTTTTTTAATACACCAGCTCAATTCCCGCACAAATATAAACTTTAACCGTCTTTTTCTCCATGCTCATATTTTCTCTATTTTCTCCTTTTAAAAATGTTAAGGTTTTTTTTTGAATTTGAGATTGAGTTTAAAAATTTGTTGTACAAATTTTTAATCATATATGTGATAAACCTGCCCATAGAATTAGCCTTTAGATTATTATTGTTTTAGTAAAAAAGTTTATTTAGTATTAGTTACTTAATTTACTTATTACTAACACAGTGGTTCCAAACCTATATTGGTACGCGACCTGTTTTGAAATAAAATATTTTTTTACGACCCACTTAATATGAAGGTGTATCTAATATTAGTATAGAAATTATTATATGACCTTTATAAGCTGTCTGAAATCTTATCCTACGAAAAAGACAAATTGAATAATAGATAAAGTAAAACAATAAAAAATGCATCTAATTATTATCAAAAGCCAACTTTACGATCAGTGAGATTTTTGATCCTGGTGTTTTTTGATGAGAGTATCTAAAATGTTAATTTTGGATATAGATGTTAATATCTAAAAGGTTATATTTAACCTTCTCGTAACGACTGCATGTCTGCTACCATATCTCATAACTAGGTCGAAACATAATACCCACTAACTGTTTAAGATAACATTATTTCCTCACAAAGTTTCAATTTAAGCTAATATCTTTTATGACTATTATAGTTTTGAAATATTTTATTTGTCATTTTTTTAAACAGATGAAGTAAAAGTTACACTTTGAAGGAAGACTTCGATTATTTGGCGACCCATAGGTTAGGATCCGCCGTACTAATTTAATTTATTATTTTTTACTTAACCCTTTGAGCTCTGGTGGGTAAATTTCTTCAAAATTCCAAATGTTACATTGGCACCAGTATTTTTCAGAGATAAAATTAGGTTTACGATGTACACGAAAAAATGAATTAAACCTTTTTCAAATAAATTTGGTTGAATATTCCGGTGCCACCGTGACATTTTAAAATTAAAATTAAGTGGTAGAAAATTCAACCAATCAGAGCTCAAAGGGTTAAAAAGATAAATTTATGTGCTTAATTTTGTATTTGCTGTTGCACGTTTACAGTTATGGAACTCTTTATTTTGAGTGTTCCTGTGAAAAAAATGATTGTTATATTCATTACCTCATCCATCTCACCATAGATTATCACATAATCTCCAGCATTTAACGCCAACTCTGCTTCAGGATTTTCATTCGGCGACTGTTTCAAGGGGTCATATGTATAGCGGGCGCAGTAAATGTTACAGCGGCCCCGACCAGGAAGTTCAATAAAATCAATAGAATCTAACATTTCTTCTTCCGTGAGAGCTCCTAGAAGGAAAAATAATCTTCACATTAATAACAGAAAACATAAACGCAAAAAAATTATGGATTTTGATAGTTATAGTTGCAACCAGTTCAAATATTCAGTTAACAGTTACAGTTTAATGTTAAAGCTTTCCTATTAAACAAGGCGAAAGTTTATAGGCTACTTTAGTCAAATGAAAAGACCAATTCGCTAATGCTAATCCTATGGAAGAAATTTATAAAGATATTTCGGTTGCATTTCAATATTTTTAAATGATTTTTTTTTTTTTTTTTTTGCGTTCGATAGCTGAGATTAATCCAAATGTTTTTTACTTTTTCAAATTTGGTTGCAGATATTTTTAATGAGGGTGCTTTCGATTTCCAAACCAATTCCGAAAATGAAAGCGCCCTCATTAAAAATATCTGTAAGCAAAATCAAAAAAGTAGAAAATGGCCTGCATACAGATCGATCTCAGCTGTTAAATAAATAAATAAATAAACAAATAAAATAAAGAAATCATTAAAAAAATTTTAATATGTAACTGAGATAAATTTATAAATTTCTTCCATAGGATTAGTATTAGCGAACTGGTCTTTTCATTTGAATGAAGTAGCCTATTAATAATATGGGAATTCAAAATCCGTAACCGTTGGTTCTGGTGAAAACAGTATACACATAATATGTTGGGGTATCGGAAACTTTCAATTACAGGTGAATTTTTTTAAATTCTATTAGCACCACTATTTTTAAAAATATATTTCATAGTATAATTTTCTAGCAAATGTTTTAACAGCGTATGTAAAATATATTTTACTAGCGGCCTTCGCCCGCTACGCTGGTCGGTTTATCTAAAGAAATCTTGAAGAAGTAGTTAGATAAGGTTCAGACATACATTAAAAAAAAAAAGCAAGTCGATCATTCAAAAAACGTTGGGAAATATCAAATATTTACTGTAATTTTTTAAGAAAAACAAAGTTTCGAAAAAAAAAATTAAATCGAAAAAAAAATTACACTGACATATTAATGCAAGGAAATTTTCCCAGAGAGAAAATTCGCCTTGAATACAATATTTCAAATTCTTTTAATTGCTTATAGGCGTTAATGCCAACATAGTGAAAAAAAATTCCATGCTGGGAATCGAACCCGGGCCATCAGTATGGCGCACTGACGTTCTACCGACTAAACCACATGGAACGACAGCCAGCTTGAAACTTTCTCATACTTAAGTAGACTGGCGAAAACATAACGATAGCGCGTTTTAAAATCGCACAGTGACATCTATTGGATTTTATATGTACTAAAAAACGTGAGCAGCGCACCTAATAGTTTCTTTTGTTTCTTTTTGTTACTTTTTTGTCTGTTGTCCGATTTTGATGAAACAAAGCCTATACACTGCCCGGGAGTGTGCATTCTTCATTAGTGAAAACCGCATAAAATCCATTCAGTAGTTACGAAGATAACCTCGAACAAACAGACAGACAGACAGACAGACAAAAAATTCAAAAAAATTTTTTTTGTGTTTCATTGGTTTTCTTTTATCGCCCTGTCTCCATTTTTGTCAATTATCTTCAATGTACAGACACACCGGGTCCTACTGTTTTATTATATGTATAGATTTTGTAAAAATGTTGTAAAGTAGCATTAACACTTTACAGTGCGGCGTGCCTAGAAAAGGACACCTAATTTTAGTTTTGCAGCACCAAAAATATTTTATTAAAATTTTCTTTTTATAACATACCTGAAAGTAAACAAGTTCCGACTTTCTAATAAAGTAAGCTTAAAAGCTTCACAGCAAACAGTCGTTAGATTGTAGATCAACCTCGTATATATATATAGTTTCGACGAGACTTTCATGTCCGTAGTAATAAATTTAATTGCATTAAAAATTTAATATTTTACGAAATAGTTCTGAAATACAGCTACACAAGTTCTATAAAGGACACTATTTTGGATTAAAAAAGCTTCAACAAGAAACCTTGTGAATAAAATTTATAGCTTCTTAACCCTTTCAGGGGCGATGGTATGTTTATGAAATCAATTAATTTTAATTACCAGATAACACAATGATGTAGAGTTTTTATTATAAAGTTTTTCACTCATTATATATGCGAAATATAGCTGTATTTGCTTTAAAACAAGTTCATTTGTAAATTCCAGTGTCTGTTATTCATTTTAACATTTTAGCAATGAGAGTTCTTAAAGGGTTGAAAATAAATGTTTTAGCACTTTAACTTAAGAAATGTGAAATATTATTCTTAAAATAACATAAATTCAAAAAAGTTTCTCAAAAAATATTTATTATAAAAAATAAATTTTTTATGTTTTATAAATAAAAGTGACTATAACTTTATTTGCTAACATTTTGGCTGACGAACAAGTATTTATATAAGTAAACACACGAAGTCCTTTCAGGAGAAAGTGTCTGAAAGTTATTTATCTCGTTCAGTAATTAAGCACAAAAATATGTTTAGATTTTTTTTTTTCGAAACTTAAATTACATTTTGATTTATATTTAAAATTTTTACAATAGCTTAAAAAATATAAATTCATTAAGATTTTTTTCACAGATTTCTTCTTCAAACTCAAAAAGTAATTTTAGATTTCACACATATAGATCTTGTGAAAGAAGCACATTTTCTATTCGAAAGAAAATTGAAAAATTTGTAATTCAAAAAACACCTACTCTTTTCAAATGCAACAGCAACATTATTGCAGTTTCTTTTTTCACTTTTGAACCTTTTGAATACATTTTGTTTGGATCATTTTGTGTGGGTGGTTTTGTTTGGTTCCCTATATATTTTGTTTGGGTGGTAGATTTTAAATCAACAGAAATAATATAAACCACAAAAATGAATTTCCAAAAAACGTATCCTACAAAATGAATGTATATATAAATATAAACATGACCCTATCTTCTTGTATCTCAAACATATGCATTATGGCGAGATTATTCGATTTATTTTACTTAAATTCATTGTTTTATTCTTACATATGATTTTTCCTACACTGCAAAAAACAATCTGTAACCCTACAGATGTAAAGTTGCCAAAATCTGTATGCTTACTAAAATCTGTGGACTGTACAAAGAAACTTGTAAATCTACAAAACTAATTTTTGTAAAAATTTTTTGTTTGTTATTGATTAAAGCGACTTTATTATTTTTTATCTAGTTTAAAACTTTTCTGCAATAAGAACTACAGTATCTACACTGTAAAAAAATCTGTAATGCTACCGATGTAAAGTTGCCAAAATCTGTATGCTTACTAAAATCTGTAGACTGCACAAAGAAATATGTAAATCTACAAAACTAATTTTTGTAAAAATTTGTTGTTTGTTATTGATCAAAGCGACTTTATTATTTTTCATCTTATTTAAAATTTTTCTGTAATAAGAACTATTGTATCTACACTGTAAAAAAAATCTGTGATCCCACAGATGTAAAGTTTCAAAATCTGTATGCTTACTAAAATCTGTAGTTTGTACAAAGAAAGATGTAAATCTACAAAAATAATTTTTGGAAAAATTTGTTGCTTGTTATTGATCAAAACGACTATTATTATTTTTTATCTCATTTAAAACTACACTGTAGAAAAAAATCTGTAATCCTAAAGATGTAAAGTTGACGAAATCTGTATGGTTACTAACATTTTATTTATACACTGTATAAGAAAAAATTTAAATTTACAAAACTAATTTTTGTAAAGTTACAGAAATCTGTAACTTTACAAACGAATCTATTAAAATTACAGTTATCTTATTAAAATTTTATCTGTAACGTGGATTGCAGTTACATTAAAAACTCCAGGAATCCCACTTTCCTTAGAAATTCTTAGTAAACTTCCAGAGTTTTTTGATTTTCAGTGCAAATCTGCACCTGTTACATAAATTTTTGCTTTTGCCGTTACATAAGAAGTTCTAGGAAACCAGTTTCTTAGAAAACTTTTAGTAACTTTACAGATTTTTTTTTTTTTTTTTTTTTTTTTTTTTTTTTTTTTTTTAACAGTGTAGTTATGAAACGACTCCAAACAAAAGCTGAAGCCTCTTTTAACAGAAAATATTCGAATTCAAAATGAAAAATGTATAGGAAAGTACAGAAATTTTGAAAATAAACTTTTATAAGCACTTAATAAGTTAATATTAAACCAACGGCAGCGTTTTATTAAATTCACAGAGGGTTTCGTTTAATATTTCTTTCAAAATAACTTATCCTTTAATTAATATTTTGAAATTGTTAATTTATAATTATTAAATTCTTACATTGTACTAATAAATTTAATTTAAAAGTAATTATAAAAGGAAGTTATTTAATTTAATCAAATTAAAAAAGCTCAAATCAAATTATCTATATTATAAAGGCCAAACGTATCTGTACGTAAGGAAAACGTCATTTTGCGAATGGCAACACTTTGAAATGCATTTTCGGTTTTGCAATTTTCACTACTGCAAATTTTAAAACTTCTTAATATTGCACACTTTCAATTTTTACACCGTCGTATAGGGAAAAAAGTATACTTTTTAATGCAACTTGTTTCAAAACTGCATTTTAATTTGTTTTCTAAGCATTAATTTTTTTTGTAGTTTTTAATACCATTTTCTAATTGTGGCAAAAGAAGTACTCCATTTCTATTAAAAGCAAAGGGAAAAAGGGAAAAAAATGTTACAGCACCTGCATGTTGCCATTTCTCATAAAAAGTGAAAAAAAAAATATTTAAATATGTGCTGTGACAAGAATATGATCTGTTATTAAGCCTGGTGAATTTTGGTTTCATTTGCAAAAAATTTCTTTTACACTTAGAAAAATAAAAATAGTTTAGTATCTGTTTCAACTAATAGCATCGAGACTTCAAGTTTTGAATCAAAATGATCAAATCAAAATGCCAATTTTTTTAAAAAAGGTAAACATAGATATGAAAGGTGCATAGGCAAATTTTGATAAGGTGAAAATGAGGTCAGTTTTAGATTTTACGGGAAAAAAATTCTATTATTGAGTCAAAGGGAAATAAATTTTGCTTTTTTTTCATTTTGAAATACTAACATATGAGACTTAATTGATAACTTTATCATAATAACAGATCTTTATTATATTTACTTCTTGCACGTACGATTAAAGTTTAATGTTAAGAATTTCTTCAACTGAGTTTTATAGAAATAGTACTTTGTTAATTTTAGGTTAAATATCATTTGTTTTAGCGTTAGAATTACAAATATAAGGTAAGTTTTTTATTGTAACTAATTTAATAGGTTTATTATAAATCAGTGAAGTAGTTCCTTCTTAAACATTTTCTTTCGTCGAAACTCGACGAGTTCAACCTTGTTTAAATAAAATACAAAATTTTAAGTTTTTTGAAAATCCGAAATTAAAAAAAAAATTACGGAAATATAATTAAAATTTTAAATTTCTTAAAGCAAAAAAAAAAAAAAAAAAAAAAAAAAAGGCTAAAATTAAATTTAATATGCTGAATCATTAATAAATCGCAAAAGTTTTTTAAATAAAAAGAAAATTGAATAAAAAAAATATCATGAATATCAGATGAACGAAGCCTAATAATATAAACCCTTGCACTGAAAAAAAATTAAAACCTCAAAAATGAGTAATTGATGTACTCATATCGAATTGAGTATGTTTGGGTCAAAAATGAACACATTGCTTTTTCAATTTTAAAACAGCATACGTTATCAAAAACAAACAAACGGTAATTTTGTACCCAGTATGGATTTATTTCATTCATGGCGGCATAAAAGATGCGTGTTAATGTAAATATTAAATTATGCACAGTATTTTAAAATAATTTTATAATATGAGTCAAATATTTCCAACTGAGCGAAAAATTGACCAGGCTGGGAATCGAACCCAGATACTTGGCTTACAAGGACAATGCTTTACCTGTTAAGCTACCTGGGCGATAGCCAGCTGGGATTTTCCGTTCAGATAACCTTATAGGTCATAAGATCTGGTCTGTCATTTAGAGAGCTCAACAGAATAGGCGTAGGACAGAAACGAATAAGGTTTTGTCAGATGAATCAAACCCTAAAACCACAACAGTTTTAAAAAGATCTTAGTCTTATCATCTATTTTAGCCATTGGAAAATCTTGCTTTACAATGAAAACCAAAGAATGCTAGTAAAGGTTTTTCGCGATTTCACAAAATTTTACATTCTGGATAAAGCTATTTTTGAAACCCCCTTCCTCAGATAAATATATAATTGCAAACAAACTCGAAAGCGTAAAAAGGTACCCAGCTAGAGATTAACATTAGCTATACAATGCAAAAAAGAAATTGTTTAAAAATATAGAAATGAAATTAGAAATGCGAAAACAACTTGCTATTGGTTTAACATTAGCTTGTAAGTGTCTTTTCGTGAATAGAGTAGGTTTTATACTACCGGGTATATATGAATGAAGCAATGTGTGCCAATCAGACGAGAAATTTCGATAACATACACTTCGAATTCTGCACCTGGCCTGAAATTAAATTCAAATATATTTTTTACGCCTTTTATTAACTAAATTGAATAAAATGTAAAATTTAGGATTATTTAACCGTTTGAACTCCGCGTCATTTTGAGTATGAGATACTTGCAACTCCATGTCATTACATTTTTTTTTTTTGCAAAATTTTTAAAATCACATTATGAATGAATAACATGAACGTGTACATGAATCACATAAAAATTACCAATTTTTATGAAGAAGTTTCCTACAAGTACACCGTTTAAAAAAAGCTCTGGCCAAAAAGGGCAAATTTTATTTTCCTTTTTTACAGATGCCAAAAACAAATTTCTCAACGAAAGATTATGTCGTCGCTTCAGCGACAACGAAGTTTTCGACTCTCCTTACTATATCGCCGCAGTGGCGACAAAGGAATTTTTAATTTACCTTATAATGTCGCCGCAGCGGCGACAATGGAGTGCAAAGGGTTAATAGAGTTTGCCACGTTCATTTCATGTTTATTGCATTTTGAGTCCGCAAATCTCCATCGGTTGACGGAATTTTGAAAAATTTACGGAGCATGTAAAATATAAGAGTTACCTAAAAAAAAGTCACATACCGGGTGTCCCAAAAAAAGACTGAAGTATTTTAAAACTCAATAATTTGCAAACGGTGACAGATATTAAAAATAATTCAGGAGGTTTATGCAGGATGTCAGGAGTTGTTATGCTGCGATTCCCAGTTTTACTTACAAATATGAGCGATAGATGGCGCTGAAAGCAATAACCGCTAAATCCAAATTTGATTTTTCTGCCTCTCTCTTCTCCCATGCAAAAAAACAGAGACAAAAATGTAGTGAAAAGATCCCGAAGTATCAAATATTGGGTCTGGAACAGCGCCAATAGCTGTCAGCGCCATCTATTGTTTGAAATTCGAACTAAAATCAAGAATGACTGTCAAAAAAACTCCTGACATCATACGCAACCCTCATGCAAAGATTTTTTTAATATCTGTCACCGTTTCAAAGTTATTGAATTTTAAAATCCATCAGTCATTTTGAGACACCCCGTACTTCATCTTTATATTATTTGTGAATTGCTCCGTTCAAAGTTAGGTCATCAAGTTTAGATCAGTAGTGTGAGCCAATTTCTACTTCGAACTGTTCTAAAACCTTCTTAAAAACACCATGAAATATACAAAATACGCTAGGCCTTTCGAAAGAACTGAGTCTTTCTTCGTCAGGCGCAAAAAAGACGTCCACCCACTATGAAATCTGAATCGTCACTCCACCACTTTTATAGAAAACGATTACTTCACCGTATTATGGAGCATTCTCATGAGTCAAAATAGAGATATTCTATAAAAGCGGGGGAGTGAAGATGAAGCAAAAGGGTCAAACTGTTTCACAGTGTACTGGACGGATGTCTTTTTTTCGCCTGACGAAGAAAGACTCAGTTCTTTCGAAATGCCTAGCGTATTTTGCATATTTCATGGTGTTTTTAAGAAGTTTCTACAACAGTGAAATAACATCGATATAACTGCCAATAATTATTAATTACAATGAAACACTTTGTAAAAATCACCATTAACCATTTCCGGCGCAGACAAATTCTGTTCGTAAAATAAGAAATTGTTGACTGACACCGGAATTTACAAAAGACTTTTTTAGAAATTAAAAATTCCCTGATTTGAGCTGTCACTGTAAAAGTAAAATTTTTCTAAAACATTATTGGTGCCGTTTGTAAGTTTGGAATTAAAATTAGGTTTTGCCGGGGTAGTAACACTGCGCCGGAAAGGGTTAAACGAAAATAGAAAATCAGGTCGCGTTTCGAGCTACAACAATTACAGCTCGTCATCAGCTAAACTAACACGTGTCAGTAAGGAGACAGAGTTAGAGATAAACAGAAAGAAAGAGGGTGGAGATTACAAAGAGTGCGACAGGGGGCGCTAGTTGAAATAACACAAGTGGAAGACAAAAGTGATGTCAAAATAATAAAAGAGAGAGAAAAGTGGAATTAAAAAAATTAACACCATTTGAAACTTTTTTCCCTTACCTTCTCCCGCTAGTCCAGCGCTTGAAAGGCGTTGGAGGAGAGCAGAAGGAATAAGAGCGTGGCCGGCTGGTACCAAGGCATGATGTAGTGATGCGGAAGAGGCTGATGCTGAAAGACCCTGGATCTGGGCAGGCGCTGATGGATCCCGTAGACTCCCTAGGGATGGACTAGGGGACGGCATCACACCATGATGTCCCAAGATACCATTGCTTGTCAGCATTGACGAGGATTTGGAAGTGAGCGATGTCGAATAGGATTCTAGCAAAAGAGTTTTTTCAATAACACTTTGAGTACAGTCAATCAGGGTAACTTTAATGATTTTTTATGATTTTTTTCCCTCAGCGTTAAAATACTGTATAGATACCAATTAAATCTCTAATTGCTAACATAATCTGTGTTTTTACTCTTTAATTATTAAAATCTAATTATTAGTTAGAAGTTATAAAAACTGCAAATTAGTAGCAAGTAGAATACAATAAAGTTACTAGTTCCAAAAAAGATCACTATTACATAAGAATATATATTAGTAATGTGTTTAGTAACAATAAGAAAAATATATATCTACAATTTTTAATAAA
Organism: Maratus speculifer; assembly: GCA_964019185.1. Classification (NCBI taxonomy): domain Eukaryota; kingdom Metazoa; phylum Arthropoda; class Arachnida; order Araneae; family Salticidae; genus Maratus; species Maratus speculifer. The sequence continues at coordinate 60,404,109 of OZ025299.1, read as the reverse complement.
TATAAAATCATCATTTAAAAAAAATAATTTTATAAATTAAAAATTGCAAAATACAAATAATTACAGTCAATCTGGGTAACAGCGTGCCAAATCAGTATAACTTTGCTCCATTCTGCCATGGTGGAATTTTGACGAATTATTTCCAAAGAGCTGCCAAACTCACACTAGTGCTTCTATCCATATTTTGAGACCAAAACTTTGCCGTTAACTCAAGTGATATAATAGATTTAAGCTTTTTTCTCTCTTGGCCCAAAGTCGCCCTGATAGGTCAAAATTACCCTGATTGACTGTATTTACTCAATACATATCTTATTCAGAATAGTGTTTCCTCTTCTCTGCAGGCTATGCAGGGTGTCCCAAAAATATTGAAATGCATTTTATCTTTAATCTCTATTAGATTCGTTTCCATTGTAAATTACAAAAATTTTCAAAAAAAGGTAGGAATTAAAATTATGTTGGTGAAACAATTCTGAAATTAACTTTCAAAAATGCAACATTTTGGTTTTTTATACGGCCTCAAAATCCCATAAATTATATTAAATTTTTTCCCATGATCTGACAATTACAACAACAGGTAAGAAAAATAATGCGTTATACATAGATTATGAAGCACTTTCCAACACTTCATGAAATTTTTAACAAAACTTCGTTAATTAGGGAAATAGGGGTATGTACCAAATACGTATTCAAATACTTTTGAATAGCCCTGTATTTGATCTGTCAGTTGATGTACATATTATAAAATGGGAAAATTTAGTTTAGCAAGAAAAAAGCTTAAAATTTCTTTTTGAGCAGTTTGTACTAATAAATGAAAAACGTACTTGAAAACTTTGTTCAGCCCTGTAGTTTACCTTGTACCTTTATTATACGTCAGTAAGAAGCTAAAATTCATTTTAAACTAAAACACTCTTAAAACAACTGAAATCACATTGTTATAAATTAGCATTCATAGGTGTCCATTTACACAATTCTTTGCGTAGCCCTGTATATCATTTTACCTATATTCTGAAAACATTTCTTTATAAACTGAATGCAGTTCAGCGTAAAAATGTATACCTTTTTTAAAAACCACCTTTAAGTAATTTCGCTAATACTCAGTAACGTTGGCGCGCTCTCTTGGATAGCCCTGTATGTATATCAACTATAGCATTTATACACACCATTATAATGTACAAAGAATAGTGATGAGCATATCATAATTAAAATGTATTACATCCATCCATCAGCCATCATCGGAAACATATACTGTCTGTCGGAAGGAATACACTTTTTGAAATCTTTTGTGTGTCCCGATAAATGCATAATGTCCTTCATATTATCTAAGACAGTATCGTGTAATTTATATTAAGCCTCAGTGACATATATCAATTTTGTTATATATGAAACTGTTTAATATATTTTTAAAATGTCGCACTCTATTCCCCCCCCCCCTTTACCATTATCCAATGGAATTCTTTTGTGTGGCCTTGTAAAGGAATAATAGCTATATTTTAACCGCATATTTAATAGAATGCATATTTTAGTGCACCTCTTAAATGCATGTGAATTTTAATATGTTTGACAGGGTGTAAAATCTTTAAAACACCTTTGAAACGATTTCTCCATAGGCCATAATGTAATGGAAAATTTTTGACTCTCCCTGTAAATAAACTAATCATGGTAGAAACTTAATTTTCAATAGGGTTCTTACTAGGATAAACGTCAATAACATACAAAAATTTCAATGCAATTCGAGTATATTTACAGGTGTTCGAGTGCGGACAGACAGATAGACTGACAAACGGACAGACGGACAGACAAACCGAATGCATAAGCACTTTTCAAACTTTTGGAAAGTGTTTTAAACGTTAAAATTCTTTTGAAATGATTTTCCCCATATTCCGTAATGTAATGGAAAACTTTTGACTGTCCCTGTAAATAAATTAATCATGGTAGAAACATCATTTTCAATAGGGTTCGTGCTAGGGTAAACCTAAATAACGTCCAAAAATTTCATGTCAATCCGAGTATATATACAAGAGTTAGAGCGCGGCCAGACGGCAGACAAACCGAATGCATAAGCACTTTTCAACTTTGTTGGAAAGTGCTAATAAAAAAGCAATCCTTCTACGGCAAAAAATTCATCGAGGTACAATACTTCGCGTTTATCGAAATATTGGAGGTATTTTTTAGGACCGAAAATATCAGAAATTCCATAAAATTGAAATTACCATAATTGAGCGAGTTTTGGTCGTAGTAGAGTGCAATGTTTAGTATTGTACTCGTCAAAGCGCAAAGAATATTTTTCTAAAAATAGTAATTAAAAAAAAATCTGAAACCAAAACAGAAAAAGTAAATAGTAGGCCGGTTGTGGATCGTCCTCAGCTATCTTGTGCAAAAAAATCATGTAAAAATATTAAAATTTGGGCGAAATATTTGAAAAGATATTCCCCATAGACTTTACATTATCATCCGAGTCTTTTTCTGTGCCAAGTATTGCGCCTGAATGAAAAGAACTGAAATCAAAATCGAAAAAATAAAAAATAGTCATATTGAAGATAGATTTCAGCTATCTTATGCAACAAATATCGTTTTAAAATAGTCAAATTTAAACGAGAAATTTGAAAGCAATTTGCTCATTGGTTTAGCATTACGAAGCGGGAGTTTTCAAGTCCGTGAAGAATCCCCTTAAGGCGCAACACTAGGCACAGAAAAAGACCCGGATGATAATGTAAAGTCTATGGGAGCGTTCTTTTTAAATATCTCGCTCAAATTTTAATATTTTTACATTTTTTTTTGCATTGGATAGCTGAGGACTATACAATTGGCTTAGCTTTTACTTTTTAGATTTTGCTTGAATATTTTATATATTATGATAGTTTCAATTTCAGAACCGGTTTAAACCGGTTTTGAAATGTAAAGTAATTTAAAAAAAATTGAAACCAAAATGAAAAAAGTAAAAACTAGACCGGTTGTAGATCGTCCCCAACAATCTTTTGCAAAAAAAATATGTAAAAATATTTAAATTTGTGCGAGATATTTGAAAGAATGCCCCCATAGACTTTACTTTATCATCCGGGTCTTTTTCTGTGCCTAGTGTTGCGCCTTAATTGCTATATTAGTTTAATCACCATTGTCTTTTACATTCCATAAGTATCACAACTAGGTTTAAAGTGCTTAAAGGTTTTTCGAACGCTCTGTGTAGATATGACACTCCTAAATCTAAATATGGTATAGGATTTGCTCCAACATTTTTCTAAGAAGCAGTTTTATAATAATAAAAAATAAGGAAGGGCTGCTACATTAATTTACAATGTTAGATAAAATACTAACACCTTAAATTCAAGTAATTTAATAAAATGGACAATGATAGGATCGTTTTTCAGGATGCTAAAAAGAAAAAAAAAACTTTCAAGTCAAGAAATAACGACCTCAGAAGCCAAGGGGTACTAGTGACAAAAGTTCGATTTGGAATAAATTTAGTTTAATGATAACTGACGTTAAATTTTAATGTAGGGCGTTCTTTTCAAATGTTTCGCCCAAATTTTAATATTTTACATGATTTTTTTTTGCATAGGATGGCTGAGGACGATCGACAACCGGCCTAGTTTTTACTTTTTATACTTTAAAAAATACTTTAACTTTCGAAACCGGTTCTGAAATTGAAACTATCGTAATATAAAAAATATATAAGCAAAATCGAAAAAGTAAAAACTAGGCCGGTTGTGGATCGACCTCAGCTATCTTGAGAAAAAAAAAAAAAAAAATTGAGCGAGATATTTGAAAAGGACGCTCCCATAAACTTTACATTATCATCCGGGTCTTTTCCCGTGCTTAGTGTGGGGCCTTAGCATTAATAATAACTGACTGAATTGAAATAGGAAACTGGGACTTGTTTCCTTGTGGTCTTCGAACTCTTATTTCAATAATTTTAGAATGAACTCTTATTTGAATTCTTATTTTGAACTCTTATATTGAACTATTATTTCAATAACTAAAAAAAATAGAGTAATTTTTTTTTAATTTAAATTCAATCAATATTGATTATTAAATCAAGTAAAACACTTTGCAAATTCACCATAAAACGAAAATAAAGTAGGACGCGTTTCGAGCTACAACAATAACAGCTCGTCATCAGCTAAACCAACACGTGTCCGTAAGGGCTAGGAATCGAAACATTACGGACACGTGTTGGTTTAGCTGATGACGAGCTGTTATTGTTGTAGCTCGAAGCGCGTCCTACTTTATTTTTATTTTATGGTCATTTAACAAAATGTTTCACTTGATTTATTAATTGTCACCAGTGTTCACGGTGTTTTTTCACAATATGGATTTTTCGCAAAAGAGGTTTATCTCTATAACACAGCATATAATTAGAAAATCAATTATATTTCTTTACATGAAAAAAAAAAAAAAAAAGCCTATTTCCAGGTCATCTGTGAACTTAGTTAATTTTTTTTCAATTTTGTCTCTTAAAACCCTTGGCTTTAATGGGGTCCTCAAATATCATTGATCATCATCATCAAGGAACTTTCATGAATTTAACGTTTTTTATTGTAATGGTGATGAACTAATGTTTTTATAAAGCATCTACAGACTTTTAAATGTTTCTTAAGGCGCAACTCTAGGCACAGAAAAAGACCCGGATGATAATGTAAAGTCTATGGGGACGTTCTTTTCAAATATTTCGCCCAAATTTTAATATTTTTACGTATTTTTTTTGCACAAGATAGCTGAGGACGATACACAGCCGGTCTAGATTTTACTTTTTCAGTTTTAGTTTCAGACTTTTTTTTAAAAATTACTTTAATTTTCGAAACCGGTTTAAACCGGTTCTAAAATTTAAACTATTGTAATATCAAAATATAAAAGCAATATCGAAAAAGTAAAATCTAGGCCAATTGTGGATCGTCCTCAGCTATCTTGCGCAAAAAAATCATGTAAAAATATTAAAATTTGAGCGAGAATTTTAAAAGAACGCTCCCATAGACTTTACATTATCATCCGAGTCTTTTTCTGTGCCTGCGTGGGGCCTTTATGTGTTTTTATTGCGTATTTTATTAAAATGTCTGAATTTAAAATATTAGTTTTTCTATGATTAATTTTATCTGACTTAGTATGTTTACCTATTTGAAATGCCAGATAAAACTAAAAATATGAATAGACATTTTCACTATCTTAGTTGACAAATACATAAAACATATCACGAAAATCTATTTTGTTTGCTTTTGTCTCGTACAGTGTTATTTAGGTGTCTAGCCAGTATGCATTAAATTATTTCCATTTCCTTTGCAGCTGCATCCTGGCTAAAGTTTTATGAAGATTTCTTTATTTTGTTATTATAGACTTTATTCACGCAATTTTTCATTATATTCAAGTGCGACATAAAACAAGCCTCTATCTAAATCTAAAAAAATGGTATGTAATGCAATAATTTCTTTGTCATTAGTAACATAAAATCTAAAAGAATAATTGACTATTTTTACATTGTTGCCAAGCAGTGAAAATAAAGCATTACCATTGGAATTAAAAAATATTACAAACAAGAATTCAAATAGCAAAGTTGCCACAGGTGACTATTGTTTTAAATAAGATATAAAACGAACATCTTAAATAGATCTAAAAAATGCCACGTGGTCCACGGTAAATGGTTATTATTATTATTATTATTATTATTATTATTATTATTATTATTATTATTATTATTATTATTATTATTATTATTTATGCTATTAATTTCTGTATTGACTTTAGTAAACGGCAAATTTACCATCATTCACAGTGTTGCTAAATTAAAAAAAAAAAAAAATTATATTATTTACCACCAGGGCTCCCACATAGCCGCGAACTGAACACCAATATTTTTTTAACAGAGCCTTTCATGTCAGATTTCTACAGAATTTGCGCTAGAATTAACCCCTGAAGATGTTTTCTCGGCAATTTGCAAGAAAATTCTAAAAAGAAAATTTTTCTAAGAAAATTTTGATGTTCAGTTGGCGGACCATTTGGGAGCCCTGTACCACTTTTACGAATAGAAACATACACTTTATTTCTTAGCATAATATCTGACATCCTTTGTTGTTCCGATGTTCCTTTATTAAATAAAGGAACAGCTGCTATGCGAAAATGGCGATGGATTATTTTAATTTAAAAAAATACAACTAACAAATAAAAAAGAATAATGAGTAATTCAGATTGCTTAAATTGCGGCCAAAGATAAATTTTAAATTTTTTGGAGAAATTGCGTAAAGAAATATTAAAATGACATTAATTTCGATTTGAATAAAACTTGATTGAAATTTTGAAAATGAAGTAGAAATCCTGGCGTAATTGAGAACGACAATTTCTTTTTCCAAAGCTCCTACTTTTATTTTATTTTTATATTTGTATTGTTCTGCTGTTTCGTGTAAAAAGAAATATAAATTACCATTTTACTCCCTTTTCCACGTTTAGCAAATGAGTCAACGTTTATTTTCATTTTACATTAAAGAAATAATAAATCCAAAGTGTGCTAATATATTTAATGGAAATCTAGAAAACCCTTTAGAATATTTTTCTAGGCATGAATTTCATTATTTTTGGCCGCGTTCTTTTTGCAATCATAAGTTAATGTTATTTGCTTATTATGCAGATGTCAAAATTATTAACTTTACATTTCATTAAGTTCATATCATTTATCTACACCAGTAATCGATACTTTACAAATTTTTGCATTGATTTTAGCAATTCCAACCATATTCTATTCCAACGGATCATTCCATTTATTTAACTTAATTGATATTAGTTTTGTGTTAAAAGTAAAATGGGCCTGTCTTTTCGGTTGACACATTTCAATGCGGTCAACGGTTATTATTATTACTATTATTATTATTATTATTATTATTATTATTATTTCGGTTTGGAGATTTCAATGCGGTTAATTGTTATTATTATTATTATTATTATTATTATTATTATTATTATTATTATTATTATTATATCGGTTGAGAGTTTTCAACGCGGTTAAATATTATTATTATTATTATTATTATTATTATTATTATTATTATTATTATTATTATTATTATTATTATTATTATTAATATTATTATTATTATTATTATATAAATTTTTTGAAAAGCACAGATTTCTATAAATTTTTTCACTGACATTAAAAATCAGCAGTTTTTGCATTCGTAACAGTGTTGCTTATTCAGCAAAAATAATTCATATTATCTACACTTTTGCGAATAGAAACATTCATTTTATTTCTTAGCAGCATGTCTGAAATTAAATAAAGGAACAATTGCTATTCGAAAATGGCAAAGATTTCTTTTAATTTAAAAATACAACTATCAAACAAAACGAATAATGAGTAATTCAAACTGCTGAAATTGTGGACATAAATAGATTTTTATTTTTTTCTTCAGAAATTATGTAATGATATATTAAAATGAAATTAATTTCGAATCGAGTAACATTTGATTGAAATTTTGAAAAGGAAGTGGTAATTTTTGCGTAATTGAAAGCGACAATTTTTTTCCCCACTGCTCCTATTTTTATTCTATTTTTATTTTTGCTTTGTTCTGCTGTTTCATGTAAAATGAAAATATAAATCATCATTTTACTTCTTTTTCCACGTTTAGCAATTATGTCACCGTTTATTTTTATTTTACATTGCAGAAATAATAAATCCAAATTGTACTAATATTTTTAATGAAAATTGTTAAAACCCTTTAGAATAATTTTCTAGGAATGAATTTCATTATTTTTGGCTGCATTCATTTTGCAATCATAAGTAAATGTTATGTGCTTATTGTGCATATGTCAAAAACATTAACTTTACATTTCATTAAGTACAAATCATTTATCTACACCAGTAATCGATACTTTACAAATTTTTTCGTCGACTTCAGCAATTCCAAGCATATTCTATTGCAACGGATCATTCCATTTATTTAACTTAATTGATATTAGATTTGTGTTAAAAGTAAAATGGGCCTGTCTTGATAGATTTCAATGCGGTCAACGGTTATTATTATTATTATTATTATTATTATTATTATTATTATTATTATTATTATTATTATTATTATTATTATTATTATTCTGCTATAAATTTTTAATAAGTGGTTGCAAAAAATTTAAAGCAAAGTTTGCTATTAATTTTTGCATTGACTTTAGTAAACGGCAATTTTAGCATCACTCAACATCATCATAACAGTGTTGCTAATTTAGCAAAAATAATTCATATTATCTACCACTTTTGCGAATAGAAACATTCGCTTTATTTCTTAGCAGTATGTCTGACATTAAATAAAGTAACAACTGCTATGCGAAAATTGCGAAGAATTTTTTTAATTTAAAAAATACAACTAACAAATAAAAAAGAATAATGAGTCATTGAGACTGCTTAAATTGCGGACATAAATACATTTTTAATTTTTTTCAGAAATTGCGTAAAGAAATATTAAAATGAGGTTAATTTCGATTCGAATAAAACTTGATTGAAATTTTGAAAAGGAAGTAGAAATCCTGGCGTAATTGAGAACGACAATTTTTTTCCCACGACTCCTACTTTTAATCTATTTTTATATTTTTATTGTTCTGTTGTTTCGTGTAAAAAGAAATAAAAATTGTCATTTTACTCCCTTTTCCACGTTTAACAAATGAGTCACCGTTTATTTTCATTTTACATTAAAGAAATAATAAATCCATAGTGTGCTAATATTATTTAATGGAAATTTAGAAAACCACTTAGAATATTTTTCTAGGCATGAATTTAATTATTTTTGGATGCGTTCTTTTTGCAATCATAAGTTAATGTTATGTGCTTATGATTCATAGGTCAAAGTTATTAACTTTACCTTTCATTAAGTTCAAATCATTTATCTACACCAGTAATCGATACTTTATAAATTTTTGCATTGACTTTAGCAATTCCAAGCACATTTTATTGCAACGGATTATTCCATTTATTTAACTTAATTGATATTAAATAAAGGAAAAATTGCTATGCGAAAATGGCGATGGATTTTTTTAATTTAAAAAACACAACAAAGAAATAAAAAAGAAAAATGAGTCATTGAGAGTGCTTAAATTACGGATATAAATACATTTTTAATTTTTTTCAAAAATTGCATTAAGAAATATTAAAATGAAATTAATTTCGATTCGAGTAACACCTGATTGAAATTTTGAAAAGGAAGTGGGAATTGAAATATTATTGAGAGCGACATTTTTTTTTTCTCCACTGCTACTATTTTTATTCTCTTTTCATTTTTGCATTTTTCTGCTGTTTCAAGTAAAATGAAAATATAAATTATCATTTTACTTCTTTTTCCACGTTTAGCAATTAAGTCACCGTTTATTTTCATTTTACATTACAGAAATAATAAATCCAATTTGTACTAATATTTTTAATGAAAATTGAGAGAATCACTTAGAATAATTATCTAGGAATTAATTTCATTATTTTCGGCTGCGTTCTTTTTGCAATCATTAGTTAATGTTATGTGCTTATTATGCATATGTCAAAGTTAGTAACATTACATTTCATTAAGTTCAAATCATTTATCTAAACGAATAATCGATACTTTATATATTTCTACATTGATTTTAGCAATTTCAAGCATAAACTTTTGCAACGGATCATTCATTTATTTAATTTAACTAATATTAGTTTTGTGTTAAAACGAAAATGGGCCTGTGCCCTCATACCATGCATGGTCACAGTGACGTCAGAATGTCGTCACTGTGAGTCACTGTGGTCATATCACATTTGGGACCAAAATTCCACCACTCAGTGACTAACATTGTGACTGAGATGTGAAATTCTTAAAAAAACTTTAGAAAATTAAAAAAATTCTTCAAAACATGTTATTTACTATAAAAAGCACTTTTGTCTCAATGTCGCTTTTGTCACAGTTTCGTCATGATGTTAATGTCAAAGTAGTCACAAACGACACATTTTTAACAAATTTTTCACACCGTGATTTCTCAAAGTGGTCACAAAGTGACGTCACAAAAGAGCTCTAAAACGGCCATAACGACTTAACATTTCAGTCACTGTGACTTCACATCAACGTCACGTGATGTCACATTGACAACCGATGGTCACAAAGTCACAGTGTGACTTCACAACGACGTCACAGTGACGTCACCATGCCTTACGGGTATTTTCGGTTGGCAGATTTCAATGCAGTCAACGGTTATTATTATTATCATTATTATTATTATTATTATTATTATTATTCTATAAATTTTTTGCAAGTGGTTGTAAAAAATTTAAATCATAGGTTGCTATAAATTTTGGCATTGATTTTAGTAAAAGGCAGTTTTTGCATAACTAACAGTGTTGCTAATTTAGCAAAAACAATTCATATTAACTACCACCTTTGCGAATCGAAACATTCACTTTATTTCCTAACAGAATATCCGACATTAAATAAAGCAACAATTGCTATACGAAAATGGCGATGGATTTTTTTTTAATTTAAAAAATGCAACTATCAAATAAAAAGAATAATGAGTTACTGAGTCTGCTTAAATTGCGGACATAAATACATTTTTTTTCAGAAATTCTATAAAGATATATTAAAATGAAATTAATTTCGATTCGAGTAACATTTGATTGAAATTTTGAAAAGGAAGTGGGAATTTTTGCGTAATTGAGAGCGACAACTTTTTTCCCACTGCTTCTATTTTTATTCTATTTTTATATTTGCATTATTCAGCTGTTTCATGTAAAAGGGAAAGATAAATTATCATGTTACTTCTTTTTCCACGTTTAGCAATTAAGTCACCATTTATTTCCATTTTGCATTATAGAAAAAATAAATAAATTTGTACTAATATTTTTAATGAAAATTGAGAAAAACACTTAGAATAATTTTCTAGGGAAGAATTTCATTATTTTTGGCTGCGTTCTTTTTGTAATCATATCGTTGTGTTATTAACTTTACATATTATTGAGTTCAAATCATTTATCTACACCACCAATCGATACTTTATAAATTTTTGCATTGACTTTAGTAAAAGGCAATTTTAGCGTCATAAACAGTGTTGTTAATTCATTAAAATCAGTTCATATTACCTACTAATTTTGCGAATAGCAATATTAACTATATTTAATAACTGAAAATATACAGTTTGTTAAATTCATCATAAAATAAAAATCAATGCAGGATGCGTTTCGAGGAAAAACAGTACAGCTCGTCATCACATGAAGCAGACATGCGTACGTAAGAGCACAAGGTCAAAGAATAAAGGACACAAGGTTTTTTTTTTTAACCTTGTGCCCACTGACAATCCCGTGCTCACTAAGCTAATTCACTAATTCACTAAGCTCCAGGTTTCACTGCAATACAAGCAATATTTAAAATAATATAATTGTATTAATTTAAATTGTATTAATTGTATTAATAATATATTTAGTAATAGATTTTTAATTCATTGAACAGTAATTAACGCTTTCAAGGGTAACATTCATATTCACTTTTAAAAATTTTTATATCATTTTAAAAGGATCGTCTTTTTCTAGCATTTAAAACAAAATGTGGAGAAAACAACATTACAATTTTACCCTTTTGCAAGACTGTCAGAGGGTTACGGACACGTGTCTGCTTCAGCTGACGACGAGGTGTATAGTTTTAGCTCGAAACTCGTCCTGCATTGTACAAGCTCTCAGGCTTTGATAGCTCACAGGCTATCAAAGCTTGAGAGCTTGTGTGCCCGCCCGTTCTGTATGTGTATACGTAACTAATGATAAAAATTATGGTGAATGTAACAAAGCGCATTATTTCAATTATTATTTATCACCAGTTTATTTTGTGTTTTTTTGCCTTTCACTTTATTTGTTAGCAATGTCTGGCATATTAATGTCTGGCATTAAATAAAGCAACAATTAATATGAGAAAATGGTGATAGATTTTTTTAAATTTAAAAAATACGTGCTGAATTGGCAACGCTGATTATAAGCCTACCATAATTTATCCTAATTAAAATCTCACTTTATTACGGTAAGTACATTACATTACTTCTTTAAATAATATTTTGTTTAGCCATACTGAACTTTTATAAAACAATCATACACCTTTATTTTTTAGTTGAGTTTCTGGAATTTGTAAACGTCGACAATTAACTTTTAAACGAGTAGAAACTGTAACGAAGATTAATTTCAATTGAGAAATCATTATGGACGGAAAAGTTTAGTGGAAGATGTTATATCGCATTAAATTCAAAAATTGTTATATTATACCGTAACTGTAAATTAATAAGATTCAATTAAAACAGAACATATGAGAGATTTCTTTAAATCTACATTAATAAAAAATGAAAGTTTTTTCAGCCTCTGGTGTGTGTGCTAGTAAATAATATGCACATAGAGTTCTGAATATTTGAATGATGATAGCCCAAGTCAGGTCTTAATGCATCCTAGGCTCGGATTTGGCATTTTTGATAATTAGCCAAGATATTAATTAAACCCATTAATTTAAAAAAGGCAAAAAAAAAAAAAAAAAAAAAAAAAAAAAAAAAAAAAAAGAACCGCTGCCAGTGGGTGTGAAACTCCGTAGCCCCGAAAAACTGCGAAGATATTGTTACATTTCGCATCTGTTACTTTTAAAAATCAAAATTTGTTCTAAAATACGAATTTTGACATTTTCAATATTTTTTTCAAAAATGTTCGATTTTGTGGAGATTTTCTCCCATTTTTATGTTTCCGTACTTAAAAAGTGAAAACAAAACCATTATACGATCACTCTTGTGTGTGTCTGCATATCTTTTTATCTGTCTGTCTTTTTGTAAAAAGACATTTTACTCGTAAACTATGAAACGTGGAAAGTTCAAATTGGGGGCAGCAATAAAGACAATTGACCCACATATTTACAGACGGTTAAACATTCACAAATATATTTATGAAAAATGTAGATGGGATTATTAAATTATTTGGGGAAAAATTTTTCCTTTGTACATCGCGTGAAAACTTTTGTACGCTGAACTCACAAATACATTTCTTTTAACTTTAGGTATTATGTTTTCGGCGATATCGTCGAAAATGTAATGCAAAAATATGCCCCACATCTAATTCCGAATGTACTGAAACTATATATATATATATGTATAAATAGAGCTAGTAGAAGTTATTTTAAACCTTGCAGGAAAACTATAGCAATTACTTTAGATCACATAGTTTTTGAGAAAAGCACATTTTCTGTTATACACAAATTCTGATTAGTGGGCATTCAGCAAAGGTGTTGAGGAGCGTTGGAGATAGCTATCGTTACAGAAGTACAAAAGCATTGTTGGTAATGATTTTTGAAAAAAATCATCGGTAATTAGTCTAGATATCAACCGTTAAAGGCACGGACGGTTTGGATATACATAAGGAAGGAGAGTGCTCTGCATACTATCTGCTTTTAAAGCATAGATAGCAACTTTTAATTATGTACTAGTTTAATGCAATACCTGTAGCAGTGTAAAAGAAATAAACTTCCTACTGTTGGAAACAGACTAATTTAATTAGAATTAGCCACATAAATCAGGATTCGTACGCACAAGGAATTAAAATTATATTAGCTACTTTAGTATGAGGATTTTTGTTAATGTATTATTTGGAGTATTTAATGCTAAACGTTCCTTACTTCGGGTATGGCGACCACTACGTTACGAAATTTCTGGTATTACAATGTCTAGTTTTTTAATTGTGCGTACGAACGCTGCATAAAAAGTATGAATTTCACGACTAGTTTGCATTGAGTGGCTCTCTCATTACGATACTTGTGTTTTTGAATGGTAATTAAAAACGTATCTCGAAAAACGCGTCATGGACAAAGGCGACTTTGCAAATTCACCAGCTCTTTTCAACAAAAGCTCCTTTAACTCAATTCCAAGTTTAAACTTTGAGCAAGGGCTTTGTGTTAGCTATATTGTAAAAAGAAAAGATTATTATTGCGCTGACTTCAGTTTTATAAAATGCCAAATGAAGTTTAAGGGCCATTATTTTGATATTCAGACAAAAAAGTGATATTTTGAAAGTTATATTTTTTTGATATTGAAGTAGATCATATTTAATGAAGGCCTGAAAAAATTTCTTCTTTCATTCAGAAAATGTCAAAGCTTATTGTCATGAATGCTTTTTTTTAATGAAAAAATAAATGCGAGGATGGTTGGAGTACTATGTCTCTGCCAAGCAACAACATCCCAAAATTCTTTTGGCATAACCTGTTGCATAACCTCAGTATAATACTAATTGCTTATTAAAACTTTTTTGTTTTCATGGGGCATGGTTGTTTACATTGTTATGTTGCAACAAAATGCAATCAAAATGACGTTTTTGTCATAGATTTTTGGTATAGAATATGAAAGTGTACTACAAGAAAAGGCTAAATAATATAGAGCTGTAACGGTATATTGTTTCTGTTAGCAAATCTAATCTGTTAAATATTAAAAAATTTCAAAATCTGCCACATTTAAAATAGTCTTATTTCAAAACACAGTCACACAGTTGAGTAAAACGAAATATATCATTCAGTAGTTGAATATATATGTACAAAAACATGGAGAAGAAAAAGAAGCGGGGTCTTATGATATTTTTGAGGAAAAAATGAGAAACGTTGCAAAAAACAACAACAACAACAACAACAAAAAACAATGTCAAAGATCACATTTTTCCCCTATCAGAAAATGAAACATCCCATTTCTCTTTCGGAAGGGAAACAAAAAGTGATACTCCATTTTAACATAGGAGTAAATCATAGAAAAACGAGAGAGAAATGGCGATTTTTAATTTTCTGATAGGGAAGAAGTGTAATCTTTCGACACTGATTGTTTGTAAAATTTGCCATTTTTTTACTATATATAATGAGACTCCACTTCTTTTTGTTTTCCATGCTTTTGTACATATGTTCAACTACTGCATGATGTATTTTGTTTTATTCAACTGTGATTCTTTTTTCAGGTAAGACTAATTTAAATGTGCCAGATTTTGAAACTTTTGAATAGAAAACAGATTATATCTGCTAACACCAACAATATCTCGGTACAATTCTATATTATTTAGCTTGTCCTAGTAGTACACTTTCATATTCTACAACAAAAAGTTTTTGATACTATTGCTTAAATAAGTGCGGAAAACGGACAACAACGAAAAACGTCATTTTGATTGTATTTTGGGGCAACATAACAATGTAAATTAACAAAGCCCCATGAAAATAAATAAACAGTAATAAGCAGTATGTGTTATACTAACAGGTTATGGGAAAAGAATCTTGGAATGTTGTTTCTTTCCAGAGATATAGCACACCAAACATATTGGCTTTTCACTTTTCATAAAAAAATGGCATTCACAACCTTGAACTTTGACATTTCTATAGGAAAGAGGAAATTTTTTCAAGGCTTCAAAATTGCACATTATTCCTTAAATATTATATACTTCCACGTAAAAAAAAATCAAGCATATAAAAAAAATAATTATCGCACTTTGTCTGATTTTCAAAATACCGTAATTTCCTGCGTATAATCCGCGGATCAAACAATTCTTTTTTGACCCAGAAACTTTACTTTGTAATTGAAGCCAATTATTTATAGCGATCTAAAAAGTTATATTTTATTTAATAAAATTTCGGGTCGAAAAATCATTGTTTGATCCGCGGATTATACGCAGGAAATTACGGTAATGGCTCTTAAATGTGCATTACTTTCATTCTTAGTATCAAATTAAGTTCCTTAGAAATAGATAAAAATACGATAAAAAAAAGGTTATACAGAAAAACAATATTTGGATGTTATTTAGACTTCATATTTCATTGAACTTTTATGGTATACTTATTCATATTTTTTTTAGTATATACAGATATAACCGACTCTATATTATTTTGTTTTCTACAAAGTCTTATTATTCTTTTAGCAATGATTTTCCTTTAATATTACAATTCCTTTAATAATTTCTTTAATGATATTTCGCGACGAAATCACTTTGCTTAATTTTTAACTGTTTACCACCAGTTTTTCAAAACAGAAAATTTTCTGCAGTTGAATTTCGAAAATGACGTGGAATTGCTAACAAAAAAGATCCAATGCTGTCTGAAACACGAGGCTTCAGAATTGAAAATAACAAAAAGCGCTCAAGTCTACATTAGTTATACTGAGGTTCGATATACCAAATTGCTATATAAAAACATCTGAGCCATATGCAGTTGGAGTAAATTAAGTTCTAGAAAGTGTTTAGGGCATCTTGTGGAAGTCCCATTAGTTCTATAAGGAGAGAATTCTTACGCGGAATAATTAAAATTATCATAGCCATAACTCCGTGAATTACAGCTTTCGAGAAAATTCAAAATGATTTGTATCATCAATTGCATTTCATCAATCGCAGTTGATGAAATTGATGAAACTTCTCGTGCTTAAAAAAAAAAAGAAGCTTCATTGAAAACATTCCAATTATTTTTTACACACACATGGTATTGTGTTGTTATGGCTATGTGCTTATTTCTGGACATATCCAAACATATTTTTGTGTGTCGTGAAATTGTTAACAAAACAGTACTGTAAGAAACACGCTGTAAGAAACAATCATGTAAGAAACACGAAGCTTCAGAACTGAAAGTAAAAACAACAACAAAAAAAATCAACAATAGTTATACTGAGGTTTGATATACCAAATTGCTACATAAAATAATCTATAACCTATAAATGAGTATCAAAAGCTTTGTCACATTTCATTCTGCAGATTTTCGTTTCCAACGACTATTAACTTACGTAATACACTTTTGCCTTTTTTCTCCAAAACTATGGTTCATAAAAGAAGGTTTTTGATTATTTTCGTCTATGCTTAGAGTGAGAATTCTCGTTCCGTAGGATATGTGCAGTTTTAACGGGACACTCTGTAAATTTATCCAAATCTTTCTTCTTAGGACATACTCAGGGATCGCATTTTCCCTCAAACTTTCACACTTTTCTACCACAAATTTAAAACGAAATTATTTATCGTAAAATTTCACTGTAGATGTTAAAGGAATCTGATACGAATATTTTTTATTTGAAATACTGGTAGAAAAGTACGAAAATTTTAGGGACGCTGCGACCCCTGCATACTTTGTAGTAGCCTGCCGGTATGTAATTGGCATAAACTTACACCACATCGTAAAAATGGCAAAAGTTACTAACCTAGGGATAAATTGATTACAAATTACACTTATTAAAATGTCTCAAATGAACAAGATAAATAATTTACGAAGATATACAATACCTAATATGTTTCGCTTTTTGTCCAATTCGGCTAATATTCTATTATCTTGTTCTAATTTTGCCATTAGTTTTTCTAGTTCTTGTCTAGTGACGGACTGTTCTAAAAAAGAAATGCATTTCAAATATTAAAACATGTTTACCCTATGTAAGTATTTTAAGATATTTTGTACATACTAATTTTATTAATTGTTACACATCAATAAAGGGACACATGCTGATTAAATAAAGAATAATAATAATAAAAACAATTCTATTTCTTGTATTTCGTCTGAAATTAAATTTTTTCTCTTCAATTTTCTGTTAACTCTTCTCCAAAAATAATGAAGAGTTTATGATTTTTATAAATATAAATGTTTCAATTATACTTATAAAATTAATAACTATAGAAGTTATAAATCTGTATTTTGAAAGGAAACATTAATGTTTAAATTGAATTTTAACCAAATTCATATTTTAAACACTGCTCTCATGACAATTTTATATTTTTACAAGGTAATATTTTAAACCATAAATATATTAAGTTATAACAATATTGTTTTGTTATAATTAATTTTGTTATGTATTATTTTGTTAAGTTATAACAATATTGTTATTTTTTAATTTAATTTTCTAAATTTTCTGGTCACTCTCTCTTTCAGAATACGATAAAGTACATAATTTTCATAAATGAAATTATAAAAAGTTCAATTATATCTGAAAAAACCAATAACCGATAAAATATACAGCTGTATTTTAAATGGAACGTTAATATGTGAATTGAATTTTATCCAAATTCATAATTTAAACGCCGCCCTCATAAAAATTTTATAATTTTACAAGGAAATGATTTAAAATTATAATTACATGTTGTCTGCACCTTTTAGTTAAATTTGTACTAAAATTGTCTCTCAGTCATTTCTTTTTCTTATTCTCTTTTACAGAAATTTTGAATTATGACGAATTACAGCAGAAAAAGAATATAATGTATCATTACACAGGATGTCCACTCTCAACGGTGGCCAATGGCTAATTTCTAAACCATTAATCATAGATATATAGTTCCAACTTAAAAAATGTTTTAAATGAGATAAAGAAATATTTCAAAAGTGATTTGGGATAGTAAAATAATTTTTTAAATAATTACGAAATTTAAATTTTTATGCGGTCCCCTGGTCTTGTAAGTTATATTTAGTAAATTTCTTCTATCACACTAACAAGTAAGACAAAAAAAAGTCCAGTTCATAAACGACAAAAATTGACCAAGTTGTGAAATTTTTAACCCCTTAACTGTCGAAGCTTTAAGAAAAGAATCTTCAACTTTTTTTGCTAAAAAAAAATTTACCACCACAAATTTTGGAAAATAAATTTCCCTTTATTTAATGGTAAAAGTTTCTTTTTGTTGATAAAGCAAAATTTTTAACTCAAAAAAGTGGTTGTTGATAGTTAATTTCAGAAATATGCATTTATTTGAGCGAGACGTATATATACGCTCGGGGCAGTTAAGGGGTTAAATTGCATGACTTATACCACTTTTCGGTATTGAAAAGAAACAAGTTCGACCATGATTTGAGGGATTATATGCCAAGTGCTTACAATATTTGAAGAACTTATTTTAATATTTGTATTCAATTTTAATATTTGTATGATTTTTTTTCCAAGGGCAGATTCACATGAAATAACTCTAATTAAGTTTCGGATTGTCCAAAATAATTGTATTTTAACATATGTTTTATTTTGTTAAGATTTGAGACTGTTTCTTTTCATGATTCGGATGCTATAAAATAGAGAAGATGGCTATGTTATTTAACTTTTGATATTTGATTTTTGTGTACTTTTTAGAACTGAATCTCAAAAAGACCTTGATTTTTAGGTCATCACGTTTTTTTTTTTTTTTTTTTTTTTTTTTTTTTTTTTTTTTTAATAAATCGTAAATGTTAAAGTTAAAATATAGCAAAAACTGCCAAAGTTAAAATATGGCGAAAATTTAACACTATAAAAAGATGTAAAACATTTTAAAATCAACTAAATTTATTTAATTCAATAATTTATTCAATTTTTTGGCTTATACTGGTATTCGTACAGCTAAACAGCTGAGAGATCCGATGGGGTGGTGAAGGAAGTTAAATTTTAACTTTTAACTTTTTATCTTTGAAGTTTACAATTTACGAAAAATTCTGACGAGATTGTTACTTCTTGGGGACGAGCGACACGTATACGTGCCGTAAAAAGGCTTAAGAATCCTTGTTTATCTCCACCAGTAAAATTTTACTGAAAAATTTGCATCATTTAATCGGAGAATTTTTTCGATTTAGTAAGACACAAATTTCTGTTTTTTAAAGCCGGTGACAAAACCTTAAAAATTTCGTAAAAGGCTCCCGTCGCGAAGGGGTTAAAAATGAAGGTAATTTTCGGACTCAGCGGTAGAAAATTCACAAAAAAGAATGATCAAAAATTTAAAAATATATCTATTTTATAATATAAAATTTTTGCTATTTTTGTCTTTTTTTTAAACTTTAAAATTTATGATTTTCAAAAAACCTATACGACGTGATAAAGGTCAATTTCAGATTCATCGGTACAGAATTCATAAAATTCAATTATTGAAAGGTAGAAAACATGACGTAACCCAATAACTGTAAGTGTTATCGTATGAGATTTTAAAATTTGCATCATTTTGTAAGTAATTAAATTTCATCATTTTATTTATTAAAAATTTTGATTTTTTTTCTTTATATGTTTATAACAAATTGCATATTTTGCACTCATATGTCATGATGATTAAATGTTTCAAATTTGTATTTTAATGTTAATTTTACTCTTAACCATTTTTTTAAATATGTGTGACGAAATTATACTTCTACAAAAATTTGGAATGACCCCTAATTAGCATAAAAAAATATGCTCCAACTTTAAACAGCTATTACTCGGTCAATTTTAATCGTAAAATAATGGAACTTTTTTGTTATTTGCAAGTGTAACAGGAAAATTTTATTAAATATAATCCAAAAGATTGGGGGCCGGTATAAAAATTTTGATTTTTTAATTTTTTAAGAAATGCTTTTATTGATCTAAATCGCTTTTAAAATATTTCTTTACCTCATTTAAAACATTTTTGCAATTGGAACTGTTTTTTTATGATTAACGGTTTAGGAATTAGTCATTGGCCACCGTTGAGAGTGGACACCCTGTATTAAGAATAATTTTAAGCTTTGTATAAGATTTACCGAATGATATATACATCAATTCTGAAATAATTTTTCCTTTAGAGAAATTAACTTTTAGAGATTTTGTTTCACTTCTACATTGTTTTTACCATTAAAGCGTGATGAATTAATAGCAGAGTTAATGCTGATTAAAACCTTGAAAGATATTCTTAAAATCATAGAAAATTTTGTATTACATGCGATTTAAAAGAGCCGACGACGATAAAAAGCAAACTATTAAACACTTAATGTTATGTTTTTTCAAAAGATTATTTTAAAAATATGTGTATTATTTATCTCTATGCTAAGAGATTTAGCAGAACTGCGATGAAGGATAACATTTATAACGGGTAGAATTGAATGTAAAATATAAAAATGAGTATAGCAAGAACTTTACACTATTAAAAATCTTGTCTTAGTTTGAACCAAATTTTGGTGCTCAATAGCTGCCACTGTAAGGTGGTGAAATCTTGAACCAATATTTGGAACCCCTATTGAAACATAGTTCCAATAGTTGGAATGAGGTTGAAATAGGAAGCTCCAAATGTAGGTACGAAATTTCGCCATCTTTTGTTGGCAGTTACTGAGCGCCAAAATTTGGTTCAAACTAGGACAAGATTTTTAATAGTGTATTTTAGAATTGGTGTAATATTGTAGTACTAACGACGGATAGATTGGTCACCCCGAAACATTTTCTAAAATGTGAAGGAATTCTTTATATAGTGAAAAAGAATCACTTCAATCACGCTCTTTTGCTATATCCGTCTTAATTATATATTTTTAAAATCCATAGGAAATTATATCATACTCTACTATACAATGTAGTACTACCAGAATACACTGTTAAAATTTTGCTGCAAAATGTCCCATCATTCGACCGTTTTTATAGAAAGCGGTTAAATAACCGTAAAATAACTCTATTCTGACCATAATATGAGCAATAATATGAAGAAAATTGAGTTAAATCACGGTAACTTTTTTCTATTCAAACGGACAAATGACTGGACAATTTGCTGAAAATTTTTAACAGTATACAATCAACACAATTTCTTATATCAGTTTGCTAATATTGAATTATATTTCGTTTATGGTTTACTCTGGGAAAGTTAAAACTTTCTATGTAGTGAAATTTCCTTTTATAGTGAATTCATAATCGAATCCGATTACTTGCTTTTTACTTGGTTGGGTATATTATTTCAATAATCTCACACTGTTAAAAATTTTCCAGATTTGTTGCGCAGTCACTCCATTGCTTTTATAGAAAACGCTTACTTGACGATACTACAGAGCATTCGCATTGGTCACAATAGAGATATTCTACAGGGTTTCCCAGAAATAATGAGACAAAATTTAAGGAGAGGTAGAGGTCATCACAAGAATTCAGATTTACAGAGCAAACCCTGGTCAGAAACACTTTCCTGGCGCAGTAGTGACGACACAAAGCACATAAAAGAAAGGACACGAACAGGAAGAGAAAACATATTTATTATTCTTTGTGCTGCAAAAACACTGGAGAGTTCTGAGGAATTAGTTGTACGCATCGTTGCAGCTGCTTGGGTAGTTATGACATTCCTGATGTTTTCTGTAGAATATTAAATCTTTCATGCACAGGAGATGCGCATGCATGCATCAGGGCCCGGGGTCGCAATTTCAAACACCTACTTTGATAACAATCGGTTCTTTTTTCTTACTTTTCTGCTGTACTAATGATAATAAAGATATTTTCTCTTCTTATTCGTGTCCTGTCCCTCTTGCGCTTTGTGTCATCAGTACCACGCCAAGAAAGCTTTCCCGACCATGGGTTGCTATGTAAATCTGAATCCTTGTGATAATCTCTACCTCCCCTTAAAGTTTGTCCCAACATTTCTGGGACACCCTGTATAAAACTAATTCATAAAATAGATCAAC
This sequence comes from Maratus speculifer, assembly GCA_964019185.1. NCBI lineage: Eukaryota > Metazoa > Arthropoda > Arachnida > Araneae > Salticidae > Maratus > Maratus speculifer. The sequence goes on along the minus strand of OZ025299.1, from coordinate 60,381,814 downwards.
AGAGGAAAATTTCTTTAAAGCTGTAATAATGTATGGGATCTTACTTAGAGAAACAGGCTGAGCAGGATTTCTTTCCCTATTGGAATCTTCCCTTTTTGGTTGAGTACTAGAGGGTGTAACTGAAGGCGAATCTGCAAACAGAAAACACGAAGAAAAAATGCAGAATGAAATTACTGAACAGATGAAGAGTTAGTAATACAGCTAACTTTTGCAGAAAAGCAAATTAATCCAACACACGCATGAAAATAGAATTTAGGAAAATTCTTACATTGAATTGAAAGCAAGAATAAAAAGAGATTTTAGTAAAAACATTTGTAAGTTATCGAATATTATTCGACAGTTATTTTAAAAATGTAAATGACTATATATTTGATATCCCGATAAGATATACCTTAGATTCCAGATATACCTTAAAATGGGATAGCTACAAAGTGTTTGAAAATAGGATTAAATCTTCTGTTTCTTTGTAATTTCCTATCAGAATATTCTGCATGAAGCCTGATTTTACCAGAAAAATAAAAATCCCTGTTTTAAAATTCAATAAATGTTGAATAATTGTCTGGTAACTTCTTGTTGTTAAGATTCAACTTCTAACATAAATTTGAAAACGGGTATGAACTCTTCGTCCTCGAATTTATATTTGCTTCAAACTTCAGTTTTGTAGAAATCAATGTACGTAATTTGTAGGAATTTTTGTTTGTTTGCACTTTGCTATCAAAATGATAATTTAAAAAGTTTTCTTTTTTATAGGAGCAATTTCATATGTAATGGAGCAAACTTCAAGGTATGGGAAATCTCAGAGAAGTGCATATTGAAAAAAGCTGATTATCAATATTGAGGACGTACTCAATTGAGAGTGCTTTATGACTGTACTGTAAGCGAAACGCATTTACTTTAAGGCGCAACACTAGTCACTGAAAAATACCCGGATGATAATGTAAAGTCTACGGGAGCGTTCTTTTCAAGTATTTCGCTCAAATTTTAACATTTTTACATGATATTTTTGCATAAGATAGCTGAGGATGATCCACAACCGGCCAAGTTTTTATTTTTTCAATTTTGGTTTCAGATTTTTTTAAAAATTACTTTAAATTTCAAAACCGGTTTAAACTGGTTCTGAAATTGAAATTATCGTAATATAAAAAATACATAAGCAAAATCAAAAAACTAAAAACTAGGCCGGTTGTGGATTACCCTCAGCGATCTTGTGCAAAAGAATCATGTAAAAATATTAAAATTTGAGCGAGATATTTGAAAAGAACGCTCCCATAGACTTTACATTATCATCCTGGTCTTTTTCTGTGCCTAGTGTGGGACCTTAAGGAGGCTGGTCAATCAGCTTCGGAATTCTCCTCCATATTATTAAGTCTATGGGCGTTTCATACATTCGTATATTTAAAATATCTTATAAGGAAATTAATATTTTTAACTTCTTTTTTCTGTGTACTCTTCTTAAAGGATGTCTCTTTTTTTTTTCTTAGTTTTCAAAATATTAGTAAAATCTATGCTCAATTTAATATTTTATGTGTTAAAAGCTGACGAACTGTGAGTAAAATTTTAACACTTTATATAAAATTAAATATATACTTTAGAAAAATTGAAGAAAATAAAAAGAACCATCTTTTAAGAAGTGTACACAAAAAATAGAAATTAAGAATGGTAATTTCCCCAGGAGAATGCACTAAATGCCCACAGATTTTACACACTGTAAAAAAAAAAAAAAAAAAAAAAAAAAAAAAAAACCGTTAAATTTACGGCAAAAACTGCTGGCAACAGTGCTGCCAGAAACTTTTGCAATAAATTTAACTTTTTTTTTTTTTTTTTTTTTTTTTTTTACAGTGCATTAGTGAAGGTAATTCGTAAGCTGAGTGATCAACCCCCCCCCCCCCCCTTAATACTTGAGTGACGACAGGAAGTTTGCTGTGTCAACCCCTTGACTGCCGAAGAAAAGAATCTTCAACTATTTTGCTAAAAAAAATTTGGCACCACAAATTTTGGAAAATAATCTTCCCTTTATATAATGGTAAACATTTCTTTTTGTTAATAAAGCAAAATTTTTAACTAAATGGTTGTTCGATAGTTAATTTCAGAAATATGCATTTATTTGAGCGAGACGTATATATACGCCCGGGGCAGTTAAGGGGTTAGCCCTTTGAGCTCTGATGGGTAAATGTCTTCAAAATTCCGAATGTCACATTGGCACCAGTATGTTGAAAAGAAAAAAAAACGGTTAAGGATATACACGAAAAAATCCATTAAACTTTTTTCGAACCAATTTGGTCAAACTTTGTGGTGCAATTGTGACATTTCGGAATTAAAATTATGTGGTAGAAAATTCTATCATCAGAGCTCAAAGGGTTAACATAAGAGGTTTGATGAAATTCCTTTTCCTTGTTTGCTCCATTTCTTACTAAACGTCCTGTATTCTTGTATATTACTAATTTAAATAATTTTAAACAGAAAAAGCTTCTTCATACCTGGGATGCCCAATAACTAGAGAAGCAGAAAACTAAAAAAGCTCAGAGCTTAGAATGTAACTAATGTAGCTGAAAAAGCAGAAGAAAGCAAAGAGTGCAGTAAAGAAGCAGACATCACAAGAAAAAGCATTTTAAGTGAAACTGCAGTTTATAAAAGATGTTCTCTCTTTGTTTATAATATTTTGATAAATCACTTCGTTTGGCAAGAAGTTAATAAATTGTCTAAATAATTGTTAATTTAAAGACAATCCTAATTCTTCCAAATTTCAGAAAGTAATTAATAGTTTATGTAAAAGAAAAAATAGAGAAAAGAAAAGGATTAAATTTTATTTAAAAAATATTGTTGGACTTGATTAATTTAAAGATAATCCTAATTCTTCCAGATTTCAAAAAGTAATTAATAGTTTATTTAAAAGAAAAAAATAGAGAAAAGAAAAGGACTAAATTTTGTTTAAAAAATATTGTTGGATTTGATAAAATTAAAATTAAAAAAAAGTTCATTTTATAATTTTTTTGAGAATATGATTAAAATACAAATTAAAGAAAGAAAATATTTACGTAAATAAAAGAAAATATCATTGTTTGTAAAAGTATATTAATTTACAATTTCACATATTATCTTATATAAATAAAAGTGATAGTTTATATTTAATATCTTTGTTAATTAAGTAAGTTGTCCAATACACCAAAGGAAAATACTATGAGGAAAGGGAAACATTTAGCCAACAAAGGATAAGGATACTTTTTAGGTAAATCTTTCTATTTGATAAGATATGCATTTTGTTATGATAATGAAAAAAAAAATTGGTTTGGTATTAAGTATTGAAAACACAGCACGTATACAATTCTATTTCGGTATTACGTTCTAATTTTTTATTTTTGTATTTTATATCAATAGTAATTTTTAATTTAACGATTCCAAAAAAAAAAAAAAAAAAATCTGGTTTTTAATAACAATAAAATGTTTGACTTTTTTTATATATGTACTTCTGAAAACACAAAAATGGAGTTTTATAAAAAGGTATATTCTAAAAAAATGTGATATGACATTTGTAAAAATAATATACTACTTATTATTTATAATAAAGTAATAATAGAGTAAGTTACAAGAAAAGCTATTGGATAAGTTTAGCTTTTTTCTGTAAGCTTATGAAATCTTTAAATAAAAGAACGATATTACAGTTTCGTACCTAAATTCCTTTGATTATAGCTGCGAGTAACTGTTATTAAAATTTTTGTAAGTAGTTTTGCCCTTGTGTTTGAGGAAGGATTTTGTTTTATAATAATAATACTGTTTACGGAATTCTATGTATAATTTAAAATATTTTATGTTTTTATTTAAATATGTAGAGATACTTCACACACGACCTTCATTTTACTTTTATATTTTATCCTATATTGATCTTGAATGATATATTTTCACATTAACTACGTGCATGAAAAAGCTTGTCCAATGGTGAATAAGTCAATCTTTTAATATGTTATCTTTTAGCGTAATTAATGGAAATATTTATGCATCTAGAAACAACGAAATCATTCAAAATCATTCCTCTGGAATTCTATATATAATTTTAAAAAACATATTTTGATTTAAATATGTAGCGGTACTTTACACACGAGCTTCATTTATTTGTATATTTTATCCTATATAATCTTGAATGATCTATTTTCACATTAACCTCGTGGGTGAAAGAGCTTTAGAAGTCCTATCCAATGGTGAATAAGAATAAGTCAATCTTTTAATTGGTTATCCTTTGAAGTAATTAATGGAAATATTTATGCGTATAGAAACAACGAAATGATTTGGAATCTACTTGTAAAGAAAATTCCTCCTACTTCTTTCTTTGCTTTTGTGCATCACTTATTTTAACTTTCAGCTTATTTTGTTTCTTTATTCGTCTTCGAAACACATTTGCTTTTGTACGTCACTTATTTTAATTGTTAGATTTTGTCTGAGCTTTTCTCGTCCTCTGAACACATTTACTTTTGTATGTCACTTATTTTAATTGTTAGCTTTTTGTTGAGCCTCTACTCGTCTTCTGAACGTATGTGATTTTGTACGTCATTTATTTTAATTGTTATCTTTTTGCTGAGCCTCTACTCGTCTTCTGAACACATTTACTTTCTTTTTAATTCTTTCCTTTTAAATGTTATTTTGTAACTCTACTACATCTTAGTACTCAAATCAAAGTTGAATTGCTGTAGCAATTTTTGTCTGATTGAATGATTAACTTTCAAATTCTTGGTTTTCAGAAATGATGCAGCGGAATTTACAATGCCAGTTTCTTTTAAAAAGTCCTTCAAAGTACTATTCGACTACCGTTAGTCGATGCGTGATCACACAACATTATGCGAATCTGAATGTTGTTTAAGGTATGAAGTAAGGATCTTTCGGGCAATTGCCCGCAGGACATCAAACTAGTACTGTTTTTGAATAAAAAATGACTTATTTAAAACAGAAATTTTGCGATTAAATAAGATGTTTATTACCTTTCGGAGTTCGAACGTGGCAGCCAATTTTCAAACAAAAAGTTTGAGGATTGCTCGTCTAAAGTAGCACCAGATTGAGCGGTACTGAATTTCGAGAATAATTTTATTAAAGTACTACTTATACATATTAAACTCACATTTTATTAGTTAGAAATCGATACAAGAATAACTTAAGTCCAATTTTGTAGCCGTAGAATCAAAGCCAGCCGCAGTTAAAAAATTCGAGCCGAAATTTCGAAAATAATTATATTAAAGTACTCTTTATACAAATTAAACTCACATTGTGTTAGTTAGAAATCAATACAAGAAATGTATAGGCCATTTTATAGCTTTAGAATTAGAGCGAAGCCGCAGTTAAAAAAGGGAATTTTTCTCCGGTTGTTTTGTGATTCCTTGATAGTATATTTTATATATTATACAAATAATCATTACCTGAAGCACCATAAAATCATATGTTAAAGTGAAAAGAATTGAAATTGAAATGTATTATATTCCAAATTCCGCTGTTAAACAAAATTAAAATTGGGGTGAATAAAGATGATCAGCATTATTGTTGCAAAATATATTAAGTTTTTAAAATTTTAAAATTAACTAATTCTATAAGTGGATTTTATGTTCAAGTCGTTCATAGAAAGATTTACTTAAAATAAATGAGGATTTAGGAATTTAGGGATTGAAGTTTTGGGCTTGACATCACTTCCACTGAGGGTAATCGGTTATTTTTTTAGGGTGATAAAAGGGTCTGCCAACTTACCGACAGTTGCCCTGGATTTTTCAAGTTCGGCTAAAATTCGGTTGTCTTGTTCGATACGAGCTAAGATTCTATTTATTTCAGAATTGGTCGTCTCCATGGGAGCTGAGGAATCAACTTTGGACTGGTTAATAGTAGAAACAGAGCTCTCTGTTTCTCGAGGCAAGGCGACCTCTGTTACTATAGGACCTTTAAGAAACCATTGAAGTAAAAACATTAAAAATAGACCAGAGACACATCATGTAAAATCGACTGATTTTTATAGACTTAGTTGTAAAATTTAATGCAAGAGATTATATTTATTCCTGAAGTAAAAAGTTTTGTCTGTCAATTTATTCTCTGTGAATATTAATTGAGCAACTATTAAAAGAAAACTTTATGTAACGTGTGAAGAAAATTTTATTAAAAGAATTAAAAAGGTTTTTAAAAGTGTAAATAAAATTTATCATATATGAATGAGACATTTTGTATTTTGGGTGATTTCACTTCTTTGAATTTTATTACCTGAAGTAAAAAGTTTTGTTTGACAATTTATTGTCTGTGGATATTAATTAAGCAACTATTAAAAGAAAATTTCATATAATGTGTGAAGAAAATTTTATTACAAGAATTAAACAGGTTGTTAAAAGTGTAAATAAAATTTATCATATAACATGAATAAGACATTTTGTATTTTGGGTAAGCTCTCTGTTTCTCGAGGCAAGGCGACCTCTGTTACTACAGGATCTTTAAGAAACCACTGAAGTAAAAACATCAAAAATAGACTAGAGACACATCGTGTAAAATCGACTGATTTTTGTAGACTTAGTTGTAAAATTTAATGCAAGAGATTATATTTATTCCTGAAGTAAAATATTTTGTTTAACAATTTACTGTCTGTAAACATTAATTGAGCAACTATTAAAAGAAAACTTTATATAACCTGTGAAGAAAATTTTATTACAAGAATTAAACTGGTTGTTAAAACTGTAAATAAAATGTACATATAATATAAATAAATGATACATTTTGTATTTTGGATGAGTTTTGAAATTTATTGATGGTTTATCCTATTAAAGCCCCATTTAAAGAAATTAATAGTCATATATTTCTAATAATGAAAATAATTGTTAATAAGTGTTATTTGACTAACTGGAAATCAAAAGGGTTGCAATGTTTGTAGCTGTTAGTTTAACGGATTTCTTTTCGGAATGTATGTGTTTCTGGTGTTAATTAGTTCTATTTTCAGAACCTAACAGATTTTTAATAATTGACAAATAAGACAGTGTTGAGTATTTTTTGACAGCGCAAGTAACATTGTCTATTTAGACATGACTAATAGATACATTTATGATAGTTTCATAATGTCCAAAATGGCGATTCGATAATTTCAATTTTTTTTTATGAATTTAACGAAAGGTGGGAAATTCTCTGTACTGTTGAATTGTCAGGTATTATTTTTTAAATAATTGTAACTGGATTCAAGTATTTTAAAAGTTTGAGCCTATATTAAAAGGTGGAAATAAGACAGTTTTGAATGTTTTTTGACAGCGTAAGTAACATTGTCTATTTAGACATCATTGATAGAGACATTTATGATATTTTCATAATATCCAAAATGGCGGTTCGATAAATTAAAATTTTTTTATGTATTTAATGAAAGGTGGGAAATTCTCTGAACTGTTGGATTGTCTGTCATCTTTTTTTCAATAATTGTAACTGGATTCAAGTATTTTAAAAGTTTGAGCCTTAAAAAGACAGAAATGAGACAGTGTTGAATGTTTTTTGGCAGCGCAAGTAACATTGTCTATTTAGACATGATTGATAGAGACATTTATGATATATTAAACATTTATGATATTTTCATAATATCCAAAATGGTGATTCGATAAATTCAAATTTTTATATGCATTTAATGAAAGATGGGAAATTCTCTAAACTGTTGGATTGTCAGGCATTTTTTCAATAATTGTAACTGGATTCAAATATTTTAAAAGCTTGAGTCTCTATTCACTTCCTTTCGATTTCTAGTACATTTTCTGCATGGTATTAAAATGCAGTTACTTCTTTTTGCGAAGTCAGGTCTTATTTTTTAAATTGAAATTGCATAACTTTTAAAATTGAATCACCTGTTCTAATAATTTTATTTTTAATAAAAATAAATTACATAAAATTTTTTAGTTACATATATATAAAAGAAAAACTAGTTTGTATTGTGCACTGAGTTGAGTGAAGAATGAAGAATTCAACAGTAAGTGCAACTACCCTAGTCTTAAAATTGTAACAAGTGTTTTATCCCTTTCGTGTCTGGTGTGCTATTAATAGTACATGTCTTTTAATAGAGTATTATTTTGTTTTAAGACATACTTTTGCTACTATTTACAGGTAGTAATGTTAGTATATGTTTATGCATTTACTATATGACTTCATTTATTTTTAGGAATTTAGTAATAATAAAAATTATTATTATTTACTTAATTTTCTTTGCGCCTTTTGCGATTTTTTTTAATTTTAAATACGAATTTCATTTTTTAAATTTAAATTAAAAGTTACTTTCCTGAAAGAATCGTGCATAATAAAGGTAAAAAAGTATTAGAAAATTATAATATCACTTAAATCTTGTTATATTATAACATTTCTTAAACTTTGCCAAAAATTATTTTTTAGCATATTATCATATGAATATTAATTAAATAGTATGCAAAACAATAACATTCCTTATCTTTAAGACAACTAAATATTCTTTACACACTAATTAAACTATTTGTATAGCTAGTGTAAGTGTTATTAACGTAAAAGTATTTTTTTTTTTTTTTTTTCACAAAAAATAAAAAGGAAAAAAAGAAAGATTTAATCAAAATTTCTAAAAGAAAATAGATTTCAAAAATGCATTCATTCAAAAAGGAAAAAAACTAGCTTGAAAATAATACATTTTAGCTAGAAAATAATAATAATAATAAAAAATAGCAAAATGTGAAAAAGAGTCTCAATAAAAATATTTTCTTGAGAAAAAAAGAAAAAAAAAAAAAAAAAAAGAAAACAAATCCAAAATTTAGCATTTTGACAACGTGCAAAAATCTAAATGAATTTAGAAATAGTGTTAAAATATAATTTTTTTAGTAGTACTAGACACCAGTCTACGTGTCACTCTGAGTCTAGGTGTTGAATCATGGGGAAAATATGATAAAAAGATACAAAAATAACTGTCCCACGTTATTTTAATCAAATTTTGTCATAGAAGATAAGGAAATGCAGCAATACACTGAGAATAATATTTTCTTTTTATGTCTGGATGTAGCATATCATAAAGGGTCATCTATACATATTACAAATTGTACCTATTTTTTTTAAATGGTAACACATGCTTTTGACACTATATGTCGGATGTTGTATCAAGTGAGCCAGAAAAAAAATATAATTTGTTTATTTTTCTTAAGTCTTTGTAGAGTTAGAAGAAGTCAAAATTTGGAAATGCTAATATTAAAAACATGTGATAATTTTGACGTATATATTATTTTAAAAAGACATATATGATAGATATATTAAAATTTTTGATTTATATCTTCCTAAGAAATCACCCAATTGAAATTTTCTTTTAAATGACAAAAAACGAAAACACCCAAACTTAATCTAGAGCTTTTTTAATTTAAATTTAAAAAGACATTTTTAGTAATGAAATTTATTGGTAAATCCATATTAAAATCATTTATGAATCGTGCCTCCATTAGTTTTTATATAAAAAGAATCAGCTACGAAAAGAATAGTTATGAAATTTGAAGTTAATTTTTATATATAATTAGTTGTGAAGATTCAGGGAAGTTACGCTTTTCTATAAACTAAAATAATTGTCTTTGGTTATATTTTACAACCGCAAAAAAAAAAAAAATCTTAGAAAGCAATTGGAAAATCGTATAAGATTTTTTTTTTTTTATATAAAATTTTAAATTATTATGTATTTAGAAATTTTATACAATAATTCTGATTGCTAATTTGAATGATCCTCGTTTTTTTATGGCGATATTATTTTGAACTTCTACACTTATGAATAAATCCCTAACAAATTTTCTTTTATAACATGACTTAAGATAAAATGCTCAAAGTTTAATAACTCAATCAATAGCTCAGTGCTATTTTTCTAGACTTATCTGATTAAACAAACTACCAAAAGAAGTAGCTACCATTTGAAAAAAAAATAGTTGGTACAATTTTTATGTCATAGAAAACCCCTTTTGTACAAAATCTTTATTCGACAGCATGTTATATACAAAAGGAAGACACTATTACCATTTAATTGAAATCTTTCTTTATCTTCTACGACAAGCAGTGTTCAAAACAGCAGAAAGTAGTGCATTCTATTTTTAGGACCGTACACCAAAATATTCACACCAGGGATGCATGGATATATTAATATTTTATACCATCGTACTGTGCGTATGCAACGAGAATTCTCGCTGACTATTTTCATTACAAGAAAACGCCACAAAATGCCTCAACTTGCGAGTAAAAGAACGATTAAATTCGAATTCTTTTATAGCTTTGATGAGACAGATGATTATTCAACAATTATTTCAGGGCGTTATACTTAAATGAACGTCTTTTTTCTTAGAATGTAATTAGAGGGATTAAAAAATGTATATAGAAAGAGTTTTTAGGTGCGTTCGTAATTATGTAGCACCTATAGTCGTCGTTCAGTTCATCCGTCTGTTCGCAAATAATAGAGCAAAAACAACACAACCGAATCAATTGAAATTTAAGTTATATAATTGTTGCATAATTTTGTCGAGTATTTTTAAATTTTAAGAAAATCGGATGCATAGTTTAATTACAGGGATAATCAAAAGTATTCCGTTACATGACGGGCAATGGGAAAAATAGTTTCAAGAGAATTTTAATGATGTTACACTCTTTCGAACATAATTAAATTGATATGCATTTATGAAATACATACTAAAATATATATTCAGTACAATATGTGGTACAAACAATATTTTTTATTAATTTACAGGGCTAAACAAAAATATTCTATTATATAATGATATAGGGGGAAACGTTGTTGTTGAAAAAAATTGATGTTATTTCGTCGTATTTCATAATTTCCATTACACAATATTTGGTGAGAATATTTCGCTTTTGGCTCTTATGAATATTTTATCCAAATCTCCCTTTGAAAAATTGCGGCAAGCAACGTAAACTTCCCATTTCTAAAACATTCTCTGTCCTTTGTTTTTATTTTATTGTCGCAATAATTATACAGTCATCTAACGCCTTCCTTCGAAATTACCACTTCGCCTTTTGTCGCTCTTCTCCAGCAGCGAGCACATGAAGCTTACAATATTTAAAACGTTTTAATTAAAAAATAATTCTCCATTGTTAATCTGTCGTAACAATAAATCAAGCACCTAAATAATCCTCTCCTTGCAAAAAATTTACTTCTCTCCCGTATGTCTGAAATTTTAAAACTGTTTACTTCCACTTTTTTTCTGGTATATTTATTGCTTTGCTATAACTAAAAATAATCAATCATCTATATTTCCTGCAGCGACCTTCAAAATTCCGACCTTCCCATTTTGTCATCCTGAACACACAAAAATTTAAAAAGTTGTAATTGCAAGTAAATTGCACGTCAAGCGAAGCAAATGAGGTGCGTTTGCACTATAAGGAAGTTTTAAAAATATTTAGATCCTGGTGTAATATTATATAGTACTTCGGATACCGTAACGTATACAAAATCTTTTGTGAATCCCTGTAAATACTATCTGCTTTCTGTTATATAGGAAGTAACTTATAGTAAACCTCAGTAACGTATATCATTTTTTTTAAAAGTGAAATAGTTTAAAATAATTAAAACGAGCCCCAAATAATGTTTCCTCCTTTGCAATTATGTAATGGAGTACTTTTGTTTAGCCCTGAACATTAATAACAAATATTCTTTGCACTACAGATTGTACTGAATGTATATTTTAGTATGTACTTCATAAATACATATCAATTTTATTATGTACAAAAGAGTGCAACATCATTAAAATGCATTTGAAATTATTTTTTTTCCAATGGGCCGTCATGTAACGGAATGTTCTTCTAATTAAACTGGCATCCGATTTTCATACAATTTGAAATGGCTCGACAAAATTATGCAACAATTATATATTTTAAATTTCAAACGATTTGGTTGGGTTGTTTTTGCTCGGTTAAATGCGGACAGACGGATGAACTGATCGACAATTATAGGTTCTACATATTTACGAACGCACTTAAATACTCTTTCTATATACGTTTTTAACCCTTTATCTACCAACGATACTTATGAATACCATAAAAATTACTTATTATAAAATTCTTTCAATACGTCAATTAGTTGTAATACTGTTTAGAATGAGTTACAGATACATTACTGTTCCAAATTATTGGTTATACAAAACAAAAATATTTTTTAAAAGGATGATTTTTTTTGCCTTTGTATCTTTTTCAGCTTTCTTGGCGCTGATGGAGGGAGATGGGGATTTTTCAATTCGGAAATATTTCTATATTTATATTGTAAGAATATCATGTATCGTACATTTTATAATTTTACAAAATACAAAGAAAACAATTTAAAATAAAAGATTTTAGTGAGGATATAAATATTGCACAAAATCCCTGCGAATTCAAATTTAATTAATCCATCTAAATCCTTCAATCCTTCTAAAATCCTTCAAAAATTTATTAAATGATTATGTAAATCTTTTAAATTAGTTTAAACAATTTACGCAAAATGCTTTAGAATGTAAAATTGTCATCAATTCATAATTCCGTAGATAAAGGGTTAATCCCACTAATTACATTCTAGAAAAAAAAAAAAAACATTCATTTAAATATAACGCCCTGAAATAGTTCCTCCTACTCAAAAAGGAGGGAATGTTAATGCAGAGAAGAAGTAAAGAGAAAAGTTGCCTGTTTCTTGCAGTTTGGCTGTTCTCACCTCTTTTTAGTGATCTAATCAGGGGTCGCAGCGTCCCTAAAATTTTTACACTTTGTATTATGTATTGTGTACAATGTTGTTTGTCATGTTTTCTGAAAAGTTCATTTTTTTATATTAAGAACTCTGCAAATTATAAGCAAAAAATTTGGCAAAATTTGGGACTGTTTTTATTACAATCTTGATTTTTTCACGATTATACATGTTATCTTAATAAAAATAAACACATGTTTATTACAATAAGCCACTTAATCGTAATCTACATTTTGAACACTTTTGATACATTAGTTTTGACAGAGTTATCCAAAAGCTATTCGTTCTGTTTCAATTTGCTGGTGGTCCCTATGGGATTTTGGGAAAAAATCTTTGCGGAAATGTATGATCTATACTATTATTTTTACACACTTAAAGTCTCAAAATAATGCACTGTGTATTTTTCTAGATATTTGAGCAAACGTCAAAAATCGCAAGTGGCCGGTTACCTTAGACCATATAGTGTATATGAAGATCTGTAATGATAAATGTAATATGTGACAATAAAAAAAAGGGAAAAAAAGGTTAATAACATTATTGAAGATAGTCAATGGCCCTCTATCATCTGGTAAATTCCTGTTTGCAAAAATCTTATATTCACATTGATTTAATTGATAAAGGAGGAATTTGACAATAATCGCTAAAAAGATTTGTAACTTCAGAGCTCATTTTCTCAAATTGATGATTGTGTTACTTACCACTTTCATCATCTCACCTCTTCATAAATATATACTTTTTCGTATCTTCTAAAGTGGGGATATTTTTGAGGAATTATTTAATTTTGGTCACATTTTACTGAACAAATCCTTATTTTTTTATTTATTCTATGTCATTTTATGTGATTAAAATGACATTTCTGTAATTGAAGTAGACTCATTCTTGAATCTTGCTTGCAATTTTTACCCTTTCCGGCACGGACACTTTCAAATGAGAAATTGTCGACTGACACCGGAATTTAGAAACAACTTTCTGAGAAATTTAAAAAAAAAAAAAAAAAAACCTCTTTAATTTAAGCTTTTACTATAAAAGCAAAGTTTTATTAAAATATTTTTGGTGCCGTTTGCAAGTTTGGAATTAAAATTATGTATCCCGGACTGGGCACAGTGTGCCGGAAAGGGTTAACCTTTAGATTACGGAGTAGAACTGGCAACTATTTTTATATTCATTCGTACCACAATTTAGAAGAAAAATTCTTCTTATTAGCTATCTCGTGAAATTACACTAGTATTAGTTTATGATAGGGACTAGTTTTCAAAAATTGGTGCGAAAACAATAAAGAAATAGTCTCTGGGACGACATATATCCCAACCCCGTAAGCAAAGGGTTAAGGGCAAATAAAATACACACAAGATCAGAAGAAGTATCAATCAAAAATCCGAGGAAAAGTTCGTTCTCGTGATCTATGGAATATATATTTGAAAGGAAAAAACTTCTTTACTATCTGTAAGTTACAGAAATGTACGCTTTTGTTAATTCAGGAAACTAACTGATTTCTAAGGTTTCTTACTGATTATTATCCCAAGGACTGTGCAAATATAACATTATCAGCTCTTTAGTAATTTTGGACCCCTCCCCTCCTTTCGATATCATACTTTAATACTCCTGAAACCCCTCCCCTTCGGGTAATGATATCGTTATCAAGGTATAACAAATGCTTGATTTTTAGTAATTATTTATTTTGTTTGGAGTGGTATACAAAACTGTTTCTATTTATTTTTTGCATACTTTGTTGGATCAAGTGAATAGAAGTCAATAAAATATCACTTTATATCAAATAACACTAAAAAAAGTGGTTACTGTTCAAAAGTGTTTTTTAATAGCTTTTTGTTACATAACGCATTCAACAGTAATAAAGTCTTGTTGAACTTGTCCCGAACGGAGGAAGGATAAGGGACAGACAGAAATTTTTATCAACAAAACTAGTTGACAACATTCTTCATGTTTTATTTATGATTCTTTTAAAATATATTTCACATATGGTTTCTTTAACCGTGTTTATATATTCATATACATATGAAGAAGAATAGGAATATCAAACACAAGCATATTCCACATTTTAAAATTAAATAATTTTACAATAATTTAGTGATTTAAATAATAACTTTGTATTTTCACACTGTTAAAAATATCTGTGAAATCACTGTAAAACTACTTACAGCAAAGTTGTCAGACAATTTACCGTTCTGTTAGTATATCTTCCGTTTTGGGAAATAATAGAAGGGAAAACTCCACTTGAAGAAGCGGTAACTTTCTGTTACAAGATTTTTAATGATAGTAATTTAATTTATTTTTTTTTTATTAATAAATCGATCCATCGTCATAGAATTCGAACTTCCCGAGTGATTTTGTGATTATATATTATTTATTTTATTTTTTTCCAATAACTTACTTCCAGCCGTTCTGAGGATTGAACTCGAGACCTTTTGACAGCGGAATAAGTCCTCACTGACGCAGCCAAAGCTGCCGATGCCATTTTGTACAAAGTATGTCTTTTATGAGTTAGTGGGAAAATCTGTTGTGCTTTTCAAATATATTCGTTAGAATATTTGTAAATGGTTTATTTTATTTTATTTTAGACCGATGCATAATACTTATTATTTATTAAATCAAGTTTAGTTTTTTAACTAGTTTAAATTAAAAAAAAATCACTGTTTACTTTGAATGAATGAATGAAATTTTTTTAATTCATTTTTTACAAAAATAATGTTATAGAGAATCTTTTGAAATTGTCGCACACTATTTATTTTATTTTATTTTTGGGCTAAGTTAGTTAAAAAATTTAAGAAATATGAGAAAAAAAAACAGAAAAATGTAATTTAAATGTAATTTAAAAGTAATTTTTTATGTTTTATTATTTTATTTATTTTGTGTAATAGGTTTTTATAAAATTAATGTATTTTTTATAACGCATTTATCACTGAAATAATAATAATGATAATAGCATTGTAATAATTGTAATTCCTTTAAAGTAACACTGCACAATTTATTTTTAACATTACCAAGCTTCTGGCATCAGGTGAAGGAAACAATTGCAAAATGATTGTCGATAAAAATCCCCAATGACTTTGAGATGAGGATTTGTCCCTTTCTAAAGTATTCTAAATTTAAAAAAAAAGAAAAAACCAATTTAAAAAAGAAATTTCTTCTTTATTACTTTTTATAAAATTGCAAAAAAAGTGTGTATTTTGAATTGCAAATTTAAAGAAAAAATATCTTTAAATAAAGATATGGAAATAAATACAGGGAATTTGATATTTGATAAGAGAAATGTCTGCAAAATGATGACCGAGAAAGTTATAGTATGTATTTAACCCAGAACTATTTTAAATTTGTAGATAGTTTTGCTTTTTTTCCATGTATTAACAGAAAAATTTTCACTGTATAAAGTTGGTATTATAAAGTTGCTAGAAAGTCGGCAAGAAATATAATAATTTTTAATTTCGATGACAAAAAACTGTATAGTTGCAATTCAGCAGAAGGATACAAGACTTTCGAAAGAACCAGGATTCTTTCGTTGAGATTTTTTCATTTCTGCGAAGCAACATTCAAAATAAATTTGTAAACATTCAAAATAAATTTGGCCAGATAACAGCTTTTTTTTTATTGAATACATACATCAGACTTGCGTGCTCGACATGCTTATAAGTTATCGTCTATATATAGGGGCAAGATAGCACAAGGAAATTTTACAGCACAAAGGAAATACAGCCAGAAGCTCCACACAAAGAGTGCCTGTAATGGCGTCAGTGGGATTCGAACCCACAATCTAAGCTCGCAGGCGATTGGCGGCATGGTGCCTTGACCACTCGGCCCCCGAGACCCCAAGAAAGCGGAATATCTCCATTTTTTCTATTTCCACCCATTTCGTTATTTTCAGAAAATAAGGTAAAGTTTTCTGATTTCGGAAATGCCCTTTTGTCGTGGAAAGGAACTTTTTCATAGAAATTCAGGAAAAGTTTATCCGTGAATTTCAGATTTTTTTTAACAGTGCATAAAAATATATAACAGAATTAAAAAAAGATAACATCCTATTTTGACCCAAAGATCAAGTTACAAATTAAAAAAAAAAAAGATAGTTTTGGTTGCATCAAAGATGACATCGATATCAAGAGACAAACCCATCCCCCTCCTCTTAGAAATATCTCACGAGATCATGTGCCAGACCCCCCCCCCCCCTCCCTTAAAATACATATAATAATGTTATATATGCACAGCCCTTTACAGATTTTGACAGATATGCGAATAATGAGAATTTTTCATCGTTTTGAAAATAATAATAAATGAATGGAAAAATTACATTATTTATACATTTCAGACAGATATAAAAACTATAAGTTTAAAGGTTTTGAATATATAAATTTGAATATGTATAAAATATATAGGGACATGAGTATTAATTTTATGTGAAAATACGAGGTGTTATCGGAAAGTTCCTGGACTGCTATCATTGCGACTGTCTCTGTAAAAGCAAAGGCGAAAGTAGGTCAATGTTACATTCCCCAAACACTCCTTTATTCTTTTCACTGCTTAACTTACAGGTGTGAGGACGCAATTTATTTCTCTGAATTTTTTTCGACTTCGTTTTTTTGTTAAAATTTTCCGATATAGCAATGGTGTGTGCATAAAATTTTGTATGAAGTTCAGTAAATTTGCAACCAAAATATTTGAAATGCTTTGTACGGCTTTTGATGATGCAGTTTTAAATCAGACAACGGTTTTTGAATGTCACTGTTGTTTCAAGGTTGGTCGTCAAGATGACAAGTTTTCAGATCGATCAAGTATCAGGAAAACTGATGAAAATGTGAAACAAATTGGAAAACTAATACGAGAAGATTTTTGCCTAACTATTCAAAAACTTGCAGACAAAGATGGAACCGGTTACTGAGTATCTAAGAAATTCTGATAGAGAATTTGAACAAGTAGTACATTGCTGCAAAGTTTGTCCAAGGCTCCTGATAAAAAATTCCTAATAACAATAAAGTTTTTACCGTAATTTCGGGTGTATAAGCCGCGGATCAAACAATTCTTTTTGGACCCAGAAATCTTATCCAGTGATTGAAGACAAATACTTACGTCGATCTAAGTAGTTACATTTCTTTCTTAAAAAAATCTGGGTTGAAAAAGAATTGTTTGATCCGCGGCTTATACACCCGAAATTACGGTAGTTATAAAAACACTAGCGAGCTACGCCCGCTAGCTGGGCCACTTTTTCCAAACGAACCTCGGTATTAAGCAGTATATAATAAGCAAAAAAATTCATTAAATAAGCAAGTCTTGGTGTTCGAATCCTCAAGCACAAAAAAAAGTAAATTAAAGAGCCATGGTCACGTTAAAAATATGTGATTTCGCACTGTGGGCCACGTGCACTTGAAAAAAAAAAAGATTGTGGATCGGAACTATGGTCGCTTCGCGCCCATAGTCCCGTTAAAAATATTTGGTTTTGCACGGTGGGCACTACGCGCCCTTAAGACATTTTTCCGTATTTTTTAGTTCATCAGAAGGAGATTTTTACGCAGATTCTGAATATATAAATCAGTTTTTTCTACTTTAAAAACTGTCTGCATGATGGTTTAGGAAAAAACGCGCAAAAAAAAAAATGCAAATAGCGCCGGTAGAAAAAGCGGTTTTCGGCTGTTTCTTCTTTTAGCCAAAGGGGAAAACTTAGGTTCTTCACCGCAAGGTAGCGCAGTGTTCTGCCTCGGAGCTCCGTTTGAGCGCCGTTTCGGATTTGAGACACTTTTCGTTCCGATTCGCAAGAGGTTTTTAATTCATAACTTTTTTAATTTTCGTCCCACGGTCTCGAAAATGCCCGAAATGACTTCCCCGGAATATTTCCAATCGAAAGACACCTCTCGCGACTTCCAACTCGCCCGCGTTGCGAAGTTTAATCGGCTTCAAGCAGACAGAGGCGCACGGATTTTAATAGTATAGATATTTATAGTTTCCCACCCATCCATTTTTCCTTTAGGTTTGCATTATTTTCAAAATTGAAATGATATTCAAAGGAAGGTGTTTTGCAGCTTTATCCGAAATTCAAAGAGAATTACAATTTCAAAGAGAGTGATTTTTGATTGCTTTCGAGGAAATGACATCAGGAGTGTTTCTGAGAGTTAAGAAACTCGATGGGATTACTGTATATGTTAATAAAATCACTATTTTGAAAGAGATGGCAGCCAAAATTAGGTAAGTTCAAACAAAACTTGTTTTTCCGTCAAGTATGTTAATTTTCAGATAACACCTCGTGTGATGGAATAATACGCATTAATTTCTAAATTTCATACAACATAGTTTTTAACATTAATGAAAAAGCGAAAGGAATCCACGTGTTGCAGTGTTGCCAACTGGAGTATCATATACTTTAAGATTTCCAAACTTTTCATATTATTTATCTTTGTTAATATAAAAATAACTTTCATTTTCTAGTAATAGTAGTCGAAATATCAAATGTTTTCAACATACATATACTAACTTTATTGTACACCTTGAATACAGACTCTAAATACATGTCACATAAAAATTACCTTCAATACTATATTTTACTGAGGTTGCTGGCTGGTAAGTGTGCTGTTGATGAGATGGAACTAAGGGAGAGTCTTTTGATGCTGTAGATGTGGATACAGATTCAGATGTAGACGATATACTAGTTGGTAACGAATAAGCTGGTAAAGTAGGTGACATAGTTGAACGAGTAGAAGGTACAGATTGGAGGGAGCTAAGGCTGTCATTATGCCCACTTTCTAGCTGCAGCGATACCTGAAACATTAAGAAATGCTTTCATATCGATGCTTGATTACCTAAAGCAATACAGAAAACGTTTTTTGTATCATGACTTTTGTAGTTTATAGTATTGATATAACAGAGTCTATGACGAGATTTATACAGGGCTTCCAAATGTTCCGCGAACTGAACACCAATATTTTTTTAACAGAAAATTTCATATTAGGTTTCTACAGCATTTCTGCTAAAACTAACCTCCGAAGGTGCTTTCTGCGCATTTTGCAAGACAAATATAAAACGAAAATCTTTCTAAGAAAATATTGATGTTCATTTGGCGGACCATTTGGGAGCCCTGTTTATAGCATCTTATTAAATATACGTAGGGAAATTAAATTTATCGATATGGATAATGAGCTAAGCTCAGAATATTTATACAACTGCTAAAACAGTGTACAAAGAGAACAATATGAAAGCTTAAAATCTACATGATATTTAATGTATGATGACGTTTAAACATTAAAAGTCACGTTAAAAAATTCCCGACGGTTTCAACCAAAACACCTAGCCATTTTTAAGGGAATTTTTCATTTCAACCTTGAAAGGGAAATTTTTAACATAGTTTTTAATACCTGAAAAGTTTTAAACGTCATTTTATTTCTATGAAAAGTTTTAAACGTCATGAATATTTAAAATGTTATGCAGATCTTAAAGTTTTATAATGTTTTCATTGTTTTAGAAATTGTTTTAGAAAATGTATGAGTATTTTGATCTTAGCTCATTATTCATGTAGCAAATCACAGTGTAAAGTCTGTACAGTCACAAACTCTTAAATATTATTAAATTTATCAAGTAGTACATTATTAAATTTGTTTTTCTAGAAACGGATTGATATCTGTATATTGATCAAGATAAAAATTATAATTTTATGATACAATAAAGGCATTTTCCAAAATCTAGAAGAAATTAGCTGCAAGAAAAATATATACCATCAAAACACAAAGATTTCGGAACCCCAATTCACAGCCGAACAGATGCCGTACAATAAGGTGGTCTACCCCTAAAATTTCTCAACAGTGTTAATATTTCTAAACAATGCCAATATTTTCAACAGCATTTTTACAATTTTTTTTATTTTCTGGAAAATTCTGAAATTAAATAAAGCGAATGTTTTTCTTCAAAAATAATGTTACCTCCTACCCATCTTTATAGTAAGCTAATTTAGTAGAACAAAAATATCGACTTCTCTCTGGTGGATTTGTTTAAATTCACCTATGGCGCAACACTAGTCACAGAAAAAGACCCGGATGATAATGTAAAGTCTGTGGGAGCGTTCTTTTCAAATATCTCGCTCAAATTTTAATATTTTTACATGATTTTTTTTTTTTTTTTTTTTTTTTTTTTTTTTTTTTTTGCATGGGAGAGCTCAGAACGATCCACAACCGGCCTAGTTTTTACTTTTTTAATTTTGGTTTCAGATTAAAAAAAAAAAAACTTTAAGGTTCAAAACAGGTTTAAACCAGTTCTGAAATTGTAACTATCATAATATAAAATATATATAAGCAAAATCTAAAAAGTAAAACTAGGCCGGTTGTAAATCGTCCTCAGCTATCCTATGGAAAAAATCATGTAAATATATTAAAATTTGAGCGAGATATTTGAAAAGAATGCTCTCATAGACTTCACATTATCATCCGGGTCTTTTTCAGTGACTATTGTGGGACCTTAACACTAGAACGTCCCGAGGGAGTCGATTCGACTCCAAAAGAATTATTAAATTTCGATTTGAGCCACACTGTCAGAAAAATTCGTCAATATACACTAAGTTTCGTTATTTTTTCACAAATAACTTCTGTTCTCGCAGAAAACGTATTTGATCTGTGAATTCATCCCGAACGTCGAAAAATGAGGAAGAGATTCCGTTTATATCTAGCACGCATGCGTACTGGGTCTGTTAGTAAGAAATTCGAATTTTTTTTTAAAATGAAAAACAAAAATATTCTATAGATTAAAATGTCTAACTTAGTTTAAAAAGACAAAAATGTTTTCGAATTTAAAAATAAATAACAATTACTTTCTTTATTCATTCAAAAATTCTCACAATTTGTTATTCAAAGTTGGATAAGTTGAATAAAGTTGAATTTACTAAGTTATTTAATAATAAATATTCGCATTTAAAATATACTTTAAGTGAACACATTTAAAAGATATTTTAATTAAAAATAAAATGCGAAAAAAATGATATTATTAAAAAAAATCTTATCGAATAAAAATAGAACATCCATATTTTTCCTTTAGCAATCTACGTAAATATATTTAAAATTCACATTTCAGGGTTCGCACAGCTCTACCACTAAATTTTTACAGAATTTTCAATGTATTTCACTGACGAAAAATATTGCTAAAAATACGAATCGAGGAAGTGGTTGTGAATTCTGTTTCTTAAAAATTAAATATAAATTTTCTTATCATTAATACAATAGTGGTGCCAGAGTCCTTACAAAATATAAGGAGTGTGCGAACCCTGCATTTTTATACTATATTAATATAAACGTATAAAAACCCCAGCCACAGTTTAATTAAAGATGGAATCTTCCCGAAATTAACTTCAAAATTAAAAACTTTTTAACGAAATAGACCAAACCACACTCGTATGAAACGAATGCTTCTACTTTAAAGCACATCTCTCTTGTATAACAGTGGCGCTGAAGAAAAGCGGTTGCCTTCCAATGCTGGGCCCTTGAGTTCGATCCTCACGCCGCCGGCCGCGTTTATCTTTTCCGAACTTTTGCAAATGACGGATATTTTACCTCTTATAAACGGATATTCGTCAACATACAGACAATTACTGGTGCTGCCAGTATACTTTCTGTGAAAAGACGGAAGATTTTTTGAGAGTGCAGAAATTTTCCCTTGAAATAAGTTTAATTTGAACCACGCAGACTAATGTTAAATAAATCAATTAAATAATTTTGAATAAAAATTCTGGTATGAAATATTATTATGAATCTTGAGTAAAATTTCCGGGCGCTCTAGTGTGAAGGCATTTTATGCATTTTGTGCTGATTTGGAGGAATCCATCATGCAACCAATTGCGGAAGCTCTCCTGAAAGGAGGTTATTGCTGTGAAGCCGTCAAGTTCGCATGTGTAACAGGAAATACCACAATTCCATCCATCCGTAAACACATTAACACACTGCAATTTGATACTTACACAACAACTATAGAAGCTAAATAGCTATATAGCTAAATAGCTATATAGCTATATAGCTATAGATAAATAGTAATAGATAAATAGCTATATAGCTAAATAGCTATATAGATAAAGTATCCTTTTGATTTTGGGCATATATATTACAAAAAATTGTGCTACTTTCAAATAATTCTAAGCAAAAAACAATATTTCGTAAATAACGTACGGAAAAGATTTTTTACGCATAAAAGTTTTTGAGGTTTAGAAATTCCATCATTTATTATTCTACTGCACAGGTAATTAATAAAGCTAAATTGCAGTATAAAGCTATACTAGCGTTTTCATATTACCTGTTTTCTTTATATGAAAGTACCGGGTGATCCAGAAGTTTCGGGAGTTTTGAAATGTTAATAATTAGACAACTATGTAGAATAGAGAGGTTCGGTTTTCAGATATATGCTCAGAATTGTGTGGGATTTTTGTTTGTAATGATTTTTTTTAAATAGGTAGTTAAAATTTTTAGCAACAGTCGGCGCTTCTGCACAACATCGAAAGTATCTATATCTTGTGTATATAAACAGAGTTCATTGAGTAACATCTTTTCTAAGCTATTGCTCAAATCTCGCATTAAGGGTGTTTATGTTCGAGCACTTTTTGTAATGTTAAAGAAATTGCATTTAAACACAATTTTGATATAAAATCTGATGGGTAACTGCTATGTTTAGACATGCTTACTTTGCTTATCGAAAGTTTGTTGTGTACGAGTGGATTAAGCGTTTTTGTGAAGATTGCACTGATATCGAGTTTCATCCTCTTCCACCGCAGATGAAAATGTTGAGTGTGTTAGCGAAATCGTGCGTGCAGATGGACGAATAACCATTGATGTAATTGACTCTTAATTTGGATTTTCACATGAGAGTTTTCACAGCATTCTTCATGATGATTTCAAGATGCATCGTTTTTGTTTGCAAATGATTCCAAAAATGTTATCCACCTGAACAAAACGAAATGATTGTGACTCTGATTGTGAAAAAGTACCATGCCAGACGCCGTATCACCACTCTGGAACACCTATCTTATTCCACTGGTCTAGCAGCAACGAATGTTTAGCTATTTCCAAGGCTGAGAATAAAATTGAAGGAATATAGTATTAAGAATTAAGATGAGCTGATCGAAAATGCGACGAAACTACTGAGAGACATTTCAAAAAATAGATTCAAAGAGTGTTTTGAGCAGTTATACGAATGCTGGAAGATATGTATGAATGCAGGCGGAAAGCATTTTGAAGGCCAATAAAGTAAAATTATTTGTCTATTTTTTAATAACTTGTAATTGACCTATTCCGGGAGATGCTTTGCCCCTATACGTATTAACATTTTACTTAATGATTGAAACAGCTTTAGGACCTTAGATGTCGTCTGGAGTATTTGGGCACCTATAGTCGTCGTATTTTGTTATTTTTAATGCAAAATTAGACACATTATTACTACCCAATATTAATGTACTTTTAAATAATGAAGCAAAATTTGAATTTACTTTTAAATAAATCTTATATAACACAGATGTCTGTTTACCTGTGTTGTTTCTTGGGATTGTTGTGGCATGCTCCAAGAACATTTTTGTTGGCTTCTCTGTAAGGTTTGAATTTCTAAACTTAGTTCCTCTCGAAGAACACTTTCTAGGTCGCATTTCTTTGTCAGTTCTCGGATTTCTGACTGAAAAGAGAAAAAAGAAAAATTTTAATGGAATTAGAAAAATAAATGCAAATTTTAAGTTCAAATTGTAAGAAACTGGCTTTCCTCACGGATATGATTTATTGATATCGCGTGTTACATACAAACATCTTCAAAATACTTAGTTTATGCATATCTGACAGTCTTTTGGTATGGTACACCGTAAAAAAAAATTCAAGAGGTTACTAAAAATTTTTTAGTAAATTTGTATTCCACAGAATTTTTTAGTAGTCATTGCAAACTTTTTTTTTGCAAGTGAAACAAGCATTTCTTTTGTAAACTAAACAAAAGAATTTTTTGTATAACTAACTTAAAAATTTTTAATATGGGCCACCAGGCAAATTTTAGTAATAGCTCCAAAATTATTTTTAATAACCATTACGTGCGCCCGAAGATTTTCGGCAAAACTGCAATAGATGGCAGCACCAAACATTGCTAACATCTCCGACAGGATTTTTATAATCCCTTTACTAACGAGTACTTACACTACATACATTCGGGGCGTATTTGGCGTTGGCCAGTATCAAACCCGGGACCTTTTAGTCTGGAGTCCGTTACTATAACTACTATGCTATCAATGCCACAGCAAGTGAGTTTTAGTAATAGTTTTTAACTATATAAAACTACTAACTCTCTTCGTTGCTAACTTTTTTCTAGTAATTCTTACAGATTTTCTTGTAACCTACTAAGATTACTAAAAATTTTTTAGTAATTACAAGGATCACTAAAGTTTTTTTAGTAGATCGACCTTTTTTTTTACAGTGTAAATTACAGTAGCTAAATCCTCCCTGGAAGCGTTTGATGTATACCTAGCATAAGATTAGAACTTGTCACAATATTCCGCGGAGGGTACAGTATAAGCTGCAGCATGGACTTTACGAAGTTCTTTGTTATAGTCCAAGACCCGACGCCACGAAAACATAAGGTATCCAGCACAAGGTAAAAACATTATTTTATGGAAGATTAGAAGTAGGGGAATATAATGATCTATGTCTACCGGAAGTGAAGTGGTGCATAAACCAAAAATCAATACCTCTAGTAGTTGAATCGTAGGTTTATCAATGTGTTTTCCTGCAACACAGTTTTCCATGTTTTCATACATTTGATTGTAGGACAAAAGCAATGATAAACCTACGAGGTAACCACTAGTGGTATTATTTTTTTGCTTATGCACCATTTCACTTCCGGTAGACACGGATCATTAGATTCCTCTATTTCTACTTTTCCATACAATAAAGTTTTTTGTGCACGATACCTTAGATTTTTGAGCTGACGGTTCTTGGACTATTATGGTTTGACCTTGTATTTCTGTTTCGTGTGACGGTTTTTGTCGTGGCGACTGGACGTCACTTAGTGCCTTTTGGGACAGGGGATCGCTACGCAATCTCCATTGAAAAGACCCCATGGAGCCGCTCAGCTCTGGATAGGAAAACTATATAGTTAATACCAAGCTTTAGATGGTCTGTATGACGCTTATACAAGGTAAGACAAACTTTAAAACACACTTGAAATTGCGTCCTTTTGAAATACATTGCCTTGTTATCACACGGTACACCTGCTGAAACATGTGCAAAGTTCCTTTAAACTTTGGAATTTGATATTCGCATGTTATTTTCTTACCACGATTTCTGATTTCGTTGCACGCGAAAGATTACACTTCACTGAGTTCCTGAGATTACGCTTCACAACACATTAATGTGTTGTGACCATAATAGAAATATGATGCAAGAAACAAATATTTTAAGTATTTTAAATAATTATAGAAATAATGTTTTGCAATAAAATATAAAAAGGAACTTTAAGAGAGGTAAGGAACATATTTAAAATATTATCCACCCCTGATTTCACACGAAAAAATCGATTTAAATATTTTAAATAATTTTAGAAATGTTATTACGTCATAAAATATTCAATGAGATTTTAAGAGGTGCAATAAATATTTAAAATATCCAATCCTTCATTCACAAGAAAAATTCAACTTCTAAATATACGATTTCAGTTGCAATACCCACAGAAAAATATTTACTAAGTTGTCTTATAAAATAGGACATTCAAACAGAAAAACAATCACAGTTTATTACGCACAGCTCTTACATTTCGTCAAATATCATATGTCTAAGAGATGTTACGTATTCCTGACATTGTGTCTTCTCTAAATATTTATTTAATAGTTTATGGTAGTTAGTTTGTATCTTTAAACTGAGAGGGATTTATTTAAATTAAGAAACAGGCGTTGGTTATGAGAAAAAAATAACAAAATTTCGGGACTGATTCGTACCGTTGTTTATTTTACGACTTAACACAATAAAGGAGCGTTTTCTCTACTTTCATATTAGATTTTTTAATTATCTTGCTTTATATTTATCCATTGTTAGATTTATTCACATGATTTATTTTTAAAATCACGCTTTTATAGCAAACATAATAGTAATATGATGCAAGAAACAAATGCTTTTAAGTGTTTTAAATAGTTACAGAAATGTTGCTTCGTAATAAAATATTGAATGAGCTATAAGAGATGAAAGAAAATACTTGAAATATTATACAAACTTTTTTTCACAAGAAAAAATTAATTTCTAAATGTACGATTTCAGTTGTAATATCCACAGAAAAATATTTACTAAGCTGTTTTATAAAACGGGGCAGTCAAACAGAAAAACAGAGTCATCGTTTATTACGAACAGCTCTTACATTTCGTGAAATATCTTATGTCTAAATAATGTTACATCATCCTGGCATTGTATCTTCTCCAAATATTTATTTAACAGTTTGTGGTAGATAGTTTGTATCTTTAAACTGCCAGGGATTTATCCGAATTAAGAAACTGGCGTTGGTTGTGAGAAAAAATATTAAGTTTTCGCCACTGATATCTTAATCGTTTTTTATGACGTAATACAATAGAGGAAGATTTTTTCTACATTAAATTATAAACAGAAGCTCTCTTATACGTCCATTAAAAACATTTCACAAATATATATTTTCTAAAACACACCCAAAATATATATTAAAATATTTAATTGCTAAAAAGGGCGTCAAACGTTAATAAAATACATTAAAGGATCTTAATAATTTGGCATGTTTCGATTGAATTTACTCAATCATCATCAGAAAAACAAAATATACAAATAAACACAAAGATGGAAAATGACAATAAATTATTACAAATGAAATGTAAAAAATAAATAAAAATAAAAATCACGCGCGTTATATTTTAATTATGTTTCACGTTGCTTTATTTTATTTTCAAATTATCTAACAATTCAATCCAAATATTTGGGATTTGAAATGAAGAGGAATCATTGCAGACCATTGAGCTTCTGACATCATTCTTCATTGATTTTGAGTAAATTCAATCGAAACATGTCAAATTATTAAGATCTTTTAATGTATTTTATTAACATTTGACGTCCTTTTTTAGCAATTAAATATTTTAATATATATTTTGGATGTGTTTTAGAAAATATTTATTTTTGAAAAGATTTTTTCTACGTTCATATTAGATTCTTTAATTCTCTTGCTTTATATTTATCCAATGCTTAGATTCATTCACATTATTACTTTTTTTAAATTACGCTTTTACAGAAAACATAATAGAAATATGATGCAAGAAGCAAATATGTTTAAGTATTTTAAATAATTATAGAAATAATGTTTTGTAATAACATATAAAAAAGAACTTTAAGAGAGGTAAGGAACATATTTCAAATACTATCCACCCCTGATTTCACACGAAAAAATCGATTTAAATATTTTAAATATTTTAGAAATGTTGTTTCGTCATAAAATATTGAATAAGATTTAAGAGGTGCAATAAATATTTAAAATATTATCCAACCCTTCATTCACAAGAAAAATTCAACTTCCAATACCCACAGAAATATATTTACTTAGCTGTCTTATAGAATAGTTCAGTCGAACAGGGATTTATCTGAATTAGGAAACTGGCGTAGGTTGTGAGAAAGAATAACACGTTTTCGCCACTGATATCGTAATGTTTTTTTTATGACGTAATAAAATAAACGATTTCTCCAAGTTCATATTAGATTCTTTAATTCCCTTGCTTTATATTTATTCATTGATAAGATTCTTTCACATTATTTATTTTTTAAATCACGCTTTCATAGCAAACATAATAGTAGTATGATGCAAGATATACATGTTTTTAAGTGTTTTAAATAGTATAGAAATGTTGCTTCGTAATAAAATATTGAATGAGCTATAAGAGATGCAAGAAAATACTTGAAATATTATTCAACCCTTCTTTCACAAGAAAAATATCAATTTCTAAATATCCGATTTCAGTTGTAAATCCGACACAAAAGTATTTAGTAAGCTGTCTTATAAAAAGGGACAGTCAAACAGTAAAACAGAATGGCAGTTTATTACAAACAGCTCTTACATTTCGTAAAATATCTTATGTCTAAATAATGTTACGTCTGTTATAGCCTGACATTATATCTTCTCCAAATATTTATTTAAAAGTTCGTGGTAGATAGTTTGTATGTTTAGACTGGCAGAGATTTATCCGAATTAAGAAACTGGCGTTGGTTGTGAGAAAAAATATAAAGTTTTGGCCACTGATATTGAATCTTTTTTTATGACGTAATACAATAAAGGAAGATTTATTCTACGTTCATATTAGATTCTTTAATTATCTTGCTTTATATTTATCCAATGCTTAGATTCATTCACATTAATACTTTTTTAAAATTACGCTTTTACAGCAAACATAATAGAAATATGATGCAAGAAACAAATATTTTTAAGTATTTTAAATAATTATAGAAATAATGTTTTGTGATAAAATATAAAAAGGAACTTTAAGAGAGGTAAGGAACATATTTAAAATGTTATCCACCCCTGATTTCACACGAAAAAATCTATTTAAATATTTTAAATAATTTTAGAAATGTTGTTTTGTCATAAAATATTGAATGAGATTTAAGAGGTGCAATAACTATTTAAAATATTATCCAACCCTTCATTCTCAAGAAAAATTCGACTTCTAAATATACGATTTCAGTTCCAATACCCACAGAAAAATATTTACTTAGCTGTCTTATAAAATAGTTCAGTCGAATAGAAAAACAGCGTCACTGTTTATTACAAACAGCTCTTATATTTCGTCGAATATCTTATGTCTGAGAAATATTACGTCATTCTTCTATTGCGTCTTCTTCAAATATTTATTTAATAGTTTGTATCTTTAAACTACCTAGGATTTATCTGAATTAAGAAACTGGCGTAGGTTGTGAGAAAAAAATAACAAGTTTTCGCCACTGATATCGTATTTTTTTTATGACGTAATACAAGGATTTTCTCAAAAATGAAAGTCCATATTAGATTCTTTAATTCTCTGGCTTTATATTTATCTATTGATTAGACTCTTTCACATTATTTATTTTTAAAATCACGCCCGTTTATAGGAAACATAAAAATAATATGTTGCAAGAAACAAATGTTTTTAAGTATTTTAAATAATTATAGAAATGATGTTTCGTAATAAAATATAAAATGAATTTGAAGAGGGGTAAGGAAAATATTTAAACTATTATCCATCCCTGATTTCACACGAAAAAATCGATTTAAATATTTTAAATAAATTTAGAAACGCTGTTTCGTAATAAAATATTAAATGAGTTTAATGAGATGCAATAAAATACTTGAAATATTATTCAACCCTTTTTTCACATAAAAAATTTATTACTAAATATGCGATTTCAGTTTTCATATCCACAGAAAATTATTTACTAAGCTATCTTGTGAGGGAGTGACCTTTAGTCATAAAGGCACTCTAGTGTTTCTGAGATCGTGACGTCAATAATTTAACATTTTGTAGGCGTAAAAGTGACATCTATCCTCTCTTTTACTTTAACTTTCTAGAGTGTGTGTGCTCTTTCGAATTCCGCAGTTAGCTCGCGGTTATTAGTATTATGTTAATGAGAAGTATCTCAGTTTGTCGCGTATAAAAGCTTGGGTGTGAGTTTGTGGTGTGTGTGTTTCTGGCCTTAGCCAGCAGCCAGCGTCTGTGTGTTCCTGGCAGTAGCCAGCAGCCAGCAGCCTCTGTGTGCGTTCCGCCATTGGACAACGAAGTTGATGATTGTTTAGTAAGGTGCTGACGATTAGAAAATAGCTACGGCCTCCAGTAAAGCGAAAAGGAGTTCGGATAGTGGATTAAAGATTCGGCCTTGGTAAGAAAGTTTAGAATCGTTCCGTTTTGATTATTTGAGAAATAAAGAAATATCCACAGCCACGGGCTGTGAAATTAAGATTTGTTTAGTAGATCAGCCAGGAAATAGTGTCAAGTGCTAGACGGTGCCCCGACTGAGCTAGACCGACGCCTGTGAGTATGATTTAGCTTTTCATAGTGTTCTCAGTGAGTGAAATTATAGACTGGCTCCACTTTCCTTTAGCCCTTATCATTTTAATAAACTGTGTTGTTTTAACCTAAATTCCTGAGTATGTCTGCATATAACGTTACAAATGACACCCAGCATGAATATACCGTCACAAATGGCGCCCAACGAAATGTCGGACAGTTTGAGATTGTGCCACGAGTGTATTTCACCGGTGAGGGTGATATTAGTGAATTTTTAGTGAAATTAGATGATTATATTTTGTTCAATAATATACCTGAGAAAAACAGGTACGTAGTGCTTAAATGCTCGTTAAAGGGCGAAGCACTTTTGTGGTTAGAAAATATAGGAAAGTTTTTAATTACTGATGAAGCGAAAAGATTTGAACAAACTGTAATTGAGTTAAAGAAGGCATTTCCTCCCGTTAAAGATAAAAGTATTTTGAGAAAAGAGTTCTATTGTAATAAGCAGAATATTTATGAGTCTGCGTCAAAATTTTATCTTCGTAAGCTGGAACTAAAAAATAAATTAGATTTAGATATTACATTTGAGGAGTTGTTGGACATTGTCTTTCCTCTTTTTAATCCAAATATACAGGACTTTATTGAAGTTAGAGCACCGAAGAATTTTGCAGAAATGCACCAGATACTATCGAAGTATGAGTCTCGGCATAGCTCGGATCAACGGGATTTGCGTAACCCTCGGCAGAGACCTGTCACGGATAGTAATTTGAGAAATGAGGGGGAACGTAATTTTGTGAGAGGGGGGCAGCGATTTCCGGATAATAATGTGCGTAATAGAAGTGATGGATTTGGTCGTAATATGTCGAATACGAGTAATGGTAATAGGAATGGTGGTGGTGCTAATAGTTTTAGAAGTGGTGAGAGAAATATGCATGGAAATAGACAGAATAGTGGTTATGATTGTAGTGGGGGAGTACGGGACAGGAATGTTTCTTCGCAAGTAAGGAGATTAACTTCGGATGAGAATTTTGAAGGTAGATCAGTGCAAAGGAGAGGTGTGAGGAGGTCGGGTCAGTTAAACTGGTAAGTGACTGTATTTCGGAAGGTATGCAGTCACAGGTCAAATCGGAAAAGCCTTCTGTGAGTTTAAATAAAATAAATATTAATCCGGTTGAGTTACCTGAAGTGTTAATTGTGTTAGATGGTATTGTCGTTAAAAGTGTCTTCGATACAGGGGCAGATAAGTCGTTCATTTCTTTTGATTGTTATCGGAAATATTTTTCGTATAAGAAGTTGAAAAGGTCAAGTCTGGTGGTTCAGTCAGCACAGGGAGTAGCTTGCGATAATAAAGGTTCAGTGGAATTGGAAGTGGAAATTCGTTCGGTTAAGACATGTTGGGAGTTTTGTGTGTTAGATGGATTAACAGTGCATTGTATAGTTGGTGTGGATTATATGAGGGATAGAGGAATTAGTTTGGATTTCTTTAAAAAGTCGTTAATCGTGAATAATGATGAGAATGTGAGTAAGAAAGAGCCTGTTTCAGTGTCAGTTAATTTGGAGGAGTCGGGTTTAAGTGTGGTTAAGAAAATGGAGGTTAATAAGTCTTTAGTCGATTGTGGTAAAGTTTTTTCAGATAAACCGAGTTTAACTAATGAAATTTATATTGGTTTTGACGCACTAGTTGCTAGTAAACCATTTCGTTATGATTTTATATTCAATATTTTTAAGTCTTTGTGTGAAAAGTTGCAGACTGAGGACGGTAGGGAACTTACTCAGTCTAATATGGCTGAACGTGTAAATCGTACATTAATTCAAATGATTTCTTCTTATGTTGGTTCTCATCATGCAAATTGGGACCAGTTTCTTCAACATTTTGCGTACGCACTTCGTACGGCAGTTCACGAGTCAACGGGGAAAACGCCTGCTGAATTGTTTTTGGGTAGAAAAGTTATTACTCCATTCCAAAGGTTAGTTATGGTGTCAGATGCAGAAAGTCAGTACATGTGTCAGGATATTGAGAGGTTGGTTAAGGAAGCTCAGATTCAAATGGGAAAAGCGCAAGAAAAGCAAGCTCAGTATTATAATATGCGTAGAAGGGAGTTAGAAGTGAAAGTTGGAGATTTTGTGTTAGTAGAAAAGCATTGGTTAAGTTCAAGTCGTCAAAAGAGAGTAGCTAAGTTTGGTCCGAAGTTTGTAGGTCCGTTCGAGGTTTTGGAAGTTCGAAATAATAATTTGGTTGTTGATGTCAATGGTGAAAGAATGACTGTTAATCTGGATCAGGTTAGAGTGTATAAGTTTAGAGAAAATGGTAGTGAAGGTTCTCATATGTCGAGTGGTGTTTCGCGAAATTCCCGATCCAATGAGTGTCCCGAGTCCAGCACTTCTTCGTCTAATTCTTTTCATCAATATTCAAGAAGAAAATTTGGTCAAACAGCTCCAAAGACTGTTATTGAAAGTCGAAAGCCTAGCAATCCGAGAGCAAAGTATAATAAAAATAAGAGAACTGTGTCAAATACATCGGACTCTGTGTGTCATAAAAGACAAAAAATTATAAATTGTCCAGTTCCTCCATCTATTAGACAACAACCTCACAAGCATAAATTAACTAATAGTTCACCATCTTCAGTGATTAATCCCCAGAAAAGATTTCGTTTGGACACTCGTAAAACTGTTAAGCGAAGTTTAAATTCTGAATTTTTGCCTAACAAGAAACTACATAGGTCCGGAAAGAAACGTGGCCTAGGATCTTCGGTAACTTCGGGTGCGTCTAGAAAGAGGAGGCAACTCTCAGATTACCGGCAACAACAGTGTGAACCTCGCCATGGAGTGAACCCAGCGAACCGGCCAGAGCAGAGTCGTCGAGTGGAACCTACGAGTATTCCACGGCATCCATTCAGAACCAGGCTGCAGGCACGACAGTCAACTGTGGCGTCACCGTACAGTTCTGATGACGAGAGATCCTTCGTACAAGCCTTCTGGGACAGGAGGAGAAAGCCATCTTGCAGTATGAAGCCTGCCAGCAGCGAATCGTCTCTATGATTGGGTGATAATGTTCTTTATTAAATTTCTATTAGAGTGCATATATGTGGTAGCAATGTGAAGGAATAGAAAGCAGAGAGACTGTTTTGTACTTTTGGCCATTTTTTGGAATTTTTTGACGGACTCACGTTTAGTGCTTAATTGTGTTCAAAATTTGTTTGCAAAATTGTTAGTTTTATGTATGTTGGAAATTTTGGTCTTAACTGCTTTTAAAAATTCTGGATCTATTGTTAAATGGTTATGTTATTTGTTTAAAATGTTATTATATTGTTATATTGTTCATGTGTGATAAAATGTATGTTAATGTATGTTTAAATTTTCAGAAAGTACAGATAGTAATTTGGGTTATTTTGTACACGCGCCGCGGTTCAGGCGCGCACGTGTTTTGCGGTCAAGAAGTCCTTGACACGCGTTTCTATCTCTTATACTAACATTTAATGGATTAACTTTCTTCTTATCGTTCGTGTTTTATGAGTTGCGTTTTGTACTTTAGTTGGGAATGGTTTCCGCAAGTTGCGAAGTTTTAAGCTGCATTTGAATTTGAAATTGTATTGGATTAAAATTGAATGTTAATGTGATTTTCTTGCAGGGAAGTATACTTTTTGTTATGTATTGATTCTGCTATTTTTCTTTTAGTTAATACAGATGAAGAGATTGATGACGTCATTTTGTAAATTTTTGATATTTTTTGATTGTTGCATAAGCACAGCGATATGCCGCTGTACGTATGTGCCCCAATTATTGTTAAAGTGGAGTTAAGTTCTGAAGAAGTTTGGGAGTTAGTTCATTGGCTAATGGGGATGTAGGTATTACGTAGTAGCAGAGTTAGTTTAGTATGAAGTAAATGTAATTTTAGATGAAGTCGGAATTTGGATGAGGAAAGTTTTTGCGCATTGGGTTTTTTGGACTTGGTGCGAATTCTAGTATATTAAAAGTTATGGAGAAATTTTTGGGTAAAGTTATAGTTGCATTGCAATATTGAGGAAAATTTCGGAAGGTTAGTGTTTTGAGAAATTTTAGCACTCCCAGTGGAGTGGGTTGTTTTGAGAGAAGAAGTAATTAGTTTTGAAAGTTTTACGAGTTTTTGGAAGTTTTACGGAGGCTATTTGTAAGATAGAAGAATGGTTGGATTGAATATGTGAATATTTGAGGCAAACTGAGTTTTTTTTTGGTTGTGATGGGTTAAAGTTAATATTTTAAAAGTTATGTTTCGGCGTTAAATTTCACCCATCACTGTGTTTTATTACGGCTCTAAATTTATAACAAGAAAAAGTTCTGGGCATGCATTTAGCCCAGCCCTTTTTCTCT
The DNA here is from genome assembly GCA_964019185.1 of Maratus speculifer. Classification (NCBI taxonomy): domain Eukaryota; kingdom Metazoa; phylum Arthropoda; class Arachnida; order Araneae; family Salticidae; genus Maratus; species Maratus speculifer. The sequence continues at coordinate 60,346,823 of OZ025299.1, read as the reverse complement.
GCGGAGTTCGAGGGGGGGTTGTGAGGGAGTGACCTTTAGTCATAAAGGCACTCTAGTGTTTCTGAGATCGTGACGTCAATAATTTAACATTTTGTAGGCGTAAAAGTGACATCTATCCTCTCTTTTACTTTAACTTTCTAGAGTGTGTGTGCTCTTTCGAATTCCGCAGTTAGCTCGCGGTTATTAGTATTATGTTAATGAGAAGTATCTCAGTTTGTCGCGTATAAAAGCTTGGGTGTGAGTTTGTGGTGTGTGTGTTTCTGGCCTTAGCCAGCAGCCAGCGTCTGTGTGTTCCTGGCAGTAGCCAGCAGCCAGCAGCCTCTGTGTGCGTTCCGCCATTGGACAACGAAGTTGATGATTGTTTAGTAAGGTGCTGACGATTAGAAAATAGCTACGGCCTCCAGTAAAGCGAAAAGGAGTTCGGATAGTGGATTAAAGATTCGGCCTTGGTAAGAAAGTTTAGAATCGTTCCGTTTTGATTATTTGAGAAATAAAGAAATATCCACAGCCACGGGCTGTGAAATTAAGATTTGTTTAGTAGATCAGCCAGGAAATAGTGTCAAGTGCTAGACGGTGCCCCGACTGAGCTAGACCGACGCCTGTGAGTATGATTTAGCTTTTCATAGTGTTCTCAGTGAGTGAAATTATAGACTGGCTCCACTTTCCTTTAGCCCTTATCATTTTAATAAACTGTGTTGTTTTAACCTAAATTCCTGAGTATGTCTGCATATAACGTTACAAATGACACCCAGCATGAATATACCGTCACAATCTTATAAAATAATACAGTCGAACAGAAAAACCGTATCACTGCTTGTTACAAACACCTCTTACATTTCGTCGAATTTCTTATGTCTATGTTATATTACGTCATCCTGACACTGTGTCTTCTTCAAATATTTATTTAACAGTTTGTGACTAGTGGTGCCAACTTATATGGGCCCGCAGGGCCTGAGCCCAACCGAAAAATTTTGAATTCTACTGTGCCTATGTTTTATTATTTTATTTCGTTATTTATTTTATTATTATTTTATTATTCATTTTTCTCTCTTGAACAAAATTTCTTTTTCCAGTGACCGTGTTTTTTAATTCTCCGATTGACAAACATAAATCGAAAATGACTGAAATGTAAACGGTTAACTTTCTACTGTTCCAATTTGTATTCATGTTTGATGATATTACAATAAATATTGCTGTCTTTATAAGAAACACGTATAAGAACATGATTTCAAAAAATTGCAACTATCTTAAAACATGATACCTTGACTTAAAAGTATCATCTTTTACTAGTTGTCCACCCTTCAAAGAAAAACACACTGCTTGTACCATTTTACCAAAATATTTTTGAGCCCACCCAATGGTTTTGAGCCAACACAATATTTTTCAAAAGTTGGCGCCACTGTTTGTGGCAGTTAGTTTGTATCTTTAAACTGCCAGGGATTTGTCCGAATTAAGAAACTGGCGTAGGTTGTGAGAAAGAATAACAAGTTTTCGCCACTGATATCGTAATGTTTTTTTTATGGCGTAATAAAATAAAGGACGATTTTCTCTAAGTTCATATTACATTCTTTAATTCTCTTGCTTTATATTTATCCATTGATAAGATTCTTTCACATTATTTATTTTTTAAATCACGATTTTATAGTAAACATAATAGCAATATGATGCAAGAAACAAATATTTTTAAGTGTTTTAAATATTTATAAAAAGGTTGCTCGTAATAAAATATTGAATGAGCTACAACAGATGCAAGAAAATATTTGAAATAATATCCAACCTATCTTTAAAAAAAATCAATTTTTAAATATACATTTTCAGTTCTAAATCCCACACAAAAGTATTTACTAAGCTGTCTTATAAAATAGGACAGTCAAGCAGAAAAACAGAGTCGCAGTTTATTACAAACAGCTCTTACATTTCATCAAATATCTTATGTCTTTATAGCGTTACGTCATCCTGACATTGTATCTTCTGCAAATATTTATTTAACAGTTTGTGGCAGTTAGTTTGTATCTTAAAACTACCAGGGATTTATCCGAATTAAGAAACTGGCGTAGGTTGCGAGAAAGAATAACAAGTTTTCGCCACTGACATCGTAATGTTTTTTTTATGACGTAATAGAATAAAGAAGGATTTTCTCTAAATTCATTATTAGATTCTTTAATTCTCTTGCTTTATATTTATCCATTGATAAGATTCTTTCACATTATTTATTTTTTTAATTACGCCTTTATAGCAAACATAAATGGAATATGATGCAAGAAACAAATGTTTCTAAGCGTTTTAAATAGTTATCGAAATGTTGCTTCGTAATAAAATATTGAATGAGCTATAAGAGATGGAAGACAATACTTGAAATATTATACAAACTTTCTTTCACAAGAAAAAAAATCAATTTCTAAATATCCGATTTCAGTTCTAAATCCCAAACAAAAGTATTTACTAAGCTGTCTTATAAAATAGGACAGTCAAACAGAAAAACAGAGTCGCAGTTTATTACAAACAGCTCCTACATCTCGTGAAATATCTTATGTCTGTTTAATGTTACGTCATCCTGACACTGTGCGTTCCTCAAATATTTATTTAACAGTTTGTGGTAGTTAGTTTGTAGCTTTAAACTGACAGGGATTTTTTTTTATTAAGAAGTTCATGGTTGTTGCACGAAAAATTAATAAGTTTTCGGCACTGATATCCTAAAGTTGCTTTTTATGACTTAGTACAATGAAAAATGATTTTCTCCATGTTCATATTAGATTCTTTAATTATCTTGCTTTATATTTATCCATTGCTTAGATTCTTTCACATTATTTATTTTTAAAATCACGGTTTTATAGCAAACATAATAGTATTATGATGCAAAAACAAATGTTTTTAAGTATTTTAAATAGTTATTTATAATTATTATGTTGTTTTATAATAAAATATTGAATAAGCTTTAAGAGAGGTAAGAAAAATATTTAAAATGTTATTCACCTCTGATTTAACGCGAAAAACTCGATTTAAATATTTTAAATCATTATAGAAATGTTATTTCGTGATAAAATATTGAATGAGCTATAAGGTAAATAAAAAAATGTTTAAAATGCCGTCGAACCCTTCTTTTACAAAGATAAACCAATTAAAAAAAATACGATTTTATTTCTAATATCCCCGTAAAAATATTTACTAAGCTGGTTTAAAATACTACAATCAAACAGAAAAATATACCCAGGGTTTATTATATTATAGTTCTTATATTTCGTCGATAATCGTATGTCTAAGTACTATTACTTCATTCTTACATTTCGTCTTTTCCAAATATTTATTTAATGGTTTGTAGTTGTTAAGTTGTATCTTTTAACTGCTTAGGATTTTCCTGAATTAAGAAACTGGTGTTAGTTTTGCAAAGGAATAACAAATTTTCGCCGCTGAAATCCGAAGTTTGTTTTTTGAAGATGTAATAAAATAAATTAAGAATATTTTTCTAATTTCAGATTAGATTCTATAATTCTCTTGCTTGCTAGTTATACATTGCTTGGATTATTTGACATTATTTTATTTAAAATTGCTCTTTTATAGTATACATTCTAGTAGCAAACCAATATTGGTCCAAAGTTAAAGTAATATTTCATTTATTGGAAATATTGCTAATAAAACGCAAATATTGATTATTATTGGCATTTGATTGAAAATATTTCCAATGAATTCCCAATATTATACAAATGTTGGCATTACATTGGAAATATTTCCAATGAATTTCCAATATAAGACAAATGTTGGCGTTACATTGGAGATATTTCAAATGAAACCCCAGTCTTTAACCAGTATTGGCGTTTTATAGGCAATATTTCCAATGAAACTCCAATATTGGCTGCAAACATTGGATTAATAAGGGTAAAATGTAAATACCCCAATATTGGAGCAATATTTCATGCCAGTATTTCGCCAATGTGCCAATATTGCTCCAAGATTTATCCAATATTGATCCAATATTGTTTGGTTACTGGGTAGTAACATGCTAACTGAAACAAATGCTTTTAATAATGAATTATGTTGCTAAGTTCAGTATTTTTTTTATCAGGAAGTTGTAGTGTACTGTAAAATATTTTCTAATATTTTGTTTGTATTGAGCAGTCATAAATATATTTGCATTTTATTACGAATCACTCTTTTATAGAAAACGTAATAGTAACATGTTGCAAGAAACAAATGTTTTTAATAATGCCCATTTTTGCAAAATTCAGGATTTTATTTTCGGAAAATAATAGAGAATTATAAAATATTTTGCAACCTTTTGTTGGTATTGAGCAATTTAGGTATATTTAGATGCCCAGAATTTTTAAGTAAAGTTGAATGTTATTTCCTATTTAAGAGTCTAATATAAAATTTTAAATAAAAACAAATTAAAAACATTTAAAAACTTGGTACTCTTTTGGATAAACAATAGTACTTCATCTGTACAGTAAAAAACATTAAAGCTATCAAAAATGAAATTAAAAACAGTTTATGGAAGGAACGTTGTCAAAACAATTAAAATCGAAGTAAATGTCATAGCAAAACCACGTGGTTCGTTTAAGGGGCTGCTTTATTAAATTGTCTGAATTCAAAATGTTAATTTTCATACAATTATTTTGATAAGGCGCATTATCTTCACATATCTTAAATTATCCGTCCAAAAATATCTTTAACAGAGCTGCCATTTTGGTTTTCTATAGCGTAACTAGGCTTTGGGCCTAGAAAAAGGTGTTACTGCCTATAATGTCATAGATGGTGTCTGAACCCCTTTCGGCATTTAATAAGATAAATTAAGGATTATTGATTTAATTATAACACGGCTAAAAAAAAAAAATGGCACACTTAACAGCATAACGTGCAATTAAATACTTTTTGAACGAATTGTTATTTTAAACGTTCAAAACTAAAATACAATTTTGCTAACTTTTGGTAAATTTTGTTTTATATTATTTTAGATTTAGTTATTTTCTTGAGAAATGTGTACATGTATATTAGATAAAAGATATTGCTAAAATTATGTTCGAGTGCAATTTATTAAATAGAATATTTTTTAAACACAATATTCTGGGAAACGTACTAACTGCATCTTCTTCTACATATTTTTTCAAATACAAATATTGCTTTCTTCATTTTTTTATTAGGGGATTTTTGGAAATAGTGTTTCCACAAGCATACTATTATTGAAATTTGAACGCCACTATTTTACGACAATAATATTCGTTTTATTTATTTAAAATTTAACTAAGGCAAAATTTTCTTGATGAAAATAATGGTATTAAAAAACCAATAGTTGTATTTCCTTGGAAATTCTTGGAGTTTTGGTCTCTTTTTAACCCTTTCGAGCCTGGTGTACTATTAATAGTACATGTCATTTAAATGAGAATTATTTTGTTTTAAGAAATACTTTTGACAATATTTACATGCAGTAATGTTAATGTATGTCTACGAATTTACTATATGACTTCATTTACATTTAGGCATTTAGAAATAATAATAATAATTATTATTTGCTTAATTCTCTTTTCGCCATTTGCGATTCTTTTATTTTAAACATATACTTCATCCTGTAAATTTAAAACAAAAGTTACTTTCTTGAAAGAAACATGTGTAACAAAGCGCAAAAAGTATTAGAAATCTGGATTATAATTTTAATATTACTGTTATACAATATTTTCTAAACACCTCCAAAAATTCTTCCTTAAACTATTGTCATATGAATATTAATTGAATAGTACACAAAACAACAATATTCGTTATCTTTCAGACAACCAAATATTCTTTAGACAGTAATTAATCTATTTCGATAGCTGGCGTTAGTGTTATTAACATAAAAGTAATTTTGTCTAAAGAGTGAAAAAAAAATCGGACCCGAAATGGTTAAATACTTTCTTCTCTTGTTTAATTTGTCTTTCCAATTATTTAATTCTTCCAGAAATCTAAAAATCTTCACCGTAATTAACTTTCACGTGCCAAATATATATATATATATATATATATATGGAATAAAAATTACATTCTATATGAAAAATGTATAAGTGCTTGCATTTAAATAAACTGTAAAGAAAAAGAAAATATCGTCAATTTACAGAAAAGGCAATGCAGCAAAGTTGCCGGGATGTTTCCGTTTTTTGAGGAAAGCTTCGTCTTTGTAATCTCCGTTTTTTGGCAACAGTATTTTGAAGCACACGAAGCGCATGCGTGGCGATAAAAGAACAGTAATCTCATTGGATTTTTAAAGTAATAATTTCGTATTTGAAACTCTGTAATCTTAAAATGGCAACAGTGATGTGGTGAGATTCCATTTTTCTAACAAAATGCAAAATTTCTGATCAAATTTCACGGAAGTCCTGTCAATAAACGAAAAATTTTAACAGTGTACTATGTCTTTTAATTATTAATATGTTTGTATGTTAAGAAACAGGCGTTAATTAACTTTTGGGTGTAAATTGGGTGTATACGTTTGGGTGTAATAATAAAAGGAATAAAAGGAAATAAAAGTATAGAAGTATAGAAGGCATGAAAGTATAGAAGGTAGAAAAATATAGAAAGTATAGAAGGAAAGGAATAAAAAGTATATAGAAGGAAAATAACTTTCTATATGGAATATTAATAGGTGTGTGTATGTTTGAAGGATGTATAGTAATTACCAATGAGTTTATCTAGAAAAACGCGTAATTTAATGAGATTAAAGATTTAGTTTCTTTTCTCTTATTTAATTTCTATTTCTATTCATTTTATTCTTTCTGAAATTTTAGAATCTTTCACTTTAAGTAAGTTTTGCTTGTCAAGTAAAAATAAACTATGGGATGTGGCAATCCCAAAACTTTCTTCTATTTTATACACGTTAATGCGTCGAAAAAATTGAAATATAGCAGCGTCATCGGTTACGAAATTTACACCAAAATCTAATCTGCAACAACTTATTTCTTGTTCTAACTGAATCTGAAATTTAATGAAAATTCGTATATTAGTATTTGAGGTTCAATTATCGCTGAAATTATAAAAAAACTGGATAGAAGCGCCACCTGTTGAGCCATTTACTCTGAAAACTAAAGAATACTAATTCATATCAGGGACTACAGTGGTGGTCAGAATTATAAGAACAATTGAAAATTGCGCAGAAAAAAAATATTTCTGAGCTAAATAAAGTGCAATTTATACACTAAATGCTTTTCTATGCTAGAAATCATTGTAGAATGCAAAACATTGGAAAATGCAAAATATGAATGTTTTGTCACAAGTAACAAAATATGTCATTGTAAAAAATTGGACAAAATTATAAGGACAATGAATATTTTTGTCTGAAATACACTGATAATTAATAATCTCCCCGCTTCTTCTCAATCACTCTTATCAATCTTGACGTCATGGAGTTTGACAATTCCTTAAGAACGTTCTTGGAAGATTTTGAGTGATCTTTTTCGATGGAAGACATGAGTTCTTCCTTATTTTGAGATTATATACCATTTTTGCATACTTTGTGTGCCAGAATACGCAAAAGATTTTTCTACAGTATTCAGATCAGGACTTCTGACCGGCCAATCAAGTAGTTTCACGGAATTAGCATTATACCACGAGTTTGAAGTTTGGGAACATGAGCCGAAACATTGTCCTGCTGGAAAAAATAGCCTCAGATCGCTATTAACGGTACTTCTGGTAAAAGAGTATCTCCCAATACATCAATGTAACTCTCAGAATTCCTCCTACCCTGCACAAAAACTATTGGAGTAGTTCTACCAGTAGTGAAACCTCCCACGACCGTTAGTGAATCACTTCCAAATACATGCTTTGAAGAAATCTTTATTTTTTTCTACGAAGATCATACTAGAAGTCTCAAAAACAATCTAGTCTATCCAAATTAATCTTTTTCTCATCGGAAAATACAGAATTTCACTTTTTTGCCCATAATATTGCAGTTTTTGGCAAACTCCATCCTCAGTCTCTCATGACACCCCAGTCTCTCATGTAAGACGCGGTCTTCACACGTGTTTACTATAGCAAACCTTTTTCTTTCTTTTTGTAAAACACGACGAACAGTTCGAGCACTTACATTCTAAGTTCCATTCTCGGTTTTTGTCTATTTTTTGGAGCAAGCTCGCCTCATTATCATTCTTTTCCCCCATACAGAAACAAAAGACAGCCTGCTTGTATGTCTTTGCCGTCCATATTTACCGGTATTTTAAAGATAATTGTAAATAACCGCTCTTGATCTATTAAACTTTGTAGCACTTTGGAATAGAGAAAGTCCTGAATTTTGAAATGCATCAATTTTTCCTTTCTGAAACTCCAAAATCTTTGCATCTTGCGGCATGATTAATAAACAAAATAATACGATCCCAAACGCTTACTACGCATTTATATCGTCTGAAAACTCCGTGTGCAGAGCAAAAAACATGCAAATTTTACTTTTTAGAACACACAAATACAGTTGTTCTTATAATTTTGTCCAAAATCAATGGTTGTATAAATTTATAATGCATTTTATTAATATGAATTTACCACATATTTCCGTAAAAACATACAAAAATAATCTTCATTTTTCATTGGTTTCCAGCCATTAAATTTGCATAAGTCTCCCGCCAAATATAACCAAGATATGACCTTTTTTGCCTTGTCCTTATAATTTTGACCACCACTGTAATTGAATTTGAAATTTGATGAAAATCCGTGAATTAGTTCCTGAGATAGAGCTATTGCGATAATAATGAATAATGACATATAGCAGCGCCACCTGTTGAGAAATGTACACCAAAACGTAGTAAAAACCATATTACATCAAGCACATCTGAGGTTTTGTAGAAATCCGTTCCGTAGTTCTTGAGATAGCTACTGTGGAAATTGTGAATAATGTAGCGTAGCAGCACCACCTGTTGAGCGATATACACCAAAAACTAATAAGATCTATTTCATATCAAACTCTAACAGAATCTAAAATTTTGTGAAATTCCGTGCATTAGTTCTTCAGATAGAGCGCCCACAAAATTTTTGTCACATACCGACAGACTCATAGATTCACAGACAGACATTTTGTAAAAACACGTTTTTCGGAATTTCTGACCCATAAAACGTGTAAATCCGTCGAAAACCCGAATTTCAAAATTTTCATGAATCCAATACTTTCTTCTTCTAAAGATAGAAGAAAGTAAAAATATAGAAGAATTATAATACTCTACATGATATACTTATAAGTTTTTGCATGTGTTTATGATGTGTGGAAATTATTAATGAGTTCAACTATTTAGAAAAACGTGTAATTTAAATTTTAGTAAGTACGTTATTCTCTTAATTAATTTCTTTATTATTTCCTAAATCTTTTACCATAATTAACAATCGCGTGCCAAATAAAAAGTACACAAGAAACTTAACGGATTAAATGTAAGAAACACAACATGTTTATATATATATAATGAATCCACACTTAAAAAAAAGGCATTTCTTCAGCCGATTAATTTCCTTTTTTGTAGGAGACAATGTCGTCGAAAAGATAAGGTAATCTTGTTTTAATTAGATGCAAAAAAATATTGTGTCTAAACTAAGGGTTTTTAAAAATTTATTGTCACTAAAAATAGATATATAAAACGTGATTTTACAACTTATGATTGTTTAAATTTTTAAGTTGAAATTGTGTTATGGTTTCTGTAACATACAAAATTAATCAAATTATATATTTTTTCGCTTTCCGCTAACTCAATTTTTGAATTCTATAATATCGTACAGTTGGTAGCGAAAAAATTGGAATAAAAGGAACATTGCCCTGATAAACTGATGGCATTAAGCTCACAGGCTACGCATACTATTTGTTCATTATAGCCTTATATTTTCAAGGGTTAATGCCGTTCGAAAAACAAGTTAAGGGGGGAAGGAATAGCTCTTCCCATTTCCCCTTTCTATATATAATCATTGTACCCCCTAAACTAATCAGGGTTATGCTTTATCATATAAAAACCCATCTATATAAATTAAGGGGACGGGCATTAGCCCCCGATTCCCCCTCTTATACATATCGAATGAACTTAAAAAACTAATCAGGGAAGTGCCTTATCAGTATATACATATAACCAAAATTTCTAGTGAATCGGATATTTTTATCAAGAGTTATCGCATTACGCACATACAGTACGGAAGGGCACATAAGCTCTCTGGCTTTGATAGCCTGTGAGCTAAAAACTATTTTCATACCGATTAAAAATACAACTAAATAAAACATGTACTGTGCACACTAAGAAACAAGTTGGAAATTGCACGTCAAGTGTAGCAAATGAGGCGCATTCGTACTGTGAGACAGTTTTAAAAATATTCAGATCTTGGAGTAATAGTATACACCACTTCGGATACAGTAGAATATCCGAAATCTTGTGTATCCCTGTAAATACTATCTGCTTTCTATTAAACAGGAAGTAACTTGTAATAAGCTTCAACAACGTATATCAACTTCATAAAATGCGAATTTTTATAATATTATTAAAACGCGCCTCGAACAATATTTACCCTTCTATCATTATGTAATGGAATACATTTGTGTAGCCCTGTAAATTGATAACAAATATTTTTTGTACCCCAGAATGTACAGAATGCACATTTCAGTATATACTTCACTGATGCATATCAATTTTATTATGTTTGAAAGAGTGTAACACCATTAAAATGCACCTGAAAGTATTTTTCCCATTAACCGTAACGTAACGGAGTAGTTTTGATTGTCCCTGTAATTAAAGTGTTCATCCGATTTTCATGAAATTTGAAATGGCACGACAAAATTATGCAACAATTATGTATCCTAAATTTCAAATGATTCGGTTGCGTAGTGTTTGCGGCGGATTGAACGACGACTAGGGTAACACCCCCAGTAATTGGCATGCATCAGTGATTGGCACATTTTACAAACATGTCCTAAAAAAAGATTTATATCCAGTCTTTTAAAAATTCAAGACCATATATCAGTTATACGCTCATTTACGTTAAAGATTATAACTTTGATTTATTTTACAATATGACAATAGAGCCTAGGAAAGAGAAACAAATTTGGCTTGTATCAAATTAGCCATTTTTCTTGCAAATGCTTCTTCTCTGGCAAAAGAAAGGCATGCTTTTCAATTCATTATTATCTGATTTATAATATATTTTAAATTTTAATTGACAACAGTTTTGTTTAGTTAAAAAGGGTTGCTTTAATTGTGTAAAAGTATTTTCGACACAAATATTTGGATTTCTGAATTAATGGTAGTTGCCAATTAATGGTGTTTCAATTTTGCTAGTTCCGAGTAATTGGCACCTATTCCAATTACAAGGAATTCGCAAGGAATTTGAGATTAAACCATTTATTTTGGAAGTACTTTTAAAATTATAGACTAATTTTGTTTATCATTTGTTTTTATTTGAAAATATAAATTTTATCAGTAATTGGAATCCATTAAAGCTTCATATGACAATTACTGGGGACAGCATGACAATTACTGGGTATTAATGTAAGTATATTGTATTGTTTTAAAGTGTTCACATTCCAGATTATTATGCTGATTTCTTACTCTCAAAAACCTGAAATATGGCATCTTCATCTACAGTAAATTAATTTAAAGCGATTAAACCCAATGCAAAATGTAAAGTTTTTTTTAATATAAACATATGCCAATTACTGGATCACAAGGTGTCATACATTGGTGCTCTAGGTGCCAATTACTGGTGATTTCAGCAACTTTTTATAAATATATTTTTATAAAAATACTTTTTCATTTTTTTTTTTGCTTTTAGTGGGCAAAATAGATGCACAGATATGCATTCTTTGATTTAAAAATATTTCCAAGTAAATAGCTTATTTCTTTGTAATGAAAATTTAAGTAAGTTTAACGACAAATTCTTAATGTGCCAATTACTGGGGATGTTACCCTATAGGTGCTATGTATTTATATAATTACGAACCTCACCTAATAAATGCTTAAATTTACACATTAAAACAGGTATATCGATGAAACAAGAACGATTTGTCTGTACGTGTAAAAAAAGTGGGGCAAATTCTCAAATACACGCACTGGTGTGTCAACTTCAAAATACACATTTTCCTGAGTAGCGTGTTAATCCTTTGAGCTCTGATGGTTGAATTTTCTACCACTTAATTGTAATGCCGAAACGCACAATAACAACGGAATATTCGACCAAATTCATTTGATAAATGTTTTATGCATTTTTTCGTGTATATCGTGAACCGAATTTTCTCTTAGCAAAATACTGGTGCCAAAGTGACATTTGGAATTTTCAAGAAATTTACCCACAAGAGCTCAAAGGGTTAAACGGCTCAAGTGTGTAAAATCTTATCGAATAACTCAGACATACACATTTTAACGTGTAAAATGCGCATGAATAACTGAAAATTATCGGACGCTGCGACCTTTGGAGTTAGTGCCATAATAGTATATTTTCGTGAAAACTTAATTTTAATAAACATACCAAAACTTGATTTCGTTTTGACAAACTTTTCTGTATTTAGGACAATGGTACGGGAAATTAGTACAGTGCATTTATGTTTCTCAGTTGCTCAGCAATATTCGTTTTTAATCAGAAATAGTACATAAAACTTGCCATGGTGATATTTGAAGATAATTTTGGTTTTCTTCTTTATAATTATTTAAATTTAAGAATAAAAAAAATCATATAAAATAATAAAATTTACCCACCATCAAAAATCGCAGAAGAATTCAATATAATGAAATTGAATTTGAATGATTACGAGTGACACATTAATCTTGAGGTCTCATTTATTTACAGGACAGGTAAATAACGCTATACTACTTGTACAAATTCGACAAACCTGTACTGTTTTGTATCCAGGACCTTAAAATGTGAGTTAAAAGGCTAAATAAAAAATTAATTCAATATTAGAAGTTATATAATTTAGTCTTTTTATTTTATATATTTTTACAAACAATCTAATGATAATGCTATAAGCATCTAGACAGTATGATCACAAAGTATAGGTAATAATGCATCATTAAGTAAAAAAAAAAGAAAAAAAAACTTTAAACTACATGCACATTGCACTTTAATTATACATATATATTTCTTAAAAAGATGCATAAGTTCAGTATTCATTAGTATGGTTTGAAAAAACATAACTTCATTTCAAAAAATTTCTTTAAAAGATTATATAAGCATTCACCTGATTACAGAAATATGAATTCAAAAATAAACCCACTCAAGTGAAACTGGAGAATACATTTTATTTGCAAATTTTTCTTTTCCCTCTATTTCCATTTGAAAAAGAGGAAAATGGAGAGGAAAATGAAAAAAATAAAGGCGGGGACTAAAATATCACATCGCTTTCAACAAGTGAATCGAGCGAATGCATAGAAAAAGTAAAGTCTGCTTGTAAAAATATGCATGTACAGAGTAGATACATAAGAAATATAATCTAAAAAAACAAAAAAAAAATGCATTATAAAGCTAATAGAAGCATCCGGTTTAAATATACTATCTGTAAAGATACCTTCTATTAGAACTTAATTTAAAAAAAAAAATTTTAATTTATATGTAGGCGTGGCAGCAAATTATTTATAGGTTTAACACGTTAGGATTTGGCATATTATTAATAGTACATCTATTTCATCGAGTATTATTTTGTCTTAAAAATTACTTTTGTTACAATCTGCATTCAATAATGGCAGTATGCGTCTATGTATTTCTTATTATGATTTCCTTTATGTTTTGACATTTAGTAATAACAATAAAAATCTGTTAAATTATCTTTGTACCATTGGCAATACATTTGTTTAAACACGTATTTAACCCTTTAAAATAAAATGTAAAATTGAAAGTTGTCATATCGGTTGAATCTTTTTGTAATATAGTCTGTCTCAAAAGTTTAAGCACAAGCATAAAATATCGATTTTTAATGAATTATAAAAAGTTAGAATTAATAGAATTTTTTTATTTACATATTTCGCAATATTATTTAAATAAACGATATCAAAAATAGAAAAAAATAAATTACATAATTTAAAAAAATACAATAAAAAAAAAAAAAAAAAAAAAAACTGTCTCAAAAGTTTATGCACAATGTCAAAAACAACCATATTTATAAATTTTACAGAACTTTTAGTAACAATTTTTTTTCATGTTTTCGGATTGGTTCAAATAAACGTGCTTTCGTCGAAATTATTACTTTTTGTGGGGTTTCTGGTGGCAATGAATACCATGCTTTCTCAATAGCCTCTTGGAGTTCTTCAATAGAGTCATACTGCTTTCCATTGCCTAAACTTGGCGGGTTAAAGTATTCCAGACATTCTCAATCGGGTTTAAGTCTGGACTTAAAGCTGGCTAGTCAAGTACTTTATCATTTTTCTGAAAAATCCAAAGTTTTGTAGAATGGGATACGTGGATTGAGGCATTGTCTTGCAGAAAAGTTCATTCAAAACCCTCCCAAAATGTCACCGAATGGAAGCAAATGGTGGTTTAGGTTCTCTTGAATCTTTTTTCACTCTTCTCTTCCTTTTAGAAAAGCTAGAGAGGGCTGGCAAATGTCTCAAATGCCTCAATAAACCATAACTGATTTACCGCCCTGCTGCCTGCTGAAAAATGTCCCTGGGTTCTTGCGTAACTCATGCCAATACACCTTCCAACCATCAGGGCCATCTAAGTTCCACTTTTTCTCATCGCTGAATAAAACAGTAAGCCATTTGTCCCCGTAGGTCATGTGTTTTTTAGCCCAGTTCATTCTTACCTGTTTGTGATGTAATTTAAGAGACGGTTTGCGAGCCAATTTCTTTTACATGATGTAATCACACGCTTTAATATGTCTATTTACAGTGTCTTTGGACATCTGTACTCTGAAATTATTTTTAATTTGCCGTATGGGGACATATTTTGTCTAAATACCAATCTCCGTATTTTCCGATCAATCTGAACAGTCGTCATACGTGGTCGTCTGCATCTTGATTTCCGCTTAAAATTATCATTTCTAGAAAGTACTTGATATATATATAGCTTTGATCAATTTAAAGCTTTTGCAATTTCAGAAACAGTTTTATTTTGAGATTTCAATTTAAAATCTTTCGAAATCTCACATTTTGTGAATTCTTTACCCTTTGTCATGTTTAAAACATTAGGAAATAATTTCTCCACCTTTTATACTTGTATAAAAGTGCAATATGATGTCATACAACGTCATTACACAATACCAATTCCTTGTTTCTAAAACAAATTGCATAAAGTGCTTAAACTTTTGAGACAGCGTTTCTTCAAGAAAAAAAGAAAAAAGAAATAAAAATAAATATATTTTTTATTTTAACTACCCAAAATAGCTTATTTTATTTTATTTTGATTAAATGTTGAGTATTTATTGTAAATTAGCATAAAATATTTTCTTCTTCAATTATTTTAAATGAGATTTGCAGAGTGCTTAAACTTTTGAGACAGACTATACGATATTCTCCAAACATTACCAAAAACACTTCTTTTGACAATTGCCTATAGCATAGACGTTTAGTTAAATATCTAGTCAAATACATGAGGACTTATCTTAAAACTCCAGGTGTGTAAATAGAATTGTACTGGTAAAATTTCTGCGAAGATTTTTTTTCCGGAAGGGGACCGTTAGCAAATATAAAAAGAAGGAATATCTTTTGGATAACTCTGTCAAAAATAATGTAGCAAAAGCATTTAGACTGTAGATTTTGATTAAGTGGCATATTGTAATAAATTGTAATAATTTTTATGAGGATAGCATCCTACACTCGCAGAGAAATGAAGGTTTTTGCAGAGTTTTTATAAAAAAAAAAATGTGCTTTTCAGAAAATATGATAAACAACATTGTACGTAATACCTTGTAATCTAAATTTTAAAAAATAATAAAAATTAAATGAAAAATGAGCAGTTTTAATAAAAAACACTTCACTGCGCATGCGCGTATGCAATCAAAATATAATGTGCATAACGTTTTTTTTTAAGGTATAGAGCAAGTTTTGTGAAAGTCTCAAAAACATAGCTTGAAAATTCTGAAGTTTATCCTCGATGAAATAAGCTGAAAATACGTTGCTCCCAAAATGAAGCAAAAGATGAAGGGCTATATCCATACAGCCATCCATTAGTGTGAATAGAACATACACAAAATCGTACTTACTACAATATTTGTATACAGCCGCTAAACTTTTTGACTCTTTTTGAGAACAACGGATTTGACTCTTTTTGAGAACAATGGATTTGACTTTATTTCTTTATTTATTGTTTTGATAAACTATGAAATTTTATTTAACTTTTTTTATTTAAGTTGGAATTTGTACGTCAAGCGTAGCAAATGAAATGCGTTGGTGCTATAAATAATTTTTTAAAATATTCAGATCTTGCTGTAATAGAATACAGTACTTCGGATGCAGTAGAATATCCGAAATCTTTTGTGTATCTCTGTAAATACTATCTGCTTTCTATCATACAGGAAGTAACTTGTAGTAAAACTCAGCAACGTATATCAATTTCATAAAACGTGAAATAGTTTAATATTATTAAAACGCGCCCCAAGCAATATTTGTCCCTATACCAATATCTAACGGGATACATTTTATAACCCTATAAAGTAATAAAAAATATTCTTTGCAACACAGATTGTGCAGAATGTATATTTTAGTGTATACACCATAGATTCATATATATTTAATAATGTGCGACAGAGTGTAACGCCATTAAATAAAATGAAATGTTTTTTGGACGATTTAGTTAACTATGATGAGTTTAAATAGAAAATAATAATTTATGAAAATCTACATCCGTATATTTTTGTTGGAATATGGAATCGCATTTAATATCGATTAACTGCAAAAATAAATTCTAAATATCACATTCAAATTATATCTTTATGAAGTGAAGCAAATGGAATAAATTGATTGTACCATTTCTTCAAATTCAGTTATCTTATATTTTTAATTCAGTTTTTAATTTACTTTTTAAAACTTAACAAGTACATCTTCTAAAAATATCATCTTTGAAGATCTTTTAACAGGTTCCTGGAAATATTTGAAGTTAAGTCAATTTTCTTTTCGAAAATTGTTTTGGCAAAATAATAAATTTTATTTAAAAATGCTAAAAAAAAAGAAAAAATCAAACATTATGATATGTTTTTTGAGGTTTAATTTTACTAAGGTGACATTAAATATTACATAGTAATTCGAAGAACTTTGACCATTTTTAGCTTTTCATACGTACTTTTACAGTGTCATGAATTAAAACAAGTTGGAAATTGCACTTAAATCGTAGCAAATGAGGTGCGTTCGTATTATAAGGAAGTCTAAAATGTATTTCGATCTTGTTGTGATAGCATACAGAATTTCAGATGCAGAAGAATATCCGAAATATTTTGTGTATCACTGTAAATACTATCTGCTTCCTATCACATAGGAACTTACTTGTAGTAAACCTCAACAACATATGTAAATTCCATAAAATGTGAAATATTTTTATATTATTAAAACGTGCCTCAAATAATGTTTCTTCCTATACCATTATGCAATGGAATACTTTTGTGTAGTTCTGTAAATTAAAAAAAAAAATACTCTTTGCACCACAGATTATACAGAATGTATCTTTTAGTATATGCTTCATAGATGCATATCAGTTGTATACAGTTCGAAAGCGTGTAACATTATTAAAATGCACTTGAAACTATTTTTCCCATTGGCCGTAATGTAACAGAATACTTTTAATTGTCCCTGTAATTAAACTATACATCCGATTTACATAAAGTTTAAAATGACTCAGCAAATTTATGCAACAATTATAAATTTTAAATTTCAAATGATTGAACCACGACTATATATATGCTACGTATTTACATAATTACGAACGAACCTAAAAACGCTAAAACGTTCAAATAATATGAAATATTTTTTGATGATTAAGTTACCTAAGATGACTTTAAATAGAAAATAACAATTTATGAAAACCCACATCCGTATATTTTCGTTGCAATATGGAATCGCATTCAATATCGATTAAGGCCCCACAATAGTCACAGAAAAAGACCCGGATGATAATGTAAAGTCTATGGTAGCGTTGTTTTCAAATCTCTCTCTTAAATTCTAATATTTTTACATGATTTTTTTTGCATAGGATAGCCGAGGACGATCTACAACCGGCCTAGTTTTTACTTTTTCGATTTTGCTTACATATTTTTTTTTATTGTGATAATTTCAATTTCCAAACCGGTTCAAACCGGTTTTGAAAGTTAAAGTAATTAAAAAAAATCTGAAACCAAAATTGAAAAAGTGAAAACTAGGCCGGTTGTAGATCGTCCTCAGCTATCCTATGCAAAAAAAAAATCATTTAAAAATATTAAAATTTGAGTGAGATACTTGAAAAGAACGCTCTCATAGACTTAACATTATCATCCGGGTCTTTTTCTGTGACTAGACTTGCATATTAACTGCGAAAATAAATTCTAAATAACACATTCAATGATTCGGTTGCGTAGTTTTTGCTCTGTTATATGCGGACTGACAGACGGAAAAACGGTCGGACAGACGGGCGGACTGACCGATGACTATACATACTACGTATTTACATAATTACGAACGCATCTAAAAAAAGTTTTAACATGTATTGAAAAGATTTCTTGAACATGAAAATATATCAAATATATTTTTTAATAAAAAGAATGTATTCTCAAACGTACCACATATTTATTTTTATCGTCTAAGATTTGCAAAATAAAATTGTGAATTTCATTAGCTCCAAAACTTTTTTTTTATATAAAAGTTTTTTATTCAACTTTTGAATCAAACATTTAAAAGTTTTGAAGTTATTCAGTGGTACTTTAAAAATTCTGTACATATTAAAATGTAAAACTACTAATAGAAACCTAAAGTCAAATATCTATACTAAACTACTAATTTGGATGAAATAACAAGAAAATATATTATACTGTTACAGTTGTCAGTTATGCACATAATTTAAAACGTTGTTATTATTTAAAGTATTCAATACATTCAGTGTGTTTTCCTTTTTTTAAATATAAATAGAGTAATACTTTAAAGTTCACAGAAATATATACGATGTTAATATTAATTTTTGTAAGTTAACTTTGTAAACAAGAAAATATTTTTAGGAATGTACCTGTACACCTAATGAAATAATAACAATTTCTTTCATTTTCTCTTTAACTAATATTCGCATTTCATTTCAGATATTCATATTTCGTATCTACGTATATGTATACAGGAAATGATATTGAACGATTTCAGAATTTCATAGAACAATCTCCCGTTAAAACGTTAGTTGCGAGAATGGCCAAGAGATGGCAGTACTTTTTTAAAACTTCACTGGATAGTTTCATTTGATAAAGGAAAGCGGAAAAAGTGCAATTTCAACGGACGTGATTTTCAAAAATAATTGAGCTCTTCATAATTTTATTTTACTTCAATTGAAACTCTTTTTCTTTAGCAATGGAATATTTCTGAACAATTAATATTACTTTACCTGTAAAAATAATGATTTCATGCATTTAGTGTATCGTTGTTTTAGTTGACAATTTTAATATTTGTCTGCAATAATTTATATACTTTAATATTTGCATGCAATAATTTATTATTTATTAAGAAATGGTTTCGCATCAATAATTGCCTTCTTTATTATCTGAATATATACTGGAATTTTTAGATAATAATGTGAAATTTAGAAGTGTTTTTTCTTTAAAACTGATTAAATATATCGGTATGTATGATTTTTTTTTTTTTGTAAAATGTTTACAAAAATAATCAAATTAATTAACCAAAAATACTGTTATGGAAATATTACAATTCTTATAAAAGCAATGTATTTAAATGTTTTAAGATCCTCTTTGTAAATGAAAAGGCTTTTACCGTCGAAAATATTTCATATAACTTTTTTTCAAAGAAAAAAAAAGATATATCTATGAAAATGATTAAGAAAATGACCTCTTTTAATAAAATATTTAAATTCGACTGTTTTTCTTTTCTATCTAAATTAGATCGAGTAAAGTATACTGTGCGGTAAGAAAAAGAACTTTTATTAATAGACTGATTAAATCCGTTTTTTATTAAATTTTCCACAATGTAAATACTTACAAGTACCGTCGGTAGAGAAAAGGTAAAATGCATTGCCATTTTAGTTCAAAATATTCAAATTTTAACATTCGCACGCAATGGTTTATAAAAGTTTATAATTAATAAACAAAAACATTTTTTATTCAAGGTATTATATCACACTCTAAGATACGGTGTGAAATTTGTAGTATAATATATAGTTGGATTTTAATTGTCTTATTATCTAAAAATCCAATAATAATGTACGGACTTGATTTTCAAATGAAATTGGGATCTTCGTAATTTTATTCTACTGGCATTTAAACTCTTTATCTTTAATAATAGAAATTTTTGATCAATAAATATACCTTTAAATGTAAAAGTAAAGATTGCATGCATTAAATGCATTGCAATTTTAATTAACAATTTTAAAATATTAGTGCGTATGCGCATTAATCCATGAAAGTTTCAAAATAAATAAATAAATAAATAAACAAAAATATTTTTTATGTATTATATCGGACGTTAAGGTGTGGTGTTAAGTATATTTAATTTAATTTTTTTAATTTAAATCGTGGATTTTCATTTTTTTATTATTAAAAAATTGATAATAATGTACGGACGTGATTCTCAAAAATTACAGAGCCCATCATAATTTTTTTTCACTCCATTTGAAATACTTTTTTTTAATGGAAAATAGCCTAACAATTAATATAACTTAAGATGTAAATATAATGATTCGTGCATTAAATGCATTGCAATTTTAGTTAAAAATTTCCGAATTTTTAATACTTATACGCATTAATTTTTAAAAGTTTAAGAAACAAATAAACAAAAATATTTTTTATTAAACATTATTTGTTAAACATTATTTATTACACTTAATATTTTATTTTTCTGTTGTAAAATTGTATTTTAATTTATTTGTGGATTTCCATTATCTTATTATCTAAAAATTCAATAATAATGTTTAATTATGGGAAACAAATAACCAAAAATATTTTTTATTAAACTTTACTTGTCAAACGTTATTTATTACACATTAGTATTTTATTTTTCTGTTGTAAAAATGTATTTTAATTTATTTGTGGATTTCCATTATCTTATTATCTAAAAATCCAATAATAATGTTTAATTATGAGAAACAAATAAACAAAAATATTTTTTTTATTAAACATTACTTGTTAAACGTTATTTATTACACATTAGTATTTTATTTTTCTGTTGTAAAAATGTATTTTAATTTATTTGTGGATTTCCATTATCTTATTATCTTAAAATCCAATAACAATGTTTAATTATGGGAAACAATTAAACAAAAATATTTTTTATTAAACATTACTTGTTAAACGTTATTTATTAGACATTAGTATTTTATTTTTCTGTTGTATAAATTTATTTTAGTTTATTTATGGGTTTCTATTATCTTATGCATTGCAATTTTAGTTAAAAAATTTCGAATTTTTAATGCTTATACACATTAATTTTTAAAAGCTAGAGAAACAAATAAACAAAAACATTTTTTATTTGTGGATTTCCATTATCTACTTATCTAAAAATCCAGTAATAATGTTTAATTATGGGAAAATATTAACACAACTAAATTAAACTTTTGCACTCGTATCTTGGGCGGTAACCACAATTTCTGCTCTAAACATATAATGCTCACCGGTTGACCTTTTTGTTATCAATATCATGCTTTGAAATCATCTATGATTTAAAACTTCCTGTCACCATAAATATCATTTATTTTAATCTTCTTGATCAATAAATGTCTAACTCCATGGTACATGCATGGGTATTGATTCGACTATATAAGATTAACCAATTCTTTTTTTGAATATCAGCTGATATTAAGAGCCCTTATTTTAAAATTCAGACAAAAAAGTGATGTTTTGATAGTTGTATTTTTTAATTGCCTTGATATTTTTTTATGTTGAAGTAAGTCATATTTAATGATTAATCTGCAATTTTGAAGCCCTGAAAATTTTTTCTCTTCCCTATAGAAAATATCAAAGTTCACGCACGTTCCCTTTTTTTAATGAAAAATGAAATCCCAATATGTTTGGAGTGGTATATCTCTGGCAAGCAACAACATCCCAAAATTCTTTTGGCATAAACTTATAGTATAACACTACCTGCTTATTAAAATTTATCTGTTTCCATGGGGCATTGTTATTTTACATTGTTATGTTGCCACAAAGTACAGTCAAAATGACGTTTTTGTCCATTTTCCGCTCTTAATATCTTATTTATGGTATAATACCCCAAAGTTTTTCTTATACAATATGAAAGAGCACTACTAGGACAGGCTAAATAATATAGTACTGCACGGAGATATTGTTGCTATTAGTAGCTATAACCTGTTAAATATTCAAAATGTCCAAAATCTTCAACGTTTAAAGTGGTTTATTTCAAAAAAGCACCACAGTTGAATGAAAAAAAAAATATGTCACGCAATAGTTGAACATATGTAGAAAAATATGGAAAAGAAAAAGAAGTGAGGCCTCGTGATATTTTTTTGTAAAAAATGACAAAATTTATAAGAAAAGCAATGTCTATCATCACATTTTTTCCCTAAGAGAAAATGAAACATCCCGTTTCTCTTTCGAAAGAGGCGACAAAAAAGGGATACTTCATTTACTCATAGGGAAAAATCATAGAATGACGAAAGAGAATTTTTTAAAGCTTAAAAAGAAAAATAATAATGCATATTTATTCATAAAATTTTCTTTAATATTTTTTTGTCCAGGGGGGAAGGGGTCATGACCCCCGTGACCCCACCACTTGGATCCGCTATTGATTTTTATTAAGATACCTTGGCAAATAAAATATCTTTCAAAATTAAAACACACTTTTAAAAAAAAATCTGCTAAATGTACGGCGAAAACTGCTGGCAGCAATGTTGCCAGCGGTTTTGTCCGTAAAAACTGCAATAAAATTAGGTGTAATTTATTTTATTACGTCTAATTTTACTGCAATTTTTAAGCCAAAAACTGCTGGCAACATTTCTACCAGCAGATATTGCTGTAAATTTAACGGATTTTTTTTGTATTCCACTGTTAGTTCTCCCGTCGAGATGTCTTGGCATGAGTTGCGCGATCTACTTAAATGAAAGGTATTCGAATCTTTTTATCATAGAATAGGAAATGTCAGTAATCGCAGTAACGATTATGGATGTATATTAAAACTTTCAGGACGGAATGTATTTTGTCTCTTTTTATTAAGCTCCGTCTATGGACATTACTCTTGGAAGTACAGTTGGCTCTAGTAAATTCGAAATCGGATAAATCGAATCTTCGCATTATTTGAATTAATCATGAAGTCCCGAAATTTTCAATAGCAGAATAACGTTAAAAATTTTCATTTATTCCAACTCATTTTCTCTTGACTTCGTTTAATTCGAACGCGATTCCGATTTTTCATTTTTTCTTACTTTCTCCCGAACTTAAGATCCTTGAAATAACTTACTTTCTTTCTTTCATTTTTGTCAGAATTCTTCTGAACATAGCATATATGTAATCCCATGCATTTGATATTAGCTTCTTTAGTGCCCCGTCTGTCCATCAATGACATAACCACCCCAACTTCGTTTTTGCTTGTTCCTAATTCCTTAATTAGTTTATGTATTTATACCTTTTAATTTAATATTAAGTCATATTCTAATGATAACAGCCAAAATATATTTAGAAAATACTATAACATTAATTTCTTTGTAATAATACTCCTTTAAACATGTTTCCCTCTCATACTTTCCATTATTCGAACTTTTCTTGTGGTCCCGACGAGTTCGAAATAACGAGATCCGACTGTAGCATGATTTAAGGGGACTATGGACATTGAAAAACAAATCTCTCTATTTCCAATAGATTCATTTGAAAATTGTCAAAAGTGTTAATGGCAAGCTCAAATGGTTATATTCAAAATTTGGTGAAAAAATGATAAAAAGTTTTAAAACTATTAAATTTTTAAAAATAACGAATAATTGTCATAATTTCAAATGTCCCATGCGCATTTCTTTTGCATAAAATACGACAATGTTTAAGATACTTTTTATATATTACAATGGAAGTTGGAATGACTTGTAAAATTTCACTGAATATATTGGTAGAAAAAAAAAATATTTTGATAATTATGCTCCCTCTTTTTCCAAAAAAAGCTGCATTTTTTTATATTCATTTAAATTTCAACATTAAAATATTCTAGAAATGCAACTTTTCATGCTAAATTTTAATTATTTTTCTATAAAAGATACAAAGTATAAATTAAAATAATAATAATAATCTGATAATTAGAAATGCGCAGAAAATGTGTTAAAGATTAGAAATACGCAAAATTTTCAATTCTGAGAAAATAGCATTTTAAGCAAGACAAGCTGCATAAATGTATACAGATTTTACTAATTCAAAAGCTTATAACTCTACGAAAAGGTATCAGAATTAAAAAATTCCTGTTGCATCAGATAAATTTGAGCAGCTAGTTTCTTAAATCTCGGGGAAAAAACTATTTATTTGAAAAATTTCCTGAATTTGAATATCCACTGTCGCATTAAGAAACAGATCTTTGGTATTATCGGATATATTACAAATCGTTATAGAATAACGGTATTCTTTCTAATCGATATACTTACATAAATAATAAATTACTTGAATAAATAAACATACTGGGTAACATTTTGAAAACAATGTACCAGTAAAAACCATAAAGAACGCTCGTGGAATAGATTTCCGAACGACAAGGCTTACAACAAGAATAAGTCGACGAATTGCGTCACACGTTCGTCTCTTTCTGACGGCTTGAATCATGTGATGCTCTTTTCGTAACGCAGGTGCAGGAAAAGCACAAATGAAAGTGCACGAAAGAAGCATCACGTGACTCTAGTGGTGCGAATGGAGACGAATGTGAAAAGTAGTGCTGCAGCCTGTCTTTTTTCGTTAGCTTCATCATTGATGTGTTTAATTCAGTGACGCAGCCGTGAAGAGAGGTTTGAAGCTCAAATTACGACTAATTTAGCATAATGATCTTCGCTTCAATTAATTGTAGAATTTTTTTCATAAAATAAAGTAACAGAAAACCCTTAGAAAAAAGAGGTATCTAGTGACTCAAAATCCACCCCCTCTCGCCGCCAATGTTTAAATTAGATTCTACAAAAGTTGTTTGTGTAAATTTTCTTCTGAAATGTCTAAGAATAGAATGCATGATGTCCTTAACAACAACAGCAACAACAAACAGTATTACAAAAATTACAGAAAATAAAAGAAACAGAATAATTAAACAAAATAATGTGAAAGATAACTAATGTAATTTTGTAACTGTAGTTTTTTGTATGTTTAAATGTAATGCAATTTAAATTTTTTTTAATGTAGTTTTTTGTATGCGTAAATGTATATCTTTAAAAATTACTAAATGGATGCTTTTCAAATTTTCTAAAAAGTTTTAGCCGAATATTTACAGATTGCCAGATAAATCGCAAAAATGAATTTAAAAAAGTTGTCTGGTAAGAACAAGTATTTCTTACACATGTTTAATCAAAATTATTATAATGACAGAAAACATTGCTTGAATGTAACATTATTGAAAGAATTAAAGGTAAGTAATTTCTTCCAAATGTATTTATACGCTCCAATTCTCATAGCTAATTTAATTTAAGAACGATTCTTTATTTAAGGAAAGAATTTGCATGGACCTTTTAAACACTAGAAATTCTTAAGTCTTACTCACAATTAGATTAAACTAATTTCGATTCGACTTAATTTTCGTATTAATTTAAAGTCCGATTCTTTTAGAACTCGCCTCGTCCTCGATCTAAATTTAATTTCAGTTTTTCAAATTTACTGATGAGTTTAAAATGCATTGATTTAAATGTTTTAAAACTTTATTTTTGTGTACTAATTTATGCATTTTATCACGAATTTATAATTATTAAGAATAAAATCGTGGATGCTTCAAAGGTTAGTTATAGAGCGTTTGAACAAAAAATATTTCCAAATAGTTAGTCGTTGCGTTATTAACTGGCAGAATTAAGGCCATTAAGTAAGCAGAATATTTACTATTAACACAAAGATGCATTCTCGAAAGTGCTGCAAAAACTCAGTCTTACTTATTTACAAGAAAAAAAAAAAGAAAAGCATCACGTCTCGGGGGCTATCATCTTCTTTAAATATTTTTTATTTCATGAAAGACGGCACTAACACTTAGAACAATAAACACACATAAAATATTTACAAATAGCGCTTTTTTTTACATAATTTTAGTTGCACACACCACCAACATTAAGACATGAACTCACTGCTCACAACCAGCTTTCGAATTTTCGAACATAACTTAGAATAGAATGTTTTTTTAATAGAAAAATAGTGTTTCCAGATTTTTAAGACGAAAAATATTACAACTACATTTTTAATTTAGCAGAGCTCAGGTCACGTGATGCGTGACAATCTATTTTTCCCTCTTTTTTTTTTTTTTTTTTTTTTTTTTTTTGGAATGGGTAGGCGCGTGTTACAGTGCTGAGTTTCTGAAATTTCATAAATTAATTATATATTGACGAGTTTTGGTTTTAGTTTTTACAACACGAAAAAAATATTTTTAAACATATCTTACAAAAGCCAGAAACCATGAAAAATATTTAATTTTCATAGATTTAAAAAAAAAATCGTTTTGGCATAAATGAATTTCCTCTAATGCTAATCAACACTTAAAACGTTTTTTACAATTGGAATTATACTTCTGAAACTAACGGTTTAGGAATTAGCTACACTGTAAAAAAAAATTAGTTTAACATTATTCCATAACACTGGTGTCAGCATTGCTGCTTCTAATTTTATCGAGTAATTAAATCGATGTTCCTGGTGTAGAGTTAGACCATAAATACAAACATTTCTAATATATTCACATTATTATGGTGTAATATTACACCAGTTATATCCGTTTTATGGAGTAACGTTACACCAAATATTTACAGTTTATCAATCTACCGTCAAGTTATTTACTCTATATATTTTGTATTAGGTCTTTCGGAAAGTTCTTTCCCTTTGGAAAAATTAAGGAAATTCCGCCCATTAACCCCTTAACGGGCAGTGTTGCCGGGTCGGCAACACCTAAAGTTCCCCCTGTTTAGAGACACAAAAGCTCCGTGAATATTTTAAAAACTACTCTAATGGCTACTTTAAATCTTTCTTATGAGTTCTAGATGGCAGCACCACAGAGATAAAACTCTACTGTTTTTAAATAATAGGTAAAATGTTTTACTGTAATACGCGCTTCACAGCAATGCTCTTCTCACTGAGCTTATCAATGCTTTACTCATGGGAGGTTACCACATCGGCAACAGCTGTATAATTAAAATGGTTCATGCAATCTTTACAAAACAATACCTGTGTACTCCTCTAGGCATAAATATATTGCCTAATTTTTTTCTTCTTTAAATTCCAACTTTAAAGAGTAGTGCGCCGGAAAGGGTTAAGCTGAGTCCCTTAAAAAGTCCAGGATGATAATGTTAAGTCTATGGGGGCATTATTTTCAAATATCTCACTCAAGTTTTAATATTTTTACATTTTTTTTTTTTTTTTTTTTTTTTTTTTTTGGCATAGGATAGCTAAAGACGATCTAGAACCGGGATAGCTTTTACTTTTTCGATTTTGGTTAATTTTTTTTTATATATTATGATAGTTTCAGTTTCAGAACTGGTTCTAACCGATTCCGAAATTTAAAGTAATTTTTAAAGAAAAATCTGAAGCCAAAATCGAAAAAGTAGAAACTAGCTCGGTTGTAGTTCGTCCTCAGCTATCCTATGTAAAAAAAAAAGATGTAAAAATATTACAATTTGAGCGAGAAATTTGAAAATAACGCCCCCATAAACTTAACATTACTATCCGCGCCTTTTTGAGTGACTAGTGTGTGTTGTTAACACGCTGAGCGTCACGTCAGTCACCGGTGACTGGCACTGAACTTTCCGTTTAGACTGCGTCTTTCACCGATGTCTGACAGTCTGAAAAATGACATAAAACTTAATATATAATACAGTGAAACCTCCAAATGAGGGACACCTATGGGACCGCAACTTTTGTCCCTTAAATAGAGGTGTCCCTTATTCGGAGTTTCTTACTGAGTGAAAACTCCAAATAAGGGACATCTATGGGACCGCAACTTCTGTCCCTTAAATAGAGGTGTCTCTTATTCGGAGTGTCCCTTATTTGGAGGTTTCACTGTATATTGTTTTAAGTAATTACTGAAAATTTATTTAAAATTTAATTAACTTTTATTTATTGCAGGATTGTACTTTCTTAAAATTACTTAAAACATTCTAATTTTTTTAGCTTCAGTGTCAGTCACCGTGACACTCAACGTGTTAATTATTAGACATTAGATATTGGAATTAATGTATAATAATTAAATTATAGAATTTACCGGTTCAAGATAACCCTTTCGTGTCTGAATTTTTTTTCAGTTTTTAGAAAATATTACTTTTGCGTTAATAACATTAACATTAGCTATCCATATAGATTAATTAGTGTTCAAAAAACATTTCATTGTCTGTAAGATGACGAATATTGTTGTTTTGCGTACTATTCAATTCATATTTATATGACAACAGGCTAAGGAAGAATTTTTGAAGATGTTTAGAAAATATTGTATTACAATAAGACTTAATTTATATAACAACTTTCTAATACTTTTTGTGCTTTATTACACTTAATTCTTTCAGGAAAGTAGCTTTTATTTAAAATTTGGTAAGTAAAATATGTGTTTAAAATAAAAGAATCGCAAACGATGCAAAGAGAATTAAGAAAATAATAATAATTATTATTATTACTAAATGCCTAAACATAAATGAAGTCAAATAGTAAATGCATAGACATATACTAACATTACTACGTGTAAATAATAGCAGAAGTATTCTTTAAAACAAAATAATACTCCATTAAACGACATGTAATATTAATAGTACACCAGGCCCGAAAGGGTTAATTTTCTCAAACAGAAAGGACTTTCCGAGCGAGCCAATCTCACTGCCACAAACACTGCGTGCTTTCGAAATAATCTAAGAAATATTATACTCAATATTTAATATGTGAATTATCACTGGCTATCGAAGCGTAGAACCAACATTGGGAAAAAATGTCGATGCCGGATAGCGAATGGTGCTTGGAATGGCGCTCCAAATGCTCTACCATTTTAAGCTACGACGATGTGGAACCCGTCGAAATTCGACGAAAGAAAATATTTAAGAAAAAACTGTTTCATTGATTTATAATAAATCTACAAAATTCGTTAAAGTAAAAAATACATCGTATATTGGTCAGTCTAACTCTCAAATAAATATTATTTTAAGCTAAAATTAACAAAACACTATAAAACTCATTCCAAATTAATAAACGAAATAAAGTCGAAATTCACCGGGTTTTATAACAGACGATATTTTTCAAATAGTATACGCATTTTATTATTATTATTATTGCTACCTACCGACACCGACAAAATAACGTTTATATATTTACATTTTTTAGAAAATTAGAATACATTTTTTTAAGTATTGCTAAATGTTAAATTGATTTTTACGACATTTTTACATTTTTTATTTGCGTGTGTTGTATTTATTGTTGTTTATTTATTATTATTATTCTTTTACGAATGCAATTTGTAAGGATTTGTTTATATCTAATAATTACTATGTTTTAATTACTTTAAATATTTTAAAAATAAATTGTTACATAAAAAATCATTGTTGAGTGTTAAATTTTATTTAATTATAAAGCATCAAAATAATAATAATAACAAAAGAATAAAAATCATATAACTTTCCCTCGTATTAAAATCTGTCATTATTAAAAAAAAATAATAATAAAATAAATACTTTGCCGAGCGTTTGGATCGAACCCTAGTCCTCTACAAAAGCCCAGAGATATAAATCCGTGCCTTAAACCACTGAGCTAACCAGTGGTTTTACCAGTGGTAACTTTTCATCTAACTGGAAGGGATAATAAGTTCAACTTCACGCATGCGCAAAGACCAATTTGAGTTGCTCTTAAAGAAGTAGCCTACTGCTTTAATATATATGATGGCGATGCCTAGCTTGCCATTTCTCAGTCCTGTATGTTGGTAAGGCTGCACTGCAGCACAAGATGGAATAGTTTTCATGAGCACACAATCTTGAGGCGTCACATGAGACACAAAATAAACCCTGTATCGGCGAATTTTAATGAATGAATAATTGAAACGGTATTAAGGAGCAACACTAGTCACAGAAAAAGACCCGGATGATAATGTAAAGTCTATGGGAGCGTTTTTTTTCAAATATCTCGCTCAAATTTTAATATTTTTCATGATTTCTTTTGCATAGGATAGTTCAGGACGATCCACAACCGGCCTAGTTTTTACTTTTTCAATTTTGGTTTCAGATTTTTTTTTTTTTAATTACTTTAAATTTCAAAACCGGTTTAAACCAGTTCTGAAATTGAAACTATCATAATATAATAAATATATAAGCAAAATCTAAAAAGTAAAAAAAATAGGCCGGTTGTAGATCGTTCTCAGCTATCCTATGAAAAAAAAAATCATGTAAAAATGTAAAATTTTGAGCGAGATATCTGAAAAGAACGCTCCCATAGACTTTACATTATCATCCGGATCTTTTTCAGTGACTATTGTGGGGAATTAAATATTGAACTGTATTGATAATTGACCGGGGAATTTTAATCTGTTGAAAAAATATTAAACTCAAGCATACAAATATTAAATATAAATTAATATTTATCCAATTCGAGAAAATAAAAGGACGTTAAATATTAAAAAAAGATTTAATATAGCCGAAAGAATGCAATTTTAATTTTAAACTTTGATAACATTTGCTCGACTTGCTTTTCAAGCTTATAGATAACATAACTCACTAGATTTAAGCTTCAATGATTATAATTCGCAAGAAAGACGATTTAAAATTTGCAAGTTATTTTAGTATGATTTTTTTTATTATTATTTAAGATAAACCAATATGTGCTTGAGTATCCTATTAAAATTTCTTTACGGTCCATAGCTTGTTAAGGAAATCATAGCTTACAGAACCATGTAAAGAAACTAACGCAAATCAACAATTTTAGGCTACAGAGAAAAATATTAGAAAATGTCAAGTTAAAAATAGCATATTATAAAGAGAGAATTCTTGCTGAAGCACATTTGATTCAAAGAAAAATTTAGCCCAATGCACTTATTTTTAACAATAGCACGACTTGTGCATTCAAACAATTGTCTTTTTATATATTTTTTAAAAAGTTATCTAAAGGAAGAAAAGACACGGCGTAGCAAATAAATGAATATATTTAGAAGTAAAGTTTTAAGAATTACACTGTACAACAAATACTAATGAATTTTGATTTTTCAATGAACAGGGTGCTCATAAATTGAAGAGTTCAGATGATAAAGGTGGTAGGTGACACAATCATGATTTTAAGAAAATGTATTTTAAAGTTCCAAATACCCATTAGCGTTTATCGTCAAATGCCTCCTTTATCAAGTAATTTCTCTGCGAGTGTTAGTTTTTCTCAAATAGTAATTTAACACGTGGCAGAGAATCACTGCTTATCTTAAATCACATGATTAACTTTTTTTTTTGTTTTATTATATGTCACTTTCATCATCTGAACTCTTCAATCATTGTTGAGATTTCTTTACCTCATACATTATAATTTATAAAAATGACAAAAAAAAAAAAAAAAAAAAAAAAAAAAAGACGAAAGTAAAGTTTAAAATGTTTTTTAATAACACAAAGAAAATTACATACGCGTAAAGATTTATATATATATAATTTTTTTAAATATATCCAAAAATAAGCTAAGGAATATGTAGTAGTTGTGGATTTTGCTTCAAAAAGGAAAAAAAAGGGCACAAATTCTTTGGAGCACTCGTCATTTTGAAATCTGATGTCTCAGCTTTTCACAATGCTACGGCACTATACTTGATGTGATTTCAACCGGCTTCTCGAGGGCATCCATCCTTCAGGCATTATCCATTCGCTGTCTGGAAAAACACACTAGTACAGTTGTCCGTCAGCCAAATGTTCTTTTACCATTAGTCCAATTAAATAAGCCCATTTGGGGGCAGTTTGCCATAATAAATGCTACAGAGATGAAAATTGGTTCTTTGATAGCTACTAATGACTAGGTAAAAAGTCCCCATCGATAGGAAGTGAGCGGAAGAGGGAAGGGCAAAAGTAAGCCCCCCTCCTCTTTTTTTAAGTTTTTGTAAATATCTCAAACATTATGGGTTTTTATAAAAGAACCACCTTTTAGTGATTTACGCTCATATTCAGTAACGTTGGTGAGTTTTTTTGGGGTAGCCCTGTATATCAAATATAGCATTTATAAACGCCGTATAATGTGCATAGATTTAGTGAAACTTAAACGCGCATATCATAATTAAAATGAATTTCATCAATCCATCTGCCATCTTCGCATGCATATGCAGTGCTTTAGAAAGAGTACTGTATTTGAAATCTTTTTTGTGTCCCTGTAAATGCTATGTACTTCATATTATGCAAGACTGTATCATAAAATTTATATTAAGCCTCAGTGACATACATCATTTATATATATATATATATATTTAAAATATGTCGCACACAATTTTCCCCTTTACCATTATCTAATGGAATTTTTTTGTGTGGCCCCGTAAATTAATCTATATTTTCACCGCATATTTTGTAAAATGCATATTTTAGGGCGCCTCGTAAAAGCACATAAATTTTAATATGTTTGACAGGGTGTAACATCTTTAAAATTCCTTTGAAACGATTTTTCCCCATAGGCTATAATGTAATGGAAAACTTTTAACTCTCCCTGTAAAAAAACTAATCATGATAGAAACTTCATTTTCAATAGGGCTCGTGCTTAGGGTAAACGTCAATAACGTCTAAAAATTTCAGGGCAATCCGAGTGTATTTACAGGAGTCAGAGCGCAGCCAGACAAACCGAATACATAAGCATTTTTCAACTTTGTTGGAATGTGCTAAAAAGCATATTTCCAGGTCGTCTGTGCATTTAGTTGAAATTTTTCAATTTTGTCTCTTATACCCCTTGGCTTCTGAGGTCCTCATATCCCTTTCGGGTCTGGTGTACTATTAATAGTACATGTCTTTTAATGGAGTATTATTTTATTCTAAGAAATACTTTTGCTACTATTTACATGTAGTAATGTTAGTATATAACTATGCATTTACTAAATGACTTCATTTATGTTTCAGCATTTAGTAATAATAATAATAATTTTTTTTCGAATTCTCTATACGCTGTTTGCGATTCTTTTATTTTAAACATATATTTCACTCATTAAATTTAAAATAAAGTTACTTTCCTGAAAGAATCATGTGTAATAAAGCGCAAAAAATATTAGAAAGTTGTAGTATAAGTTAAATCTTATTGTAATACAATATTTTCTAAACATCTCCAAAAATTCTTCGTTATCTTATTGTCATATGATTATTAATTCAATAGTACGCAAAACAAGAACATACGTTATCTTTCAGACAATGAAATATTCGTTAAACACTAATTAACCTATTTGGATAACTAGTGTTAAAGTTATTAACGTAAAAGTAATTTTTTCTAAAGACTGAAAAAAAATTCGGAACCGAAAGGGTTATGTCTTCCATTTTCCTATTTTATTTGAATGGCATAGGATTATACCTCGATGGATGAAAGTTCATTAATATAAATAGAGGGGAAAATTTAAAAGGAAGATAGATTGCGAAAACGAAACCATATAAGTACTGGCTTTTGCATGAGATTAATAGAAGAATAATAAGCTGAAACGATGTTAAAACGTTGTAATGAGTCAAACATTACTCACTGCTGACAATAAACTGTCTGTTCCGCTAGTTTTGTCACTTTTCAATTGCTAAGTAAAACGTATTTTAACACTAGAACCTCGAGAAATTTTACTAAAGTTTTATAAAAATATTTGACACTAGAATTTTACACTAGAATATTACTTAACTTATTTATTTAAATTAATTTTATGTTGTTTTTATTTATTTTATTTTATAAGGAGTTTTCCGGTTCGAATCGTCATATTCTCATTTGATAGGGTCAAAATGACCCTCCACCGCGGTTCTAGTATTAAAGGAATATAGATTCTCAAAAGGAGTCCACGTTATTTCTTGTTTATATACAGGGAGACTCACTAACATGCGTCTAAATTATAAAGGGTTTTTATATCTCAGTAAAACAAACAGTTTTTTGTACAGGAAAGCTTGTTCGCTATCCTTTTATTCAGTCATAAATACAAGGTGTCTCACTGCGATTCGAATCCGAGTTTTCGTTTACAACTTAGCTGTAATGAAGATATTTTACAGATATTTTCTACAGACATGGTTTGTTTTCTATGAAAGACGTTGTTTTATTATTTCATTTATTTTTCGATGAAATTTTAATTTCGTTGTTGGCCTATTAGTCAGTAACAAATGCTGAAAATTATTCAAAGATACCAAAGATACTTAAACTAGGTTTTAAGAAAAATATTAATGTATTTTAAAAGACTTACAAACCAATCACGATGTAGTAGAATATTGTAAATGCTGAATTTGAAAAGCTAATTGAAGGTTTCGTAATATCATAATAATTGTTGTAATAATATAATTATAAATTCATAATAGTATTTGGGAATAGTCACGATCTATGTTCAAGCAATTACGATCTACACACCTCGTAATTAGGAATATAAATCACGATACACGTGGGTAACTGGTGTAATAAACATGCAATTTCCGTGATATCTATCACATTTTACACAAAGTAAAGTTGGTTTCATCAGTAAAACACCGTTATAAATGTTAAAGTTAATAATAAAAATAGTGGTCGACATGCAATGAGATACCCTGTATATTGCACTTTATAAATAGAAAGCGACCCAGCTGTTCTGTACAAAGAATGTTTGTTTTAGTGAACGGTGCCACTCCTCGCAATTTGTACACGCGATAGTGAATTACGCTGCATACGGCTCACATTGGTCAATTATTTAAGTACCAGTATATCTCATGAATTATTTTCTTTGATAGGTTTATAAATATTTTCAATAAAATTTCCTTCTGATTGCCTTCTTATTGGCATTTAATCTTACAGTTTGTTGAAATTTTTTATTGATCGACGGGATAATCAAGTAATACCGAATTGCGTAAAACAAGTATCCTCATAACCACCAAAATGACAATTATATTACCTAACAGTTTACTGCGTTGGATTAAGCATCTCATTTCCGTTTAAAATATGAATTGAAAACTTAATGAAACACAGTGTCATGAAAAGTCGAAGAATGTGGAAAATATTATTACAAATTTCTCAGGAACTAATTATCCGATACCCTTCATTTTTTATGCAAAATTTATGTTGTTTTATTGTCTTTTACATTCACTCCTTATAATAAAAAAAAATTCAAAATTTTTTATGTACCTTTCTTCAGAACCATTGTTTCGAGAATCCGAAAAAAATTGTTCCGGATAATCGAGGTTACTGATAATCAATAGATTTCTTCTCATTCTTACATATTAAATGCGTACTAAGAATCTCTATCGTTTACAGACAGACAGATGGGCAGCACAACTTTTTTTTAAAGATATGTTTTTCGGAATCTCCAGTTTCTGAAATGTGTAAATCCATCATAATTTTTTTCGATTTTCAAAACGATTGCAAGACACCCTATACTACCTATGATGGGTAAGTAAAAAACGGAGGTTGACAAGTATGCATACATGATAAGTGCGCATATGTCTTTAGATAATAAACAGAAAATTTAATT
Organism: Maratus speculifer; assembly: GCA_964019185.1. Lineage (NCBI taxonomy): Eukaryota > Metazoa > Arthropoda > Arachnida > Araneae > Salticidae > Maratus > Maratus speculifer. The sequence continues at coordinate 60,311,031 of OZ025299.1, read as the reverse complement.
TTAGCGTGCATGTCGACAAATTTGGGGGGAAAAATTTGGCGGAAAAAAGGAAGGGACATATTTTTTATTACATATTTATTTTTTTAAATGTTCTTTTAAACTCATTTGTGAGATTTCTGTAATATTTTTGGTTAAAATGAAAATAATTTCTTAGCTAAAAGCTGTCTATTCGTTTTCTATTTTTTTTATATCAAAATTACTTTTTACAAAGTATTGGGGAGAAAATAAGGTCATATTTATCATTATACATATAAGTATAAAGGAAATATTTTTCATTAAAGGCTAATTAAAAAAATGTATGCATAAGTAAAGTTTACCTAGAAATTTTTAAACTTAATATATGATGATAATAATTATTGTACCCCACCCTCCCCCCCGCAAAGAAAGTTATGAAACTGCGCCCTTGCGGTAATGAAAGGGAGTTTGTGTATTTCTTAAAATAAATACATTTTCAAGAAATAGGAATTTTTTTTTTGTACACTGTTATTGTGTAGACTGCACAATCTCATATAATTTAGCAACATTGAAATACCATATTGACGCAAGCCCCCTTTTTTTAACGGAATTCCTTTATAATTTTTTTACAAAATAATATATTTTTAACATAAATGTGCATGGATTTTAGATAAAATACATGATAAATGAATTACACTGTCATTGTGTAGACCGCAGAATCTCATATAATTTAGTAATACTGAAATACCATATTTACGCAAGACGTTTTTTTTTTTCGGAACCACTTTATAGTTTTTTTTACAAAATAATATATCTTGTAACATAAATATGCATAAATTTTAAGTAAAATACAACATGATAAATGAATTATACAGCTATTGTGTGGACCGCAGAATTTCATATGATTTAGCAATCTCAAAATACCATAGTGACGCAAGTATTGTTTTTTTTTTTTTTTTTTTTTTTTTTTTACCAAACAGATAAAACTATATTTTATGTAGACTAAAAGTTTAACTGTTATTATTGCAATTTGTAATTCTAACATACTAATATATTCTTACTGAAATGACAAAAAAGAAAGAAAAATACCACGCAGTTTAAGGTAGTTTGGAGGTGTTGGAAATAAATTTATCTGTCAACAAAAGTACTAAAATTTCTAATTTCTAAACTTACAGAGGATCATTTCAACACTGGAAGACCCAGTAGCTACTTTAGCCAAAGCTATCACAACTGAAGCTAATTAACCCATCATATAACACAAGTGGTCCAAAGAAAAATCCAATTTAGCAATAACTTAAGAAAAATATTGATTAAAATATGTCAATAAATAAAGAAAAGAAATTTTTAACACCAGGAACGTCTTTATATACACTTTTGTTTTACAAAATAATATATTTTTTAACATAAATATGCATAGATTTTAAATAAACTACAACATGATAAATGAATTACACTGTTATTGTGTTGACCACAGAATCTCATGTAATTTAGCAATGTTTACAATATTAACGCTAGCCCTTTTTTAACGGAATTGCTTTATAATTTTTTTTTTACAAAATAATATATTTTTTAACATAAATGCGCATGGATTTTATGTAAAATACAACATGATAAACGAATTACACTCTTAATGTGAAGACCGCAGAATCCCATATAATTTAGTAATACTGAAATACCATACTGACACAAGCCTTTTTTTTTTCGAAACCACTTTATATATATTTTTTACAAAATAATGTATTTTTCACATAAATATGCATGGATTTTGAATAAAATATAATAAATGAATAATAATAAATGAATTATACGGTTATTGTGCAGACCACAGAATTTCAATAATTTAGGAATATTGAAATACCATAGTGACGCAAGCCTTTTTTTTTTTTTTTTTTTTTACTAAACAGATAAAACGATATTTTATGTAGAATAAAAGTTTAATTGTTATTATAGTAATTTCTAATTCTAACAAACTGACGTATGCTTACTGAAATGACAAAAAAGAAAGAAAAAGTATCACGCACTTTAAGATAGTTTGCAGGTGTTGGAAATAAATTTATGTCTTTTCTAAGCACTGTAATTACAACAAAAGTAAAATTTCTAATTCCTAAACTTACAGAGGATCATTTCAACACTGGAAGACCCTGCAGTTATTTTAGCTGGAGCTATCACAACTGAAGTTAATTAGGCCATCACCTAACACAAGTGGTTCTAAGAAAAATCCAATTTAGCAATAACTTAAGGAACGGGGTCAAAAACTGTCACTTTAATTTTCTTTCACATGAAAAATTTTGCATAGTAATTTTAAAAGTTTATCACTGGATTTCGCGGATTATGTGTAATTATTCTCGCCGCGGAAATGATAAAAATATAAATTATTTATACTTTTACAGAACTTTAGCAGGTATTTTAAACTACAATCGAAAAAAAAAATAATTCAGTAGAAGCTTCTTACAGAACAAATACTTAATTTATGAAATTGTCACGGAACAAAACAGAGAACTACTTAAGTTTTTCAGTAAAGAATTATTAATTAAAAGTATTTTTAGTTATGCATTAAGAAACACATTAGTTAAAATTTTTATTTAATTAAATTTACCACAGTTAAAAGCGAGCTATTCTTAAATATTTATTAAAGTTTCATACACGACATAACCTCCTAAAGAGGAATATCTTGTTGTTGTAGATTTTATTACTGCTGCAGTCCAAAAATAAAAATCTGAGGAATACTTTTTTTTTCTAGGAAAAGATAAAACAGCACAGTGGAGTAAGATAAGTTAGATAAGTTTACTGAAAGTTAAGTAATTTCTTCGAAAGGTAATTTACTTACTTCCTTTTTTCTTTCTCAGCTTTTGGAAAGTTTGATTTCACTTTGAGTATTTATTTCCCCTTTGGAATAAATTAAGGAGGTTTTGATTTCCTCGTGCATAAAATTAGCTTCAGAAATAGAAAAAGAATTATTTATACCATGCAAAAAAGAAGTTGACTTTTTGTGCACACACTATTTGAAAGTACTTCTATTTAATTTCTGCATTAATTTTTAATAAAATTTATTAAAGTAAAATCAATTCGTTTTTATTTTATATAATGCAATAACGTCTAAAATACTGAATCAATTACAACTAAATTGGAGTTATATATAGATATTAAAAAATTATGATTAAGTTTTGTCATAATATATACAGATCTTACGACAAATTTGAATAAGTTTTGTCATAATACATATAGATCTTACAAAAATTTTGAATAAGTTTTGTTAAAATATATATAGATCTTACAAAAATTTTGTATAAGTTTTGCTAAAAAAAGGTAGGTATGAATTTTGAAGGAGGGGTAAAAGTAATTGAAATAAAGGAACCTGGAAAAATGCATCAAAACAGAACATGTTAACTGTTATACCGCGAAAAATTGTATAGCGCAAATGAACTAAAATAATAAGTGCAACAGATACATCATTTTCCTGAGTCATATTTTAAATTACTATAATCTGAAAATAACACATAAAATTTCAATATAAATGAAAAATTCAACCATATATTAAAATTAATGAAAATTCAATGTAAGGTTTCTTGATTAACAATTTTATTCAAAATGATAATATGTAAAATATATTGAGGAATTCATTCATCATAAAATCAAATATTTAAAAAAATTCCTTCGCATAATAAAGACAAAAACAGAGAATGCATTCTTTGAAACATCTTGAATATATATATATATATATATATATATATATTTACTTTTTATAGTTATTATCATCTTTCGAAATTATTTAGTTGCACATTGTAATTTCGTGGATAACAGTAAGTATTTTTGTAATATATTTCATATGTGGTGTAATTAATAACTGGATATTACATTCGTACAGCAATGATCAGGAGGGGGGAGAGAATTTGTAATTTTTTAAACAATAACAGACACAAAGTCTTAATTTTTTAAGAGGCATATTTTGGCTCCGGTTGGAATGGTCTATCGAGCTACCCCCTAAACTCATCACTGATTCAGGGCACTTCAGATTTACTCATCGGCAGTGTAATAGTAAATGTGATGAAAAAACCTGAAATAATGCTCTTAGTGATATTTTAGAAGGCATGGTAAACACAAAACTTGAAGGGCAACGTCGAAGATCACAAAGACGTTTTCAAGGCTTTAAAAGCAACTTATTATAACAGGAAATATTCATTAGACATCAATGTTTGAAATAGTTCTTTAAGAAATCAATAGACTGGGATAAACGTGTGTATGGTAATATTTTTCAAGAATTACGAGTTAAAAAATGCACACTAGAAGGGTCATACGAAATTCAGGAGGGGGGACTAGGAGGAGGTAAACTGAAATTATTTGCATGAAAGCATACTCTATAATCCGAGGTGTAGTGGAGGGATAAGAAAGTATACACTGTATTTATTTTTTAAGAAGCTCCGTATACTCTCTTCTTTCTCAAATAAAAGCAAAGCGTATACCCACTGTCTGAATCTTATGTTCTCTAGCATAAAACTTCTGTTTTTTTAAGTCTACAATACTCATGCCATTGGAAATCGCATAAGATCAGGAGTATGATTGACAATTAATTGTCATGTACTTTTTCAATTGGGTATTCAACGCTATCAAAAATTAAAAAATATCACCAATCCATTGTTAGTTATTTCAAGAAATAAAAGCAATGAATTATATATCTAGTAGGGTAATGATATAAATCACGCCTTTTCTGAAAATCTGTCTAATTTGTAGCTTGTATCGTCACTGCGCCATAAATGACCGATTACTACCACTAGTTTTTATAGAATTACTCATCTTATGTAATGTTTGCGACTCAAATAAAATTTTTTGGGAGTTATTTACTTATTGTAAGTGAGTCATACAACTAAAACGATATTCTTGGGAATTCATTGAATATGTTTAGATACCAATCTCATTTAAGTGTCAGAAATATGTTCTACCTTTATTATAGTCATGTATCATCACGATAACATTAAAAATATTTGGCAGAGTATGACTCGTGATTATACCATTGTTAGCGTTGGCAGTATAATAATTACTGGGATGCAAGCACTGCGCCATAAATAACTCATTACTACCACTAATTTTGTATAGAATTCATCATCTTACGTAATGAAAGAGTTGCTGAGATTTAGTAAGCCGAAGAATAACATTAAAATTTAGTTATAAAAATCAGTCATTTAAGGCGCAGCACTTGTATCCCTGTAATTTATGTAGTAACTAACCTTTTCACTGCCTGGGTGCACTTGCATTGACCTCTAATGTTTTTATCACAAAAACAAATCTTTTTTTTTTTTTTTTTTTTTACAATTTGACTTTAATTTTTAATAGCTGAATGATTTTTGTTTCAAAACAAACCAATAAATGACAGAATCCTGATTTCTTCAGAAAATAAATGTTATTTACATCTGAGTTTACAAAATGCTTTCAAGTTAGTGTTACATAAAAATAGAGGATTTTTTATAAGTATTTAACTTAAATCCTTCCTTAACAATAAACATTTTTGAGGATTTTTATATTATTAACTTATTTAAACTCCTTAATTTTGTGATTGTGTTTTTAGGTTAGGCACATTCCATGTCAACTCAACGCACTCTATAAACCTAACCATCTCCGATTTTTATGATTTTTAGCGTAGGTATATAAATCACATAGACTTGGAATAATACCATATTTCTTTGAGATATGTCAACTAGTTTTTAAGTTATAGCATATAACGTTTTAAAATTTAAGTCTAAAAACCGCAAATGGAAATTTTTGGAATGACTTTAGTAGTTCTCCTAATTGAGTTACAGAGCTATGAGAAATGTCGTTTCACAGCATTTTTCATGCTCTTTCCTGTGATATCCAACATGCTATAGGTTAACCCAATTTTCTTTTGCCAAAATTAAAAAAAAATTAATTAAATTTTTTTAAAGTACATATTTTAAAATTTTGAAATTAATTCCATGAATAGTTTGAATTCTTGTAAATCATTTGGCAAAATATAAATTTGGGATAACAATGGGCTCATTGTTAAACAAAATTAAAACTGGAGTTTGTTTTTCATTATTTTCCTGTATTCAGCGGAATAATTCAAGAGTGCTAATATTTACACTTAACATGAAAATAAAATTTAGCACTAACCTTAAGATAGAATGCAAGAATGAATCAAAAACAATAAAATTATATGCTTATAGAAATCCGTGAATTAGTTATTGAGATATAGCTGTTGCGTAAATTGCAAAAAATGCAGCATAGCATCCCATTTGTTGAACCTCATTTTCCTTACTGCAGCTAAGTACATTAAAAAAGAAAAAATCTTTTAGCAGTAGAATGATGCAATCAGTTTCTCGAGTTAGGAAAGATGAATGCAAAAAATGAAATAAAATAAACTTTCAAGTCCTACTGAAAACTTCAGAAGAGTTTAAAAGCATTTCGACATATCCACAGACATGGATGTAAAAATCTAGACACCATCAGGCAGTCTCTTATCAGTAAATTTTGTTTTCTTTGCTTATATTTTATTAGAATTCTTCCAAAAAGTTTGGACGAAAAATAACAAATAAAATTTAGTGGTGAAAAACTGCCCACTAGCTCATAGATTTTTATATCTCTGCCCATAGATATTTTCAGAAAAATGATCTTTTTAAATCAGCATTCAGATATGCACGTTATATGCTTATAATTGCAAATTTGTTTATTTGCGGTGTTGCATACTTTTCAATAATGTATTTTAATATGAAAAATAAATATTTTGCAGATAGTTTTTTTTCTCTTTTTATATAAATGGCAAATTAATAAATAAAAAAATATTCTAAAGTTATAAAATCCTCCACCCGTAAATGTCTGCTGAACCTGAAGTTTGTCATTAAAAAAATAACATTTTTTTTACAAAAATAATGTTTTTAAACATTAATTAAATTTTTCAATTTAGATTTCATATATTTATGCTTTTAATTTAATTCTTTTACATAGTTAATTTACTTTATAGTTTAATTTTGAGCATGTGTTGTTTTCTATTGAGATCTTAAGGTTTCTTTCACTGTCATGGAGAAAACCCAACCTCGTTTTATACAATCTACTTTTATTCGTAGCAACATTTTTATTTGTTAAAGTGCTATTAATATTATTTTATTAACTTTTATAAATGTAAAGTTAAAATGTTAACCTTACACCTTACCTTAAATTATGTTAAAGTTTCTACTTTGTCCTATCTTTGGATTTGCGAAAATTATTGAATTCCGGTTTATTGACGAATTTAACGTTTTAGGGGTCAGAGATTCCCCAAAAACATGTTTTTACAAAATTTCTGTCTGTATGTGACTTAAATTTTCTGAGTGCTCTATCTCAAAAATTAATACACAGAATTTAATAAAATTTATATGCAGGTAGTCCCTGACATAAATTTATCTTGTTTAGTTTTTGGTATAAATTGCACAACAGGTGGTGCTGCTAAGTCATTCTGTATGATTTACGCAACAGTTATAGCTCTAAATAATGCATGGATTTCCACCAAACTTCAGATTCAGTTAATCGTTAAGATGAATGAATACTGTTTGTCTTTTGGTATAAATCACTCAACATGTGGCGCTGCTATGCTGCATTTTTCATATTTTTCACAATTGCTCTATCTCAAAACTATTGCACAGAATTAAAAAATATATATATTTAGGTAGTCCCTAATATAAATAGAAGCTGATAAGTTTTTAGCGTAAATCACTCAACAAACGGGACTTCTATGGTTTTTTTTTTGCTATTTACGCAACAGCTATATCTCAATAACAAATTCACAGATTTCCATAAGCCTATCATTTAATTGTCTTGGATTCATTCTTGCATTCTTTCTTAACGTTAGTGCTTAAATTTATTTTAAGTGTAAATATTAGCGTTCTTGAATTATTCCGCTGAATACTGGAAAATAATGAAAAACAAGCTCAAGTTTTAATTTTTTCTAACAATGAACCCATTGTCATCCGAAATTTATATTTTGCCAAAGGACTTAAAAGAACTATTCATGGAATTAAACTCAAAATTTTTAAATATGTACTTTTTGAAATTTTTAAAATTAATTTTTTTTTTTTAATTTTGCCAAAAAAAGGATTGTGTTAACCTATAGCATGTTGGATACCACAGGAAAGAACATGAAAAAATGCTGTAAAATGGCATCTCTCATAGCTGTCTAGCTGAATAAGGAGAGCTACTAGAGTCATTCAAAAAAATTTCATTTGCGGTTTTTAGACAAAAATTTTGAAACGTTATATGCTATAATTCAAAAACTAGTTGACATATCTCAAAAAAAGTTGGCATTTTTCCAAGTCTATATAATTAGTATATTTGCACCAAATTTCAAGAAAATCTGAGACGGTCAGGTAAATTTTGTTTTAAAATTGTGTTGATTTGACCTGGAATGACCCGTTAGTGATAGTTAAATTAATATTTTAAGAGGATTTGTAATTTTGGATCCTTATTTGAGAAACCTAAATTACTAGTCCCTTAAAAGATCAATTACAGAAAAAGCAACGAATGAGTATTTGTAGTATTATTTTAGCTTCAGTAGCGAAGAGGATAAATTATGTTTGTAGGTCTAAATGTAACTACATTTTCAACAGATTTTAGTGAAAGTAAGAGGAATTTCTTTGATCTGATTAAAATCGGATATATACACCTTAAGGCAGCTCGTCACTCATTTTCTAAATTGCCCTCCGACGGACCTCCTATGGACGTTTGATAGATTATTATATTCGAAATATCTCCTCGGAAATTAATATTTTCTGCATCTTATTTCAGTGTTCTATTGTTAAAGGATGTCCCTTTTTTTTTGAGTTGTTACACTATTTCTTAAATTTATGTTTAATTTAATAGTTTATATTTTAAAGACTGACAGAGTGGGAGTAAAATTTTAACACTTCATTTAAAATTAAACGTTGATTTTAGAGATACTTTAAAAACTAAGAAAAAATGGGACATGCTTGAAGAAGAGAAAACTGAAAAAAAAAGTTAAAAATATTAATTACCTGAAGATGCATATTGAATATAAAAGGCCATCAAACGTTCATAGAATTAACATTACGGATGAGGACTCGAAAATGAGTGACCAGCAGCCGTAAGTAGTAACGATACTTTATAACTAATATTGGGTAGATCGGAAAGTCGTGTAGTGTCGCGGAAATCAATTCGTATCGTAAAATTCTTCCTTTTATTTATTGCACATTAGATATCTTAATTAGCGTCTAATAATTAAAGCCCCACACTAGCCACAGTAAAAACCCGGATGATAATGGCCTCATCAGTGGCCGCGAGGTTCTGACCTCCAAACTGGTAGACGGTAGGTGCTGGGTTCGAACCCAATCGCGACCGTCGGCCTAACCGTTCGAAGTTTTCCGTGGTTTCCTTCGAACCTAGCGTAAATACGGGTTAGGTTCCCTTAGAAAGACCCTCACGGAGGGCAACCCACCCCATAGGGCCTATATGCCATAGCGTAGATAATCGGCCGACAAAAATACATCAAATACACCCGGATGATAATGTAAAGTCTATGCAAGCGTTCATTTCAAATATCTCGCTCAAATTTTAATATTTTTACATGATATTTTTGCATAGGATAGCTGAGGACGATCTACAACCGGCCTAGTTTTTACTTTTTTGATTTTGGTTTCAGATTTAAAAAAAAATTACTTTAAATTTCAAAACTGGTTGAAACCAGTTCTGAAATTGAAACGATCATAATATAAAAAACATACAAGCAAAATCGAAAAAGTAAAAACTAGCCCGGCTATCCTCAGCTATCCTATGCAAAAAAAAAATCATGTAAAATATTAAAATTTGAGCGAGATATTTCAAAAGAACGCTCCCATGGACTTTACATTATCATCCGGTTTTTTTTCTACGCCTAGTGTTGCGTCTGAACGTACAGAATCTTCCGGTACGAATTGATTTCCCCGATAGAACACGACTTTCCGATTGACCAATTAAATTTTAAAAAGCTAATTTTTGAAAATTGATGAAGGAAGGATAAAATGAACACTGCAAGATTTGATGAAATTTCATTATACCTTCCGAATAAGTAAAGTTCTAGAAACAAATACCAATAGCAACTATAATAACTGTACACTGTTAAAAATTTCTGTAAAAACACAGTTAAAAAAAAGGAAGACTCTGTAAACTTATACTAGTTTTCAGTTAAATGCATTCAAAAGAATTTCATGGTCATCATTTTACACATATTTTCCTTATCTTATATATAACTCCCTGTCGGGATTTCCATGTCTTTTTTTATAGATATTTTTATCTTTGCAAAAATTTTAATTCAAAATACACACTTTTAAAATTCTTTTGGAATTATATTACAAATATTAAAGAAGAAAATTTAGTTAATTTTTTTTAAAGCTTAGAATTATTTAGACAGACAAAAGTCACACATCTCATCGGAGTTAATGGAAATTTTCCCCCGCTGAATCTCAAAAGCCATACATTGTACTCAATAACAAAAGCTCCTGTAGATCAGTTAGTTAGGTGTTCCTTCACTGTCAAGAGGTATTAGGTTCAAACCCCAGAACAGCTAGAAGCATATTGTGTTAAAGTTTAATTACACAGCAGTTCAAATTGACTCGGAAAATTCAAATTCTTTGAAACTCACAGAATATTGAGTGTTTCACTGATTTAAGAAAATTAATTATTATTATAAGTAAATTTACAAGTCTTGTGTGTTTTTAGCGATGTAAATTTACAAAAACTATTTCAAATTTACCGAAAAACGTCTCTGTTATTTAACAAAATCTCTGTTTTTCTTGCCTTTGTAATTTTACACGAGACTTAAAATAATGGATTACCCACAGATTCCATATAATTTCACAGAAAATGTTGGGAGTAATCCTTTCTCGCAAGAATTTATTGCCCGGAAATGGTCTTTCTTTCAAAGAAAAGGCTTTTGAATAGTATTCTGTTACAAACTAGGAATAAAAAATCGTCTTTGGCCAAAGTAGAAATCTAGCTATTTCACCTGAATTGTTTGTCAGCACTTTACCAGGAATTGCGTCATTACAAAATATGTAGACTAGCAACTAATGCACATGACTTGGTCTTTTCAATCTAGGTATAATCAAGAAATTGTGCATAAAACTAGAAATCCGAAGAACAATAAAATGAATTAACGGGAGTCTTCACTTACTTGAAAACACCTATTCCGTAATGGTAAACTAATTGGCAGTTTGCTTCCAAATTCCTCGTTTAAACGATTTTTTTATTTTATTTTTATTGTCTTTTGCGTGGCATAGCTGATTTCAATCATATCACAATTTTTTACTATTTCAATTTTGCTTGCAGATATTTTTTTATGGGTACTTTCAGTTTCGAAACCGATTACGAAAGTAAAAGTACCTTTAAAAAAAGCTGCAACGGAAATTGGTAAAAGTAAAAAATAGTCATATTAAAGATCAACCTCAGCTATTCTATGCCAAAAGAATTATTTAAAAATATTCAAATTTAAACGAGAAATTCAAAAATAACCAGCCCATTGTCTTAATATTACGGAGGGGATTTTTCAAGTGAGTCAATGTGTATTTCTTGTGTGAGTGTATTTCTTAACATCTTGCCATTTAAAAATCTAAAAGATTTAATAACTTTTTATTTAGTAACATCTTTTGGAAGTATCTTTGTTTTATTTAAATTTCTGTGTCACCGTTTGCCCAAGTCAGGCAGCATAAAGAGCTTTCGAACGGAAAACTAACGTGACAAATTTTTATTCAGATTCTGGAGTAAATTTGCAAAATATTGCATGGAATTCATTAAGCAGGCGGACTGAATATCTTGAATTTTGATGTAAAAGTTCATGGCGAGCTTAACATGAAAATTTTTATCCCAGAAGATATTCGCAGAAATTGCAGTTTTGGCGAAACAGAGCATTTTATACTACAGTAACAGGGGAACTATTATTCCGATTAAGCTCTTTTATATTCTAGCTCCTTTTACATAAAATTTTACTTTCATGCATTATTGAAATAGATTATATAGCAGAGATAAAAATATCATGACATATGTCATCTACAGTAAGTAGTTTGAATTTATAAGGATACAGTATATTTAAATATGCTAAAAAATAGATTTTTTGGTTGCGACTTATTCCTTGATAGTTTTTTTAACACAGAGCAAAAAAACACAGGTAAAAGTTATCATTATTACTTGAGTTATAGCAAGTTTAAACTACACTACAACTGAATCACATTGTTATTTCAAAAATATTAAATCACCATTGTCCATTCTGCACCCGCAAGCCGAGTAATATTTATTATAGCACAGTATGATTTGCCTTACTTAAGGAGGTAACCTTTTGAAGTTATTATTGATTTTCCATGTTAATAAAATGTACATTCGTGGATAAAATAAAAAGTAAACTCCCCATACTAACTCTCCAACTAATTCCAATGGATGAGATTTACTGGTACTAAATGGTTGGAAATAAAGCTTTCTTTTAAATGATATATATAAATTTGCTTAGGGGGCCATGCACAAATCAAAACCAAGCCTAACTTTGTTTTTGTCAACGGCTACACCCAATTTTGACAACATATTTTAAAATTTTGATTCAAACTATCCCTAAACACGAAATGTAAAGTCATTTGGTTGATAAGTTTCTAAGTTATAAGCATTAAAATTTTAGAACTTCTAATGTTAAATTATATATATATATATATATATATATATATTGATATCTTCCTCGAGATATTAATAAAATTATAATCCTAATATGATTTTTTTTGGTAGTAATACTAAAAATTCCAAACATAAATTCATTGAACTTGTAGTATAAAAAAATTACAATATGAATGAATTATAAATTATGAAATTATTAGAAAAAATATGAATTGCAACCAACAATTTTTTGGTAGATTTATTTATATTTATTATACATGCTGCTTTATGCGAATTCTCAATTCCAAAATTTTTTTCGAAGTCGTTTATGATTTATGAGTAAAAATAATCCCGTGAAAATGAGGGTTTAAGGGACCATTTACGATGTTCAGAAAAGCGTAATTTAAAAAAATATATATATTTTAATAAATTTATTGAAAAAATTGGTCCGGCAATAGTCGAAACGTATTAAACGAGTAAAATTTACGCATTAATAAGACAACCCCCTAATCACAAAGCAATAGGGAAAATTTGTAATTTTTTTTTTTTTTTGTCTTGTAAATTTGTCTTATATTTTCATAAAAATATTACAAAAAAGATGTTTTTTTCCAATATGATACAAAATATTTTATCATGTATAGGTGTATAATCTTTGAGAATATTAATCATAATTTAGTATTTCAAAACTATATTTTATTTCTAGAATTATTATAATTTAAATATTGCTTAAGTTGCAGTGTATGTATGAACTTACTGAACTGATATATCAGTTCGCGGTGGTCAGAAAGTTAAATGTGACACAGGCACTCCGCAGCATTTCAACAATAGAGCACCGAACATGAAATTCTCCTATTACCGAATGGAAGCTCCATGATAAATACTACATTTCACTAATTGTTATCGCACTTGCACAGCTATAGCTCCTTCAATTCAAAAACATTTCGTGAATAAAGGGATTTCCTTATTTCTGTGGCTTCCGGTACACTGTAAAAAAAAAATGTAAATTTACGGGCATTTACCGTAATATTTGACGGTAGTTGTCCGTTTTTGAAGCTTAACGGTACACTTCCGTAAATTTACGTTGCGGAAACATAAATTCGGAGTACTAATATGTTTTTACGGGCAAAGCCCGTTTTTTTATGCAGAATGTTCAAATCTGCTGCCTAGCCATTTTTTTTACGGACAAATACCTTTAAATAAAAGTCTTTCGATGACGTCATAACAGAACGTTTTATTTTGTTTGTTGAAAATATTATTATTATTTATTTAAATTATTGTCTGGTTTAAATTATCGCATCTAGATTAAATTATCGCATAAAATTATCGTCTGGTTTTAATATGCTATTGTTTTGGTAAATTTATAGAAAAATATTAGTCGGTGGTGGCACTCCAGAATTTTTTTTATCTCATAATATGTAAATACTTCCTGAAAAGTGCAGTATAACAGCGACACCGGTTATGTGATTTACACCAAAATCTAATCATTAACAACTTACGTGAACTCCTAACTGCATCTGAAGTTTGCTGAAAATCCGTGCATTAGTTTCTGAGATAGCGCTATTACTGAATCTGAAATAAGTTCTGCATAATGTGCCACTTGCAGAGTGATATACACAAAAAACTAATCAGAACTAATTTTAATGAGGGGTTAAACTGAATCTGAAGTTTGATGAAAATTCATGTATTAGTTCTTGCGATATAACTATTGCGAAATCGTGAAAAATGCATCATCCCAGGTAAGCATGGTAGCACAGCAGTATCGGCTCGATATTGCCCAATATCGGACAACTTTGGCGTGCATCGGCAAAGACAGGTTACCTTTTACCAGGGATGTAGTGGAGGGTATACGGGGGTATACGCCGTATACCCTCTAAACTTTTTTAAGGAACACCATATACTCTCTGCTTCTCAAGAAAACTATAGTATATACATTTTAGGGCATACCCTCTATTTTGAGCGTATACTCTCTGGATTTTTTACCACTACACCACTGCCTTTTACCGACATTAGCCAATATTGATCGATGTTCGGCGATATTGGATCTAAAATATAAAAACTTGTGGAATTTTCAATATTTAAATTTTTAATTTATGTATTGTACACTTTTGGAAAAATGGAAGGTAGGAATCAATTTTTATAACATCTTAAATTCTTTAAATTTACGTAGAAAATGTCTATTTCTCAATATCGGTCTATATCGGCCATCGATCATGACCAATATCAGCCAATCTTGGCCTCTATTGGCAAAGACCGATTTTATTTTACCGATACTGGTCAATATTGGTCGATGTTGACCAATGCTGGATCTGAAATATTGAAACTTATGGAAACTTAAGTATTTATTTTTTTTAATTATATATTATACTTTTTTGGGAACAGGTCTTTTTTATTGCATGGACAAATCGGGACTTTGCCTATGAGCCTTGGACTTCAAGGGGCCCGCTCCATATATTAATTTCCAAAATATTTATCATTTCCCCCAATTCAAACTCTGAAAATTTTCAAATACAAAATACAAATTTAAATTAAAAAAAAATTGCCTAACTTTCTGAAAAACAAATTTCATTTTGAACTCACAGAGCTCAATGCTTTCGCAAAGCTAATTTTGACCACTATTAAAAAAGAAATAATATTTTTATTGTAATAGATCGTATTAACAATGAACTTAAATCATATCAAAATTTTAGTGATTGAAAATAATCAATATGTGTAGTACAACTTAAAAAGATGCTAAAGAACATTGGCGCACCCACGGGGGGAGCTAAGGGGGCTGAAGCCCCTCCCAGAAAGCAAGATTAATCTAACTATTTAAAGTTTCTAAAATTATGAAAGTTTACTTTTATTATTTTTAATAGATTAAGCAAAATGGAAATTTTAAAAAATAGTAATCTTTTCACAATTTTTTTCTTATTTATGAATTTTCTTATGAAATTTGAAATATGAGCATTTTTTATATTCACCACTTTATTCATAATATTTTCTTTTTTATTTATCAAAGAGGTTTAAGCCTTCAGAATGAGCCCCATCCAAAATTTTCCGATACCCTAACCCAGGTTTTGCTGATTGTCCCCCCCCCCCCGCTTTTCTCCACCCAATCTTCATTCTGATCAAGTCAAAAGAAAAAATATATATGTCCGGGAACGACATACCTCGTCCATTTTTAATAAAATATAAAAAACAACTGACCAATCTCGTCTGACATTTCGGGTCAGATCAGGAAAATACAGATATATAGAAAATATAGAACATGCTAGCCCCCTCCAAAACTTAATCCTGGGTGCGCCACTGCTAAAGAAAGTAACATGGTAAACTCTCCTGAAGTTATTAAATTCATCTTAAAGTAATATAACAAGTTCCTAAAGTTATATAAAAGAACCTTGTTCTATACTAAGAAAAAAAAAGAGTATTTTTATTAATTAAAATACTTAATTTAGAATTGTCCCAGCTAAGAGTTTTCTTCGATTTGAAATCCAAGGTGCGGGTTTCTCTCCAATCGGGCAGACAAATATTCAACCAATCAGAGACAAGCATCCTTTTCAACATTTCAACGCTACCGCTTACCAAAACAGTTTATCCAAAAACATGGCGGTCTATCGTCTGTTAAGCACCAGTCTTACGTTAATCCTCATTTAAAACAGGTAAGCGCTTTTATAATTTATATTCTAAATTGATTTTGAAGTATTGCTTTCTGTTTAAGTTATTTATATTCTTGTGTAGCATGTATTTTCTGTTCGAATTGTGTTTTAGAAAAGCCATCGCCAATGTACAAACGTTTGAAGTATATTATTTAAATGTGTATCATCATTTTCATACATTAAATTCGATCAGTTGATACATCCAACTAGTTTTTTACAACAAACAGTTTTTCATGTATCTTTGATTATAAACCATCTGTTTTTGATTTCAAATTATTATTTATTAAGGATGCAACAATTGATCTCTCTTCCAGTATAGCACAAAATTAACATTCGCCATTTGCCATAGACAGTGCCCGAAATGGATTTCCCCCTACTTCTATCACTTTTCAAAAATTTGTTGTTAATTTCAGATAGGGATGTACTGAATATTCGATATTCGGCCTTGTTACTGAATATTCGGTTAGGCCGAATATCAAAGTATTCGGCCGAATCCAATACTTAATAAAGTCTTTTAAAACACTCATTTTAAAGAACTTTTCATAATTTCTACTTTTAACTGTCAATTTATTAATATATTTAAAATAATTAGAAATAAAATCATATTTAAATAATATAGAATGTTTTTACATTATTTATTTGCTGTTTGTAAAGTTTAACTTAAGAAAATTAACCATGAGAAGGATTAAAATTATGATTTATTAGTATTCTTCCTAGGAATAAATGATGCGAGTGCAGATGCAACTTCCTAAGTTCTATTTAGTAAATAATCTGTTTCTTGCTTTTTCCAAAAGTCCTTAAACAAGAAAGGAAAACTTTTGAGATTAGTAATAGCTATCAAAGCAGACAATTTTTTGTTTATGAAACCATAATTGCATTATTGAATCATAAATGCATTGCATTCAGGGCCGTAGCTGGAAGTGTATGCTAGGGGGGGCTCAGGAGAATATAGGGGGGGGGGGCTCAAGGGAATGTAGGGGGGGGAGGGCTCATATTTTTTTGTTCTCTCTCTAATGCAGAAAGATAAATTAGTGCATATTCACTTTGTAGGTACTATGTTTCTCATTAAACTGCTGTAATAACTTCATTTTATGCTAAGAAAAGTATATGATGATGAAAATTTTGAATGTATAACTGGTGCAAAATTAAACATCCTGTTAGCTTCATATGTACCAATAGGATGAGGGAGTGTTGAAACACGTATTTTAGATACAATTTAGTAACTCTGCAAAACTGTGAAAGGGTCTCAAAACTAAATTAGATTTTTGAACAGAATTTCATTTGAATTTTCGGAACATTTAGTCACCTTGGAATTTTTTTCCAGGGGGGGGGGGGGGGCTCAAAATATTTTAGGGGGGCTGAGCCGCCCCTAGCGCCCCCTTAGCTACGGCCCTGATTGTATTTCATCTCATTCTAGGTCAAACTTGTGTTTTCGTTTGTTGTATTTACAATAAATAAGATATATTTTCAACTCACATGCTTTGATTTCTGTAAAATATGATATGATGGGAAGGATGGAAAATGCCACTATTCATAAGAAAAGAACTCAGGGTTGGGTTTTTGCCGGCAGAAAGTGGTTTCTGCCGTGCCAGTGGCAGAAAGTGGTTTTAACCGGCAGGAACTGGCAACAACTGGCATAAAGACATTCTGTGACATAATCTGATTTTTTTTTAGTAATATTAAATTTATTAAGTAGTTCATCCTTAAATAATTAGTACTTAAATAATTCAGAATAAATATATGCACACAAATAAAATATTGTGGATAGTTTTAATTTAAAAAAAAATTGATTTTTGAAAAATTGAGTAATGTAACAGATTTTTTTTTTTTTTTTTGTCACATATGCATATGTAATTTATGTATAAACAATTATTTTATACAACTCAATATTTTATACTCAACAAATTAAGAAATAATCTGGGGGCAAAAAGATTAGCAAAACTAGTCCTATGTTATAGAATGCTTCATGGGAAAAATACTAATAGTATATTTGAGTGGTAATTTGTTTCTTCAATATTGTAAAATAATTGTACAAGATATTTCATTAAATTTTCTTTGTCTATGTTATTTTTTGTGCTTCAATTATTTACTTATATATTTTCACTAGAAATTGCATTATGTTATTTGTTTAAAAATAATCTGAAAAGTAATTTGTTATTAAATCAGAATTTTTTGTAAATTTATTTTTAAAAGAAATAGAAATTCAACTGTAAACAATAATATTAATAATTAAACTTGTACAGTATCAGGTTATTGTTGTGAAAGTTTCTGTTTTTCAAGTGAATGAAAATTAGTGTTTTAAATAAGCAAGGTATGCTTTTATATGATCATTTTTAAACGTTTTGGTACTTTGAATAACATTCATAATCTTATGTTTTAATTTTTAGCTCATTGGTTTACATATCAAATGTAAGTGTGAATTATGAATCATTGCTGAGTAAAGTTCTTATTTAGTACTGTTTCTTAGTTTCTGCCAGTTTTTGCCACTTACTGGCAGAAACCAGTTTCTGCCATGTCGGTTTTAACCGGTTTCTACCGCTGGTTTTAACCACCCCGGCAGAAACTTGCCAACCCTGAAAGAACTATGATCTAGACATTCCTTTATTCAGAATTAAGTTGAAAGTATTTACAGTGGCGGTCAAAAGTTTCAGGCCAGCAAAAAATTTTCAGTTAATTTGTAAATACACCCATATGAAGAGGAATCTCAAAGCGATACTTATACATTATATTGACATATTAGTTAAGAACTTACTTATAGAAAAATGTGTAAATATCAATAAATTTTATTGACAAAATTAAATATAAAAGAAAACGCATGTTCTCAAAAGCTTCCAGCCACTTATCATTCTTTAGTTTTTTTCTATCCATAAAGTGTTTTTTTGGTTGTGTTTATGAATGAATCAACCTGTATATCATAGTTTGAATTCAAATTTGAAAAGTTCAACAATTACCTATTATTTATAAATGAGTGATTAGTTTGTCGCTAAAAGGACAATCTTCTCGAGATATTGCGGCTAAGTTATCGATCGCTAAAATCGACTGTAAACATTATTTACAAAATTAAATAAAGATGGTTATGGCTTTCAGAGGTCCGTGAGACCCCGGAAAATTGCTATTCCTGAAGACAGAATTATCAGGAGAAAAACCCTTGATAATCTGCATGAAAATTCCGTTGCAATATACTGCGATTTACGGAATGAAAATATTGCTGGAATAAGTTTGTCTACCATGTTATGATGCTGGTGTGATACAGAACTTTATGGAATAGTCGGTGTTAAAAATTTTCCAGAGGTAAAAAAAATACCGACATACCCTACTTTCATTTTCCAAGAAACACAAAGTCTGGTTAAATGAAAACTAGAAAAAAGTTCTATTTTTCCATCAATCGAATTCAAAACAGTTTTGGAAGTGATGGCAGACACAACGCAAGACTATTTTCTGCCTTATTAAAGAAAAAAATTTGGTCGCATCTATTTTTCTTAACATGATAACGATGTAAATAATGTTTGCAAACCTCGATAAGCAATGGTTTTCGCACAAAAAATTTTGTTTTTGAAATGATCAGCCCAAGTGCCCAGCATGAATCCAATAGAAAATCTTTGAAAAGAAGTTGACAAAAGTCTGCGGAACTATAAATATTCCAACTCAGCCGAAATTTCGCCAAAATTGCAAGAAATGTGGGAAAAACGTACCATAGACGATCTTTAATTGCTGATTGTATGAATGTCACGTTGCTGCGCCACAGTACTTATTGCTAAAGCTAATAAAATAGTAATATGATAAAATACTAATCGTAAATGTTGTTGATCACTGTAATTTTCTATTACAATACCATTTTTTTACAAACTTGTGAAGGTGGCTGGAAACTTTTGAGAACATGCATTTTCCTTTATACTTAATTTTGTCAGTTAAATTTATTGATATTTACATGTTCTTCTGTAAGTAAGTTCCTAACTGTTATGTCAATAAAATGTATAAATATCACTTTGAGATTTCTCTTCATATGGGTATATTTACAAATTAACTGAAAAATTTTTGCTGGCCGGAAACTTTTAACCGCCACTGTATACTTTATATTGAAAAAAAATCTGCCTTGAGTTATTTAAAAAGAACAAATATGAGACTGTACAGTTTTTCTTCAACTATTTTTTCATTATTTCTCTTTGATTTCAAAATGTTTGTTTCAATTCGTAGAAGAAATGAAATTTAAAATTTTACTAATTGAAAAAGTCTCATAATTATGCTTCTTAATTAAAAAAAGGCAGATTTTTTTCAATGAATGTTCTTATAAAAAACTCTTGTTTATCAAAATGTAAGTTTCTCTTATTAAACATTATGTAAAATTGTTTTAAAAAGTAACATTTTAATACCATTAAACTTTGAAATATAAAAAGTACAGTCGAGTCTCTGTATAACGAAACTCCATACATCGAATTTCTCTATATAACGAATTTTTAGTAGGAACAGTCCCCTTTTCGCATGATTACATTAAAAACAGTTTGTATATAGCGAAATATCTATCTCCATATAACGGAATTTTTCATAAATTGGTCTTAATTTATTCAGTTTTAAAAAGCTTAGAAATCATATGGTATCAATTTTCCATCACTTATTTTTAATTTATCGTCAGTGCTGAGTTTTTTTTTTATATTACTTCTCTCCTTGTTCTTTAAATCCAATGAATTCATCCCACCTCCCACACACCTTTCCACACCCTTCTCAAAACAGTCAATTGGATTGATACACACATAAGAGAGGAATCAATGAGAAGCACATAAGAGATTTCTTCAAATGGAGGAAAATGTTAACGACAATTTTTCATTCCTCGCTAAAAGTTTTTTGAGAGCGTAACAATTTTAAAATCAAAACAACAAAAAATTACAGATATCTTCGTCTGAAATTAATGCAAGTCTTCCTCATTTGATTTTCATTAAGCTTTCAAATAAATGTCTGTTCTCTTTTTTGAAACAACTTAAATAATTAAGAAATAAAATGTTAGGTTAATATTTACTTTTAAATATTTCAAATACTTAATTCAAAAGATTAATTTCTCTATACAATGAATTTTTTACTGGAACAGTAGATTTCGTTATATAGAGACTCGACTGTATTTGGAAAGCCAAATATTCGGTATTCGGCCGAACAGTTACTATTCGGCTGGCCGAATATTCGGTATTCGACCAAAATCACTATTCGGTGCATCCCTAACTTCAGGTTTTTATTTATTTTTTTCAGAATCACCTGTGGTGTACAATCCTATTGAATGGTAAGTAACAGAAATAGTAAATAACATTGTTATTAGCTAGAAAAAACACAATTTTGTATGAAGCATTCGTAACTTTGGTACTTGCCAGCAGTTGAAAAAAATAGCGAGTGAGAAAAATTAGTGTTCTGGCCGATGACCATTGGCTAAAAATGTTAATTTTGACCTATATCTTCCACACACACACAAAAAAAAGCACAAGTATCCTATACCTAAATTTAGTTTTGATGCTGTCCATGTAGCGAATTGATTATTATCTTTATTGCATACTGTCTGGCCCATAGGACAGTGCCTGTATCTTGATTGAATTAGTGTAATTTTACATTTTAAAAAGAAAATTCTTCAAAAGCAAACCTATGATTGATGACCTCACGGACTTTGGTAGTGTATTTCCTTGTGTTCTCTCCAACATTGTTTAGGCCTCGATAGAATTTGCATGTTTTCAAATTTTATTAAAGAAATCTTTCAAAATGAACTTTATTTTTATAGTTATTATATTAATAGTAAATAGAAATTAGCTTTTTATTTTTAACAATTTCAGTTTTAAGCATTTACCTTCATTTTTTCTTGCTCAATATGATAATTAGTCCCCTTGTCCCCCCCCCCCCTTTTATTAAAAGTATGTGAAAAAGTTGTATATAAACTTACTTTTTTGATATAAAATTTGTTTGATATTTTCATTTTATATTAAGTACTTTATTTTCAGTAAATGGTGTTGGTAGCAAAAAATAATTGGTTTATGTAAGTAAGAAATTTATGATGCTAAGCCTGAAATTCTTCAAAATTGGTTTTATGAATTTTTTATTGTGCTTTTCACTATGATAAATGAGTAATTAAATTCGACACAAAAATCATTAAAGGTCAGGTGGAATGAAATTGTTATAAAAACAGCACATAGTGTGTTCAAGATTATTAGGAAATATTGTTAATTGGCAATACTGTCTTTAAGTTTCATAGCTGGCTTTACAGCCTACCAGTTGTAAAAAGAGCAATTGAAATCTAGGAATATTTGTAGTTGTTTATATGTTGTGTTGAAAAAGAAAGAAAAAAAAAAGAATCCCAATTATCACATGTATGATTCTATTGTATCTTTTTTAAAAAGTTAAATTTATTCTTAATTTTCATTTTCCTTCGTCAGTTTATTGTTGTATTATTTACCCATTTAAGTTCACTTACCCAGTCAAAATACCCAATTCAGTTGTTAAGGATATATCAGCAGTTTTTACATTTTTATATATAACAGATATAGCAAGGATTTTTTTCTAGATTTAAAGATATTCCTTGACATAATTCAAGAGATTATGTTTTGTTTTATTAAAAGTGCTAAAAAAAGAGCATAAATGGCTGGTGTCAAAAAATGTGAATTTTATGAACGAAGGAGAGAGAAGGAGCCAATTAACAAGATTTTTTTTATCTACGTTATTTTAAATTTTTCCGCTCCTGATCAATAAAATTTGCGATTTTTACCTTGCCGATTGACGAAATTCGATATTTTTACAAAGCGATCGATAAAATTCGGGATTTTTACAAAGTTGGTCGATGAAATTTGCTATTTTCCTTCGTATTATCTGCAAAATTCATGATTTTTCTGTGTATGATCGACGAGATTTGTAATTTTTCCGCACCTGATCGACAAAATTTCCAATTTCAATGTGCCTGATCGAAGAAATTTGCGTTTTTCTGAAGCCAATCTACGAAATTCGCATTTTTATAAAGCCAATCAATAAAATTCGAGATTTTTACAAAGTCGATAGTAGTAGGAAAACAACAGTTTAAGCTCAAGCGCAGGCGGGACTGCGGGACCGTCCCGCCTGCTCCTCCGGCTGCCCGCTGCCCCGCCTGCTCCTCCGGCTGCCCGCTGCCCCGCCTGCGGTCCCTCCTGCTCCCACCATCTCACCGCCGCCCTCCTGCGCCCCCTAGTGGAAAAAAGGAACATTCTATTATAACAGGAGAGGTGAACGACCTTCCCTAATTAAAAATATTATCAATCACATCTCAACATTGAATCATACTATAAGATGAAGATTAAATTTGTATTTGAATTTTGAACAACCGTAATTTTAATGAGTATTATTAATTAAGCGAAACAATTAAAATTTCAGTTTTTAACCATTTTATTTAGATTTCTTCAACTACAAGATGAGATTATCAATTTAACTCAAGAAAGTTAAACATATATTTGAATTTTGCTTCATAGACATCTTAATGAGTAGTATTAATTAAGTAAAAACAATAGAAAATATCCAGTTTTATAGAAAAAGACTGATTTCTTACGATTTTTATCAACTATATGATCAATGTAACGACTTAAAAGTTGGAAGTTAAACATGTATCCTAGTTTTTCAACAGCTATAGCCTTAATGAGTATCGTTAATTAAGTAAAAAAAACAATGGAAAATATCAAGTTTTATAGAAAAAGACTGATTTCTAACGATTTTTATCAACTTAAGAGAGAAAACTTAAACATACATTTCAGTTTTTCAACAGCTATAACCTTAATGAGCATTCATAATTAAGTAAAAAACAATGGAAAATATCGATTTTATAGAAAAAGACTGATTTCTTACGATTTTTATCAACTGCAACATCAGTGTATCGACTTACAAGTTGAAAGTTAAACATGCATTCTAGTTTTTCAACAGCTATAATCTTAATGAGTATCGTTAATTAAGTAAAAAACAATGGAAAATATCAAGTTTTATAGAAAAAGACTGATTTCTTACGATTTTTTCAACTCAAACTTCAGAATATCAATTTGACAGAAAGAAATTTAAGCATGCATTCCAGTTTTGGACAACCATTTCCTTCATGAACATTATTAATTAAGCAAAACAGAAAATATTAAATTTTTAACTGATTTCTTCATATTTTTTATTTATTTATTTATTTTTTAATATAAAATCAGAATACACAACTTAAAATAGAAATTTAAACATATTTTTTAGTTTTTGAACAGTCGTTACCTCAAAGAATTTCGATAATTGAACAATTAACAAAGGAAACTAATGATTTTTTAACGAAAAAAGACGAATTAAACGAATTTGGTTAACTTTTACTCTAATTGGAAATTTCATCGTACTTTATGTATACCAACTAAGTAGAATTTTAATGCATAAACGAATAATTTAAAGAAATCCCCAACACACAAATGTGAACCTGCAGAGCATTTCTTATTACGTCATATCTAAACTAAAACTTTTTTCTGCAACCCCACCATGCATGCATTCCAGGTAGGGGAACATAACAAAGAATCTTGACGTCACAACTTACAAAGGTATACAAATGTTTACGTTCAAGAAAAAGTATCACATAGAGTGAAAAAAAAGAAGAGATTTAAGTTATTTATCCATTCTAGTTTTATAACAGTTACTACAACATCTCCAAATTAAAATTTGGAAGTCATAATGAGTATAATTAATTAAGCAAAATAATAGAAATATTAGTTTTTCAGAGGGGAAAAGACGAATTTAAACAAATTTTATTAGTTTTACACTAGTTTAATAATAATTTTAAGGAGGAAAAAGACGAATTTAAACTTTTTTTTTTAGTTTTACACTATTTTTTCTCATCTCCAACATGGATATATCAATTTTAACAGAAGAATTAAACGTATATTATAGTTTTTAACAACAAAATCTTAACAAGTATCATTAATTAAACAAAAATAAATATCAGTTTTAAAGAAAAGACGAATTTGAATAATTTTACACTAGTATTTTCAAAAGCAACATGGAAATATCAATACTTATTCACATATTTCACTTATTCACTGTATTCAATACTATATTTAATAAATTTGGATACACTTTAAGAATTTCCTAATCTATAATTAAATATTAGCTGTATATTTAATGTTACCCATGTTTTCAACATTAGTTCATAATCGTGAATTTTGTATTTTAAATACCATGTATTCAGGTTCAGATTATTTTCACTTGAAATCATACAGAATTTTTTAACAGAGTTTGTTTTTGAAATCATTGAAGCAACTGTATTTAATATTTTTAACACCAATTTTCTAAGATTTTCTAACATTTTCCGATTATACATTCTTCAGAAGTACATTTCTAAATGCTACAATCACTTTACATATCGAAAAGATATCATTGAAGCAACTGTATTTAATATTTTTAATACCAATTTTCTAAGATTTTTTAACATTTTCCGGTTATACATTCCTCAAAAGTTATTATTACGTATTCTAAACAATAGCAAATATTAATTTTAAGAATAAAAAGACGAATTTAAACAAATTTTATTAGTTTTACACTATTTTTTCTCACCTCCAACACGGATATATCAATTTCAACAGAAGAATTAAACGTATATTTTAGTTTTTAACAACAAAAATGTAATAAGTATCATTAATTAAACAAAAATAAATACCAATTTTCAAGAAAAGACAATTTTTTACACAAATTTTCAACTTTGAAATACATCGCTTACATATATTGTTACAGTATATTACTAAACTTAAACTTTTTAAAAAGTTTGAATGTCTTTACAAAGGGTTCATACTTATATTTTTCACGTCTTGACTGCATTCGAAATCTTACAACAAAAGTATACTTTTATTATTATTATTATTATTATTCTAGAAAACCTAAAAAATCGTTTCTTGCTGCTTTAGGCACTTGGCATATTAAAACTACTCTACCCATATAATTAATCAAATTAGGACATGATTCATCTTACACTTCAAAATTTCTGAATTTTTACAATACTTATTTTCATCAAACTTTATTCTTGATCCTATATATTTTAATAGCACAGAATTTTCACATCTGTTTTTATCTACTTATCAGAAAATTATTAAAACACCCAACAACATTTTTCAAATATGAATATTATCTTTACAATTTAATGATGCAAAACATACACGAATACAAAGTTTAATTTTTACAAACATTTCATATTTCAAACCAAACTATTCGAAATTTTCACAACGTAAGAGCAAACATTAGACGAACTTTTTAACATTAATATTGCTTAGATCTTTTCATCATAACTTTTAACTATGATAATTATCCATTTTTAGGTTGATTGTCGAAAAACTGTAACTGAAATTACATAAACTTAATGTAAAAAACCATGTTCTCACACAATTTCTTGAAATTCAACAAAGAATTGACTATTACTCCAATACTTATCTACTTCAATCTCGACTCTCGATAGTATATAGATATTACATCATTACATACTTACAACTCTTTTCAAACGTTTATCAGAAAATCAAGCCAATCAAAGTCTAGTAGTTATCACACCTGTTCCTCAGAAATATTACTATCATATGAAACAGTAAAGAAAATTAATAGATATTTAATATTTAATAACTTCATACGTGAAATTACTGTCGAATGAGAATACTAATAATCAATAAAATCAACTGTTGGACAAAAAAATAGTACAGATTACCGAAAATTCAAATCATTTTTTCTACAAAAATTACAAAAATTAACAAATGAATGACCAGTTAGAGAAATAATTAAAAAAAATAATGAACATATTTACAAATTTATTAAAATCACACCTTTTTCTGGATTACAAACCACAATTTCTTGAAAAATTTAACACCGAATTTGTAAGATTTTAATCCTAGTATTACATACACTCAATAAATATTCAAAATTAACAAAAAAATAATTTTTTAGTCTCATCAATAAGCAGAAATTCTATATTAAAAGAATATTTTCATAGTAGTACTTATAAAAATGAGAGTTTACAAACTGATTTTCATAATTTTATCACATTTAAACTTAATTTTTATACATAAAACATTATTTAATCAAATTTTATACTTTCTAATTCAGTAAAATTCAATACTTTTTTAGTTTTTAAACCAATACCACAATATTTATTTACATCAAACTTGATTCTTTACCTTTTATATTTCCACATTACACAAGTGAGTTAAATACTAACTTGGAACGGGAGTTGAAGTCAATTGATTCAATTCGATTTTCATCGTATACGCATTTCCCCTACACGAAATTTCTTACTTCTATAATCATCTAATGTATTAAAACTAATCTACTCATATTTTTAATCAATTCATCAGATGTTTCATCTCGCACTTCTGAATTATCATCCACCAAGTTGCTTAAAATATAAATACTATCTTTAAAGTTTTAATGTAGTATACATGACTAATCTTGAGTTTCCATCTATACTATTAATCAAATTATCATATGTTTCATCTTACAGTTCAACGATTTCTGAATTATCGTCCATCTAGTTGTTTAAAATATTAATAAAATGTTTATAGTTTTTGATTATACATAGTATGTATGAATACAATCTTTAATTTTTAACAGTTCATATTTCAAATAACCTATTTTCGAAACCAAACTATGTGAATTTTACCACAATACTTATCATCATACAGAGATTTGTGTTTCATACTTTTTCTAAAAATTATCAGATATGTACTCCTCAGAGGAATTTCTATCATATGAATAAATGAAAAAAAAAAATAATTTATATTAAACGTACAGCGAAATTTGATTGCAATATATATGTATTTAATAAAAATAAATAAATGAGCGATTATTTATACATTAAACCTTTACTAAATATATATTTCTTGCGTTATAAAGATGTTTCAACAAGATGAACCAAAACAGCAGCAAACTTCAGAAATTAATGATCTGAATGATTCATCCCTAGCACATGTAGCGTTAATGAATAATACATATGTAAGTACTTATATGAAAAATACTAGAATTCGTATATGAATCGTAATTAGAGTAAATATAAAATGATTTGTCTTACTGCCTACACTTTAACAAATGCCTTTTTACCTATATTGTTGAAAAGAATCCTAATTGTTTGCATTTTATTTCTATTACAGATGTGTTCTATTTGCTACAAACATTTCTTAAGTAAATCGAATTTAACAGAACATACAAAAATCCATACAGGTGAAAAACCTTACACTTGGGAAGATTACCAAATGCTGTTTTCAAGAAGGCGTGAATCAAAAGTGCACACATCATCATATAAAGCATCGTCAGTTATATGTAAACTTAGTGAGGATATTCAAAAATTATTCAGACGTTTGAAGAATTTAGACATAAAGGAAGATATTTAGACTATATATCCATCATATTTTCATAACACTTACCACAATATCTCAAACTTAAAATTTGGAAGACATACACACTGCTGAAAAGTAATTTTGTTACCCGTGATTCTTCTAACCAGCATGAATGTATAGATATTATTTTGCAATGTATCCTTTAAATGCTCACATTAAATATTCCTTTATATACATATATCGTTGTGTTTATTTTTTAAAAACCTATTACATTAATAAAATAGGTTACACACACGTACATACACATAACATTTTAAGTGAAACAACACTCTCACAACTTAAAAAATGCATAAGAACATACAAAAATAAGCAGATGTATGAAAAAATATGCAAATTTACAAAATAATTTCACTGTTTTCTAGAAATACCAACAAAAAAATATTTAAAGTATAAAAAAATTACAAAAGTGAAAAGAAAAAACACAAATGTAAAACAAAAATCACAAAGTGAAAAACTCACAACAAAGTTTTTGAAAAAAAAAAAATTTACAACAAAAATTTTTTTACAAAAACCAAAACTTCAAAAATATTTTTCCAAAAAAATTTTTTTTCAAAAACATTTTTTACAAAAAAATTTTTTTTTCAAAATAAGTTTTTACAAAAGTAAAAAATAAAAAATCACAACGTTAAAAATATGAAAAATTTTAGTTAAAAAAAGTGTAAAAAAATTGCAAAAAAAATTGCAAAAATTTCAAAAAAAGTTACGAAAAAAGTTATCAAAATTTTTGTTCTTTTTAATACAGTATGCAATGGTGAAACCATTGTATTTACTATTAAAAAGAACAAAAATTTTGATACTTTTTTCGTAACTTTTTTTGAAATTTTTGCAATTTTTTTTGCAATTTTTTTACACTTTTTTTAACTAAAATTTTTCATATTTTTAACGTTGTGATTTTTTATTTTTTACTTTTGTAAAAACTTATTTTGAAAAAAAAATTTTTTTGTAAAAAATGTTTTTGAAAAAAAATTTTTTTGGAAAAATATTTTTGAAATTTTGGTTTTTGTAAAAAAATTTTTGTTGTAAATTTTTTTTTTTCAAAAACTTTGTTGTGAGTTTTTCACTTTGTGATTTTTGTTTTACATTTGTGTTTTTTCTTTTCACTTTTGTAATTTTTTTATACTTTAAATATTTTTTTGTTGGTATTTCTAGAAAACAGTGAAATTATTTTGTAAATTTGCATATTTTTTCATACATCTGCTTATTTTTGTATGTTCTTATGCATTTTTTAAGTTGTGAGAGTGTTGTTTCACTTAAAATGTTATGTGTATGTACGTGTGTGTAACCTATTTTATTAATGTAATAGGTTTTTAAAAAATAAACACAACGATATATGTATATAAAGGAATATTTAATGTGAGCATTTAAAGGATACATTGCAAAATAATATCTATACATTCATGCTGGTTAGAAGAATCACGGGTAACAAAATTACTTTTCAGCAGTGTGTATGTCTTCCAAATTTTAAGTTTGAGATATTGTGGTAAGTGTTATGAAAATATGATGGATATATAGTCTAAATATCTTCCTTTATGTCTAAATTCTTCAAACGTCTGAATAATTTTTGAATATCCTCACTAAGTTTACATATAACTGACGATGCTTTATATGATGATGTGTGCACTTTTGATTCACGCCTTCTTGAAAACAGCATTTGGTAATCTTCCCAAGTGTAAGGTTTTTCACCTGTATGGATTTTTGTATGTTCTGTTAAATTCGATTTACTTAAGAAATGTTTGTAGCAAATAGAACACATCTGTAATAGAAATAAAATGCAAACAATTAGGATTCTTTTCAACAATATAGGTAAAAAGGCATTTGTTAAAGTGTAGGCAGTAAGACAAATCATTTTATATTTACTCTAATTACGATTCATATACGAATTCTAGTATTTTTCATATAAGTACTTACATATGTATTATTCATTAACGCTACATGTGCTAGGGATGAATCATTCAGATCATTAATTTCTGAAGTTTGCTGCTGTTTTGGTTCATCTTGTTGAAACATCTTTATAACGCAAGAAATATATATTTAGTAAAGGTTTAATGTATAAATAATCGCTCATTTATTTATTTTTATTAAATACATATATATTGCAATCAAATTTCGCTGTACGTTTAATATAAATTAATTTTTTTTTTCATTTATTCATATGATAGAAATTCCTCTGAGGAGTACATATCTGATAATTTTTAGAAAAAGTATGAAACACAAATCTCTGTATGATGATAAGTATTGTGGTAAAATTCACATAGTTTGGTTTCGAAAATAGGTTATTTGAAATATGAACTGTTAAAAATTAAAGATTGTATTCATACATACTATGTATAATCAAAAACTATAAACATTTTATTAATATTTTAAACAACTAGATGGACGATAATTCAGAAATCGTTGAACTGTAAGATGAAACATATGATAATTTGATTAATAGTATAGATGGAAACTCAAGATTAGTCATGTATACTACATTAAAACTTTAAAGATAGTATTTATATTTTAAGCAACTTGGTGGATGATAATTCAGAAGTGCGAGATGAAACATCTGATGAATTGATTAAAAATATGAGTAGATTAGTTTTAATACATTAGATGATTATAGAAGTAAGAAATTTCGTGTAGGGGAAATGCGTATACGATGAAAATCGAATTGAATCAATTGACTTCAACTCCCGTTCCAAGTTAGTATTTAACTCACTTGTGTAATGTGGAAATATAAAAGGTAAAGAATCAAGTTTGATGTAAATAAATATTGTGGTATTGGTTTAAAAACTAAAAAAGTATTGAATTTTACTGAATTAGAAAGTATAAAATTTGATTAAATAATGTTTTATGTATAAAAATTAAGTTTAAATGTGATAAAATTATGAAAATCAGTTTGTAAACTCTCATTTTTATAAGTACTACTATGAAAATATTCTTTTAATATAGAATTTCTGCTTATTGATGAGACTAAAAAATTATTTTTTTGTTAATTTTGAATATTTATTGAGTGTATGTAATACTAGGATTAAAATCTTACAAATTCGGTGTTAAATTTTTCAAGAAATTGTGGTTTGTAATCCAGAAAAAGGTGTGATTTTAATAAATTTGTAAATATGTTCATTATTTTTTTTAATTATTTCTCTAACTGGTCATTCATTTGTTAATTTTTGTAATTTTTGTAGAAAAAATGATTTGAATTTTCGGTAATCTGTACTATTTTTTTGTCCAACAGTTGATTTTATTGATTATTAGTATTCTCATTCGACAGTAATTTCACGTATGAAGTTATTAAATATTAAATATCTATTAATTTTCTTTACTGTTTCATATGATAGTAATATTTCTGAGGAACAGGTGTGATAACTACTAGACTTTGATTGGCTTGATTTTCTGATAAACGTTTGAAAAGAGTTGTAAGTATGTAATGATGTAATATCTATATACTATCGAGAGTCGAGATTGAAGTAGATAAGTATTGGAGTAATAGTCAATTCTTTGTTGAATTTCAAGAAATTGTGTGAGAACATGGTTTTTTACATTAAGTTTATGTAATTTCAGTTACAGTTTTTCGACAATCAACCTAAAAATGGATAATTATCATAGTTAAAAGTTATGATGAAAAGATCTAAGCAATATTAATGTTAAAAAGTTCGTCTAATGTTTGCTCTTACGTTGTGAAAATTTCGAATAGTTTGGTTTGAAATATGAAATGTTTGTAAAAATTAAACTTTGTATTCGTGTATGTTTTGCATCATTAAATTGTAAAGATAATATTCATATTTGAAAAATGTTGTTGGGTGTTTTAATAATTTTCTGATAAGTAGATAAAAACAGATGTGAAAATTCTGTGCTATTAAAATATATAGGATCAAGAATAAAGTTTGATGAAAATAAGTATTGTAAAAATTCAGAAATTTTGAAGTGTAAGATGAATCATGTCCTAATTTGATTAATTATATGGGTAGAGTAGTTTTAATATGTCAAGTGTCTAAAGCAGCAAGAAACGATTTTTTAGGTTTTCTAGAATAATAATAATAATAATAATAAAAGTATACTTTTGTTGTAAGATTTCGAATGCAGTCAAGACGTGAAAAATATAAGTATGAACCCTTTGTAAAGACATTCAAACTTTTTAAAAAGTTTAAGTTTAGTAATATACTGTAACAATATATGTAAGCGATGTATTTCAAAGTTGAAAATTTGTGTAAAAAATTGTCTTTTCTTGAAAATTGGTATTTATTTTTGTTTAATTAATGATACTTATTACATTTTTGTTGTTAAAAACTAAAATATACGTTTAATTCTTCTGTTAAAATTGATATATCCGTGTTGGAGGTGAGAAAAAATAGTGTAAAACTAATAAAATTTGTTTAAATTCGTCTTTTTATTCTTAAAATTAATATTTGCTATTGTTTAGAATACGTAATAATAACTTTTGAGGAATGTATAACCGGAAAATGTTAAAAAATCTTAGAAAATTGGTATTAAAAATATTAAATACAGTTGCTTCAATGATATCTTTTCGATATGTAAAGTGATTGTAGCATTTAGAAATGTACTTCTGAAGAATGTATAATCGGAAAATGTTAGAAAATCTTAGAAAATTGGTGTTAAAAATATTAAATACAGTTGCTTCAATGATTTCAAAAACAAACTCTGTTAAAAAATTCTGTATGATTTCAAGTGAAAATAATCTGAACCTGAATACATGGTATTTAAAATACAAAATTCACGATTATGAACTAATGTTGAAAACATGGGTAACATTAAATATACAGCTAATATTTAATTATAGATTAGGAAATTCTTAAAGTGTATCCAAATTTATTAAATATAGTATTGAATACAGTGAATAAGTGAAATATGTGAATAAGTATTGATATTTCCATGTTGCTTTTGAAAATACTAGTGTAAAATTATTCAAATTCGTCTTTTCTTTAAAACTGATATTTATTTTTGTTTAATTAATGATACTTGTTAAGATTTTGTTGTTAAAAACTATAATATACGTTTAATTCTTCTGTTAAAATTGATATATCCATGTTGGAGATGAGAAAAAATAGTGTAAAACTAAAAAAAAAGTTTAAATTCGTCTTTTTCCTCCTTAAAATTATTATTAAACTAGTGTAAAACTAATAAAATTTGTTTAAATTCGTCTTTTCCCCTCTGAAAAACTAATATTTCTATTATTTTGCTTAATTAATTATACTCATTATGACTTCCAAATTTTAATTTGGAGATGTTGTAGTAACTGTTATAAAACTAGAATGGATAAATAACTTAAATCTCTTCTTTTTTTTCACTCTATGTGATACTTTTTCTTGAACGTAAACATTTGTATACCTTTGTAAGTTGTGACGTCAAGATTCTTTGTTATGTTCCCCTACCTGGAATGCATGCATGGTGGGGTTGCAGAAAAAAGTTTTAGTTTAGATATGACGTAATAAGAAATGCTCTGCAGGTTCACATTTGTGTGTTGGGGATTTCTTTAAATTATTCGTTTATGCATTAAAATTCTACTTAGTTGGTATACATAAAGTACGATGAAATTTCCAATTAGAGTAAAAGTTAACCAAATTCGTTTAATTCGTCTTTTTTCGTTAAAAAATCATTAGTTTCCTTTGTTAATTGTTCAATTATCGAAATTCTTTGAGGTAACGACTGTTCAAAAACTAAAAAATATGTTTAAATTTCTATTTTAAGTTGTGTATTCTGATTTTATATTAAAAAATAAATAAATAAATAAAAAATATGAAGAAATCAGTTAAAAATTTAATATTTTCTGTTTTGCTTAATTAATAATGTTCATGAAGGAAATGGTTGTCCAAAACTGGAATGCATGCTTAAATTTCTTTCTATCAAATTGATATTCTGAAGTTTGAGTTGAAAAAATCGTAAGAAATCAGTCTTTTTCTATAAAACTTGATATTTTCCATTGTTTTTTACTTAATTAACGATACTCATTAAGATTATAGCTGTTGAAAAACTAGAATGCATGTTTAACTTTCAACTTGTAAGTCGATACACTGATGTTGCAGTTGATAAAAATCGTAAGAAATCAGTCTTTTTCTATAAAATCGATATTTTCCATTGTTTTTTACTTAATTATGAATGCTCATTAAGGTTATAGCTGTTGAAAAACTGAAATGTATGTTTAAGTTTTCTCTCTTAAGTTGATAAAAATCGTTAGAAATCAGTCTTTTTCTATAAAACTTGATATTTTCCATTGTTTTTTTTACTTAATTAACGATACTCATTAAGGCTATAGCTGTTGAAAAACTAGGATACATGTTTAACTTCCAACTTTTAAGTCGTTACATTGATCATATAGTTGATAAAAATCGTAAGAAATCAGTCTTTTTCTATAAAACTGGATATTTTCTATTGTTTTTACTTAATTAATACTACTCATTAAGATGTCTATGAAGCAAAATTCAAATATATGTTTAACTTTCTTGAGTTAAATTGATAATCTCATCTTGTAGTTGAAGAAATCTAAATAAAATGGTTAAAAACTGAAATTTTAATTGTTTCGCTTAATTAATAATACTCATTAAAATTACGGTTGTTCAAAATTCAAATACAAATTTAATCTTCATCTTATAGTATGATTCAATGTTGAGATGTGATTGATAATATTTTTAATTAGGGAAGGTCGTTCACCTCTCCTGTTATAATAGAATGTTCCTTTTTTCCACTAGGGGGCGCAGGAGGGCGGCGGTGAGATGGTGGGAGCAGGAGGGACCGCAGGCGGGGCAGCGGGCAGCCGGAGGAGCAGGCGGGGCAGCGGGCAGCCGGAGGAGCAGGCGGGACGGTCCCGCAGTCCCGCCTGCGCTTGAGCTTAAACTGTTGTTTTCCTACTACTGTCGATTGATAAAATTCGCTGTTTTCTTTCGCACAATTGGCGAAATTCATGATATTTCAGCGCTTGATAGGCAAAATTCATGATTTTTACAAAGCCGATCAACGAAATTCACGATTTTTCCACACCTGATCTACGAAATTTGCAATTTTTACAAAGGCGATCGACAAAATTCACGATTTTTGCAAGCTGATAGACAAAATTCACAATTTTCCTTCGCATGATCGACGAAATTGGCGATTCATCCGAACCTGATTGACGAAATACGTGATTTTAATGTGACTGGATAACAAAACTCGCTATTTTTCTGCACCTAATCAACGAAATTCATGATTTTCCGATTCGAATCGGCAAAATTCATGATTTTTACGAAGCCAATCAATCAAATTTGCGATTTTTACAAAGCCTATCGGCGAAATTCGTGATCTTTGCAAAGCCAATTGCGAAATTACTCCGCATGATTGATGAAATTCTCGATTTTATTCGAGTCTGATCGATGTAGTTAGCAATTTTTCCGCGTGTGACCAACAAAATTTGCAAAATTCCCATCTCTGTCCAAAGAAATTTGCTATTATTCGAAATGCAATTAATAAAACTCGCAATTGTTTCGTCTTCAATTGACGAAAGTGTGCTTTTTTTGCTGTAAATTGACAAAATACACATTTTTCTTCGACCGAGTATCAATATTCGTGATTTTTGTATTAACATTGACGAAATCTGCATTTTTTTATGCGCCAAGATAAAACTCGCGATTTTTTTTTCTCTTGATAAACTGACAAAAACACTATTTTTCCGCAGCTGATCAACGAAATTTGCAATACAGTAAAACCCCGATCTATCGTTCCCGCATTCATTGTTTTCCCGCATTGATCGTTTTATTTTTACGGTCCCTGCACAAATTATACTTAAATAATGTTAACGAAACCCGCATTCATCGTTCTTTAAAAAGTTGTTTTCCCGCATTCATCGTTGTAAAATTTTTCTCCTCGCCGAGATGAAATTGAAAGTCATGCGAATTCCTATGAAACACAAACTGGAATTACTTTTTTTTATCCTAAAATAAGTCATTTGAGTTGTTTGTGTTGATAATGGCGACAATAATGCGGATGAAGAGTGGTTGTATATAGCAGAGGATGCAATTATGTTTCCACTGATCAAGATTTTGCGACATGTGGTGCCCTAAACTTAGGAGAAATGTTTGATAATGCAAAAAATCAAAATAATTGCGAAGAAGCAGAGAATAACGCTCATGCCGATGAAGCTGAACCATCATAGTTCTAACTCTGTCTGATGTAATTACGACTTTTGAAACTGTATGAACTTTTATATACGCATATGAAATTACAGAAAATGACCAGAGAAGGGTTGTATATCTTGAAAATTTATTTTTTGACTTAAAAAAATGAACAGAAAACCAAAAATATATATTGATTTTTTTAAAATAAATATCAATTTTCTGTAACTTCGATTGATTTATTTTACAGTTTAGTAAGCAACATGTTAATATTTATTAGTACACTGTATACATTGCATGCATTAGTAAGGCATATATATTGTGTTTTTTCCTATTTTGATGCTAACCCATATTCATCGTTTTCCCGCATTCATCGTTTTTTTCTCCGCACCCCTTGAAAAACGAGGGTTCTACTGTATTTCCATGCGTCATCACTTAATTCGCGATTTTCCTGAGTCTTATCAGCGAAATTTGCTTTTTTTTTGTCTCTGATCGAGAAAGTTTGTGATTTTTTGTGCCTTATCGATGAAATTCGCTTTTTTTTTCATGCGATAAACCAAGAAAATATGCTATTTTTCCATTCGATGATAATTTGCAATTTTTTCGAGGAACAACAACATTTATGATTTTTTTCTTGCTTGATCAACGAAATGTGTGAGTTTTCGCGTCCATCCGACAAGATCCGCGATTTTTCCATGCCTGGTCGAAAAAACTCGCGATTTTTTCGTGCCCAATCGAGAAAATTTGCTACTTTTTTCCCCCCGAGTCTCATGAGCAAAATTCGCGATTTTCCCCTCTGGTGAGCAAAACTGACGATTTTTCCGATCCTCATCGATAAAATTTGCCTTTTTTCGCATTTGATCAATGGAATTCGTGATTTTTCCGTGCCGATAAACAAAATTTGTGGTTCTTAAATGACGAAATTTTATATTTTCCCGCAGTAAATTGACAAAATTTAGGATTTTTTTTTGTGTGATGTATGTAGTGTTCATTCTAGGCCATTTTTGAAGTTTGCAGCACCCTGCCCTTTTTCAAATTTACAAAATGCACTCTGCTCTTTTTAAAAGTAATAAACTGCACCACTGGTTTTACTCGGAGATTTTAAAAAAATAATTTTTTTATTCCGTAGTATTTCAGAACTTGTGTGTCCAAAAATGATAGAATTTTTTCATTTCTTTAAGACAGGGATGCACAAACTTTTTACCAGAAAATCGGTTGACACCAGAATATTTGAAAAGTGTAGTTTATTTTCTTTAATAGCAAAGTTTCTGTCATTACTATAAGGAAAATTATTCTGCATAAAAATAGTGGTATAATTGTGGCCCGCGCAGCGGCGCAGCCAAGGGGGTGGTTTTAGGGTTAAAACCCCTCCCAGAGCTGAGAAAGATCGCTATAATTGTTGCTTATATGAATGAAATCCAAACTTAATATTTAAATGTTTTGGCGCATCTCGGAACCCGCCACTTTATTGAATAAGATTTCATTTAATAAAGTGATTCAATTAAATGGCAAAAATTCTACTTAAAATTGTGAAAGTGCATATTGCATGAATCAGTTAAGTAAAAATTGGTTACTTAAACTAAATTACTTTTCTTAGATGCTTCATGCTAAAATAAAAAAAATGATGATTTCCGGCCACACAGACGCTCTTATACAGTAAATATTCTAATTAGTACTGATTCTATTAACCGGCAATTCAAATAACCGACAAGCACCTTTATCAGAAACTCAAAACCCCCCTTAGAACCGAATTCTGGCTGCGCCACTGGGCCCGCGGGCCAAAGGTTGTGCACCCCTGCTTTAAGAAAAAGAACATGAAACTATTCAATTATGTTTTAATTTTATATCATAAAATTATTCGAAATTAATGTTACTTGATTTATCATATTTAAAAATTATGCATTTTCTCGCTTTCTTTTTTTCCCCTTCTAAAGGCAATAATAAATTTTTTCTTGCAAAAGTGCCCTTTTCTGCTGCAGTAGTGCCCTTTTTCGTGAATAGCACCATGCCCTTTTTATTTCTAGAGTGAACACTAATGTATGTACAAAAATTGCAATTTTTCCAGCTGTAAATTGATGAAATTCGCTGGCCACATATTAACACATCGCGGGCCACTTTTGGCCCGCGGGCCACAGGTTGTGCATCCCTAGTTTACAGATATTTCATATTAAATTTGAATTAATTTATTTGTAATACACTTATATATATTTTCTATTAAAAAATTTACATTTCTACTAAATTTTAACAAATAAATGAGTCTTTATAACTGCTGATGCATCTGTGAAGGCATTATGTCTGAATTTGAAATTATAAATATTCATAAGAATACATTAGACTGTAAAGTTGTGGTTTGGAATTCATTGTTGCATAGCTCTACATATACCAAACATTTTAAAGATTATATGAAACAATAACTAAATGTTACACATAAAAATGGAATTTTCCTTACATACTTCTATTTACTTTTGAAATTGACTATAGCTTATGTGTATTTAATAATTGAAATTATCTTGTTGTAATAAAACTTGTTGAATTAAAATTTTGAAAAGCTCATTGTTATTTTAAAGAATGCATACTCATACATAAACTAATGCAAAGTTATTCATAATGCTGTTTTATTCAAAAGAATTGCTCTTTTTATTAAATGACTTTATATGTGGCTTCAAATAAACATTTATGAGCAATAAAAAAAAGACTTGTATATTAATATCCTTTAAAATTAGTTAAGTAATAAATTAATACTAACTATGCAACTATTGTCCTTTTTAATTATATAAAGCAGTAATAAAGAAAAAACTGTGTGTGTGTGTGGGGGGGGGGGGGATAAAGTCAGTGTAAACTAGAGAAAGCATTTTGTATGGTCTTTTAAAAGTTAACTGATATATTTATAATTTTGACTGCAAATCAATACGTATTATTCCAATATTAACATGTTCAGTTTTGAATATTGAATTCTACCTCAATTAAGTCTTTAAAACTAACTAAAAAAACACCAATTTTGTCCAATAAAAGCTGGTTAAAACAAATAAAAGCCACCGGCATGGCTTTTTTGCAATCCTGGTTATAATTGGTTCAAACGGCTATTGCCAAAAGTTTTAATACTTTAAAAATTAGACAATTGTTGTTCTATAAAATAATTTGTTACATCTTAAAATGCATTAACTTTACACACTTTAACATACTCAGTTATTTCATGAAATAATTAGGTATTTTATGAAGTAACATAATCACTTTAATGGTAACTAATACATTTTTGTAAACACCCTGTATAATATTGCATTTTTTTACAGATGAACCAAGTAAGCCTGGCCGACTACAAGCTACTGGTTAAAAGGTTACAAATTACCAATTTCAAATGGACAGCTCCAGAATATGATGGAGGCACTTCTATCACTGGTAGTGTCATTGAGAAGAGAAAGAAATGGAGGCATAAAGTGTGCGTATCAAAAGTAAAATCTCAGTTTTAAATTTTTAAACGAATAACTTTATTTATTTGTTTTAATTTTAATGTTCTAACATATACTATAAATAATAAGTATTTTTGATTTAAAAAAAAAGAATTCTAAAATTGAGAAATGTTAATGATTTGTCAATTTAACTCTAGTGACCATGTGGGTCATTTGTGAACAGAATAGTTGAGGCAGATATGAACAGTTCATAAGTGTCTCAATAATCATTCTGTGATTCTGTTTCTTTCAGTTCACTTCACGTGAAATAATGTCATA
This sequence comes from Maratus speculifer, assembly GCA_964019185.1. Taxonomy (NCBI): domain Eukaryota; kingdom Metazoa; phylum Arthropoda; class Arachnida; order Araneae; family Salticidae; genus Maratus; species Maratus speculifer. The sequence continues at coordinate 60,270,670 of OZ025299.1, read as the reverse complement.
TCTAATATTGTCTCCCCCCCCCCCCTTCCTCTTTCAAAAGTAAAACAAGTTAAATTTGGGTGTGTGCTTGTCATTGAGTTTTTTTTTTTTTTTTTTTTTTAAATCATTATAAAATCCTTTATCATTATTTTAGAATAGAAGGGAAATACAAAGATATTCGAAGGATACAAGTATACCCTTACAAGGTATATATATATCCTATACAAGGATACTAGAAGGGAAATACATGGATAATAATCTTTTGTACTTTGGCAGATTTTTGATAAACATTATCTAAATTCCCCTAAGCAAAATTTAAAGGCTTTATTTTTTTCAAATGTACATCTTAATTTTATTTTATTCCGACAATATTCAATTAGTCATATAATTCTCCCTTTTCCCAATCTACTTATTTTCGTCTTATAATCTTGTGCTTAAATCTATCACTGCGGAACTAGAATTTTGTTTATAGTAAATTTAACACGTAGTGTAACTAATGATCATGACAACAAATAAAAAACAGAATGTAAAGCATATCAAATATTTTCCCTTGTGTTCACAACTACCCTGCTGTTGGGGCACTTGTGAGCAATTCATTGAATTTATAAAGTTATTAAAAAAAAGAAGAGCTAACTATAAAGATGATTTTATAAAAAATTACCTTGTTTAAAAAAAGGGGTTCTGTTTACTGTATTCAGTATTTTTTGTTTTCAGAAATTAACCAGTAATAAAAAAAAAGCTATGCTTATGTGAACTATTCACATGTGCTCCAGTCTCTCCTTCGTGTATTCAAAGGCAATACACACATTAGGCTGTTTTTGTTTGTGTAATCCAGTCCCTAAGGTGGTCAGTGGGCTGCCCTAGGTATAATAGTTGTTTTCATATGAAGAAATCTGCATCAGCTTAAATAATGGGTAATTGTAAAAAAAAAAAAAAAAAAAAAAAGTAGTAATAGCAGTATTACTACCATAGAACTAAATTTTGACCAATTTGGTCATATAACACTAAATTTGGCAACAAAATAAATTGCCATATATAAAGCCAACTTAGCTCGTTAATTTGGTGAAATTTTCTATCTTTTAATTCATTTTTGAAAAATGTATATTTTTGTGAATGTTACAATAATGAAAGCATGCTTTTTTTTTTTTATCTATATTTAATTCATAATAATGTTTTTTTTTTTTTTTTTTTTTTTTTGTTTTTGTATGTAGATTTGTAATGTTGCAAACAAGTTTTTACCTGCTTCCTGACATGTTAAAATAAAAAATTATGCAAAAAAATGTTAAAATGACGATATAGCATTTTAATATTGTTACAAATAATTATTAATTTTAAGGCATTTACATTCAGTTAGTTATAATTCGAAATATTAGGTGTTGCATTGAAATCATTGTAGCGACAAGTCATCACAGCATCAATTTGTTTGTGTGAAGTTCCCCCCCCCCCCCCCAAAAAAAAAAAAAAAAATAATACTCACCACTAAGCAGGTGGCACAGTGTGCAATATTATTAATCTAAATACGTTTTCGTTAACTTAAAAAAATTGACTGTGAATTACAGCTCTGCAAATTAGATACTCTACCGTATAATATTTTTTAGAATATTGTATCGTTTTTAATTTCTCGAAAATTAAAATCAATTACAAATACCACTACAGATCTGCCAACTATTGGAGTTAAATTGTATTTTGAATGATTTTTAATGCTCACTACGATAATACAATTTTACTAGCAAAGATGATTTTTTGTCATATCTGAAATACTCTAGATTCTAGAAAGAAAAAAAAGTGGGGGGGGGGGGGGGGGCACCCGCTGGAATTTTTCGAAGAGGAATCACTAATTTAAAGAAAGAGTACATTTTTTTAAAAAGGGCTATTAAAAAAAAGGGGGGTATGCTTGTTGTTTGTATACCAAAAATATTTGCTATAATTTTCAAAGATCAATTGAATTTCCACAGGCTGCCATTTAAATGTTTAAAAAAAAACCATTGTGTGCATCAAAAGGGTTTAAAAGAGCCGCCAAGCACATAAAATAAATTGGCTGCTTATGGTGCCATCAAAGAATCTTGGTAAAAAATGCTAATTTCATCATACTTACAAAATGCAGATTTCAACATAGAATCATGATAGAAAAATGGAATTATGATTCTGCGAAGAGGGAGGGGGTGATATGAATATCATTAAATAATCGGAAAAATTGTGACTTTAGTTGACATCTTCGGAAAAAGTGTGAATTTAGTCAAGATTTCAGGGGGCGGGGTGCAAATTTAGTTAAGATCCTGGGAGGGAGTGCAAATTTAGTCACGGTCTCGAGAAAATGCATTATCTAGTCGAGATCTCAATAAAAGATGCAACTTTAGTCACGATCTTGGGAAAACATGCAAATTGGTTGAGATCTCCAGAAAACGTGCAAAATTAGTCAAGATCTGGAAAAAAAAGCACATTAATTAGTCGAGATCTTGAGAAAAAGTGTTAATTTTGTCGAGATCTCAGGAAAACGTGCAAATTGAGTCCAGATCCTGGAGAAAAAAGTGTGAATTTAGTCCAGATCCTGGGAAAAAAAATGTGAATTTAGTCGAAATCTTGAGAAAAAGAGCAAATTTAGTCAAGATATCTTGGAAAGAGCACCAATTTATTCGAGATATCTCAGAAAAAGTGCCAATTTAGTCGATCTTGAAAAGAGTGTGAATCTAGTTGAAAGATCTTGTAAAACATACAAATTTAGTTGAGAGTGCAGTGACAGAACTATCTTCAAGTGTCTGCAACAATAATATTATTAAAAAGTCTGCAAGATGGAATGTATTATATAAATCTATTCTTTGTGCTGTTGTAGTGTTAATTATGACAACATGTGTGTGTATGTGTAAAATATTTCCATCACTTATGATTAAAAAAAAAGTTTTTCGATAAACAAAAATATTTATTTATGGTACTTTTACTATTTTACTTTTTACTAATTTTCTGCTTAAGCAGAAAATTAGTTACTAAGGGAACATTGGAAAATGCTCTATTTGAAAGAAAAAAATATTATTTTATTATTCTCCAAAATTCTCAATATAACTGTTGATTTATTGCATGATACAAAAAACGTTGATGTCGATATATTTTTGAAATGGTAGTAAAAAATTGTTCCCGATATATGAATTGAAGCACTTTTTAAATTAGGAACTAGAATTTGAAGTTTTATAATAACCCGTGCATTAATTCTTGAGTTAGAGATATTATGGAAACTGTGAATAATGCATCATATCAGTGCCACCTGTTAAGAGATATACCCCCAAAACTAACCAGCTTCAGTTTATATCAATGCTCTAACTGAATGTAAAGTTTTGTGAAATGTCATACATTAGTTCTTGAGACAAAGCTACCACTTTTTTTTTTTTTTTTTAAATTAAAAACTTACAGAGTTGACTGATAGACATTATCTAAAAACTTTTAAATGTCATTCCTTGCCTTCCAATACGTACAAATCCACCGAAAGTCAGAATACCATATTTTCTTTGAATTCAATATTTTCTTGTAAAGATAAAAGAACATAAAAACATATGAAAAAACATGCACTCTCAATGTCTCAATTACAGTTAGCAATGAAGAAGAGATCTAAGAAATGCAATATACACATTGGCTGCAAAACAGACATAAACAATTCAAAAGTGATTAAAACCAACTATAATTGGTTCAAACGGCTATAAGTGGTATATATATAAACAGTTCAAGGTGCTATAAAGGCATTTTACTTTGATATAAAGAACATTAATGTCTATCAGAGATGTTCAGGCCTTTTTGTTTTTGGGCCCAGAGTTTTATATCGGAGCTTAAAAGAATTTTGTCATTTTAAAATTGCTTCAAATGTAATTTACTCATTAAAAAATATTTTACATAGAAATAAAAGGTCAAGTGCAAGTTTTATTCATGTACAAAAGGTTCAGTAAAATAAATTACTAACTGTAACATTACAACAAATGAATTATTTTACAATAATTAAAATTAATTTTGGGTTAAACTGGAATGAATTCTAATTCCTTACTTTTTTGTTACTTGTTTTAATAGGATGCTCATAACAATTATCTATTAAACATAACTGCTGTATTTGCTGTTCATCTGGAATAACTGAGATTGTTACTATACTCAATTTCTGTTTATTGTGTATACTTTTATTTAATATTTATTTTTACCTTCTTTTTAAATAGGACATGCTTGGCTTTTAATCTGGAAAAAGACAGAAAATTGAAAAAACGATTGACAAGATTCAAAATCAACCTTGGCGATAAATTCTGTTACTACAAATCTGTATGGAAAAATGAATTTTTTATTTGTTGTTTCTTAATTTGTTATTTAAATTTGTTACTTCTAAGAATACTGTGTTGAAGTATATTAAATAAATTTGTAAAAATTCATGTTTTCTTTTTATTTATTGAATGATAATTTATAAAACAGAACCATTGTAATAATTTCATCTTCAAACATTCTCAAGTTTAATCAATTTTCACCGAAATCTCGTAAACAATATAGTATGTATTATTTGTGTACACAAGATCAAGAACCGTGGGACATGGGTGCAAGACCTTCAATCTCAGGACTGATTTCAGTGTTGAAGAGATTTTTGACTGACTCAAAATTCTACCTTATATACTTAAATAATAGTGGTTCTACCATCAAGAACATTTAATCACTTTCGTTTATTGTAAGAGACCAATTTTTAGGTATAATACAAGACTTAGAAATCTTCTAACCCTTTTGCATTTAGTTATTTCTAATGCTCAGAAAAAATTTCAGTCTCGACTTAGATGGATTTCTTGCACCAATGTGTGTGGGATTATGAATCATTGTTAAATCAAAAATGGACTACTTTTGTTTCATGTAGTATTTAGTAAATATGTGATACATAAAAATCGAAATAATAAATTAGCATTTGTGTATCATAAAAAAGCTGCTCTCTATTATTAAAGGGCTTGGAAGGGAGGAGAGGGAGCAATAGCAGTACAGCTAATAATAAACTGATATTACTGATCATAATTTTTCTGATCAATTCAGGAGTCGATGCAGGTTTTTATTCTTGGGGCTCATTTTGTGAAAAAGAAAAGTTATTTTTGTGAAAATAACATTTTGTAATGGAAGTTGACTGTTATTTGAACAAGGAATTTAAAAACTAAATATATATATTTTTAAAAATTCCTTTGCTAAGTTTTTGAAAATTATGACATGTTTTTGTGTACAAATTAGATTTTAAAACAGTATTTATGAAAATAGCATAAAAGAATTTTGTGAAAGGATCTGTTTTATTAAAATTATTTTGTGAAGAATCCTATTTTATTAAATAGATTTTTGTGGATCCCAAATTTTGCCTGCTTCAACCCCTGTAATTTAATATTATATTTTCTATTTTCATTTTACATATCAGACTTTTATCTAAACACACGAGGGTTTGTTATCCTGCCAGTTTTTAAATGCTCCACCACTCTCACTATTAAAGTGTGTGATGGTAAATTTTGGAAAGCTAAAAATTGTATTTAACATAAGTTATTAATGCAACAACACCAAAAGTGAGAACCTTGTAATTGAATAAAAATACAATTTACTATAGGAAATGAGTGAGAATGCTCTCCTTTAATAAAATTAAACTTTAATTTGAAAAAAAAAAAAAAAAAAAAAAAAACTACAAACTGCCTGCTAAGAGTACCTGAAAACCTTGGAAAATTAGGTTTTGAATATACAAGTTTTATAGTATGCATAAGTTATGAATGTTTTATTCAAATATTGCGAAAACATAAGTACTCCTGTGAAAATTAATTTTTGTTGTTTATTAGTGTTGTGAATTATCTATATTCCTCTTTTAAATCTATTATGGATTTTCAGTTGGTATATATGGCGATCCCCATTAAAGATTTTATTTTAAAAACCACATAATTTTATGATTTGTGAAAAGAGAATAGGGTAATGCTGGATAACTGTATGGAAATTTATATTAATTTCACTGAATAATCCTTTTTGTAGTTTTATAGACAATCCTTTTTCTTTAATGAGGTATCCTAATGTATGCGTTTTGTTATTTTATGGGCAATCGCCCCTTTTTTTCATGCCCAGAATTTTTATTATTTTACGGGCAATGTCCCTTTTCTCAGAGATATCTTGGTATTGTATTTTTACGGTTAATGCACCTTTTTTTACTGGCATCTTGCCATTATAGTTTTACGGCCAATGCCCCTTTTTTGACGGGCATCCTGGCATTATAGTTTTGCGGGCAATGCCCTTTTTTTCACGGGCAACTTGGCATTGTATTTTTACGGACAATACTACTTTTTTTACGGGCTAGTTATGCATTTGCTAAAATGTAAAATTACGGGTGATTTTTTGATTTACGGTCAAAATATTTTTTTACGGATACTGTCCGGAATCTCTGCTGCCGGCTTTTGTCCGTAATTTTACGTAGATTTTTTTTACAGTGTAATAACCAGGTAAGGCACATTTTTATAATATTTTGAGTAATTAACGTCTAAAGTTTTCAAATATCTTTTTATCATAAACTTTTATAAAATGGATTAGAACTTAATAATTTTCACTGCATTCAATTAGGATATAAGAACCTCTTTTTTTGCCAAATAGTTATAAAAAAATGGTTTTTATTAATTGAGAACCAATTAATTTTTTTTTCAATTTTTAAATGAACATTTGTAGTCGCCCTGTGACGGAGAGTATTCGATTTTCATTTTTCAGTACTATGGCAGGTACTCTTTTAAAGTTACATTTTCCCAAATTATCTCAAATTTTTCATAAATGTGTTTTACCTGGTTATTTCCGAAAGCCAAAGATTTATCCTCTACACTTTAATTAAATTATAGGGTCAGGTGTGGTAATTATGACCAGGGGGTAATTGTGACCACCTCCATATTGGAGAAAACTGTGTACGGTGAAATTTTGTTTCATACTTAGATAATGACCTCAAAATGTATTTTTCACTTGAGAAATTCTTTATCACTAGCCTGAAGCATTTTTTGATATCCGAATAGCAATTTGAAACAAAGTCTACCAAAAGTTTTGTAAATAAATTTGTCAGTTTAGAGTTCAAATGGTCACAATTACCCCAAAACAAATGTGTATAGGGAAGTATACAGAGAAAATATAGTGGTCATTATTTCCCTACTAGTGGTCTTAACTACCCCAAACATTTGTGATAACTTTGGAAAACAACAGCTATGAGAATTAAACATTTTAACATGTGTTATTAAAGGGTCAAAAATACTTCCTATGTACTAAAAATATTACTTTTCAAATAGAAATAAGTAAAAAAATACAAAAAAATTAATTATAAATATATATATATATATATAAATGTATTTTGAAAATGTACAAAGTGGTCATAATTATCTTTCCTGACCCTACTCAAAATATTTAAATATTCTTTTAAAATATAACAGAAAATTCTGGTATTATAGAATTGTATGGCAAAGGAAATACAGTAGAATCTCGATTACACGAACCTCGATTAACCGAAACTCTCCTCGATTAACGAAGTCGGTTTCTTCTGCACTTTTTTTCACTTTCTACTATCATCCAAAATTTTCTCTTAAACATGCATTTTTAAGGGTTCCCCCCCCCCCCCCACATTCCTTTTGTATGCAAGCCGTCCTTTCCAAACTAAGAGCGCAGATAAATATTTTAGAATTTCCTTTTTTAGAATTCCTTCTCACAAGGAACCCGGAAAAAATTTAAACCATTATCAGTTTTTGTTTCAGAAATAAATTTATTTTCGTTTTAATTTTAATTTGGTATTTAATAGTTAAAATAAGACATAATAACAGTTCAATGACGATACTACATATTAAACTAGATGATTATTGATGAATTCTCGATTATCCGAAGTAGGATGGGCCCCAATTACTTCGGATAATCGAGGTTCTACTATACTTCAATATCTGCCCCATACAGTGCTGTAGCAAAGCGTAAAACTGAAAAAAAAAATTAATTTCTAGTACTCCCATGATGCACTGAAGTGAGTTCTGTTTGAATACCTATTGTTGGAGCCATCGGGTGAAATCAAATCTTATTAGATGCGTTCGTCATTATGCAAATACGTAGCACCTACACTGTAAAAAAAAAAATTCAAGAGGTTACTAAAAATTTCTTAGTAAACTTGTATTCCACAGAATTTTTTAGTAACCATTACAAGCTTTTTTTTTTGCAAGTGAAACAAGCATTTCTTTTGTAAACTGAACAAAAGAATTTTTTGTATAATTAACTTAAAAATTTTTAGTATGAGCCACCAAGCAAATTTTAGTAATAGCTCCAAAATTATTTTTAATAACCATTACGTGTGCCCGAAGGGCAGGAGCTTCCTTCGAGCTGCATCCAGACTTCTGAAGCGGAAGATTTTCGGCAAAACCGCAATAGATGGCAGCACCAAACATTCCTACCATCTCCGACAGGATTTTCATAATCCCTTTATTAACGAGACACTACATACATTCGGGGCGTATTTGGCGGCGGCAAGTTTCGAACCCGGGACCTTTTATCCCGGAGTCCGTTACTATAACCACTATGCTATCAAGGCAACACCAACGGTGCTTTAGTAAGAGCTATTAAAAATATAAAACTATTAACTCTATTCGTTGCTAACTTTTTTCTAGTAATTCTTACAGATTTTTTTCGTAACCGACTAAGATTACTAAAAATTTTTTAGTAATTACAATGATCACTAAAGTTTTTTTAGTAGATCGACCCTTTTTTTTTACAATGTATAGTCGTCGTTCAGTCCATCCGTTCTGTATGAATGTAACAGAGAAAAACTACTATTTAAACTACTATAATTTTGTGGAATCATTTCAACATTTAGTTACAGGGACAATCAAAAATATTTCGTTACATTATGGCCAATGAGAAAAAATAATTCAAGTGTATTTTAATGATGTTATACTCTTTCGAACATAATAAAATTGATAGGTATCTTTGAAGTATATACATTTTGTACAATCTGTGGTGGAAAATATTTGTTATTATTTTACAGAGCAACACAAAAGTATTCTATTACATATTGATATAGGGGAAACATTGTTTCGGGCGTGTTTTAATAATATTAAGCTGCTTCACATTTCATGAAATTGATATAAGTCGCTGAAATTTACTACAATTTACTTCCTGTAAAATAGAAAATAGACAGTATTTACATGTGTATACAAAATATTTCGGATACTCTACTGTATACGATGTACTGCACACTATTACACTATGATCTGAATATTTTAAAAACTTCCTAATCGTACGAACGCACCTAATTTGCTACGCTTCACGTGCAATTTTCTACATATTTTCAATTGTTGCAGTTTTTTGCACATAAGTTTTAAATTTTCTTTTAATACGACCCCTTCGTCAGTGATATTAGCCAAGTTCTGTATTACGTTGAACAGTTATGTTTATTGTTGTGTTAGTGAGTTTACCTCTATGCTAACTTGTAGACGAGTGAATCCAGAAATTTTATTTACTAATTGAAGTTGAATATATACTGCTATTTAACAAGTTACATAATTAAATTTCTGGATTCAAACATGATATTGTTTGATCTGCAGATAACACGCCTGAAATTACAGTATTTTCCCCTTCCACTTTAAGCACATAAAAATGTGTTAAAAAATAGTCAAAGTTTGCATTTCATTAACTTTTAATGTATCCCAATTATCACTTTCTTCTATCTTTACAAGAAAAAAATATTGGATTCGTGTAAAAAAAGTGTTTTTGACGAATTTACACGCTTTAGGGTTCAGAATCTCCAAAAAAATGTGTTTTTACAAAATGCTGTCTTTCAACCTGGGAGCTGTATGTCTATCTGTGACATAACTGTTGTGGATGCTCTATCTCAAAAAGTAATGCGCAGAATTTCAGAAAACATTAAGTTCAGTTAGACCCTTGGTATAAACTATATGCGATTAGTTTTTGGTGTACATCTCCCAACAGGTGACACTGCTATGCTGCCTTTTCAGGATTTCTACAATAGCTATATCTCAAAAACTACTGGACAGATTTTAACAAAACTTCATATTCCGTTAGTCCTTGACATAATATGGCTCTGATTACGTTTTGATGTAAATCGCACAATAGGTGGCGCTGCATTGCGGTATTATTCATGATTATCGCAATAGCTATATCTCGGGAACTAATGCACGAATTTTCATTAAACTTCAGATTCAATTAGTCCCTAATATAAATTAACATTCTTTCGTTTTTGGAGTAAATATCTCAATAGACAAAGCTTCTATCTAGTTTTCTTACGATTCCTTCGATAATTCTATCTGAAATAATAATAAACGGATTTTCATCAAATTTAATATTCAATTAGAACTTGAAATAAATTATTACAAATTAGATTTTGATGTAAATTACCTAACCAGTGTCGCTGCTATGTTTCCTTTTTTTTCTGGAAGTATTAACGTGTGTGAGATAGAAGAAAGTTTTAGGATTGCCACATCCGACTAACTTTTATGTTGACTTTCAAATTAAATTGTAAATATTATTCCATTATATCTAAACTTCCTCTATATATTTGAAGACCGTTTGGTATTCATAAAAAATACAAAACACCAGGAAAAAAAATTCGACGAAATTGATAAATATAATTATTAAGCAATCATACCATTTACTGACATATTTTCGTATTCTGTAGTTGTATAAAAAATTAACCCTTTTGGGTTTGATGTACTATTAATAGTACACGTCTTTTAATAGAGAATTATTTTGTTTTAAGAAATAAATTTGCTACCATTTATATGTAGTAATGTTAGTATATGTCTATGCATTTACTATATGACTTCATTAGTTAGGCATTTAGTAACAATAATAATTATTATTATTTGCTTCCTTCTCTTTGCGCGTTTGCAATTCTTTTATTTCAAACACATATTTCACTCGATAAATTTAAAATAAAAATTACTTTCCTGAAAGAATCATGTGTAATGAAGCGTAAAAAGTGTTAGAAAGTTACAATATAAGTTAAATCTTATTGTAATACAATATTTTCTAAGCATCTCCGAAAATTCTTCCTTAGCCTATTGTCATATGAATATTATTTGTATAGTACGCAAAACAACAACATTCGTTACCTTCCAGACAATGAAATATTCATTAAACACTCATTAATCTATTTGGATAGCTTGTGTTAATGTTATTACCGTAAAAGTAATTTTTTCTAAAAACTGAAAAAACCCCGAAAGGGTTTATAAGAGAAGAAAACTTCCAAAACTTTCTAAGTTTTTCCCGTGATACTCATGGGAAGAATAAGATGTATTTTGCACGCACTTATCTCATCAGACAGATGTGTTGTACTCTGTATGCTTTTCTACTTCCTTGCATCGAAGTTTGCGAAAGTCGATGTAATTATTTTATGCAAATTTCATTATACTGATGCACTGTAAAAAAATATCCATTAAATTTACATCAAAAACAGCTGTCAGCAATGTTGCCCAGTGTTGCCAGATGGGCTACTTTTTTTTTAATCCAGATTTTTGATTGGCACCACTTTTTGCAAATGATAAAATGTGCCTTATTCAATAACAAAATAATTAACATTCCTACCCTGAATAGATCATTCGATTCAAACCAGAAAATTTTTTATAAACTAAATTAAATATATAACACAAAGATTTAAAATTAAATAAGTATGTTAAATGGATTTAAATAAAAATTCTGGTGCGAAATATTTTATTCTCGTTTGAGGAAAATTTCAACAGGGTAGGAAGGTTAAGGAGAAAACAAAAGGTAATTTACCATTTCAAAAAAGTGGTGCCAATCAAGAAATCTGAATCCGTAAAACATGTAGTAAAATTAGATGTAAATTTTTTTATTACATATAATTTAACTGCATTTTTTAAGGCAAAATCTGCTGGTAACAGTGCCGCCAGCAGTTTTTTGTCGTAAATTTAACATATTTTTTTACAGTGTAGACCTTTCTGCAAGAGAAAATACGTAGTATTGAAATAGAGATATTCACTATGTGTATTAACATATCATGCTTTACTGAAAATAAAATATGCTACTTAAACAAAAAACATTTTTATTTTTAATGCCTTTTAATGGAATTTCGATAATTTAAGTGACATCAGTGTCTGAAAAAGATTGAAAGTATTTTTTGATGTCTTCAAAACAACTGTTCTAATAAAAAAACTGTCAAAAAACTGTTCAAACTGTTTACTATGCTCAGGACTTTTCTTTAAAAAATGAGGATGTTTTTCAAAAATTAAAAAAGGAGATTAAAAGCACCATTTATATAACACTAACGCATTTAACATATTTGTATAGGGTGATTCAAAATTACGTGGTGAAAATGATAAGATGATGCATAATATACTGTTAAAAAAGTTTTAAAAAGAAAGTAATTTAGGACATTAATTTGAACCAACTACAGTCTATATTAGGGTCGAAATATGATAAACGTATCCTCAATCCTCTTCCTATACAAGTTTAATAAACTATCGTCCTTCGATTAAATTATTCCCCTAATACATTTTAATATTGTAATTAGTTGCAAAAATATACTAAACAGTATTTATTGCATTTTTACGACAGATAAATTTCACAACGTAATTTTGAAAACCGACTGATCATTTTTCAAATAAGAATAGGATTTAGAACATTATTTTGAATCAACTAGAGTCCATATTAGGGTCGAAATTTGTTAAATTTATCCCCAATCTTCTCTCTATACAAAGTTTAATAAAATATCGTCTTTACAAGAAATTATTCACCAAATACTTCTTGATATTTTAATTAGTTGCAAAAATATAAACAGTATTTATTGTATTTTTACAACAGATAAACTTCACAATGTAATATTGAAAACCGAGTGATAAATTTCCAAATCGCCAAAAAAAAAAAAAAATCACTCGCGACCACCTCTGTGTTGAAATTCCTGAGTTAGAAAACAAAATGGTATATATTATCTTAAAAGAACGCCTTTAAACCGTATTTTTCGATCAAAATATCGATTTTACATTTTTGTAGTAATATTAAAGATGAATCTTTTATTTATCAAAATCTGCTTAAATTTTGTCTGTGTCTAAAAAATATAACCCAAGTTACATCCATTTAAAATTACATCTATTATAGCTTTTAAATTGTGTTTAAAAATTTTTTTAGCTTTTTTTCAAAGTGAAGTCTTACAGATTTTTACTATGCGCAAAATATCCTAAAAGAAAAAAAATGCGCATGAAATGCAACGACATTTTATGTACTTCTTTTACAAGTCTCTTTTGAGGGAATAGATTTGACTTATTATAATATATTAAATAGTTTTCTATTTACACTGGTACAAATGACAAACTTGAGACAAATTTTGCGAATTTTTATATTACATTTGTACTATTATATCATCTGAGATAGAGATGGGATTATAATGTGTGTAGTTTAAGTCATAAAGAAAGTTATTTATTATGCAATTTACAAAATGCCATTCCCTTGTTTTATTTTTGAATTATCACATTTTGTGGAAATGTCAATTTTTGACAAAATTTTGACTTTTTTTTTTTTTTTTTTTTTCTTAAAAAAATATTTCTGGATAATTGCTAAAATTGTTTTCGAAATTTTAAAGTAAATGTCATTATAAAAAATGGTTTGGAAACAGGAGAAAATTTCAAAAATAAAAAAAAAATCTCTTCCGAAATTGAGCGGATAAGTTAAGTTTAAATGGTATTTCAATGATTTAAACGACGTGGTTGTTTGACAAGGATTAGAGATGTCTTTAGCTGATTCCTATAACCCTTTCGGGTCCGAATTTTTTTTTCAATATTTATGAAAAATTACTTTTATGTTAATAATATTAACACTAGCTATCCAAATAGATCAATTAGTGTTTAACGAATATTTCATTGTCTGAAAAATAACGAATGTCGTTGTTTTACATACTATTCCATTAATATTCATATGACAATAGGCTGAGGAAGAATTTTTGGGGATGATTAGAAAATATTGTATTAGAACACGATTTAATTTATATTACAACTTTCTAATACTTTTTACGCTTCATTACACATGATTTTTTTCAGGAAATTTACTTTAATTTAAAATTTAAAATTTAAAATTTAAAATATATGTTTAAAATGAAAGAATTGCAAACGACACAAAGATAATTAAGCAAATAATAATAATTATTATTAGTAGTAAATGCCTAAACATAATTGAAGTTATATAATAAATGGATAGACACGTATAACATTACTACATACAAATAGTAGCAAAAGTATTTCTTAAAACAAAATAATACTCCATTCAAAGCCATGTACTATTAATTGTACAACAGGCCCGAAAAGGTTAAAATAAGTAGCCTCTATGCACTATAAAAAGTGTAAACAAACAAAAAACTTACAGAAACTAAAATTAATTACAGACAAAAATAAAATAAATGATGAGACATTAGCAAAATGAATGGAAATTGAGAGTGCAAAGAGATAATGACTTGTGTAGCAATACTTTTAAATGCAATGAAAAGGAATTCTAGGGCTCTTAAAATAATTAAAACCAACTATTTTGAATAAATAATAAGAAAAAAATCATACTTCAAAAATATGCTATGAAACACTTTCCTACAAATCAAAAATAGTCTAACGAAATTTTCACCGTTATAGGTGAAAGGAGATAGGTAATAAAACAGTTTTCATACACACATAACACACAAATACCCAACTTTACCAATTATTATGTACAGTCAAAACTGTAGTCCTGTGCAGTCTTGTTGTTTTGAGCAGCCTTGTACATGATCTGCAGATTTTTTTTTGAAGTGAAAACTTCTTTAGCGGCGCTGAGCACTTTTTGTATGGGTAAAAACTTCCAAACTCGCGTCAGGGTCACGTGATGCTGATCGAAAAAGCGTAAGATCGAGGGGAAGGGAGAGGAACTAGTTTACTAGTATCTCCCACTCTTTCTACCGTGCCTGAGTGTGCTGCTCCGTTTAGGCGGCATAGGGCGCTTGCGCGAATGTCCGTGTGTGTTTTTTTAAGTTATAATTGTATTTAAGTTTAACAACTTATACTGTTAATAGATGGAATAAAACGTTATGAAAGAAAAAGTATGACATTGTGCATTGATTATGCTGCAGTTTCCAACTACTTTTTTTCATTTTTTTTTATTGTATTTAAATAATAACAACATAAATTGATACCAAATGGAATAAAAAGTTAAGAAAGAAAAAACATGACATTGCACATCAATTATGCTGCACTTTCCAACCATTTTTTTCAATTCCTTAAATTTTCAATTGTATTTAAAGTTTAACAACTTACATTGTTATCAAATTGAATAAAAATTAAGAAAGAAAAGACATGACATTGCTCATCGATTATACTACACTTTTCAACCAATTTTTAAAATTATAATTGTATTTAAAGTTTAACAACATATACTGTTACCAGAAGGAATAAAATGTTAAGAAAGAAAAAATATGACATTGTGCATCAATTATGCTGCACTTTCCAACCACTTTTTTTAGTTTTTTAAATTTTTGATTGTTTTTAAATAGTAACAACATAAATTGATACCAAATGGTATAAAAAGTTAAGAAAGAAAAACATGACATTGCACATCGATTATGCTGCACTTTTAAACCTTTTATATATATATATATATATTTTCAATTGTTTTTAAAGTTTAACAACTTATATTGTTATCAAATGGAATAAAATGATAAGAAAGAAAAGACATGATATTGTACATTGATTATGCAGTACTTTCCAACCAATTTTAAAAATTGTAATTGTATTTAAACCTTAACAACTTATACTGTTACCAGAGGGAATAAAATGTTAAGAAAGAAAAAGTATGACATCGCGCATTGATTACATTGCACTTTCCAACCATTTTTCTCTCTTTTTTTTAAATTTTTGATTGTATTTAAATAGTAACAACATAAATTGATACCAAATGGAATAAAAAGTTAAGAAAGAAAAAACATGACATTGCACATCAATTATGCTACATTTCAAAACCATTTTTAAAAATTTTAATTGTATTTAAAGTTTAACAAAATATACTGTTACCAGATGGAATAAAAAGTTAAGAAAGAAAAATCATGATATTGTGCATCGATTATGCTGCACTTTCCAACCATTTTTTAAAAAATTGTATTTAAAGTTTAACAACTTATATAGTTTGATTACTATTCAATTTGTTGCAAGTTTCAGAAGATACGGTCGTCCAGCAGCAGGAGTAGCTATTTATAAAAGGTTGTTTGATGTAATGGGCATATATTTCCACAATTCATATGAATGTGCATGTGAGGTACACCAGTATGTTTAGTAGTAATGTTTTTGATATCAGTGATATATGTGTTTGTTGTTGCCACTCTGAAAATGAAACACTAATTGTATTGGTTGCCATTTATATTTCACCGGATAAGTCTTTAAGTGCAAATGAGAATTTTTGTATGAAAATTTATTTATTTGTTCTAAAGAGGCTTCTGCATTACTTCAAGATAGAATTGGAAAGAGATTTGATGATTTGCCGATGATTTTGAGTAGGGATTTCAACATCAACTTTGTGGATGATGAAAATCTACAATTAATTGAATTTTTAAATAGAAAATTTGATTTAACAATGACCAACCATCGCAATCTTAGCACAGAGAGATAAAAAATTACAATTGATGCAGTCATTACAAGATATTTAAATAGAATTGAATCAAAATTGTTTGCTATATATTTTAGTTACCATAAACCTATAATATCAAATCTAGAATATAATGATAATAATGATGATGATGATGATGGAAGAATTGTTGAAATGGGGATGAAAATTCATAAGTTTTATGGGTATTTATTTCAAAGAATACCAACTGACGATATTTCATATTTCATGCATTTGTAAATTTATGTTTTAAGCAATAGATTGCAATTTTTGTATGTAAAATAATATGCATTATTTTTCATGTACAATAGCGCATTAAATGAAAATTTTAATATAATTTTTGTAGCAGTAGTTTATAATAATGAATAAAAAACACTTCATTTAAAAGTATTTTCTGCACAATAAAATATGTCCAGACGACTAAAAAAATACACACATAATTGTTCAAGTTTTCACTTCTGTCGGCACTCCCGGAGTGCCACTATATATTTTTTATAATCTACATATTTGATTAAAAATTGGTTAAGTTAAGAAATGCATAACGCAACTGAAACTTTTTCTTTAACAATTAACGCCTATATACGGAAATGCACTCGAATACTTTTGTAAAGCCATGTATATTATCTACAGATTTTTTTACGTACCACATATTAAGCTAAACTATAATTGAGGTTAAAACAAAAGAAACCATAACATAATTAAAAACGTACTTAAGGCAACTACAATTCATAGACTAAAATCCAGTTTTTTGTGTAGCGCTGTATGAGAATATAAAAACATCTATTAATATACAAAATATAGTTCAAAAGGAAGATGCATAACTCACTTAAAAATTACCCTTAATCACACGGAAAAAAAGAAGCTATAAAGTTAATATGCTTTTTCTAGAATTTTTTATGTAACGGTAACAGCAAAAAATCATGTAACCTATTCTATTACCATTGATGTTACCATGTCATATGGTATTGTTGTATTGCTGTTAACATTTCATAAAAAGTCCTAGGAATCCCAGTTTCATAGAAAAAGTTTTGTAACATTAGAGATTTTTTTACAGTGCAATTCATTGCCTACACTGTAAAAAAAAAAAATCTGCAAGCTTACAAATGTAAAGTTGCCGAAATCTGTATGCTTACTAATATTATATCTGTACACTGTACAAGAAAAAATGTAAATCTACAGAATTAATTTTTGTAAACTACAGAAATCGGTAACTTTACAGAAGAATCTTTTAAAATTACAGTTATCTTACTGAAATTGTATCTGTAATCTGGGTTGCAGTTACGTAAAAAAATTCAAGGAATCCCAGTTTCCTAAAAAATTCTTAGTAACCTTACAGACTTTCTTTCTTTTCTGTGCAAATCTGTATCTGTTGGATAAATTTTAACTGTTGAGATTACATAAAAAGTTCTAGGAATCACAGTTTCCTAGAAAACTTTTAGTAACTTTACAGATTTTTTTTTTTTTTTTTTTTTTTTTTTTTTTTTTTTTTACAGTGCACATAGAGCAAAACTTGCGAATTATTTTGGGACACTCTTCCAGCAATTATCTCTCATAGATTCCAACGGAATTATTTAACATGTCCGTGCAAATGAACGGTAAATGGAATGCATATGTATTTTTGCAATTAGTATCGTCTACACCGTAAAAAAAAAAAAAAAAAAAAAAAAAAAAAAACCCTCAAAAATTCATGCAATAGAATGTTTCACGAATTTTTGCTGTTTCCGTTCAATGTAAAGCTCTATTAATCCCAGTTTCCAAGAAAAAGTACAGATTCTTTACAGATTTTTTTTACAATACAGTGTTCTCCGAAACTGTATATAAATTTCATTATATTTTTAAAAGCACATCTTTAACCCATTAACGCCCGAATTATTTTCTTCGCTAAAATTTAAAGTTTGTATTTCCCACCACTTTTAAAATCAAATTAACTTTTATCTAAATTTATCGAGGATTCTGTCTCTTGAAAGAAGGTATATATTTATCTTCTTCTTTACTGGTGAGAAAACCGTTTTCTTGCTGTTTTTGTAACCGTCCTCAAACGAAGACGCTGGGCGTTAATGGGTTAACCTTCCTACCCTGTTCAAATTGTACTCAATCTTGATAAGAACATCCCACACCAGAATTTTTACTTAAAACATTTTAATACATTTAATTGACTTATTTCTTTGAATCTGTTATTTAACTTTCTTTATAAAAAAAGTTCTGGTTGGAATCGTATAAAACAAATGATAGTTATGAGTCGATTAGACCCATTCAGGGTAGGAAGGTTAAACGATTATTGCATTTCAAACGATTTTTTATCGTAGCAATTGCGTAACAAAATACTTTTGTGCGCCACTAAGACTGAATGATAAGCAATTACGCCTCACATTCTACAAAAAACATGTTTTAATGCACCAAAATTTGCATAAATTTCATAATGTGGGAAGTAATATAGCTTCGTTCAAATGCACTACAAAGATTTTTACATATAGTCGATAATATAGTGTATATGATTTTTTTAGCATTCTCTGTAAATGATCTATAAATGATACAGACTTCATTTTCAATAGCAATCATACCTTAGCAATCATACCTTCATAAACCCCAATAACATGCTTTAATGGCATGGCAATCCGAGTATATTTATGGGAGTATATTTATATAGATAACACACACACGGCAGAAAAACTGAAGTCAAAACATTTTTCAACTATGTTGAAAAGCTTTAAAAACGCCTTTTATTTAAAAGGAAGTTCATGAAATTAAGTATAAAAAATATCAATAATTATAAGACTGATCAAAGGCATATAATTTTGAAACGTAAACCTATCATGTTTGATGTGTTTTATTAGCATTACAATATTTAACTATTAAAAAAAATAAGAAGAATTTTGTCTAAATTTATTTAGATATTTTTCTACTAAATAGACATTTGGGACTAATAAATTTTCTAAAAAATAAACTGAAAGACTACAGGGAGTAATAAAAGTATTTACCTAAAAAAATAATAGTACATCAAGACATAAATTATTGTAAATAGAGAAAATAAAGGAATGATTGACAGATCATCTTTTATTATAACACTTTTATCGGCAATAAAATGATAATAATCGATTATGTGCAGTATTGAAAATCGACAATCAATAATGTTACACACTACTTAATGTAAATAAATAAAAATATTTCCAAAAGGAAATTGATAAGGAAGTCATAAAGTCGGAAAACAGAATAAAAATATATGTTTGTTCAAATGTTTATATTTTAGAAGCAACTTATAATTTATGTAACTTTAATCTCATTTATTGTTTTTCTATAAGCAAAGTGCCATTGATATTTGGCGACAATAATAGTTTGACTCATTTATTCAGATATTTTTCCATTAAATATATATTAAGGATTAATAATATAAAAATTTGACTGAAAGTCTATGGGAATTCCAAAAACATTTACATAAAATTAAAATAGTATAATCAGAGAATAGGAGAAAAATCAAAATTGGAGAAATGAAGAAAAGATTTAGACAGATATTTATTGTAGCACAGTTCTTTACTTAAATAAATAAAAACACTTGACAAACGACATTAATAAGAAAGTTTTAGAACATGTCATAAATTTAGATGCTTGTTCCAATGCTTAGATTTTAGAATAAACATTAACTTGTTTAGATTATATATTTTTTATATTTTTTCTACATTATAAAAAAATCAGTAAAATTACTAAACTTTTTCTAGGAAACTAGGATTCCTAGAACTTTAATGTAACGGTAACAGCAAAAATTCATGTAACCGATACAGTTACATGAATTTATACATTTACCGTTACAGTAACCCTTTCGGGGTCGAATTTTTTTTCACTTTTTAGAAAAAATTACTTTTACGTTGATAACATTAACGCTAGCAATCCAAATAGATTAATTAGCATTTTAATGAATATTTCATTGTCTGGAAGATAACGAATGTTGTTGTTTTGCGTACTATTTTAGTAATGTTCATATGGCAATAGGCAAAGAACGAATTTTTGGAGATGTTTAGAAAATATCGCATTACAATAAGGCTTAACTTATATTGCAACTTTCTAATACTTTTTACGCTTTATTACACATGATTCTTTCAGGAAAGTAACTTTTATTTTTAATTTAAGGAATGAAATATATGTTTAAATTAAAAGAATCACAAATGTTGCAAAGAGAATTAAACAAATAATAATTAACATTATTATTACTAAATGCCTACACATAAATGAAACCGTATAGTAAATGCATAGACATGTACTAACATTACTACATGTAAATAGTAGCAAAAGTATTTCTTAAAACAAAATAATACTCCATTAAAAGATATGTATTATTAATAGTGCACCAGACCCGAAAAGGTTAGATTTAAATTTTTAACAGCTTATTATTAGATTTTAATTTTAAAAGTCTAGGAATCCTATTTTACTAGAAAAAATTTAGTAACATTACAGATTTTTTTTTTACAGTGTAGGGGGAACTGGGGTACATTGATACATGGGGCACATTGATACACCCCCTCTACCGCTCACAGGGTCATTACAGGAAGTTTCACAACAGCTCCAAAAGGTGATGCTAGTGTATTCAACTACATACAGAAAATCTTGGAATGATTCAGCAGTTTGATGAAATGGGACGGGTGATTTATTGTTTTTGTTGTTCAAAAGTAAATTTGAGTTGTACAATTGAAATGCTATTATACAACTGTTCCAGTATTTTCAACCAAAATGAATACTCTCCCTGGTAAGTACAGCTACTCTTTATCAGTTCCTCATTATTTATTGTTAGATGTATTGTGAAGTGTTGGATTTGAGACTCATTTTATTCAAAATCGCTGTATGGGGCACATTGATACAGTTTATGACGGGGCACATTGATACAGCCTAAATCCTTTAATAGTTCATATTTTCATTATCTTTTATTATTTTTTTTTACCATACACTCCTTAATCCAACCTTTTTTTCACGAAAAATTTCCAATATTAGTTTTTATTGAAGTGAAATAGCTCTAATTTCTTTATATTAGAACATTTTATAGTATTTCTGAAAACAGAAGACGTAGGAACTTACCCAGCATCTAGTGCTAGTAGAACTAATAAAAGAAAAGGACGGCATTCTGGCAAATCTCGAATTTATATCGATTCTCCAGAGAAAAAAGTATTTTCGACATGAGAAATGTTAAGTAAGAGAAACAAACTGCAGAACAGAAAATGATACTTATATTATAAACAGAATTTTTAATATAATTATCCTTTATTTTCTGTTTATGAACCTATTTATAAACAGAAAAACTGGTAATTTTTTCATCTTTCATAAGAAAGAAGATAATGCTGGGGTTGAAGTGCTAGATATGACAAAGTTACCACAGCCAATAATCAGACAAGAAACAGCCAGAACATCAGGTCATAATATATTTAATTTTGATTGCTTTAATATTGCTTAAAAATAAATTGTGGGTGATTTGAATTTTTATAAATAAATATAAAATGGTTTTCTAACTCATTTTTTATGAAAAATATGCATTGGTATTATTTTGTCGTCATTTTTCTTAAACGTATCAATCTGCCCCGGGGATGGGGCACATTGATACAAATGACTTTTTTTGATTTTTTTAAAATTACATGCAAAAATACTATATAAAACAATGATTGTACATTTTTATAACATACTACACAAGTTTTGCTATCACCTCATGGAAAAAAAACTTGAATTTTCTCCTTTCTTGACACCAAAAAAAATCTTAGAAAAAAACTGTATCAATGTACCCCAGTTCCCCCTACATGTTAACTCCTTATGCACCTTTAATATTACTTGTTAATTCATTTAATTCGTGAATTGGTAGTAAAATAGTTCAGAATGTGTAATAAATACCTTCCTTTATCTTTTTGAAAAAGCAGTTTTGGATGCACAGAACAGAAATATTTTTTAAAGATGAATTTATTTTACTGTTGCATTTTTTCAGCTTTTTAGACGTAGAAAGATTAAAAAGAAAAGTTTCAGTTCGAAAATGTTACTTACCCATCATACGTAGAATAGGGTAAGTTTTGTCATCGTTTTAAAAGTCGAAAAGAAAAAAATGATGGATTTACACGCTTTGCACTGTAAAAAAAAATCTCTAAAATTACTAAACTTTTTCTAGGAAACAGGGATTCCTAGAACTTTTCATGTAATGGTAACTGCAAAAACTCATATAACCGATTCTGTTACATGAGTTTTGCTGTTACCGTATAATACAAAGTTCTGGAACTCCCAGTTTCCAAGAAAAAGTTGCTTTATAAAAAAAATTTTTACAGTGCAGATACTGGTGATTCCCAAAAACATATTTTTAGAAAAAAAAATAAATAAATTGCCATCCGTCTGTCTGTATCTCACGAACGAATTGAGATAGAGACTTGGAATTTGGTGTGTATTAATTATGTAATAATAGGAAGAAACCTATTGAATATGAGTAATCTCGATTATCTGGAATAATTTTTTTCGGACTGCATCGTTCGGATTAAAGGTATATAAAAAGTTTCAAAATTGTTTATTTCAAGGAGTGCATATAAAAAAGAATAAAAAAACATAAATTTTATAATATGCATAAAATGAACATAAAAGTCAATAGGATAATCTGTTGCCAAGATATTTTTAATCATATTTTCCACACTCTTTCGCTTTTCATGATTCTTTTTTTCAAAATTCAACTTAAAGACATATTTTAATTGGAAATGAGGTGCTTAATCTGACGCAGTAAACTGTTAGTTACTATAGTTATCATTTTTGGAATTATAAGGCTATTTGTTTAAAAAAAATCGGTACTACTTGATTATCCCGTCAAGAAAAATAATGTCGTCAACTTGGAGATATATCGCAAAATGTAACGATAAAAATTACTCAGCAAACATGGTGCTATTTCCGGTATTTTGCGAAATTCACATAGACTCCATTGTAATCTAACAGGGATCCCGTTTTGTTAAAATTATATAAATATAAGTTTACATTTTATTTTGGAATTGCAATGCAATTTACAAATAGTTTACACATGTTTTATTTTCATATTTTATATTATACATATCCATGATGGATAAGTATTACGGTGGCCAACAACGACTAGTTTCTATATTTCTATTGTATAAATATTATATCTGTACATATCCTAATTCTACAATTTATTAGACATATTTTAAATAGAATATTGCGCAAAACCCGTGTAAATTCAAATTTAATTAATTAATTTTAATTTTCAAAATCCTTCTAAAAAGAATTTAAATGATTATGTAAATCTTCTAATTTTTATCACGAATTCAAGAAAGATAATTTAGAAGATAAAATTTTCATAATTTCATAATTTTGGAGAAACAAGGTAAGTTGCCATAGAAGAATTTGTTGACATGGATATTGGACAATGACAACAATTATTCAAATATTTCTCCTTAAATATACATAAGGAATTAATATTGAAAAAAAAAATAGACTGAAAGCATTCGACAGTTACAAAAAAAAAATTACGTAAAATCAGAATAGTCTCACTAGGTATTTAAAAAAACGATAAAAAAGGGGAGAAAATAAATAAAATATTTAGGGATAGTTCCTCATATTAAGGCCCCACTTTATGCACAGAAAAACACCCGGATGATAATGTAAAGTCTATGGAAGCGTTTTTTTTTTTAATATCTCGCTCAAATTTTAATATTTTTGCATGATTTTTTTTGCATAGGATATCTGAGGACGACCTACGACCTGCCTAGTTTTTACTTTTGCGATTTTGCCTATATATTATTTATATTACGATAGTTTCAATTTCAGAGCCGGTTCAAACCGGTTTTGAAAGTTAAAGTATTTTTTTTTTAATCTGAAACGAAAGTCGAAAAAGTAAAAACTAGGCCGGTTGTGGATCGTCCTCAGATATCTTGTGCAAAAATATCAGGTAAAAATATTAAAATTTGGGCGAAATATTTGAAAAGAACACCCCCATAAACTTTACATTATCATCCGGGTCTTTTTCTGTGCCTAGTGTTGCGCCTTAACACAAGGTTCTTTTAAATGCAACGAAATAGGAGTCATCAGGCATAATCTGCAGTCAAAATCGACAATCAATAGTGTTATAGAATGGTTTTTACATAAAATTTGAATAGTATAACGAGACAATTAATTACAATAATTAATAATCAATAATGAAAATTAATAACAATGGAGAAAATAAAGAAATATAAAGAAAAGATCAGCAGGCAGTTCTTTATTTTAACACATGACGTTTTTTAATGCAATGCAATAGGAATCATCCGGCAGAGCCAGTAATCAAAACTGACAATCAATAATGCTTTGAATAGCTAATTTAAATAAGTAAATAGAAACACTTTCATTTCAAATGGTATTGAAAAAGAAAGTCTGAAAATTGGCATAATGATTGATTAAATGCATATATTTTAGAAACATTTATGTTTGATTCCTTTTAATGATTTTCTGTAAGTTAAGTTACATAGATAATGACTATAAAACTTCGTATGTATTTATTCATTTACTTTTTTTATTAAATAACTATAAGTATTTATGGATCGTCAGGAATGTTCATAATTAATATCAAAATTTATAAGTTCATGAAATCTGATCTTAATCAATCATGGTATGTTTTATGATTAGATTACGGATTTACTGGTACACCGTACAACAAAAGATGTAAATCTACAAAACTAGTTTAACAGCTATAGAAATCTGTAGCTTTACAAAAGAATCTATTAAAATTACATTAACCCTTTCAGGTCTGGTGTACTATTAATAGTACATGTCTTTTCATCGAATATTATTTTATCGGAGCAATTATTTTGTTACTTTCTACATATAGAAATTATATATGTATACACCTTTTTATTATCACTTCCTTTATGTTTTTACATTTTGTAATAACAATAATGGCGATTCCCTTTTTTACACTCATGTTTCACTCTTTAAAATATATGTTACTTTTCTGAACGAATCCAGCGCAATCAAACGTAAGAAACATTAGAAAGTTGTAATATCTGTTAAACCTTGCTGTAATACAATATTTTGCAAACATCTCAAAAAATCTTCCTTAGCCTATCATACTATAAATATGAATATAAATATTGCACAAAATAAGTACATTCGTAGTATTTCAGACAATGAGATAATCTTTAAACATCAGAAGATCTATTTGGATTGCTACGATCAACATTATTAAAGTAATAATAATTTTGTTCTAAAAATGGAAAAAAAATTGGAAAGAGTTATACCTTCTTAAAATTTTACCTGTAACCTGGGTTGCAGTTACAGTAAAAATTTTAGAAATCCAAGTTTCCTAAAATATTTTGGTAACCTTGCAGGTTTTACGATTTACAATGCAATGTTGTATGAATTTTTGTTGTTGCCGTTACATTAAAAGTTTAAATAATGGAACAAATATTGTTTTTTTTAAAAGTACGATGAAACCGTACATGAATTTTAAAAAAGATACATGAAATTTTAATAAGTCTGTGAGACATTAAGAAATTGAATAAAAATGGAGACAATAAAAAAAAAAAGAAAATCGTGAGATAGTTCTTTCTTTTAACACACGATGCCTCACTTTTAAATAGAATGAAATAGGGAATATCCCAAGGCTCAAAATTGTTAATCAATAATGTTTTAGAATAGTTCATTTAAATAAATAAATAGAAACACTTTCTAGTCAAAGGATATTGGAAAAGAAGGCATGAGAAATGTCATGAAAATATAGGATGGACCAAATGCGTGTATTTTAAAAACAATGTATTTATTATTTGAGTTTGAGATCTTTTAATGTTTTTTCAATAAGTTCAGTGACATAGATAACGACTATAATATTTTGACTAGATTCATTCAGTTGTTTTTCTATTAAATAGATATTAGCAAAACCTGTCCTCAGGAGCATTCGAAATCCCTAACAAAATTTTACTTTACAAAATCCGTATTTAAAATTGGTATATTTTATGATTAGTTTACAAATTTACTTGTAGTAATGTGACCCCTCCTTCTTTTCCCTCTTCTAACAAGCCGTTGCTAGATATTAAAAACTAATAATGTTATTTTGTTAAAGCAAACTGAAAGCCTAAATAAAATAAAAGTCGGAAATTGCACGTTAAGCGTAGCAAATGAGGTGCATTCGCACAATAACGAAGTTTAAAAAATACTCAGATCTTGTTGTAATAGTATACAATACAGTAGCCGAAATCTTTTGTATGTCCCTGTACATCTGTCTGCTGTCTGTTATACAGGAAGTAACTTGAGTAAACCTCAGTAACGTATATTTACTTTATAAAATGTGAAATAGTTTAATAAAATTACCCCCCATACCATTATTTATTGGAATACTTTTTTGTGTACGTGCAAATTAAAAAGAAATATTCTTTACACCACAGATTGTACATAATGTATATTTTAGTATTTAATTCATACATTCATATCAATTTTATTATGTTCGGAAGAGTGTGACATCATTAAAAATGCACTTGAAACTATTTTTTTCCCATTGGCCGGAGTGTAACGGAATAACTTTGATTGTCCCTGTAACTGAACTATATATCCGATTTTCATAAAATTTGAAATGACTTGACAAAATTCGGCAAAAATTATATATTTTAAATTTCAAATAATTCGGTAGGGTAGTTTTTGCTCTGTTATATGCGGACAGACAGACGGATGGACTGAATGACGTGTATTAGTGCTAACGTATTTATAGAAGTACGAACGTACTTAAAAAGAAATACATATAATATGAATAGTATAACGAAACAGTGGAAAAATGAATAAAACGGAAGAAAATAAAGAAACAAAGAATATATCTGGAGACAATTCTTTAATACACGACTCTTTAAGTACAATGATATAGGAGTAATTGGCCTTAGTACTCAAAATTGACAATTGATGTTTTAGAATAGTTAATTTAAATAATCATAAACAATTTCTAGTCAAAGGATATTCCAAAAGAGGATATGAGAAATGACATAAAATTATATTATTGATGGAATTCATATATTTTAGGAACAACGTATAATTTATTTATAGTTTATACCTTATAATGTTTTTCAATAAGTTATGTGACATGGATTATGACTATAATATTTTGAATCCATTTATTATGTTACATTTTATTAAATAGATATTAACAGTATATTAACAGTAACTGGTCGTCAGGAAGGTTTGCTGCTTAATAAAGGAAAGGCTGGTTAATCAGGAAGGTTTGCTGATCGTAAAGTGGTTGAAAAGTTACTTTACTACCAGCATTTCAGAATATAAAATCTGATGCTATTGAATCGTCTTATGATTTACGATTAATTAACGAATTTACTGGTAGTAAAGTGAACGTGAACTTTCCCCCATCTGACGAATCGCTGCTGGATAAGGTAAGCTAATATATATATTTTTTCTTTTAACAG
Source organism: Maratus speculifer (assembly GCA_964019185.1). Taxonomy (NCBI): domain Eukaryota; kingdom Metazoa; phylum Arthropoda; class Arachnida; order Araneae; family Salticidae; genus Maratus; species Maratus speculifer. The sequence continues at coordinate 60,242,714 of OZ025299.1, read as the reverse complement.
ACAGAAAGCCCACGTGAATTAAAAAAATCATTTACACAAAATTTTATAACATAAAAAGACATTCGAAAAAAAAAATAAAAACGAAGAAAATTAAATATAAAAGTGTCTTGTGTTAAAATAAAATAAATAATACAAGCTTTACTCAAACAGTCGACAATCACTTATGTTTAAAAATACTTAATTTAAATGAATAAATAGGAAAACTTTCTAGTGAAGGGATATTTAAAAAAGAAGATACGGAAAATGGTATAAAATAATGATTGATCAAATGCATATATTTTAAAAACAACGTAAAGCTTTTACAACATTAAGCTTTTTCGATAAATTAAGTGATGTGTATATTTATATTGCATTACAATATTTTTTGTCTAAACATATTCGTGTACGTCAGGTGTGGTAGTTATGACCGTGGGGTGACCACCTGCATATTGGAGAAAACTGTGTATGGAAAAATCGTGTCCCATGATTAGATATTGATCTCAATATGTATTTTTTTATTTTAGATATTTTTTATCGAAAGTTTGAAGCATTTTCTACCAAAAATTTTCATAAATGAATTTTTCAGTTTGGAGTTCTTATGGTCGGAATTACCACAAACAAATGTGTATAGGGAAGTATATAAAGAAAATATAGCGGTCATTATTTCCCCACTAATGATCTTAATTACCCCAAACTTTTGTGATTGCGAGATTTTGATGAGGTAATTATAATCACCCTCTTAACATTAGAAAAAAAAACCACTATGACAACTATGAATTAAAAATTTTAAGAGGGGTTATCAAGGAGTCAAAGTTACTTTTTATGTACTAAAAATATCACACTTCCAAATAGAAATAAGTAAAAAAAAAAATAATAATAATGTTGAGAATATACAACCTGGTCATAATTAACCCTCCTGACTTTACTTTTTGATTAAACAGATATTATGGGCTAATACCATTTAAACAATAGTAAACTGGAACTTTACATGAGCAAAAAACGCAAAAACTATACACCATGACGAGACATCAAGAAAACCAATGGAAAAGGTGAAAATAAATTGAAGATTGATAGACAATACGTTTTAAGAAATTTTTTAAAAGCAACGAAATACGAATTATTGGCAGGTGTTATATTCAAAATCGATAATCGATTTTTAAGGCTATTAATAAAAGCAAATACAATAGAATATAAGTTAATCAATAGAGTATGTAAAAAAAGACATGAAAAATGCTTCATACTAATATAATTGATCTAATGTATATAAATTAAGGCAACTTGCAACGCTTTCTTTTTTTCATACACATGTGGTTTTTCGATACGTTATAAGTAACATGGATTTTGTACGGCGATTTAATCTATTTTTAAGGAAATTGATTCGAATATTTCTCTGTTAAATAGATATTAGTATTACCTAGGTTGTAATAAAAGCTAACAGGGAAACTACAGAAATAAGTATTACGTATGGAAATTAAACAATATAATGGTATATTATAAGAATAATTAGATAAGAAGAATAAATTAAAGAATAAATATTGATATACACTCTTTTGTTGAGATGTTTTTAAATGTAAAGGTATGAGAAAGGTCGGGTGGCTGCAGCACCAAAAACTTCAACCGTTTAAATTACTTAATAAAAGTAAATAAACACTGTAAAAAGATCAGTAAAGTTACTACACTTTTTTAGGATACTGCAATTAATGGAACTATTTATGTAACTGTATGCTGTAAAATAAATCTGTAATCTTTACGGAAAAGAATTTTATTTTTTACAGAAAAATAACTGTTTTATAGAAAAACAGTTTTTTACTGTAAAAGAAGCTGAATTTCGTATATTTTTTCGGGGAAAATGCAGTATTTTTTTTTTTTTTTTTTTTTTTTTTTACAGAAAATTCTGTTATTATTTTTTTTTACTTATTTTTATTTGGAAAAGTGATATTTTTTAGTAATAAGAAGTAATTTGGACCCTTTAAGAACACCTCTTAAAAGTTTTAATTCTGATAGCTGTTTTTTTTTCCTAAAGTTAAAAGGACGGTTTTAATTGTCCTATCAAAATCTCACAATCACAAAAGTTTGGGGTAATTAAGACATGAAATGTTTAGAAAATTCCAATTTCCTAGAAAAAGTTTAGTAACTTCACAGATTTTTTTACAGTGTATTGAGACACTTGAAAAAAGATTACATTTGACGAAAAGTGACTGTATCAGTTTTCCAATTTTTGCTTTAAATGTAATTAAACATCCCTTGTAGATTCTGACCGCGCCACGCAAAGATGATGTGTAAAGTAACGGTTTTTACCCCGTCACTGTAAAAAAAACAGACCATTTTACGGAGATTGTACTGGTAATTGAGACGCCAGTACAATTTACTGTCTTTAACGGAAACATTCTAGTAGATTTCGGGAAAAAACGGAAAAAATTCTGCAATTTATGAGAATTTTTATGTTAAAAAGCAGCGAATTGTACTGGCATCCCAATTACCAGCACAGTCTCCTTAAAATCGTTGCTCTGGTAATTGAGACGCCAGTACAATTTACTGTCTTTAACTGAAACATTCTTGTTAATTCCCGGAAAAACGGAAAAATATCTCTTATTTATGGGAATTTTTCCGTTAAAAAGCAGCGAATCGTACTGGCATCCCAATTACTAGTACAGTCTCCGTAAAATCGTCCGGATTTCTACTCTTTTTTTCTTTTTTAAAGTGTTCTATTCTACCTTAAGAAAATTCACAGTTATAATCTTTAATTATTTTTCTTGGTTTCTGTCTCTTCAGTATATCATTATGATCAATTTGGTAAAACTTAAACACATGTCTTTTGACTCCCTTTCTATTTTTTTTTTTTTTTTTTTGAAAGATTCTTAAGATACATTTAATAATATTATGTTTATGAGTAATGGCATAGTTTATTTTACGAATACAAATATTAAGAAAGTAGTCATCTTTACTGCATTTTAACATATACCATGGTAGTTTATTTTCTTTCTTAAACTAATTAATTTATAAACCTGATCTCTGCAATTAGAGAACATACTTGTAAGAAACACATGCCAAAAAGTATGTCATAACAGTTACAAACTGTTAACGAGAAGCCGGATTTCAAAATTTTGTTACATGAAAAAAAATTCTTTTTTTTTTTTTTTTTTTTTTTTTTTTTTTTTTTTTTTCAAATTTTACTGGGAAAATTGCATTTTAGTTTGATTAAGTAATTTTCAGTCTTGATAAAATATTTTTATTAATATGTCAGAATACTATTTTGAGATTTTCAAATACGATAATAGTTCAAATGTTACTTAGTCACCTTAAAAGCAACACGATATCGATCGTCGGGCTGATGCAATAGAAAAATCAATAAACAATGATGTTTTAGATTAACATACATATTCGAGTATAAGTAGAACCCAAATTAGAGAGAAAGAAGAACGAAAAATTATATGTACAGCATATGTACAGCATAGATTGTGAAACACTTTCCAACTCATTCAGAATACCATAACAAAACTTCACAGTTTTATTAAAGTGGAAGATAACCTTTAAATGAACTATTTGAAAAATACATAACGCATTTAAAAACCCAATTTAGTCTATTGCCATGAATAATGCCATGTCTATTGCCATGAGTAATTATATTATGGGATTTTGTTTTAAAACCTTGTATGTTTTACAGATTATATGCATATTATAATCCATGCTAAAAGTTAGTTCAGTTAAATGCATACCACAGATGAAAATTTCCATTCAGCTGTTTCCGCCAATAAACGGATGATGTTGAGATTTTTTGAGACCCTGTGAAGGAGCTATAAAATTTATGCTTACCAAAATACATTTAAAAAATAATTAAATTTAAAAACGATTACCACAATTGGAAACGTACTTCTAGCTGTTATCATTTATATGTTTCAATAGTTTTAGTATTGCTCCTATAGCCAAATTCTTTCGCGTGCCCGTGTTCATAAACCGTGTTTATGCATAGCATATTCTAAAATAAGAACCTTGTAATACATCTCAGTGATGTATATTACTTTTAATATAATTAAAATACTGTAATGCCATTAAAATATGCGATTATCGATTATCGTAATGTTGTGGAATTATTTTGAGCGGCCTTGTAAGTGAACCGAAAATGCGATGCATTTAATATTCACAAGCAATAGACGTTTATATTAAATTTTGCGTTTGTTGAAAAATTATCTCTGATAAAATATACGCAAAATCATTTATAAAGAAAGAACTCTAAATATCATAAAGGTTAGGGGTTCACATCATTGACATAAAATAAAGAAATATAAATGTTATATACGTGATAAATTATTAACGATTTGTCGTTCAGTCGATGTCTCTGTGTACATAAACGATACTATCTATGCTCACAATGTTCTGTAATAAAAAGCTTGTAATACACCTCAGTGATGTATGTCACATCCCATATGCTTAAAATACTGTAATATTATTAAAATACACGATTTCCTCTATTCGATCGTAATGTGACGCTATTTTTAAGTGGTCCTGTAAATGAACCCAAAATCCTACGTAGTTCATTTTCAAAACTGAAAATGCCATAGGAAACCACAGTAACATATATCCTTTTCATGGAAATCTTATACTTATGAGAGATATACGGAAAGACAAACCGAATTCATAAATATTTTTCAACTATGGTGAAAAGAATTAAAAACAGATTCGATGAACATATAAGAAAATTATTTTGAAATTTTTAATTAAATAATAAGAAAACATCCATTAGGAAAGAATGATAATCACCTATTTTTCATTTCGAATTCGTGGGTCGACAAACATACGAACAAAAGCGGTTTAAAAAACTAATAATATTTTCTAGTCCGTATACTGTAAAAAAAAAAAAAAAAAAAAAAAAATAGAAACGTTTCTGAATAAATGGGGCAGCTACGACGCCTGTAATTTTCAAAAAACGTTTCTGAGTATTTAGGAAACCTCTGTCTGCAATAGTCAGAAACATTGTTGACTATTTTATAAAATTTAATGTTTGTATAAAATTTCTAAAATAGGCAATAACGTTTCTGAAAATTGGAGAAAGAAATTTCCGAAATACTCAGGAAAATTTTTGAAAATTACATGCACCGTAGCTGCCCCATACATTCAGAAACGTTTCTGAAATTTTTTACAGTGTAGTAATAAGTCATTTATTAACAAGAACTAATAAGATTCAAATTAAGCGAAATTGTAGACCAACGGGATGTAAAAAAAAAAAAAAAAAAAAAAAAAAAAAAAAAAAAAAAACTGCAATACAAACACATTACAGTATGATGAGACAAAAATAAAAATGAAGAAAATAAAGAAAGATTGATAGAAGTCTTTTATTGCGACACTTTTGAGTGAAACGAAATACGAATCATCGGGCAGGTGCAGCGTTCACAATTGATAATCGATATTGTTTCAGATTACTTAATAGAAATAAATAAATAAAAAAAAACACTTGTTAGTCTTTGAAATATGGACTATGCTAGAAAATGCATGAAAAATGATTCACAAGAAATAGAAGTTTATGTTAAATTTTGCGTTTGTTGAAAAATCATCGCTGATAAAACATATGCAAGAATTAATTATAAAGAAAGAACTTCAAATACTATTAATGACAAAGGTTCACATCATTAACAAAAAATAATGAAATATTAATGATATGTACGTTATAAATTATATGCGATATATCATTCAATCGCTGTGCCTCTGTACATAAAAGGTACGTTCCATGAACACCATGTTCTATAATAAGAACCTTGTAATGCACTTCAGTGATGTATAACAATTCCAATAAGTTTAAAATACTGTAATATTATTAAAATTCACGATTAGCTCTTTTAGACCGTAATGTGACAGAATTCTTTTGAGAGGCCCTGTAAAAGAACCGAAAATGCTACGCACTTCATTTTCAATATCGAGCATGCCATAGGAAACTCCAGTAACATATATCCATTTCATGACAATCTTATTATACTTATGCGAGTAAGAGTACGGAGAGACAAACCGAATTCATAAATACTTTTCAACTACGTTCGAAAGACTTAAAAACGGGTTTTGATGAACATATCAGAAAGTTATTTTTAATTTTTTAACTAAACAATAGGAAAAAATCTATAAGGAAATAATGATAATCATCACCCAGTTTTCTTTTGAAAATTCGTGGGTCGACAAACATACAAATATAAGCGGTATTAAAAAAAAATAATGATACGCTCTAGTCTGTAGGAGTAAGTCATTCATTTTCAATACCGACCATGCCATAGGAAACCAGAGTAACATGTATCCATTTTATGACAATCTTATTATAATTATGCGAGTAAGAATAACGTACAGACAAACCGAATTCATAAATTATTTCAACTATGTCGGAAAGAATTAAAAACAGGTTCGATGAGAAAATTATTTTGAATTTTTCAATTAAATAATTAAAAAAGATCTATAAGAAAATACTGATAATCACCGACTTTTCTTTTGAAAATTCGTAGTTCGACAAAGATACGAACATAAGCAGTAATTAAAAAATACTAATTTTTCTAGTCCGTAGGTATTAGTCATTTAATAAAAAGAACATGCAAGATTCAAACTAAACCAAATTGAAAACCTAGGGGATCTAAAAAGGACATTTACACAAACACATTACAGCATGACGAGACATGAAGAATATAAATAATAAAAAGAATATTGCCCAGTTAACACTAGAACCGCGGGAAAACTCATTCAAGTTTTATAAAAATATTTCTCACCGGAATTTTCATTTAAAACTGTTTAAGTAACTTAATGAAATTATTTTTGCTCAGTTTATATTTAACTTATTTTATAAAGAGTTTTCTGGTTCGAATTGACATCTCTGCGCACGATACGGGTCAAAATGACCCGTCGCCGCGGTTCTAGTGTTAAACTGATGACATTAAGCTCACAGGCTACACATACTAATTGTACATTACAGCCTTATATTTTTAAGGGTTATTTCCGTTCGAAAACAAAAATTAAAAGAGGGGAAAGAGCTCCCCCTTTCCCCTTTTTATACTTAATCATAGAACCCCCTAAACTAATCAGGGACATGCTTTATCATATAAAATATCTATATCCAAAATTCAGAGCAAACCGGAAAATAATTACTAAAAACCAATTTATATAATTTAAGAGGAGGTATCCCCCCCCCCCTTTTATACTTAACCATTAAACTTCCAAAACTATTCAGAGATTTGAACGAAATCTGATAATTCTGCATGAAAAACCCATTCATATAATTTAAGGGAAGGGGCATTAGAACCCCCGTTCCCCCTGTTTATACTTATCCAATGAACACCTAATACCAATCACAGAGGAGCCTCATCAGAATGATCCTATATCTAAATTTTGAATGATAACTGATAATTTTGCATGAAAAACTCATTTATATCAATTAAAGGGAGGGGCATGAGCCTCCCGTTACCCCTCTTATACATATCGAATGAACTCCAAAAACTAATCAGGGAAGTGCTTTATCAGGCTATACCTATATACAAAATTTCAAGTGGATTGGATATTTTTATCATGAGTTATCGCGTTACGCACGTACGCACGAACGAACGATTGTACGTACATACATACAGAACGGCACATAAGCTCTCAGGCTATAATAGCCTGTGAGTTAAAAATGAAGAAAACAAGTAAAGATAGATAGAAGTCCTTTATTGCAATACTTTTAGAATCAAAATAAATAGGAATCCTCGGGCAGGTGCAACGTTCAAAATCGATAATCGATATTGTTTCAGATAACTTAATAAAAATAAATAATTAAAAATCACTTGTTAGTCTTTGAAAAATGGACTATGCTAGACAATGCGTGAAAAATGATTCACAAGACGTAGAAGTTTATGCTAAATTTTGCGTTTGTTGAAAAATTATCGCTGATAAAACATGTGCTAGAATTAATTTTAAAGAAAGAACTTCAAATACTATTAATGATAAAGATTGACATCATTGATTTAATGTTATTAATTACATGCGATTTGACGTTGAGTTTTCCAAAGTGTAAAAGAAAAATCAAAATCCTTAGTAAATCCAAATTCTTGAAATTCTAAAAAAAATATGATGTTACGCTAACAATGCTGAAGTTTCATTCAAAGATTTTGATAAGCTTACATAAGTAATTAAATAAATATATAAACATCTTTACTTTTAACTTAGTTTCCTTCTTTTATCCTTAACCCGCAGTATTTACCAAAGCATTTTAATTTTTAGGGTTTCGTTCATCTGACATTATTTCAGAAAATTTCATTAAAATTTCGTAACAAGTACCGCTCGTCCGTTATCTGTGCGTTAACTATCAGTATAAATACTACATGTGTGTCATTTTAAAAAATAAGGCTTCGAAAGAGTATTTAAAACATGTTAGAGATTCGGAAAATGTAATGAGAAAAAATATGCATTTTTTGAAGCCGAAAACATGCATAAACTCGTTTTCGAACTGAATAAAATTTTTATAGCATGCAGCGTATTTGCAAATTTATATATTATATACAAGGATATACAAAGAATTCGGATGCATTTATATTTACAATGGTAACTGCAGCTAAATATGTTATACGTTTTCACAACTTTTACTTAACTATCATCTTTCACATCATCGAAAAGTAAATTTTATTACAATATTCTAAATGCATTGGAAAATGTTTCGTAATTTATGCTTCAGGTATGATTTTTCTTTCTTGTTCATTGACATGATAGATAACGTTTAATGTAAAAAAAATCACGGAATGTTAATTATTACTCCGCTTTATCTTAAAATTGGGTTTAATATTTGTCATTGTATGCATCATAAATAGTACAATTTGATTATAAATTATAATTTATAAAATTATGTTAGTTTAAGAATGGCATGCATGACAATGACATATAAAATAATAATAAATAAATATTTATTATTATTATTTACTAAGGATAAAAATAAATTCTAATATTTTCATTGCACAGACATAGAAAATATTTTCCCTCTCAACAATTTTGGTTATTACAATGTTTTTTATGCATTGAACTAAAGAATACCGATCTTTCTTTCTATCACGGAAAGTTTCTCCGTTAAAGTGAAAATGAAGATCTAGGAAAGTTACACAGAAGATCTAGCAGAGTCAGAAAAATTTATTGAAAGTACAATAAATAAGATTTATAGCAAATAAACTATATCTCGCATGTTTTTAAGTTTATTACGTTTGCCATAGCTTCCACATAGTGGAAAACCATTGTAAGAAGCTTTCTTTACCGCCAAGAAAATATCTCTCCCCACACTTTGTGTCTTTGCCCAGTAATTGCGGTAATTTTTCAATGGAGTGACTAGCAGTAGTTTGCTAATATGCTTAATAACTTCGAATTCAATTATGATCAAATTTATAATTTACTTATAAGAAATCAGGTTGAAATGATGAATTTTAAATTTACCATACATTCGCATACTGTCGAAATTGCATGCGATGCAATTTTTTGAATAATTTTCACGAAATAAACATTCGAAAAGATAAAAAGAACTCCTTAAAAACACCATAAATGTTTTAATAAATGTACAAGGCCTTTCGAAAGAATTAGTCTTTCTTCATCAGGCGCTGCGTTAAAATACAAAGTATTTTAACGCAGCAGACGATTTTTTACTGACTTACTTCAACTTGTTCAGCGTAGAATGAATTTTAAACAGAAGAGAAAATGGAGTTGACGCGAGAACATTTTCCCGCTATGATTTTCTACGACTTTAAAGCAGGATTAAATCAAGAAGAATGCGTTAAACGTTAGAAATTAGCATTTGGTGATGAATCTCCAGCTCGTGCTACTGTATTCAGATGGTTTAAAGAATTTAGAAGAGGTCGCAATTTTCTTCAGGATGAAGAAAACACAGAAAGGCCGCCGACGGCAGTAATCCCGCATAATGTGTCTGCCATACGAAAAATGTTAATGGATAATCGCTGTACCTATGAAATGATACATAAAAAACTTAACATTGGATCCGCTGCCATACACAAAATTATTCATGAAGAATTGCATATTAAAAAAGTAGTTTGCCGTTGGGTTCCCCATAATCTAACTGGGCACCTAAAAGAGGAGCGTGTCATAATCAGTAAAGAAACTCTTAAATTGCTAAATGATGGTGGCCACGGCATCATTTCTAAAATTATAACGCGTGATGAAACGCAAATACTCTTTTTTGACGTTCCAACACGCCAAGAAAGCAAAGTATGGGTCTTTGAAGATGATCCACGCCGACAATGGTGAAAAGACAACGCGCACTGAAAAAAGTGATGTATGCCGTTTTCTTCAGAAGTACGAGATTGGTCAAAGCCATCAAGTTGGAAGGACACAAGACAGTAACAGCAAACTGGTATACCACTAAATGTCTTCCAGAAATTCTACAACAAGTGAATGTTAAGGGACTAATGTTTCACCCTGACAATGCATCTTCAGATACAGCCGCATTAACAGTTGAGTTTATTAAACAAAAACGATTAAAGTGATAGAACATCAGCCGTATTTACCTGATTTAGCTATGTGTGACTTATGGTTATTCTTTAATCTAAAAATGAACTTACGTGGACGTCGTTTTCATTCAGAAGAAGAGATCGGTGTGGCTATAAATGCATTTTTTCATCTATTCCAAGAAATGAATGGCTTGAGGCATTTAATCTGTGGAAAATTCGTCAACAAAAGTGCATTGATGCTGGAGGAGACTACTTTGAACATATGTAAAATTTTGTAAGTGTAACTTTAGAAATCTAATCCTATCTCAAAAATTTCAGAGTGACCCTCGTACATATGAAAAAATATATATACAAATTTTTATGGTGTTTTAAAAAGGTCATTTTATTTTATCGTTTCACGCCAGCTATTTCATTATTTAATGTAACATACTAAAGCTTCAGCAACACCATTTATGTTAAAGGAAATAAAATACTATAAGCCTGTGTAATAAAAAGATGATAAATTTCTGTAAGTGATATAATTTTAAACAAATTTTCAATTTTAGTCTCTTGTTTATCACCTTTTAAATAGATTTTTACTGTGTTGCAGCTAATTATTTAATATCATTCAATAATTATTTAATAATGATCTTCATCAGGGGATTTATTGCAAGGATTTATTAAAAGAATTACCTCTAGGTTTTGGATGCTTTCCATCGTTTTCTGTTTTTCTGTCTCATTGGATATCGTTTTAATTTCTTCCTGTTTGGTCTGAAGCTCTGTGATCGCCGCCAATTTCTGTTGCTCCAACTTTTTTCGCCTCTCGTCAGCATCGCGAATTTGCTGAAAAAGAAATGAAAAAATTGCTATAACTTTTACAATGCAACATGTCACTAGTTTAACAACACTGTAAAAAAAAAATTGTAAAGTAACTAAAAGTTTTTTAGGAAACTGGGATCTCTAGAACTTTTTGTGTAACGGCAACAGCAAAAATTTATGTAACAGATACAGATTTGCACTGAGAATCAAAAAAGTTATAAGGTTACTAGGAATTTTTTAGGAAACTGGAACTCCTACACTGTAAAAAAAAAAAAAAAAATCTGTAAAGGTACTACACTTTATCTAGGAAACTGGGATTACAAGAACTTTTCCTGTAACGGTAACAAAAAAAACTCAAGTTTTAGATTCGGTTACATGGATTTTTCCTGTTATCGTTATATGAAAAGGTCTTGGAATCCCAGTTTCCTAGAAAATGTTTAGTACCTTTACAGATTTTTTTTTTACAGTGTAGAATTTTTTCATGCAACTTCAACCCAGGTTACAGATAAAATTTTAGTAAGATGACTATATTTTTAATATATTCGTTTGCAAAGTCACATATTTTCACCTGAGAATAATAAGGTTCTATCTGTGTTAAAAAAAATGGATTACCGATATAGAAAGGTTCTATTTGTATCTATTAAGGCATTTTTGGATTAAAATAATGTCATATTATGATTGTAAGGCCATATGTAAATTATATATAACATCATTTTTTGCAAAAATGCCGTCATAGATACAAAAAGAACCTTTCTATATCGATAAGTCATTTTTTTTCAAAAACACTGATAGAACTTTATTATTCTTAGATGACGATATTTCTGTAGGTTTACAAATACTTGTTTTGTAGATTTACTTGTTTTCTTGCACAGTGTGCAAATAAAATATTTGTAAGCATACAGATTTCGAAAACTTTACATGTGTTGGATTACAATTTTTTTTTTACAGTGTACACTGAAAAAAAACTGTTAAGTTACTAAACTTTTTCTAGGAAACTGGAATTCTAAGAGCTTTTCATGTATTGGTAACAGCGAAAATTTCTGTAACTGATTCCGTTAAATGATTTTTTGCTGTTGCCGTTACATAAAAAGTTCTAGGAATCAAAATTTCCTAGAAAAAATTTAGTACAGTTTTTTTTTTTACGGTGTAGAGGAAGGTATTTATTTATAAATGTTAATTTAGATATAATGTTATTTGATTATATTCGAGTATTTAAAATTGTAAAACTCCGCCATAAAGCCGTCTTGCTAAAGTTTAGTGACCGCTGTGTTACTTTATTTTACATATATTTTTCGATTTCTCTGCAACAAGAATGATGTATTGAGCATAAATTAAATTTCTTTTGTTATCATGACCACTTTGTCCATAACAAACAAAGATTTTCTTAAATAAAAATCATAACATCTTATTCAAGATAATTTTTATAATGTTCCGCTTAGTTTGTTTTATTAAAGATTACTGTTAAATCTTTAATGTCTTTCCTGTACACTGTAAAAAAATTTTGTAAAGTTGCTAAACTTTTTCTAGGAAGCTGGGATTCCGAAAATTTTTTATTCATTGGCAACAGCAAAATTTCATATAACCGATTCTGTTACTTGAATTTTTGCTATTACCTTTACATAAAAAGTTCTAGAAATTCCAGTTTCTTAGAAAAAATTTAATAGCGGAACGTATTTTTTACAGTGTATGGGCTAAAAATGTTACTCTAAATCAATTTAAATTCGGTACAAAATATTTGAAAAAAAGGGATTTTTAACTGCACCATTTTCCGCCGATACACCGTAGTTTGAAATATTTTTTTTAATCTTGGTATATATCTACGGATTTTTTACACATAACATACTAAGCTAAAATTTAATTAAAATTGGAAATTACAATACTGATAAAGTATCATGTACAGAAATTACGATACATAGACGGAAAATATTCAATTTTTGTGTATACTTAATGTGTATAAATTTATTTATATACAAAATTATAATGTACTAACTAAGCATACAGGGTGTCCCTTAAATATTGGGATAAAGTTTAAGGGGAGGTAGGAATAGAATTTAGCTCTCAGCCTAGAATTTTTATAAATGAGGACACTCTAAAATATGTTACTCTTCTGCTATAAGTCTAGGTAATAAATTGATGACATAATTCATATTTTCGATCCTAAATATTTTCCATTTCTGTTGCAGTAACAGTATTACTACAAGTTACGAATCGACGTTTTCGTCTTATTTAATCCGGGTTTCGTAGGGTTACTGACTTTTGAACACTACTATTAATCTGTAATATTCTGCTAATTCAAAAGTAGACTGCTGCGATTAAATAAGGCGAACACTATGCGATTCACTATGATAGAAATAATCGAACTTTGATTGTTGTAAATACAGGGTGTTTCAAAAATGACCGGTATATTTGAAAAATCAATAAAATGTAAAGGAGCAGCGATAGAAATACACCGTTTGTTGCAATATGCTTGGGACAACAGTAAATTTTCTGGCAAACAAGCTTCGATAATAGTTACAATTTTCAACAACAGATGGCACTGCAGTCTGGAAAAATCTAAAGTCCGATATTTTCCACATATTCACCATGCGCAGCCATAATATGGCGTAGTCTCAAAACGAAATTACCAGAAAATTTTGTAAACGTTTGAGACGGAATGGCTTCACATGCAGAAGAGATGCACTGCTTCAGTTGTTCAATTGTTTCTGGAATGTGGCGGTACACCTGGTCTTTCAAGTCAAAAATCCTCTGTTCTAAGGAATAAACCATTTTTTCACAGCGATCTGTGAACAGTACATGCTTACAGCAGAAAGACGACTTACAGAATGGCAAACTCACAGACTGCGTTTTCTTCAATATCTTTCAAATCGCCTGCAGCACCATCTGTTGTTCAAAACTGTAACTAATTTCGAAAGTTTATCTGCCTGAAAATTTACTGTAGCCCTAAACATATTGCAACAAACGGTGCATTTCTATCGCTGCCCTTTTAATTTTTATTGATTTTTCAAATATACCGGTTATTTTTGAAACACCCTATATGTTTTACAATGAGTGATAAAACTAGCCCTGAAAAATATACAAATAGGTCTCCGAAAGCAACATGTCCGTCAAATATGACAGGAATTTTTTTTGGCATTTTTTCCTTGACGTTCGTTTTAAAATGGAATTTAGTTTTCAGCCTAGAATTTTCATAAATGAAGACACTCTAAAATATGTTACTCTACTGTTGAAAGTCTAGATAATAAATTGATGATATATTTATTATTTAAAACCCTAAATATTTCCAGTTGTGTTGCAGTAACAACAGTTTTAGTACAATTTAGAATAAATTTTTACATTTCCCTTGATTTCTTAACACACTTTGTTATCCATTATTCATTTCTTTCAAACATTTCTTAACAAGTTTAACACATCCGATTCACTGCGATACAAATAATCGAACTTTCATTGTAAACTTGTTTCAAAATTTCGCTGTGAGTGATAAAACCAGACCTGCAACATATACGAAAAAAATCTCCGTAAGCAACAACATGTCCGTCAAATATAGGGTGTTTATAAAGTTCCGGACCAATTTTGATGTTTAATAACTCATAAAATAATAAAGATAGATTAAAATTAATAATACAGATGGTTAGTTAGACTCAAAAAGTTTCATGACCCTTTTCAATGACCTTTTCAATTCCACGCCAGGTAGCGGCAAGCATGTTGGTATCCACTGACTATCAACTTGATATTCTCCGTGCGACGAAGGGGGCACACGTGAAAGTTCATTGAGAAGGGTCATGAACCTTTTTGAGTCTATCTAACCATTTATGTTATTAATTTTAATCTATCTTTATTATTTTATGAGTTATTAAACATCAAAATGTGTCCGGGACTTTATAAACACCCTGTATGATAGGAATTTTATTTGATCTTTTATCTTTGATGATCGTTTTAACCGTTTACACGCCGAATTAATATCGCAATGTCATTATAATTTTGTTTTATCTACAGCTTTAAATATTTTAATTTATGCATACAAATTTAGAAAATAACAATTAAAAAAAACACTTTAAAAAGTTTTAATTCTCATAGCTGTTTTTTTATATATAAAGTTAAGAGTGGTTATAATCACCCCATCAAAATCTTACAATCACAAAAGTTTGGGGTAATTAAGATTACTAGTAGGAAAATTATGAGCACTATATTTTCTGTTTACAGAACTCCAAATCGACAATTTCATTTATGAAAAATTTTGGTAGAGTCTCTTTCTAATTGTTATCCGGATATCACAAAATCTGATCAAAATTAAAATGTCATGGATCCGT
Organism: Maratus speculifer; assembly: GCA_964019185.1. Lineage (NCBI taxonomy): Eukaryota > Metazoa > Arthropoda > Arachnida > Araneae > Salticidae > Maratus > Maratus speculifer. Next base: position 60,227,191 of record OZ025299.1, on the reverse strand, counting down.
TACAAAATATTTAAGAATAATTTCTACTTATGATTTTAGCTTTACACGGAAATATACCCTTTTAAATAAAATAAGTTCTTGTGTTGACACTATAATTAAATCCTTGATTGGTTGTTTACAGCTTTAAAATGATAGAAAATTATTTATACACAAAATATTCACTATAACATTAAGTAATTCTTCAACATCTAGACATAGATTTGTACTTAAATTCCAAAAATGCTCAAACTGATAAGATTTATTTTTAGAAGTTGTTGGGAATTGCCATTCTTATGAGGTCTCCGTTTCCTTAAAAAATATTTATATTTAATTCAAAAATTATTCCAAAAAAAAAAAAAAATACTTTTATAACCAAAAGATATCTTAGCAGTATAAAACTTAAAATATCAAGAATTTTAGACTGTTTAAGCATTATTACAATATCTTTTGGCTCAATCTGCTAAACCCTGTAATAAAACTGAAACCTTGCATACTAGTAAAATCTTGTCTATATTGCATTTAATTACAAAAAAACGCAATGTGACAGTGTAGTAAGACTTGGCGTTGTAGTTTTGATTTAAGGCCCCACACTAGGCAGAGAAAAAGACCCGGATGATAATGCAAAGTCTATGGGAGTATTCTTTTCAAATATCTCGCTCAAATTTTAATATTTTTACATGATTTTTTTTGCATAAGATAGCTGAGGACGATCTACAACCGGGCTAGTTTTTACTTTTTCGATTTTGCTGGTATATGTTTTATATTATGATAGTTTCAATTTCAGAGCCGGTTTAAACCGGTTTTGAAAGTTAAAGTAATTTAGAAAAAAAAATCTGAAACCAAAACTGAAAAAGTAAAAACTAGGCCGGTTGTGGATTGTCCTCAGCTCTCTTGTGGAAAAAAATCATGTAAAAATATTAAAATTTGGGCGAGATATTTGAAAAAAACTCCCTCATAGACTTTATATTATCCTCCAGATCTTTTTCTGTGCCTAGTGTGGGGCCTTAAGTAAAATCAAAGTTAGGTAGCAGCGGGATGTTTTAAGATTTGAAATGTAAAAAACCGAAATTCAAATCTTATTGTATATAAAATTTCTCCATAAAGCTATCCAATTTATGACAATATATATTCGCTATTTCCCAATAAAATATTTTCCTATGCAACCTCTTTCGCATTAAACCTATGTCTTATTATTTAATACTGCTCATTACAAAGAAATATGAATTTTTGTGTAAAGAAAAATTGATTGTTTAATAGTAATGAATTAATAGCCTTAAGTATTTGGAATATATCCCAAAAATAATTTTTTTAGAAATAAACTCGAATATCTAAGATTTAAAGCTATCGATAAAAATGTCAGACTTTTATTGCCTCTAAGGTATACTATATCTTTGAATTCATTTCTATGCAAATGTGTGTTTTCCTGATTTATCTCAATTCTATTTTTAAAAATAATGATGCTAGATTTGATATCGAGAAAATTTATTTCAATTAAAATCTTTTCATTTTATCATTTGAGAAATTCATTCTTTCACTTGGAATTATTTTCCTTTTTCGCATAACTTAAAAGGGAACAAGACTTTGGACATAAAAAAAAAGCCATAGTTAATGAATTTTTAATCCCTTTTGGCAACAATGTAAACTGTACGGGATTTTGAAATACAGGGTGTCCGTAAAAAATGTCTCAGTTATAAATCTTAACAGTATCAACTATAAGCATTGTAGAGTGTTAGTTAAAGATCACAAATATAATGTAACTCAAACAACATAATTAAGGAATTTTTAATACCTTTTGGCAACAACGTAAACTGTATGGGATTTTGAAATACAGGGTGTCCGTAAAATATGTCTCGGTTATAAATTTTAATAGTATAAACTATAAGCACTGTAGAGTGTTAGTTAAAGATCACAAATATAGTGTAACTCAAACAGTTTTAAATAAGCGCATGTGCGAATACTGCTTGGTTATTTACTCTGCTGCAGTGCTAATTACGTAAAATGACGATTCCAGTTTACTGGGTTGAAGCTTTAAAAACCATTAGAGGCATGCAATTTTGTCTATTTTGACTTTATTAAAGATCGTGTTTACGTTTTCTCCGCTACATAATGATTTTTCGGAGCGGAGACGCAAAATTGAAGACGCTATATCTTCCATTATTTCGGACTTGTCAACCGAAGTGTGGGAAGAGTTGTTTGGTTGTTTGGTTGTATTTGTGACGTCCAGTTATCAGCAGGAAGGATATAGGGTCTAAGGGGGGAGGTTGCTCTCCATGGAGGTCTTTATAATACCCTGTTCGCACAACAAACATAAGATTAAGGTTATAACTTAAGGTTGCCGTGTTTGAAGTGGTACCGTCCGGGAATTGGATGTCTGTTCACATTGAAAAACTTACCTAAGATATCTCAGCGAATGTCACTGTATCTCTGAACTGAACAAATGTAACATATGCGCATGCGCTTGAAATAAAGACGGCTGCATCAGCCAATCAGTAAAAGCAAAGCTTTATAGCAAATGAGAGAGAGTGGTTATTTCTGTATCTAGACTGAGCAAACTGAAACTCTCTGAGAAAGTTTATGGAACTCTCTGAGAGAGTTCCAGGCCTAAGATATCTTAACTATTGATAGTGTGAACAGGGTATCAGGGAACCTAATCCGTATTTACGCAAGGAAATCCAAGGTTTGAAGAAAACCATGAAAAACTTCGAACGATTAGGCCGACGGCCGTGATTGGGTTCGAATCCAGCACCTGCCGTCTACCAGTTTCGAGTGTAGAGTAGGGCGGAGCGTAAAAAAGTTTTTTTCGAAATTCTTTTCTCCCTAGCGCGGAAAAGTTGTCTAGTGGTATCAGTAATAAACTCACAAAATTTTAAAACAATCAATAAATATCTTCCGGTTCCACTTTTGGGTCAAAATATGCATTTTTAGCCAAAAATGTTGTAATTTTTCACATTTCAGTAATATTTTAAATTTTCAATTTTTTCTTCACCCTAGTGCGGAAAAAATGAAAGAGTACATAAGGAACACAAGTCCAAAGTATTAAAGTAATTAAAAAATACCTTCTGGTCCCATTTTGGGTTCTAAATATGGGAAATTTGTCGAAAGATATAAAAATTTTCACATTTTAGTCATTTTTTTTATTTTTCAATTTGCTATTCCCGCTGTCATGGAAATGTTTGAAGAATATGCAAGAAACATAAGTAAAAACTTTAGAATAATAAATAAATATCTTCCGTCTTCCTTTTTGGGGTCTAAAAATGTCAAAATAGCCAAAAAGTATGTAACTTTTCACATTTCAGAGATTTTTTTTCTTATAAATTTTCTCTTCTCGCTCGCGCGGAAAATTCGGAAAATCATATGACAATGATAAGTGTAAAAATATTAATAATTTTTATTTAATTTTTATTACTTAAACTGGCAAATTCATGGCATTAATGTACTCAAAAATCATAGAACAATCGAATTAAAAGCGATCTGAGGGAAATTCCTCTAATAAGTTCAGCTTTCTGTTCGTTTACTGTAGTGTTACTATTGGTTTAGTGCTCCGCTCGTGGTAGGTTCTTAAGAAGATATTCAATTTTAGCTTCTGTATGTTATTGACGATTCTGTATGTTATGATGATTTCTAGGCCAAGAATAGTCCAAATGATTGGTTCATATAATGATAAATACAAGAGTATAAAGACGTTTGACGCTAAAGAACAGACGAAGTCAAAATTGAAAATTTTCTTATTGGAAGGGAAAAAACACCTGTTAGAAATTTTTTCTTAGAAGAGTACATCTCTAGAACGATGTAAATGCCCACGTGATATAAAAATTCCAGAATTGGAAGACAGTTTTTTAAGGATCAAAGAACGTCAAGGAAATTGTTGATAGACCCAATTGATACATTCGGAAACACGGCCCACAATACGGAAACTTAGTAAATGAATGCGCAGGCTCGAAAAAGAATAAGAAAGTTTCAGAAAATGGAATAAAATGAAAAAAACAATCACTACTGCTTCATCGAAGACTTAGAGTTATTTAAATATTTTAGTCTTGTTGATGAACAACTGTGTCACGATCTTAGTGATAAACCTTTAGTTTCATTGCATTCGAATATAAATACTATAAGTATATCACGAACAACCCGTCGTCCTGCCCTAGCCAAAACTTGAGACACAATAGGAGTGTCCGACCGAGTTGCAGTATCAGTAACAGGTGCATTTCTTGAAGACTTACGAGTTGTGACACGTAACGACATGTCCAAAATTATAGATAGGCATAACACAAGCAGAAAAAGAAATAAATATCGTATGAAATGCCAAGTCCAAGATTAGTGTTTCATATCCACCAATATCTTGAAAAGATTATTTTTGACCGTCGAAAAGATCCAACTTTAATTCAGAGGAATATTGGGGGAACGCTCCATGAACAAAGAGTGCTTGAAGAATACTGGTCACGTTATAGAAGAACCTGGCTGCGATTATATAGGGTAAATGTCACCAATATTCTCTTCTGCTATGTTTCTCATATGATTTTTCATACTTTCCGCTCCAGCAAGAAGTGAAAATTGATAAGAAAAAAAAAATCTCTGAAATGTGAAAAGTTACATACTTTTTGGCAACTTTGATATTTTTAGACCCCGAAAAGGAAGATGGAATATATTTATTTGTTATTATAAAGTTTTTTACTTATGCTTCTTGCATATTTTTCTAACATTTCCATGCCAGCGGGAATAGAAAATCGAAAAATAAAAAAATGACTAAAATGTGAAAATTTGTATAATTTTCGACAAATTTCACATATTTAGAACCCAAAGTGGAACCAGAAGATATTTTTTAATTACCCTAATATTTTGGACTTGTGTTCCTTATGTACTCTTTCAGTTTTTCCGCACTAGGGCGAAGAAAAAATTGAAATTTTAAAATATTACTGAAATGTGAAATATTACATCATTTTTGACTAAAATTGCATATTTCGACCCAAAAGTGGAACTGGAAGATATTTATTGATTGTTTTGAAATTTTGTGAGTATATTACTGATACCACTAGACAACTTTTCCGCGCTAGGGAGAAAAGAATTTTGAAAAAAAGTTTTTTACGCTCCGCCCTAGTGTAGAGCCTCTCAGGCACTGGTGGGACGTGGGAAGAGTTGCACTTTAGGTGGTTAAGTGTTTGATGTATAATTAAAGGTGCACATTAGGGTGGAGCGAAAAAAAATTTTTTTTGAAAATCAAAAACGGGTAGGTGCCAAAAGTTGCCTTTATACTAGTACATCAACTGTGTGAAATTTTACCGCTGAAAAAAAATGGCTTGAGTCTGCGCTTTTGCTCCAAAAATCGAAATTTTGGGTAAAATTTGTCATTTTTTGACATTTTTTCAAAAAAATTAAAAAACTCCTACAGAGTTGGTTAGTATTTAAAAGTGTTGCTTAGATCTTTATATTTATCTGCTTAACATATTTAAACTATAAAACAATATCTGTAGTCTGTATAATTGGAGCAAATCTGACAACTTTTTGTGAAAAATCAGCGTTAACCTCTCTATTGGAACATACAACGAAATGTTGTTTTGAATGCATTTCTTACCTAGTTGCTTTCAAAACTACTGTATATATAACTCATAGAGGTGGTTGCATTATCCCACCCGTCTCAACCATCTAATCATCTAGGCCCAGTGTTTTATTTATGTATTGAATTGTTATTTTTTTCCCGAAGACGAGTATAAGTTTTCTATATATCAAAGTGATTTATCTCTTCTTTATATTCACTGACTTTGGATGATTTGGATCATGCTAGTGTGACCTACTGCACGTATATTTTTATGCCATGTATAACAGAAGAGAAGTTGAGCAATGTATTGGGTATGTTCTTAATTGAACCTATTCAGCAGTCTATTATCTTCATTAAAATTTCATGCAATTAGTACATTATGATTGGAAGTTTTGTTATCACAGCATTCTTTCAATCAATTACATTTTATATGCAATGATTTGCCTAAAAATTGATTGTATGAATTTAATTTCTAGTATGTCATCATTTATTGAACCTATTACATTGAATATAGGAGCTAGCTGTTTAATATTATAACGATTGTCACAGAGGACTGCAAACAAAATTTGCAAAAACTACTTGTTGTAAAACAACAATATTTCTAAAGAAGTTTTAGTATGCTTTATGTAGTTTCCTGTGTTGTTCCGTAGTCTAGTAATTTCTAATAAGATTTTAGATCTATTATTTAGGTGTGTAGTACATTTGGTATAAAACATCCCGCGGTATAAACTTGGATTATACATTTTGTGAGTGAACAAATAAACGCTGATTGACAATCTGCGCTTATATAAAGCGGAAAATTTTATTAACTTTATGAGCTGCCTTTTGTGTGAGATGTTTTCTAAATTCTTATTCCCGATTCTTTCTGAGAAATAGCTTTCCTTATGAATTAGCTTTGCAATCTCCGACAGAAATTTCTAGTCTGTTCTGAGTATCTTTTTCTCAATTTGAGAAAAAAATTTTCAAAAATTATTCTCTATTTTATAAAAAAAAATTGCAATAGGAAGTGAATAGTACGCAGACAAAGATTTTCCTTATTGATCCGGTGAATCCATGTAGCTTAGAACATTTTATATCGACTTCTCAAATAATTGACGCAGAGGAAATTCACTGGAGTTGAAGTAGCGAATGATTCAATATTATACGCAATTCTGAGCTTACCCCATGCAAAATGGTTCACAGTGACAAATAAATTTCTCCTAATTTTAAATGAGCACTTATAGTCGATTAGAATCCGTACATTCCCTCATAAAGTACTATGCATTATAAGTTTATGCCCAGGACATTTCACCATCAAATGTTGTCCGCTCATAAAAAGGGGATCTAAAAGTTAATAGGAAATTACCTAGATACGAAAACAATTAGAAAACGGCATAAAATTAATGCAAAAGAAAAAGTTATTTTACAACAGCGGTTGCTTTACACATGGAGAACAAATTTTCATTACAATTCTCTCTGATGATCACCATCACATGAAACAGCTCGCTTCTAAACATATAAAAAATGCAAAAGTAGAATAAATGATGGCATTTTTATAGTTTAAATATCTGAAATCATCTTTGAAGCAAATTATTACGTTAAAAAATACAGTTGATTGAAAAAACGTTGTGGTAACAGAACTTCCAATCACTATTCATCAACTGAATGTAAGTTAGATAAATATAATAGATGGCCGAATAAATCCCTTTAATAATATTTCCGTGCATTACTCTGCTTGTCATTTTTTTGTATAAACTGTAAAAATATACATGAAGATAGTTACAGCAGCATGTGGATGCAAAGAACAGATAAACGAGGTGGAAGCATCGAAAACATGCCAAATTTTTATAAAGAAAATCACAAATCAATGTATAAATAAAACACTGTACTAAGATGATCGAATAGTTGGGCCGGATGGTATAGGAAATATAGCCACCTCCACGACGCATGTCCAAGGTAGTTTTGAAAACAAGAGCTATATTAAAAACAATAATTCGTTGTATGACCCAATAGAGTGGTAATGCTGTTTTCTTACTAAAAGTTGTCTGTTTTGCTCTAGCTATAGGGAATAAACATATTGTTTTATAGTTTAAATATGTTAAGCAGATAAATATAAAGGTCTAAGCAACACTTTTAAATACTAACCAGCTCTGTAGGAATTTTTTAATTTTTTTGAAAAAATGTCAAAAAATGACAAATTTTACCCAAAATTTCGATTTTTGGAGCAAAAGCGCAGTCTCAAGCCATTTTTTTTCAGTGGTAAAATTTCACACAGTTGATGTACTAGTATAAAGGCAACTTTTGGCACCTACCCGTTTTTGATTTTCAAAAAAAATTTTTTTTCGCTCCACCCTAGTGCACATATTGAACGCTTGTGAGGAAAATAATGTTAGTTTATCTTCATTTTGATGTAGGATTTGTTGTTAATAGTCCAAATTTAACTTTATATTGACCTATGCTGAGAGAGTGTTTTGTAATATTTTCATTAAAAAAAATTCATACTCTGTCATTTGTGAGCATATAAATACAATTTTCTTGAAAATGCAGTTAAAATCGTCGATTGCAGCAAGGCATTCATGAGAAAAAATAACGCAATTAATTTTTAGCATATTGGCTATGGTGGAGTAGGTAAGTTTTTTCAAAATTTACGGGGACACATCTCTTCAGTTTTGAGTAATACTGTGATATATGAGGTCCCCAGAAGCCAAGGGGTATAAGTGACAAAATTGAAAAAAGTAAACTAAATATACAGACGACCTAAAAATATGCTTTTTTCATTCCAGGTAAAGAAATATAAGTGATTTTCTTATTATTTGCTGAGTTATAGAGGCAAACCACTTTTTTCGAAAAACAAATAATATTGATTAATTAAACATTTAAAGAAGATTGTACTTTATTTTTTAACAGTTATTGAAATAAGAGTTCAAAGACCAGAATGCAACAAGCAGAAATTTCCTATTTCAATCCACTCAATTGTTATTGATGTTCCAATTTAACATCAATTATCTTTAAACTCATTTTACACCAAATCGAAATTTTGTCACTTGTACCCCTTGGCTTCTGGGGTCCTCATATGTATTGGCACAATATGTAGTACTAAAAATTAAATAAAATTTAAAAAAATCTTGTATCTAATTTACTAAAACTTAATTAAAAACTTATTTTAAAAAATGCCTACTACTTTTTTTAACTATGAATATTTTTGCTTTGATTTTTTTCCGTATTTAATAGAATATACTGCATAAAACAGGGATTTTTAGATGTGTGGGATTTTACATTTAACATTATTTCCTTTCCCTCGTGTATATTATACAAGTAAGAAAAATCATGCGTTAAGCATAGACTGTGAAGCACTTTCCTACACTTCCTGAAATCTGTAACAAAACTTCGTTGTCCAGGGAAATGAGGTGTTACTGTCCATAATCAATACTGTATAATGGAGCTATTTAGTTTAGCAAAAAAAAAGGGCCTAGCTGGTTGAATTTTTTTTAATCAATTTATACCAATAGATGGAAACCATTTCAATACCTTTGTTCAGCCCTGTAATTTACCTAGTACCTTTATTACACGAAAGTATTTTGCTAAAATTTAATTCAAACAAAAATACTCTTTAATCTACTTAAACCACATTTCCAGAAATTATCATCCATAGGCGAAGCCATATCCAGTTTTTTGCCCTGTTTATTATTTTATCTTAATTCTACAAATATTGCATAGAAACTAAATGCATTTCAACGTAGAGATGCAAAAACTAGTTAAAAACCATCATTAACCAAATTACGCTCATAATTCAGTAACCTTTACCGAAAACTTTTGTGTAACCCTGTATATCTAATTTGAATTACTATTAACATTTCTGCACACCATATAATGTGCATACATTTAGTGAAACTTAAAGCGCATATCGTAATTAAAAATGCATTTCATCCATCGAACAGTCATCATCCATAAATGCAGTACTTCCGATAGAAAATACTATTTGTAATCTTTTGTGTGTCGCTGTAAATGCTAATGCACTTATTATGCGTGAGATAATTTATATTAAGTATCAGCGACGTATATCAATTTGATTGCATATGAAACCGTTTACCATAATTAAAATATGCTGCGAACAATTCCCTCCATTATTATTATGTATTAGAATTCTTTTGTGTGGCTCTGTAAATGAATAAAAATTATTCTTTTAACTGCATATTTTACAAAATGCATATTTTAGTGCACTTCGTAGCGGCAAATAAATTTGAATATGTTTTGCCGCGTGTAATATCTTTAAAATTCATTTCAAATGATTTTCCCCCATAGGCCCTAATGCAACGGGAACCTTTTGACTGCCCCTGTATATAAACTAATCATGGTAGAAACTTTATTTTCAATGCGATTCGTGTTAGGGTGAACGTTAATAACGTCCAAAATATTCATGGCAATCCGAGTATATTTTCGAGAGTTAGAGCGTGGGCAGACGGCCAGACGGAAACACGGCTAGACGGACAGACGGCCAGACAAACCGAATGCATAAACACTTTCCAACTTTTTTGGAAAGTGTTAAAAATGAAGAAAACTCAACAAATTCTCAATTTAAATCTTAAAAAAACTAAAATCTTGAATGTTAAATCCATGCAAAAAATGTGACCTAAATACACCCAGGAGAACATGTAAAAAAATTCAAACTTCTATGTAAATTAGCAATAAAGCCTTGGTATTTTTGGAATATGCAAGTTGTAAAAATATGAACAGGGAGAAAAATCCGTTTAAAGTTTGAATAATTGCTACATGGATAATTGCGCTGCATCTATAAACAAAATTCACAGTACCTCACAGTACAGCAGTCGTATATGTAAAAATGAGGTATCAAGATATTCACAATTAAAGAAGCTTTCAGTTAATACTAACTTCAAGGTACTATGTACCCTTAAATACTTGTAAAAAAAGTATTCAAATAGAAAAAAAAAACTCATAAAAATGACCTTAACGTGCTTCTAAAAAATTGAAACATGAAAATGTCAAATAAATGTTACGTAGTGCCATTGAGAATTCAATTCTCAGCGTTTGTACTAAAAGTTAAAAGAAATCGTTTAAGCGGTTCTAAAAAAAATCTAAACGCCAGAAAAATAAATAAGTGTTTTGTAAAAAAAGAAAAGCAATTCCTTGAAAAAAGGAAAAAAATGCGATTAAATTTTGTTTTAGTTGAAGTTAGTTACAACGGTAAATTTCTCACTGGGACTTTAGTAATAATTAGAATTCAAAATATCTTTTTTTGGCTATTTTTTAAATATTAGAATGTATCGGAAAAATGAAAGAGTTTTTTAATAGTATTAAATTTTTGCTATATTTCAAATTTTACATTTACGCTTTACAAAAAAAAAAAAAAAAAATCACGTGATGATCTAAAAATGAAGATCATTTTAAGATTCAGTGCTAAAGAGTACACAAAAATAAAATATCAAAAGTTGACTCCTGTATCACAGCTGACTCCCCTGTTTTATAGTCTGTGATTTTGTTGTTTTTTAACTATGACAATTTATGATTTACGAAAATATTTACATGATGGTTAAAATTTAAGATGATTTTTGGTGTCAGCGATTAAAAAAAATAAAATAAAAATAAATAAAAAAACTTCTTACAAAATCCTCTTACAAAGACAAAGATATGAGGGGTAGTATTCAAATATAGCAGTACGTGCCATATTGTGTATTCTATATTGACACTAATCAATGGATAAATGGATACAACCCTCATCTTTTTGCTTCATTTTTGGAATAACGGATGTTAAGCTTATTCTATTGACGAACACTTTCACAATTTTCAAGCTATGTTTTTGAGACTTTCACAAAAGTTGCTCTACACATTTAGCTAGCATAATATACAAATGAACTTTTGATAGCCTTCACGCATGCGCAATGAAAAATTATTTAATAAACTTGCTCATTTTTCATACAATTTTTATTATTTTTAATTCTGATTACAGGATATTCCATAAAATGTTGTTTATTATATTTTCAGAAAGGAACACAGTTTCAGAAACTATTTTATATTGAGAACTCTGAAAATTATAAACAAAAAACTTGGAAAAAATTGGGACTGTAAAATTGGGACCTTAATTTTTCTACGAGTATATATGCTATCCGCATTAAAATGAACACAGTTTATTACAATAAGCCGCTTAATCATAATCTGCAGTTTGAACTCTTTTGCTTCATTAGTTTTGACAGGGCTATCCAAAAGATATTCGTTTTTTTCAATTTGTTGGCGGTACCTTATGGAGTTTCGGGAAAAAAGCTTCACGGAAATGTATGACCTGTACAAATATGTTCACACTTAAAGTTTCAGGATAATCCTTCATGTATTTTTTGATATATTCAACAAAATGTCTAAAATCGCAAGTGCACGGATATCTTTGGCCATGTAGTGTATGAGATAGAAGAATGTTTTGGGATTGACAAATCGGACAACTTTGTTTATCGAAAAGCAATTATAATAAATAAAACTGACCTTTTAAAATTGGATGAACATTTTTTTTTGAAAATGCGTAAAAAAAAACGAAGAAAACTATTCCTGAGAGAATCAATGTTTTAAATTTTCAGAATGTTTTGAAAAGTTAATAATGAAAATGAATAATTATATACTTTCTCCCTATTTCTAACTTTGTACTACCTCAAAATCCTAAATATCCGAAATTCTTATGTATACAAAATAAAGAAATTTTAGAACAAAAGATCCCTTCAATAAAGATGGAAAAAAAAAAATCCGCACTGCGTAATTATAACTTTCTGAATAAATTTGTTAAAACAGAAAATTTTCTGTACTTTTTTCACTAAATTAAAAGAATGGCGGAAAGCTTTTTACCGAGAAATCATATTATTTCAAGTACAAAGGAAGTTGTCAAGAAAATAAAATAAAAATATACAACGTTAGCCAAATTCTAAATAAAGAGCGAAACCAAAAGGATTAACTAATCCTTTCAAGCAACTTTTATAATTAGTTGTAAAAAAATGCTTTTCTGCATTCCAGAAGTGCTTATATATTTATTTTAAACACTAATTGAAGCTATTTTTATTTTTACTTTTCACTTCCACGCATTTTAGTGTTTCATTGTCTTCTTAATTCTAATTGAAAGTTTTTACTTTACATTTAGTTTCTTTCTGGTCTCTCTCTTATATTTGAATTTTATTTCCTATTATTTGTAAATAATCGCACACGTTTACACCATATTATAGAGTAAAAATAGTCGTTGGGGGCCACCGTAGTACTTACCCATCATGGATATACATAATATTATATATGAAAATAAAACATCTGTAAACAATTTACAAAATTCATTGCAATTCCAAAATAAAATTTAAACGTATATTGAAATATTTTTGATACATAATAATGCTCTATTAATGAATTGCGAGTACTACTTGATTATCCCATCGATCAATTTTGACAAATTATATAAATCACTGAACTACTCGTAAATTAAACAAATCATCATAATTTTTATTTTAAACTAAAAAACAAAGATATTAGTGAAAATCACTGAAGTTAAGTTTCTGTCTTTAAATCTAAATCACAAAAATGGTCGGATGTCGTTAAATTAATTAATTTAGTTAAAACAATATTATCTTTTAAAATTTTATGATTTGTTATGAGATAGGAAATAATCAGCTCTAAGTATACAGAATTTCAAGTTTCTAACTTATACACTTTCCGAAAACGAATTATGTGACAGACAGACACAGGAGTGAGATGAAAAATTTTTGCAAAAGAAACGAAACCCTAATATATATATATATATATATATATATATATATATATATATATATACCGTAATTTCGGGTGTATAAGCCGCGGATCAAACAATTCTTTTTGGACCCAGAAATCTTATTTAGTGATTGAAGACAAATATTTACGTCGATCTAAGTAGTTACATTTGTTTCTTAAAAAATTCTGGGTCGAAAAAGAATTGTTTGATCCGCGGCTTATACACCCGAAATTACGGTATATACACTCATTGCCATAAAAATTTGCGCACCAAGAAATAATTGCGGGAATGTAACGAAACTTGGCATGAAGGTACATATCAGACAGATATGCAAATGATTAGAAATGCAGCGTGATTGCGCACTGAGTAATGCCACTAGAGGGCGTTGACTTCGTCCTCCTGGGAGTATAAAACTGGTAAGCAGAACTTGTCTGAGTGTATCTTTTCTTTTGCAAAGGAAAAGCTGAGGTAGAAATTCCGTTACGCAGCCTTCGAAGACAATATCAGCAGCTGTCAGAGCTGGAGAGGGGAAGAATAATCGGGATGATGGAAGCTGGGTTGTCAGCTCGGCGAGTAGTCCGTCAAGTAGGTCGTTCTGATTTTTCTGTGAGGAGATGTTGGGATCAGTGGACTGAAGAGACGTCATTTACACGGTGACCAGGCTCGGGACGCCCTCGACAGACCAGTTGTCGTGATACAAAGCGCACGTGTAGAGCCAACTGCCTCATTGACTGCTCTCAAGACACAGGCAGCACCTTAACTACGGACCCCTGCGTCTTCCTGAACCATAGTAAGGCACCTGGCTGAAGGACATCTGGTATCGCAGTGCCCATTACGTGTGCTGCCAATGACACACAGCCACCGACGCCTCCGTTTAGAGTGATCTTGCGCACGACGGGTTTGCACTGCAACGGAATGGAACCAGATCGTCTTCAGCGATGAGTCTAGATTCAATTTGAGCAGCGATGAGAATCGTGTTCCTGTATCGAGGCCCCATGGGGAACGCCTCAATCCTGCCTTCGCTTTACAGCGATACACTGCTCCCACAGCTAGTGTGATGGTAGGAGTGCCATTGCTTGGGATACACGGTCATCCCTAACATTGATTCGTGTCACAGTGACATTCCAGCGGTACGTCCAGGACTTCTTTCAGCCACATGTGTTGCCACTCGAGGCAGTGCTCCACGAAGCCATTTTTCAGCAAGACAATGCTCGGACACACACAGCAGGGATGCCACAAGAATGCCTCCGCCACATTATCATCCTTCCCTGGCCTGCTCGATCCCCAGATTTGTCACTAATTGAGCATATCTGAAATCATTTGGGGTGGCAAGATGGACACCCTACGAGTTTGTTTGAACTCCAGGCGCGTTTACAGTAACTGTGGAACAAGATGTCTCAGGACATCATACTGAACTTGAATGCCTCTGTGCCTGCTCATACCGCATGTGCATTTGCGCTAGAAGGGTTCCAACAGAGTACTAAAATTTCCGTTCATTTGTACTTTTTTCTGCAATAAATGATCCTTTTTCTTTGGTTTTCTAATCACTTACTTATATCACAGTAATATTTACGCGTGTAAAATTTCGTTGCATTTGGAAGTCATTTTCTTGGTGCGCAAATTTTTATGGCAATGAGTTTATATATATAAATATATCTTAGACCGAAGTTTGGAACTAATTATTTTTATTCACTTGAAGAAAACTTTTCATCTTGAAAAGCATTTTAGTCCAAACCACACTCCCGTACGCAATTACTTGACTTTATAATGGGTTTTAAAATGCGTCCAGGAATTTTGTGACATCTTGTTTTTACCAATACAGTTTAACATTTAGAATAGATTAACATTCTATTGCCCATGGTAGCACATATGCTATTAACAGTGTTTCGAATTTGTTGATTTTTTTCATTCGCATATTCCAAATTAATATCAGGAAATTATCGTTATTATTAGCGTATATATATATTAAATTAGCAATTTTTTTAAGCAGTTTTTAATAAACGGCATTCCGTATTTAAACGAAGCGAAATTTACAATTGAATTTTTCTGTTATGAATTTAGATTCTCTGAACCAAAGAATTTCTAGAAGTTTTCTACAATGAGAATTAGAGCCTTAATACTTAATAAGTCAATAAGTCAACTACTGATACTAAAATAAATATTTTTTATGCTTTGCAAATCTGAAAATTCTTAATACACATATATATATATATATTTCATAATGATTAATCGTTAATAACTATTTTATGTTATAGTTTTCAGTTTAAGGATTAAAAATTAGTCAAGAATTCTTACCGAATATGTCGCGTGACCTTAAATGAGGATAAAAGAATATCGAATTTTGACTGAATTTTCTTTAATAACATAAGATATTAAATTTGTATGCATGTCAATTACATTTTAATAAACTAATAACTAAAATACACATTCCTCAAGAAAATTTTCTAATTATACGAATACCAATATGCCTTTGAATGATGAAATTAACTAAACTAATCAAAGATAAAATTAAACTCCCTTGTCAAACTGCATCATGTTTAATTAACATCCGGAAGTGTTATATCGTTTGTTCAAGATACTATAAAGTGTAACGTATTTTATTTTCTGTAATAAGAGCTACATTCGAAATCCAAACACATTCAAAAGTATTTGCAATTCAGACAAGGTTGTCTGGGATATTATTTATGTGTAAACGTTTGGATTTAATGGTTTGACTGTAAAATGTATTCCTTTGACATACATGACTAGGACCCTTTATCTCATTGAATGCAAGTAAGTAAAAAATAAAAAAAAAAATATTCATATGGTTCATGCAAACTAGTATATTATTTTAGCGGGAAAATATATAAAAAAAAATAGGTGTGTGTATTTTTGTCGGCCGATTATCTACGCTATGGGATATAGGCCCTATGGGGTGGGTTGCCCTCCGTGGGGGTCTTTCTAAGGGAACCTAACCCGTATTTACGCAAGGTTCGAAGAAAACCACGGAAAACTTCGAACGGTTAGGCGGACGGTCGCTATTGGGTTCGAACCCAGCACCTACCGTCTACCAGTTTGGAGGTCAGAACCTCGCGGCCACTGGTGGGGCATAAAAAAAATAGAATAAAGTGGGTTTGGACATATTGTTATTGTATTACTCAGAGGGTTTATGGACATTAAATATTCATATTTAACTCTTTCAGGGGCAAGATACTTGCATTCGCAAAATGCTAAAACGCGTGAATGATTTCAGAAATTACAAACAAATTTATTTCAAAATAAGAAAAATTTTTTATTCCCATATTTAATAAGTGGAAATATATCATTCCAATATTCTGGTACCAAATGAAGGTTTTAGGAATCAAAATTAGGTGGTCCAAAAATGAACCAACCCGTTGGGTTAAAGCCGAAGTTACTTTGAAGCTTAAATTTAAGTGACATTTTTATAAATTGTGCTCAGAAAATCAAGAAATAGGAATTTCGAAATTAAGGGCTACCTCAGACAAATGGAAAGACTCGTTCGCTAATGCTAATCCTACGGAAGAAATTTATAAAAGTATTTGAAGCATTTAAATATTTTTAAATGATTTTTTTTTTTTTTTTTTTTTTTTTGCATTGGATAGCTGAGATTGATTTGATTGCATGTCGTTTTTTACTTTTTCGATTTTCGTTGCAATTATTTTTTATGAAGGCGCTTTAGCTGTTCAAACCGGTTCCGAAAATGAAACTGTCCCCATAAAAAAATATCTGTAAACCAAATCAAAAAAAAGTAAAAAACGGTCTGCGTACGGATCGATCTCAGCTATGCAATGCAAAAAACATGATTTAAAAATATTAAAATGCATCCGATATATCTTTATAAATTTCTTCCATAATATTAGCATTAGCGAGCAGCCCTTTTCATTTGAATGAAGTAGACTCTTAAGGCTCATAATAGCATGGAAAGACATCTCATAAATACACCTATGAAAAAAAAAGAAGTTTCCACATAAGTGTCGGACGGATCGACGGAGGAAAAACCATAGAAACTTATACCACTAAGTTTAAAAGGTTTTGTCTCAATTAATTACTGTGTTTAAATGCAACAAAACCTTTTTGATCACTTTCCAATAAAGTTTAAATGTGCTTATGCATTCGGTTTTTCTGCCCGTTTGTCCATCTGTCCACGCTCTAAATCCCGTAAATGTTCTCCGATTTTCATGCAAATGAGAATGCTTAGTTAGGGTCACCAAAGAATTTTGGTATTGCATATGAATTATATTCGACTATGGTTCATTTACAGGGACTCTCAAATAAGTTCGATTACATTATGGCTTGTGGGGAAAAATCGTTTGGACAGAATTTTATTGAACATACGCTATTTCAAATGCATATTCATGCATTGCTCAGAGTGTGGCTTGTCACTAAAGTGGGAACGCATATATATCACTCAATATTACTACGATCACGTTAAAACAGAGCATTTATAGCATTTTTTAAATTAATTTACAGGAGCACACAAAAGAAACCGGTTACAGTACTGTCTTTATTTTTGTAAGCGTTATTTCATAAAATAGGATATTATATTGATTTCTCTTCGTCTGAATCAATAAAGTATTTGAAAAGTAGATGTAATAACAAATGATATAAAAACTACAAAAAAATTATAAAAAAAATTATTACCGGAGGGGGGGGGGGGGTTCGAGGGATGATAATAATGATATCGGAGGGATTGGGGGTCTAAAATTGCCGAAATGTTGATAACGTTATATTTGCAGAACCTCTTATCAGTAATTATTAGAGTTGTGCATAATTTAACATAACAGGATAAATATTAGCATAACTTATTATTCACTAACAGATTAACAAAAATTTCCTCTTAATTTTGAAACGCCTTGTATGATACTCATTAAAAAAAAGAAAGAAAGAAATAGCAAAGCTGAAAATTGATTTAGGAATATATATTTATAGAGTATTAAAACATAAATTATCGAAAAACTGTTTTCTAACTTGGAAATCTCATTTTAATCTAAGATTAAGAATTTTTATTAAAGGAGAAAACAATCAATGAACAGCATTAAAATGCTTTTGAGAGAAAGAGAGGGATTTAAAATAAGCAGGCACGCTTTAACATGAAAAGAAAAACTACCAAATTTTTCTTTTTACGCTTCAAAGTCCATCTACAATACGAGTACTGAGACATTAAAAATCAGTCTGGTCTAAACAAGGAAGCCAACCACAGGAATCTTTGTCCGTTTGATATCTTAAAAGATCACCTGATAGAATCTCTCAAAAGCGATTGGTTGTTCACAAACGTATATTAGTAGATATTTTCCATGGACAGTATGGAATGAATTGAACAACATACATCTGACTTGTGTGCTACACATGAAGCCTGCTTATAAGTCATCCTCAATATTACAGGGACTAGATAGCACTAGGAAATTTTACAACACAAGAGATATACAACCGGAAGTTCCACACAAGGAGTGTGTGCAATGGAGCCAGTGGGATTCGAACCCCCAACCTCCTAGGTTCGAATTCAATTAGCGGCGTGGTGCTTTAACCACTCGGCCACGGAGGCCTCCCATTGACAGTATGGATAATGAATAGATATTTAAAAACACCTCGTCTCGATTCTTGTCAGAAGTTATTTTATCTTTTGAATGTTTTATAACGCTCTCATTTAAAAATATTCAAATATTGGAATCAGTTTTTAGAATAATGAAAACCGCATTTTTTCAAATCAATGTTTGATAAAAGGCTATTTAATTTTCTACTGACTTTGTCACCTAGCAACCATGATATACCTAATTATTTCAAAATGTAAAAAGTTTTCTGTGCAAACGATTTTTTGTGATAAATACATTATCTGTTTTATTTCTTCAGCTTTTACCTAAGCTGTGTGAAACAATATTCTTTTTGTTTTGAGTTTGATTAGAATGTTTTTTAATGAGTTATGTGAAAAAATGTTACGGTTTTTATTGGAGTTGTGTTTTGTGAAATTATTAATGTTCGAAAGAACCTGAGTTGAGTTTACTCATGAGAATAAATTGTTTAAAACCAGATATGAGTAATTAATTTTGAGTTTAGTAAGAAATTAATAAACTTTCGAATAAATTGAATTCTTCATATGGTCCGTCTTATACGGAGAAAAATCAGCGAGTTGTTATTCTACGTCAATGATTGAAGGATAACTGGTGAATATTTTGTGCTGTTTTGCTATTTCTTCGATGTTAGAACTCATCTTTTAAAGAGCCAAGAGGGGTAAGTGCACCCATTTAATTTTTATTCATTAAAAATGAGTATGAAAGAATTAAAAGCAAAAAAGAAAATTTTCAAAACAAACTTGACAAAATTAAAAGAAAAATTATCGAATACTGAGCTAGAATTAAATGAATTAATTCTCATAAAGGAGAAACGGAATAAATTAGAGAAAAACTTTTCTGAGTTATTTGAGTCTATTTATAAGATAAGTAAAGAAGATGAAATTGAGGATTTCATTAAGGAAAACGAAGAAATTAATGAAATTTTAGAAATAATGGAATTTGAACTTACAAAAATGTTATCAAAAATGAAAGTGCAAATTGTTAATTTAGAAAACGCCACAAAGGCTGATAATAACATTAAATTGCCAAAGTTAACTCTTCCTGTATTTACGGGTAATTTGCATGAGTGGCTTTCTTTCAAAGATATATTTAAGGCTACTGTACATGAAAATTCTAATTTGTCAGGGGCAATGAAATTACAATATTTGAAGTCTTCATTGAGAGGAGATGCCTTTCGTATAATTCAATCTATTTCAATCGTGGATTCTAATTATGAAGTTGCGTGGTCGCTTTTGGAAGAACGGTTTTCAAATTCGAGAGAACAAGTTTACGCGCATTTAAAACGTTTTTTAAATATTCCTGTTATTCAGAATGAGTCCCCAGCAGCATTATTAAATCTAATAGATATAACAAATGAATGTATTAGGTCGTTAGAGATTTTAGAACAAAAAGTTGAGGGGTTTTCTACTACTATGTTTGCTTATATTTTGGCTCAAAAATTAGATGTAAATACAAAAATGTGGTGGGAAAGACATCTTAAGCGGGATAATTTACCGAGTTTAACTGAATTGCTAGAATTCTTGAGAGACCACGCGCGTACACTAAGTGCGTCCAAACAAGTAAATACAAAGCGAAATTTTCAAAACGAAAGCCAAACAAAGCATAGCTTTTCAAAGGTAACATCCATGGTTGCGAGTTTAAATGAGAAAAATATGCGCAAATGTGTTGTATGTAACCAGGAAAATCACAGTGTTTTTAAATGTCCCAGATTTCAAAAATTTAATGTACAGGAAAGAGTAGATTTTGTGAAAAAAAACAATATGTGCTTTAACTGTCTTTCAGAATTCCACTGCGTCAAAAAATGTAACTCAACATTCTCGTGTTCAAAATGCCATAAACGCCACAATATACTTCTTTGTTTTGATAGGCGTGAGAGAAATTCCAATGCGGTGGGAAACACAAAAAAATATAGTGATAAGGAAGTGCCAAATGCATTGTCGACGAATGAAAGTAAACCAACATTAAATGTTGACGCCATACCATTTGAGTTAAATAACCAAATTCAAAATTTCACTGGTACTTCAAATGTGAGATCGAATAATGTTAAAACAGTTCTTCTTTCCACTGCTATTGTTTATATGAGAGATAAATTCGGAAATAAAGTTCCGGTGCGTGCTTTATTGGACAATGGTTCAATGAGCAATTTTTTAACATTGCAGTTAGTTGAAAGATTAGGAATTCGAAAAGAAAAAAGTAATATTTCGGTATCGTGTTTAAGTGGATCCTCTGTAGCGGTAAAAAATAAAACTACTGCCTTGATCAGTAATAATTCGGGAGATTATAGCCGAGAGTTAGATTTCCTTATCATACCAAAGATTTCGCAAATTATGCCCTCGAAATATATTAATATTTCAGAGCTAGGAATTCCAGAGTCTATTATTCTTGCTGATCCTGAATTTAATAGACCAGGGAAAATAGATCTCTTGCTAGGAGCTGAAGTATTTCTAGAATTGATAAAGGTGGGTCGTATGAAGCTACCAAATTCTAAATTAATACTGCAAAATACGGTGTTCGGTTGCATAGTAAGTGGGAGTGTTTACGATTGTAACGATCAAGAACAAATACATTGTGGGTTAATTACTGAAACAGATTTAAATTTCGAAATGAAAAAATTTTGGGAAATTGAAAGAGTAGAAGAAAGTACACCATTGAGAAATACAGAAGAATTAGCATGCGACACCCACTTTATAAACACACATCAGAGAGATATAACGGGCAAATTCATAGTACAAATGCCGTTGAAAAAAGATCCTAGTTCTTTGGGAGAATCAAAACAATTTGCGGAAAATAGATTAAATTCACTTTGGAATAGGCTAGTCAAAAATCCAAATCTTTTAGAGTTATATTGCGCATTTATGGCAGAGTATAGAGAGTTAGGCCATATGGAGGAAGTAGAGAAAACAGATGAGCCAATACATGCGAATTATCTACCTCATCATGCTGTTTATCGCCCAGATAAAAGTTCTACAAAATTGAGAGTTGTCTTTAATGGTTCACATGCAACTTCATCAGGAGAATCCCTAAATTCCATACAGCTGAATGGAGGTGTCATTCAAGATGATTTGTTTAGCATAATACTTAGATTTCGTACACACCGCTATGCATTTACAGCAGATGTAAAAATGATGTATCGCATGATACTTATCGATAAAAGTCAACGTGATTTACAGCGCATAGTTTGGAAAGATTCTGTAAATGGTGAGATGAAATATTACAGACTATGTACAGTCACATATGGCACAACTAGTGCCCCTTATTTAGCCATGCGCTGCCTTAAACAGCTTGGTATAGATGGTGAATCTCAATTTCCGTATGCTTCTGGTGTGGTACAATCAGACTTTTACATGGACGATGTCCTGACTGGAGCAGCTGACCTAAAATCGGCTAAGAGACTGCAAATTGAGCTTATTCAACTATTAAATACGTGTGGCATGAACTTACATAAATGGTTTAGTAACCATCCAGAATTAATGGAGCCAGCCTTCAAAAATGAGAATTACACTTTTGAAAATATGAGTGAAACTAAGGCACTAGGACTTTGCTGGAATGCCAATGATGATACTTTTCCTTTTAGTGTATCATTCAGTGAGCAAACCAAGGTAACTAAAAGAAGTGTGCTGTCAAATATTGCTCGCATTTTCGACCCCTTGGGTCTACTTGGACCAGTTGTGACGAAAGCAAAAATTTTCCTACAAAGACTGTGGAGACTGCAAATTGATTGGGATGAAAATCTCCCTACAGCTGAGCTTGATGATTGGTTGCAGTTTTTAGAATCATTAAGAGCCATCAATAATATAAGTGCTGTTAGATACATTTTTACAAATAATCCAGTGCAAATTAAAATTTGTGGCTTTTCAGATGCTTCGGAGAAAGCCTACGGTGTGGCATTGTATGCTGTGTCTTCAAATTCTTCAGGAGAGCAAATTTCTCAGTTGCTTTGCAGTAAAAGTCGAGTTGCACCAATCAAAACAATCACTATTCCTCGCTTGGAGCTCTGTGGTGCAGTTTTATTAGCCAAATTGATGAATAAGGTTGCCAAAACCTTAAAAGTTCCTAAAGAATCTGTTTACTATTATTCAGATAGTACTATTGTATTATGTTGGATTCGAAAACAGCCGTGTGACTTAAAAACCTTTGTGTCATCACGTGTGGCTACGATTCAGAATCTTTCTGATATCAGTCATTGGGGACATGTGGCTTCTTCTGATAATCCTGCTGATCTTGTGTCACGAGGTGTAGATCCAGACAAACTTCTCCAGAGTAACTTATGGTGGAAGGGTCCACTATTTCTAACACAACAAGCTGAACCTTCTTTAAATACTGTCGAACTTGAGCAAAATGATAATGATCTATACATAAGTGAACTTAAACATACAGCTTCAAAGACTACACTTTTAATATCAGACTGTTCATCTTTTATTGATTATTTTTTGCAATTGAGTAATAATTATGCTAAATTAATAAGAATTCTTAGCTATGTTTTCAGGTTCATTCAGAATGTCAAAAAGCCAAAAGAAAGGTATTCAGGTAAGCTAACATCTGCTGAATTGAAGAAGGCTGAGCAGTTTATCATAAAATCTGTTCAAGAAAAAGAGTTTAGTTCTGAATTCACGTTGTTATCTAAGGGTAAGGAGTTACCAAAAAATAGTAGATTACTTTCATTAAATCCTTTCTTGGATAAAAATAATTTAATCAGAGTTGGAGGTCGTCTCCAAAATAGCACGGTAAATTATGCCCCAAAACACCCAATTGTACTGCCCTCTAAACACAAATTAACAGAATTAATTATCGAGTTTTATCACAAAAAATATCTACATATAGGACCACAAAATTTACTTTATTGTGTTCGAAGAGAATTTTGGCCTTTAAACGGTAGGGCTATTTGTAGAAAAATTGTACATAAATGTATTACATGCTTTAGGGCCAAACCTAAATTGTTAGAGCAAATTATGGGCGAGCTCCCAAAAGAAAGAATAAATGTAGACTTTGTTTTTAATTGCACAGGAACTGATTTCTGTGGTCCATTTTTGATTAGATATAGAGTTCAACGTAAAGGCATTTATCATAAAGTTTATGTTTGTATTTTTATTTGTATGGTAACAAAGGCAGTGCATTTGGAATTAGCCAATGATTTAACATCTGAGGCTTTTATTGCAACATTAAAGAGGTTTTTTGCCAGACGAGGCAAACCTCGAAAAATTTTCAGTGATAATGCAGGCAATTTTGTGAAGACTAATGTAGAGCTTAAAAGGTTGCATGAATTGGTAAACAAACCAGACCAGAACCTTACTAATTACTTGATATCTGAAGGTATTGCTTGGGAATTTATTCCCCCTAAAGCTCCAAATTTTGGAGGTTTATGGGAATCGGGAGTCAAGTCCTTCAAGTATCACTTTAAACGTGTTGTGGGCAACTCTAAATTAACTTATGAAGAAATGTTAACTATAATTGTCCAAATTGAAGGTATCTTAAATTCGCGCCCGCTTACTCCCTTGAGTACAGATATTGATGACTTGGAGGTCTTGACCCCGGGACATTTTCTTATTGGTCGCCCACTTAATGCCATTGCTGAATCTGACTTGAGTAATATTGAAGACAATAGACTTAACTTATGGCAAAAGACCACTAAAATGGTTCAGACCATCTGGAAAAAGTGGAAAAATAGTTATTTAAGTACATTGCAGCAAAGGCTATCAAAGGATATCAAAAAACAACCTCAAAATAGGAGATATGGTTATAATAAAGGAAGATGATCTTCCAGTGTCTAAATGGTTATTAGGGAGAATTGTAGAAGTATTTTTTGGTAATGATAATAGAATAAGAGTTGTAAATATAAAAACCCCAAATGGAATATATAAAAGAGCAGTATCCAAAATTGCTGTATTACCTCTTGAAAAGTAATTCAGTTTTTATAAGAAAGTGTACATTATTATAAAATTTCTTTATTTATTATGTATTATGTAAAATTGTTTAAATATTTGCTTAAATTTAACTTAACTGTGACTCATTTATATTGTATTTAATTGTATTGTTCTTTATATTTTTTACAATGGTTGTAATTGCAGTGTTTTAGTTTGAAACCCCCCTCAGAGGTTTCAAGAGGGGCGGTATGTTTGATAAAAGGCTATTTAATTTTGTACTGACTTTGTCACCTAGCAACCAAGATATACCTAATTATTTCAAAATGTAAAAAGTTTTCTGTGCAAACGGTTTTTTGTGATAAATACATTATCTGTTTTATTTCTTCAGCTTTTACCTAAGCTGTGTGAAACAATATTCTTTTTGTTTTGAGTTTGATTAGAATGTTTTTTAATGAGTTATGTGAAAAAATGTTACGGTTTTTATTGGAGTTGTGTTTTGTGAAATTATTAATGTCCGAAAGAACCTGAGTTGAGTTTACTCATGAGAATAAACTGTTTAAAACCAGATATGAGTAATTAATTTTGAGTTTAGTAAGAAATTAATTAACTTTCGAATAAATTGAATTCTTCAATCAATGGTTAGAATATTGGAATTGAAATGGGGAAAAAGTATTCTAATCTGAAGAAGATAAGTAAGTTTATTGATAGTGATAACGTTTGTAGATTATTATAAAACAAGGAGATAATGTCAGCCATGTTTGTTCATAATTTTAATGGGAAGGAATCAGTGTTGGAAGGGTTGAATTAAAGAGATTTGAAGATCTAATTGTCAATAAAAAAGCTGTCAATAAAAAGTTTTATCGCACCGGAGACAATCTTTGGCCAGTGTAGGTAGATGAGGAAAAAGTTGGCAGTTTCTTTGAATTTGAATATTTAAAAAGGATATTGCTATATACTCATGGTATTCAGGAAGTGGGGGAATATTCTGTCGCTAGAATTTTTGTTTTTTGACCAAGTTCTTCTTCTTACTATTATATCATTATTGTGCTGTTAGAAAATGGGAATTGGAAAACAATTTTTCTGTAATTTTAGTTTACTGAAATGAAGAAAGAAAATAGCGTAGCGAGGGCACTTAATTTTAATACTATTCTAATTAATTTGAAAAACGTACTTGCATACACGAAATTTGTTTGAATGAATAGCATTTGATTAAAAGTGTTTAAATAATATTTTGTGTTTTTGAGGGATAAGCTTTGAAGATGCTACGATAGATATGTCTTCGAAGAAGTCAAGCAACGACTTCAAGCAGCGTTAAAGTCAAACAGTTTTCTCTGGGAGGGTTTTCCGTGGCTCCGGGCGGGGGATTGTACTTTTTGACCATTGAAAGTTTCGAAATATTCCAGGGGATGACATTTCCTTGCTCCTTGGAGATGTCCATTCAGTTCAGCCAGCCTCTTGAATTATTCAACACTGACTTCAAATCAAGGTACCAAAGAAATGAATATCAAGTTTGTCTTTTTAGCAAATATCGCTGTTGAAACAGTGTTTATTTTTATGCAGGATATTTCTCATTACCGATTACAAGAAGCTAATTTCTAAACCGTTAGTATTAGAGGTATAATACCAGTTGCAAAAATGTTTTAAATTTTGTTCTGCATCATATAAATTTACATTAAAATAATATTTTTTAAACAGTTAAGCAATTACAAATTTTATAAAATTTTCTATAAGTTATACAATTTCCTGTAACGTTTATATAGATGAAAATTTTTCAGATAAAAAAAAATGTTTTTCAATAAGTAAAACAGCAAAAAATATTTTCTTCTATTTGCAAAACTGATTGAGTTATGATACTTATGAATTTTCAACTGGAAAAACACATTTTCAGTACAAGAAAACGCTGATGATACGTGAAATTCAAAGTATCATAACTAGGTAAGTATTTGTCTTGCAAAAGTTAAATTTTTAACCACAAACTGATTTTAAAGGTGTTAATTTATCTCAACTAAAACAGCGTCTATACTTTTATTAGAAAATGACCCAAAACTATTCAAGATATCTTGATTAAAGGCCTAATTAAAATGTTTGTTGACAGCATAGTCATAGATTAGTTATACGGCACAAAAATAACAGGTTGTTGAAACATGTTATCTGTGCAAGTGTGGAACGGTGTAACCTGTTAACCCTTTCCGGCACGGGCAAAATCTGATAGTAAAATGAGAAATTATCGACTGACACCGGAATTCAGAAGCAAATTTTTTAGATATTTTGAATTCCTTAATTTAAGCCTTCATTGTAAAAGCAGAATTTTACTAAAATTTTCTTGGTGCCATTCACGAGTTTGGAATTAAAAATAGGTATCCCAGGGGGACCGCACACAGTGTGCCGGAAAGGATTAACCAAAATTAACTATTTCCCATTTCTACCCGTAAGACATGGTGACGTCACTGCAACGTCGTTGTGAAGTCACATTGTGACTTTGTAACCAGCGATTGTCGATGTGACGTCACGTGACGTCGATGTGAAGTCACAGCGACTAAAATGTGAAGTCGTTATGGCCGTTTTAGAGCTTTTTTGTGACGTTACAATGTGACCAATTTGTGAAAAGTATGTCATTTGTGACATTAACATTGTGACGAACTGTGAAATTTTTTTTAGAAAGTCACATCTTAGTCACAATGTGACGTCACTGAGTGGTGGCATTTTCGTCACAGATGTGATGTGACCAAAGTGACTCACAGTGACGTCATTGTGACGTCACTGTGACCATGCATGCTATGAGGGTAGTACACTGGTTTCCAAAAATTAAGGAAAAATCACAAAAATAGCGATAACTCGTTCAAAAAGAAAGCAATCCGTATGAAATTTGCATATATTGTTAAATAAAAGATGCTGAATAAAAATATCAAATGCAAATTAGTGGCTCTGTAATCGCATTGTGTCATCCGTGAGGCACATAAAAATGCACGTTAGGCTGCAGTTGTCGCTGTGATAGTGATATTATAAATCTAGGATAGCCAATTCATTACAATGACCTCGAGGCATCATTTGCCCGCAGAACTGCGATTTAGAGCTATTGGGAGATTGGAGGCAGGACAAAGTCAGGCAGAGGTGGCTAGTTGACTAAATGTGAGTCCGTCGGTGGTTCATAGGCTTTGGCAACAATTTTAGATCACTGATTCGGATTCAAGAAGGTTCAGCCAAGGACGGCCAAGGGTTTCGACAAGCGCCGATGACCGATATTTGCGGTTATGTGTACGAAGGAATAGAACCGCAACCCCATATCACCTTAGATCCTGCCTTACAGCAGCCACTGGAAGGTTGGTATCAATGTCTACTGTGCGTAGAAGGCTTCACGAAGGTGGACTTTACACGAGGCGACAAGAAATTTGTGTGCCGCTCACCTCACGTCACCGGAGGGAACGTTTGATGTGGGCACGTCAGCATGCCCACTGAACGGTTGATCAATGGAGGCGTGTAATCTTCACGAATGAGTCCCGGTTTTGCCTAAAAAGCGACAGTAGGCCTTGTTTGATTTGGAGAGAACAGAGAACACACTATCATCCATCAAACATTCGGGAAACAGAAACATACGAAAGAGGCGGTGTCTGCGTTTGTGGTGGTATCTCTTTGGGTGGACGCACAGCCCTCCACGTCTTTCCACATGGAACCGTGAATGCTCACGTCTGTAGAGATGACATCCTTGATGCTTATGTGCGACCTTATGCCGGTGCAATAGCTAATGATTTCTTGTTACAGGACGACAACGCTAGACCGCACAGGGCTCGCATAGTGGAAGATTATCTTCAGCACCAGACAATTAAGCGCATGGAATAGCCAGGTCGATCACCGGACTTGAATCCCATTGAGCGTGTTTGGGATGCTTTAGGGAGACGTATCGCTGCTCTCAACCCCCCTCCTCTGACCCTTGCCACGCTTACAACTGCTTTGGAAGAGCAATGGCTCTTACTTCTGAGCGAACTCATCGACCGCATAATTGACAGTATGACACATCGCTATATGCGCTGTATTGCTACTAGAGGTGATCATACGGCATATCAAAGGTACTTTTCCTTTACCAAACTGGCAAACTGATTTTGTTAATTTTATAATTATGCTATTTTTTGGAACACCATAACTGTCTAGTAATTTTTTTTTTCATGTTATTTTATACCTTAATATTCGTTGTATATTGTGGCTGAGTTTCATTAAAATCTACATGTAATATTTTGAAATATCGCTATTTTTGTGATTTTTCCTTAATTTTTGGAAACCAGTGTAGTTATGTTTACATAATAGCACCTCACTTCATATTATTAATTATATGAGACACTTTTTTTCAGTTAAGGGGGACCCGAACCCCATTTTCGGCCAAAAATCATCAAAAGTTCAAAAAAAAAAAATTATCTCAGAAAACGATAAAATACATATTTGCGAACATCCATGCAAAATTTCAGAACTCATGGACACTTGGAACAGGTAGCAAATGAGCTTTTTTTAATTGTAGTCACTAGAGTTTAAAGGACTAGCGGCCATTTAAAATATGTTTTCCTGAAAATGACTTTTTCCATATTTTGTTTAAGTTCAAAGTACTAGGGCTCAGTGGTAAAATGGTTTAGAAACAAAGTGTTTATGTTTTTAGAATCTTAAAAAATTTGCATCAAAAGTAAGGAGAGATATTTTTTTAACTATTTCTTTTAACTATTTAACTTTTTTAACTATTTAACTTCTACATAAATTGGTAAACGTGAAAATTATAACGAATTTAAGGAAATTTACCATGCGTAATTTCTTTCTTTTTTTTTTAGCTGATTAAAAAAGAAAATTAAAAATATCTCACCCAAGGTCGTTTCCATACACTATAACACTATTTAGGAAATTTTAGTAATACCAAAATATTGAAAATTGTATGAGGAGTAGTAATTTTAAAAAGTGTATTTTTCCACAAAAAAAATCATAAAAATCGACATAAAAAATATACTTTTTATTAAAAAGTGAATTTTTTTGCTAATTATTCCTTAGAAAAAGATTCTTAAATAGTACACAAAAATTCATTACTTTAAAATCAATAATAAAAATTTTGGGTTTTTTCTTACGGGTCTCTCGTAATATAAGAGAGCATATATGTATAAATGCAATGATAAACAGCGAAAATAATGTATGCATCAAATGAACAGGTGCAAATGCATGCGTATTGAAACTTAACCCTTTAAGCGTCCTACGAAATTTTATATGCAAGTTTAACGATTCATAAAATAACAGCTACGGAAAGTATTGATATGGATATTTCTATTCTACAATCTTAGATATATATTTATCATATGCAATTGCAAAAAAATAACATTAATATAAATTTTAAATTAAATAAGCCTTTGAATCCAAAAACTACGTGACGGAAAAATCCGGTTAGGCCGCTTAAAGGGTTTTAAAATAATTGAACAAAACTTTTCGACAGACCTCATTGTATGTTTTCACAGGAGAAAAGGATTTCCTAATTCTTCCAAATACAAATACACACGAAGTTCTACCATTTAATTGTTATCCTAAAAGATTTTTAATTTCATCTGAAAATTAGAAAGGTAAAGAATTGAAAGAAAAAACTGAATAACAAACTTAGAAAAAATCCCTTATAGAAACCCATTTCCGTAAAACGTCGCACCTTTAGGGTATATTACCACCCAAAGTCGTTGCATGATGTGGAATATATTTATCAAACTCAAACTATTTGCGTTTTCCCGTAAAATGTTTTTTATTTAAAAAAAACATCTTTAAAATGTAATGATTAAAAAATATTATTTGTTTGACAGCTGTAAAATGCATAGCATTTCGATAAAATTCTTTTCCGAAAAGGAATAAAAAATGCCAACAAAATTCTGCAAACGTAAGTATCATGCATCTTCTAGCAACTATTTTGAAAATAAAATACAGCAATGTTAACTGAAAAATTGATTTCTACTATTTACATTTGGTGTAAGTAGCTGACTCAAACGTAGAATGGATAAAATATATGAGTTTTATCGATTAAAAAACTTCTGCTGAATTCAACTGATAAAAAAAATATTTAGTAACAAAAAAAGAGTCAAATAAAAGGAAATATAAAAGTAACATAAGAAAATATACTGAAAGTTTCTTGCTTTTAAAAAGCACTTTCAACCCTTTCCGGCACGGGCAAAATCTGTTAGTAAAATGAGAAATTATTGACTGACACCGAAATTCACAAACGAATTTTTTAGATATTTTAAATTCCCTAATTTAAGCTAATATTGTAAAAGCAAAATTTTGCTAAAATATTATTGGTGCTGGTTGCAAGCTTGGAATTAAAATTAGGTATCCCAGACCGGGCACAGTGTGACGGAAAGGGTTAAAGAAAATTCGACATTATTATATTGAAGAATGTCTTCTGTTCTCATTTATATCTCTTTTATTTTTGAGATTTTGTATTAGATTCAAATTTACCCTCAATATGTTATTTTCATGCATTTTGTAAATACTACATCACAAATAATTATTTTTACTATAATGCATAATACATTTATTCTAAGCCAGCCGTACTCTACCTGCTGTCTGCGACGTTTACTACTCTACCAGGCGACGTTTTATGTGCGACCCGAGACACATAATCATTAAGACCCCACGATAGTCACTGAAAAAGACCCGAATGATAATGTAAAGTCTATGGGAGCGATCCTTTCCAATATTTCGTTCAAATTTTAATATTTTTACTTTTTTTTTTACATAAGATAGCTGAGGACGATCGACAACCGGCCTAGTTTTTACTTTTTCGATTTTGCTTATATATTTTTTATATTACGATAGTTTCAATTTCAGAACCGGTTTAAACCGGTTTCGAAAGTTGAAGTATTTTTTTTTAAAAACCTGAAACAAAACTGAAAAAGTATCATGTAAAATTATTAAAATTTGAGCGAGATATTTGAAAAGAACGCCCCCATAGACTTTACATTATCATCCGGGTCTTTATCTCGGCCTAGTGTTGCGCCTTAAAAGCCACTTCCAGTTCATTTTGCATGTAGTCCTATTTCTCCTATGTTGATTTGTTATTTATTCATTTCATAAACGCCAAGATTGATCAAATATAATTCCAAATTAAATTTTCACTATATGTCTCTACGTTTCTTTTTCATTTAGAAAAAGATTGGTTTATAAGAGAAAATCTCCTCCTCTTTCCTTTAGAATTTGGAAATTCTGCATTGTTATATTATTACGTTTTATACTAATTATATAGCTAAAACTGCTTTTAATGGTTAAAGTTTTGGAATTTGACACCGGGAACCTTTTACAGTAATAATGTCAACCTGCAAACTTCACGGTATATTTCTACAGGACTTGTAACGGAAAATTACTACGAAGTTATTATTACTTGAAAGAATGGTGTTAAATTTTCTGTTAAAATTTCTTCCGCGATGAACGTTCAACTCTACACTAACCCTTCAATGACAAACTCACTCCCTATGAGGCGAGATCAATCCATTTGTTTAGCAGGTGGGGAAAGATAGAGAAGTCAATTGAAATGGTTGCTTCGTCTATCAATTTCAAATTAACCTGGGAGAACGCGCGCTTACCCAGGGTATGAATGGTTTAACTTTGTCACCAATAAAATCAAATTATAACAGCCATTTTATTTAGCCGGAGACAATTCTTGCAAATTTTGCGATAAAATAAGTTGAATATTACTTTTAAAATGTTAGTGGTTACAATTGTAAAAACCATACACACTCCGGGTCTTTTAAGCCTTGCGCGCGTCCTCCCGGGTTAAAATACTTAGCGGAACATTGTAGACATCATTTTTGTTTTATGTTTTATTTATTATTTGGTTATTAAATAAAAAAAGAGGAAATCTTTTTTTTTTAAATTGAAATCGGATTTTTAAAATTCAAACCGAATGGCCAATGTTATCTACCGGCGTCAATACATTATCTGTATTCATGCAATCTTTAGCCAAGTTCCGTTCCAAATCGTCAGCATTATTTTCTAAAGGCCAATATTTTATTCCTATAATCGTTAGTCAAAATCTGTTTCGAGTCGTCATTATAATTAGTCAAAGTTTGTCTTGAAAAGGCCTTCTAGTTGTAAAATCATCAGAGATAGCGCAGGCTTAATCAAAATATCAAAACGAGGCAAATACGGATCCTACTGCCTTCATTCCTTTCGTACCGCACGCCGCGATCACTCCTTACCCGTTCCACACCTGCTAAAAAATGGAATGATCCCGTCTCATAGGGAGGGAGTTTGTCATTGAAGGGATAGTCAAATCTACTTATAATATTATTTTTGTTATATTGCATTGTCATACTAATTATGGATATTTTTTGTTGTTCTTTTTTATAATGTGTACGGTGAGCCTAAAGTCGGAAACTTATGTTTGCGGCCCGCGAGTAGAAAAGGTTTAAAACGGCTGTCTAAGCAATTCTTTCCATTCTTGAATGTATTTATGCATTCAAAAATTTCGAGTGAATCACTATTTGCTGGATGAAAAAAATATAAAGCAATAAATCATTTTTCTTAATATCTATATTATAAAGGCCAAACGTATCTGTGCGTAACGCATACGTCATTTTGCGAATGGCAACACTTTCACATGCAATTCTGTTTTGCAATTTTCGTTACTGCAAATTTTATACTTTTAAACATTGCACATTTTCAATTTTTACACCATCGTATAGAAAAAAATATATACTTTTAAATGCAATTTGTTTCAAAGCTGTATCTTAATTTATTCTTGAGATATTAAATTTTTTATAGTTTTTAGTAAGAATATCGTAATTGTGGCAACAGAAATACGCCATTTTCTCTTAAAATTAAAAAAATTGAAATGCGCTCATGTAAATTTTGAGAAGATAAAAATTATGACGGGTTTAAATTTGACGTGAAATTTTAAAATCGTGTCAATTTGATTTTTTTTTTTTTTTTTTGCATACGGATTTATACCAAACATAAGAGCCTCAACCGATAACTTCATCTTACTAGCTGATCTTTATTATATTTTGCTTTATTATTATATTTTTACATATGCGATTAAAGTTTAACTTTAATAATTTGGACAACTCAGTTTTACAGAAAACATATTTTTTTTTCTTCTTAATTTTAGCTTTAAATAATGTTTGTTTTAGAGTTAGACTGACCATTGTAAGATGCATTTTTTTACTGTAGCTAATTTTGTAGGTTTATTATAAAACAATGAAACAGTTCCTTCTTAAACATTTACTTTCGTCGAAATTCGGCGGGTTACACCTTGTAATGATTAATGGACAAAAATATAGTTTTGACAGGAAATAATTATCAGCTCATGAAAACATGTATTTGTCATTACTGAAGTAATTGCTCTTTGCTCTAATTACCTGTTGATAAGATGTGATATTTAAATTCTCGCAAATATAACTGTGTTGCTTAGTCGTTATACGGAGAAAAAAAGATGACCGTAAGCACTATATGGCCAAAGGTGACCGGCAACTTGCGATTTTAGACATTTTGTTATACATCTATCATAAAAATTATATATTAATCTATAAAAAATTATTTTTAAAATGTGTCCCGGACACTCTTGAATGATTCTTTAATACTATAAATATGCATAAAAGCGGCGATTTATTATGCTATAAAATAAATACATCTTTATATTTGTTTAATAAAGACACATATTTTACACATAAAATTTTGCACATATATTGGGAAAAATAATACTAAAAACTCATAATAAAGAGAATTTGTATGGAACACAAATTTATTATTGTAGGATAAATTCTGAACTTGAAATTTTTGTTTATACACAACACTATAAGGTCAAAGTTGACCCGCCACTTGCGGGTTTAGACAATTTGTTAAATATCTACAAAAATACATGAGAAATTATCCGGAAGCTCTAAATGTGTAAACATAACACTACAGGTCATACATTTTCATAAAGATTTTTTCGCGAAACTCCATAGGGGACCGTCAACAAATTTTAAAAGAACGAATATCTTTTGGATAACCCTGTCAAAACTAATGTAGTAAAAGCGTTCAAACAGTAGATTAATATTAAGTGGCTTATTACAATAAACTGTGTTTAAATTTGTGTTAATAGCATGTAAACACGTTTAGAAACTAAGGTTTTTATAAAAAAAAGTCCCAAATTTTTCAAATTGTTTTTGCTCATAATTTGCAGAGTTCTTAATATAAAAAACAATGCTCATCCATAAAATAAAACAAACGACATTGTTCATGATATCCTGTAATCAGAATTTAAGAAAATTGTATGAAAAATAAGCAGGTTTACTAAATAATTTTTCATTGCGCATGCGTAAACGCTGAAAAAATTTCACTTGCATATTGTGTTAGCTAAATGTATAGAGCAACTTCTGTAAAAGTCTCAAAAACATAGCTTGAAAATTCTGAAAGTAATCGTCGATGGAAAAAGCTCAAAATCCATTGTTCCCAAAATGAAGCAAAAAAATGAGGGGTTGTATCCAAATATAGTAGTACCTGCCATATTGTGCATTCTATATTTACTCTAATCAATGGATACATGCATAAGTAGTGGACTGACCTAAAATATGTAATGTCGTTTAAAGCTTATTTTGACTCTTATGTATTACTGAATCGAAATGAATTTTTAGTTATTTTGTTTTTCCTTTAATGTTAAATAACATTTTTCATAGATGCTCCGTTGAGAACGTATAATCGGAGGGCTACAGTACAAATTTTGTAATATTAAGTATTTTAGGAATTACGAGTTTAGATGTAGATTATTACTTAAAATGCATTTCAAATAAGAAATACAAGTTTTGTTTTCTTTTTTCACCATAAAATTGAGAAAAACTAGATTTAGCTAATTCCATGCGTTCATGTAGTGTAAATCAGATAGACGCAAATTGGTACGATGTTTAACCATTAGTATTTTAGAACAAAAATGTGACTCATTTTATCGGAGTTATCGCATTAAGGCATAGAAACACTAGGCATAGAAAAAGGTCCGTATTATAATGTAAAGTCTACGGGAGCGTTCTTTTCAAATATCTCGCTCAAATTTTAATATTCCTACATGATTTTTTTTTTTTTTTTTTTTTTTTTTTTTTTGCACAAGATAGCTGAGGACGATCTGCAACCGGCCTAGTTTTTACTGTCTCAGTTTTGGTTTCAGATTAAAAAAAAAACATTATTTTAAATTTCAAAACCGGTTTAAACCGGTTCTGAAATTGAAACTATTATAATATAAAAAATATATAAGCAAAATCGAAAAAGCAAAAACTAGGCCGGTTGTAGATCGTCCTCATCTATCTCATGCAAAATAATAATAATAATAATAATAATAATAATAATAATAATAATAATGATAATAATGTAAAAATATTAAAATTTGAACGAGATATTTGAAAAGAACGCTCTCATAGACTTTACATTATCATCCGGGTCTTTATCTGTGAATGCTGTGGGGCCTTAAGAACCTACACAAGTCACTAAAAAAGACCCGAATGATGATGTTAAGTCTATGGGAACGTTACTTTCAAATATCTCGCTGAAATTTTAATATTTTTACATTATTTTATTGCATAGGATAGCTGAGTATGATCTACAACAGGGTTAGTTTTTACTTTTTCGATTTTGGTTTCGGATTTAAAAAAATAATGAATACTTTAACTTTCGGAATCGGTTGGAACCGAGTCTGAAATTAAAACTATCATTATAAAAAAATATATACATATAACCAAAATCAAAAAAGTAAAAACTAGCCCGGTTGTAGATCTTCTTCAGCTATTTTATGCAAAAAAGTTAAGTAAAAATATTGAAATTTGAAAACAGCGCCCGCAGAGACTAAACATTATCATCCGGGGTTTTGCGGGGTGACAAAAGTGGCCTCTTTATTGAAGAAGGCTAAGAAAACTTTTCGAAAATAACGGTGGCGAAAAAGGCATAACAGTTATGAGCTGTGTGCTTACACTATAAAAACCCATGTATTAATTCTTTTCTAAATGAAAAGCTTCTGTAATAAAAATAAAAGTAATACTTGATTTTATCAAAATATTAAAGTTTATTTACTACGGTATCAAATATTTTATGAAATGATGATCTATTAAATTTTAATAATAGATTATTATCAATACTGAGCTCTTGGTTTATACAGGGATATTTGGAAAATATCAACTTAAATTTTTATCTTGGTAGAATGAACTAAAATGAATTTTTGGAAAAATTAAAATTTCGGAGATTATGAGTTAAGAAAGCAGATATAGCTGAATAGATCAATCGATAATAACGTTTCTTTATCGTAAACTTTATTGTCAGTTCAGAATTTAAAACTGAAGAAGCCAAATTTTAATGATAAATCACTGTGTTACGATCTGTCAAAACTACCAATTTTAATTATTGGAAATAATGAACTTTATTATACTTTTGTGTTTTATATATGTATACTTAAACAATTCGATTGTTCCTGTATAGAAAACTAAATTTTCATTGTTCGGCGTACTGGGAAAGCTGCAATACTTTCTGCTATTTTGGGTAAAATCAAACACTTATAAAGAAGATCAATAATTATAATAAACTAAGAGATGATGATAATTAATTTCATGAGAAGATAATTGATGATAATTGATTTCATTGCATTCTAAGAAAGATGATAATTGATTTCAAAAGTTTTGCCAAATTAACATTTTTTGTTTTTTTCTTTTTTCAAGTACCACAATATTGATCAGAAACTTTGAGAGTATTAATATTTATAATAAATTAAATGATGCCAAAATAATAATTATTTATTATTTATGTCAAATATAATGCTTTCAAAAGTTCTGTGAAAACAGTATTTCTTATTTCTTATTTTTTTTTTCAAGTAGCACAGTTTTTTATCAAACACATACATAGAGGATCAATATTTATAATAAATTAAGCGATGTCAAAATAATACATTTTTTATGATTTAGGTCAAGTATAATGCTTCCAAAAGTTCTGCCAAAACAATTTTTCTTAATATTCTTCAAGTAGCACAATTTTAATCAAACACTTATAAAGAGGATCAATATTTGTAATA
This sequence comes from Maratus speculifer, assembly GCA_964019185.1. Taxonomy (NCBI): domain Eukaryota; kingdom Metazoa; phylum Arthropoda; class Arachnida; order Araneae; family Salticidae; genus Maratus; species Maratus speculifer. Next base: position 60,189,510 of record OZ025299.1, on the reverse strand, counting down.
AATTAAGCGATATCAAAATGTTACTTTTTTTATGATTTACATCAAGTATAATGCTTTCAAAGGTTCTCCCAAAAGAATATTTAGCAATTTTTTTTTAAGTAGCACAATTTTTATCAAACACTTATAAAGAGGATCAATATTTATAATAAATTAAACAATGCCAAAGTAATACCTTTTTAGGATTTATGTCAATTATAATGATTTCAAAAGTACTGCCAAAACAATATTTCTCAATTTTTTTTCAAGTAGCACAATTTTAATAAAATATTTGTAAAGAGGATCAATATTTATATTAAATTAAACGATGCCAATGTATTACTTTTTTAGGATTTATGTCAATTATAATGTTTTCAAAAGTACTGCCAAAACAATATTTCTTAATTTTTTTCAAGTAGCATACTAATTTTATTCAAAAATTTATAAAGAGGATCAATATTTATATTAAGTTAAACGATGCTAAAGTAATGCTTTTTTAGGATTTATGTCAATTACAATGCTATCAAAAGTACTGCCAAAACAATATTTCTTAATTTTTTTAAAGTAGCACAATTTTAATCAATTATTTTTTAAAGAGGATCAATATGATTATTAAGTTAAACTATGCCAAAGTAATACTTTTTTACGATTTATGTCGATTATGATCCTTTCAAAAATACCGCCAAAACAATATTTCTTAATTTTTTTCAGGTAGCACAATTTTATCCCGCCAGGACGGGCACAAGGGAATTTCAGGTTTCACACCCCAAAGCCGCACAGTGTATTAATGTTTTTTTCGTTGTCACCAATAAATATAAATAATAATCATCACCTTATTTAATAGGTGACAATTGTTATAAATTCTCGATAAAATTTGTTGAAGATTATTTTAGGTAGATTTCGTATGAAATACTACCTGTTGCGGTCACTCCTATGTTGGAATTTCTGAAAAACTGTTGCAGATCTACGCCGATCATGACCTTTTAGACCCCAAAACTACCATCAGTAAAAAAGTTTATCTATCTATCTATCTATCTATCTATCTATCGGTCTATATCACTTTTTTATGGACACAATAACTTCTCCGATTCTGCTCAAATCTCTTTCAAATTGATACATAAAATCAAGGGACATAAAATCTCGGTCAAGTTTGTTAATGGGCAAATTCGGACCAAGGGGGTGGAAAAAGGGAACGTTTTTGTGAAAACCGATAAAACGCCATAACTTCTTAACTAAAATAGATATCAAATTAGTTTAAAGTTTGTTCTACTTTAAGAAATATGCCAAAAGTTTATGCATGACAGATATGTTGTAAAATTAAAAATGAGCTCAAGAGAGAAAAAAAAACAGGGTTTAATTATTTAACACGTAAACAGGGGTATGCATAAATACTTGAATAAAATTCAGCAACATGTAATAAATGAATAAAATGTGATAGAAAATTAATGTGAATGGACGTGTCTTCTCTTAAGACGCCAAACCCCCTGACTGAAAAAGACCCGGATGAATATGTAAAATCTATCAGGGCGTTCATTTAAAATAACTTGCTCAAATTTTAATATTTTGACATGAATGTTTTTGTTTAGGATAGCTGAAGACGATCCACAACAGCCCTAGTTTTTACTTTTTCGATTTTGTGGTGTCAAAAAAAAAAAAAAAAAAAAAAAAAAAAAAAAAAAAAACTTTCAGAAGCGGTTTGAACCGGTTATGAAACTGAACCTATCCTAATACAAGTATGAAAAATCATGCGTTAAGCATAGATTATGAAGCACTTTCCAACACTTAATGAAATCTTTAACGAAACTTTGTTACTTAGGGAAATAATAGTGTATAGCCAAATATACCCAAATATGTATTCCAGTACATTAGAACAGCCCTGTATTTCATATGTCAGTTCATATAATGGGAAAATTTAGCTTAGCAAGAAAATACCCAGTAGCTTGAGATTTCTTTTTCAGCAATTCATACTATTAGATGGAAACATACTTGAATACTTTTGTTCAGCCCTGTAGTTTACATTGTACCTTTATTACACGTCAGCATTAGGCTAAAATTTATTGTAAACTAAAACACTTTTAAAACAACTGAAATCACATTCTCATAAATCATCATTCATACGCGTCCATGTACCGAATTCTTTGCGTGGCCCTGTATATCCTTTTATATATATTCTGCAAACATTTCTCAGTAAATTGAATGAAGCTCAGCGTAAAAATGCATAGATTATTTAAGAACCACGTTTAAATAATTTACGCTCATATTCAGTAACGTTGGTGAGCTCTTTATGGGTAGCCCTGTATATCAACTATAACATTTATACACACCATATAATGTGCATATATTTATGGAAATATAAACGCGCATATCATAATTAAAATGCATTTCATCCCTCCATCAGCCATCATCGGACACATATACGGTACTTCGGAAAAAATATACTATTTGAAATCTTTTGTGTGGCCCTGTAAATGCTATGTACTTCATATTATGCAAGACAGTAGCGTATAATTTATATTAAGCTTCAGAGACATATATCAATTTTATTATATATGAAAAAGCTTAATATATTTAAAATATGTAATGGGAAAATTTTGATTCGCCCTGTAGATAAACTAATCATGGTAGAAACTTCATTTTCGATAAGACTTGTGCTAGGGTAAACGTCAATAACGTCCTAAAATTTCATGGCAATCTGAGTATATTAACGATTTTTCCCCATAGGCCGTAATGTAATGGGAAACTTTTGATTAGCCCTGTAGATAAACTAATCATGGTAGAAACTTCATTTTCGATACGACTTGTGCTAGGGTAAACGTCAATAACGTCCTAAAATTTCATGGCAATCGGAGCATATTAATGATTTTTCCCCATAGACCGTAATGTAATGGGAAACTTTTGATTCACCCTGTAGATAAACTAATCATGGTAGAAACTTCATTTTCGATAGGACTTGTGCTAGGGTAAACGTCAATAACGTCCTAAAATTTCATGGCAATCGGAGCATATTAACGATTTTTCCCCATAGACCGTAATGTAATGGGAAACTTTTGATTCACCCTGTAGATAAACTAATCATGGTAGAAACTTCATTTTCGATAGGACTTGTGCTAGGGTAAACGTCAATAACGTCCTAAAATTTCATGGCAATCGGAGCATATTAATGATTTTTCCCCATAGGCCGTAATGTAATGGGAAACTTTTGATTCTCTCTGTAGATAAACTAATCATGGTAGATACTTCATTTTCAATAGGGTTCGTGCTAGGGTAAACCTCAGCAACGTCCTAAAATGTCATGGCAATCCGAGTATATTAACGATTTTTCCCCATAGGCCGTAATGTAATGGGAAATTTTGATTCGCCCTGTAGATAAACTAATCATGGTAGATACTTCATTTTCAATAGGGTTCGTGCTAGGGTAAACATCAATAACGTATAAAAATTTCATAGCAATCCGAGTATATTTACGGGAGTTAGAGCGCGGACAGACGGCCAGACGGACAGACGGACAGACAAACCGAATGCATAAGCACTTTTCAACTTTGTTGGAAAGTGCTAATAAAAAGAATATAACCAAAATCAAAAAAGTAAAAACTAGGCCTGTTGTGGATCGTCATTAGCTATTCTATGCAAAAAAAAAAAAAAAAAAAAAAAAAAAAAAAAAAAAAAAAAAAAATCCCTTCAAAACATTAAAATTTGAGCGAGATATTTGAAAAGAACGCCCCCATAGACTTTACATTATCATCCGGGTTTTTTTCAATTAGTAGTGCAGGCTCTTAAGGGGATTCAGGACAAAAAAATCTTCAATTTTTCTAAAACCTGTTATTACATTAAAATTTTACTGTTTTTGTGCTTAAAATAACGCTTAAATCTTGTTTCTATCTTTATTAAAAGAGGAAATATTAATTTTTTCGGTTTGGTTTGTTTTCAAAATCAAACTTTCAAGCAATCGTCGTCATGGAAATGACTCACTGTGAAAATGTTTTTTCTTTCATGATCGGTTTTTCACAATTTCTCAGATTAATATTGTCATACTTCAAAAACTGTTAAAGAAAAATACTTCAAACGTGGACTATGTCATTTTTGATTATTTTACTTTATTTTTGATTCAGCAAATTTGAAAAAAATATTTACTTTTAAAAATATGATGTTTTAAATAAAAGTTACATCAATTTTTTTTTCAATTTTACATTAAATATTTTTAATTTTTTTAAAAATGCTGAATCAAAATTAAAATATAAACGTTTATGTTTTTTTAAATGTAAAAAAAAAAAAAAAATAAAAATAAAAAATAAAAATAAAAAAAATAATAAATTCTACAAATAATATTTTGAGTTATAATGATTTTAAATTACTCCAATTTTTTAATAATTTTTAATGTATATTTTTTTAATTATGAGAAGTTTTATCATGTGATTTTGTTTACAAATTACCATCACAAAAAAATTCAAAATTTTTCTCAATAAATAAAAGTTATTTTTAAACGTGTCCCGGACACCTTTAATGACGTATGAGATACAACTTTATATTTTCTTATTATTCTTGTTTGTTAAAAACTTTTCAAGAAAATTAAAACATTAAAAAAGATAATTTCACACATTCAAGCTTCAACAATAAATTTATTCTAGAGTCGAAAACAATAGTTTTCCACAAAATTGACATATAAAAAGCATTACATCGTAAAATGACAGTAATTTTTTTACATTCAACTAAAACGGTTAAAGACGCTTAAGTTATTTCCACAGAACTTCATAATTATTGTCCCGTATCCACAAGAACTGAAGTTAAAGAAGGTTTTCATAGAATTCTGTCCGAAAGTTGTGGTTAAAACTTTTCCCAACGGTCTCTAAAAATGGAATAAACTAGCGTCTAAAATAACACTTTTAAGATTTTTTTTTTATTTATTAAATGAATTTTTTTGTTCTTAAAATGACGTCATTTTCATTCCATTTGCTCTCGAATTGAAAGTCTATAAGAACGTGGATTTTCTTCAAGAAAATTGTAAATCGACATTCTAAATGTTTTCTTAACTGAAATTTAGTATTTAATTAAATTATTATTATAACTATTTCCTTAATATTCAAGAAAATTCCTCCGAACAATGGAATGTTATACATATGCAATTTAAATGCAACACATCATGTTGCAAAGCATGTGGCTAAATTTTTTATTAAATCGTGCATAAAATTTAGTGATAATCAGTTAGTAAATTTTAGAATAAACTTTCATTAATTATTATGAGGAAAGAAACGCATAAAACGTTAGCAGGGCTCCCAAATGGTCCGCGAACTGAACACCAATATTTTTTAACAGAAAATTTCATATTAGGTTTCTACAGCATTTCTGCTAAAACTAACCTCCGAAGGTGCTTTCTGCGCATTTTGCAAGACAAATATAAAACGAAAATCTTTCTAAGAAAATATTGATGTTCATTTGGCGGACCATTTGGGAGTCCTGCGTTAGCAATTTTATACTATTGTTATATAAAATCTATTTTTATTCTCTTGCTTATGATGTTTCAATTTTAGTTTTAGATGATTATATTTGAAAATAATGAAGTCTTGTAATAAAGTAAAAACATGCGGCTTTCAAAAGTTCTCAAAGAAACTTTAAAAAGTAATTGACTTTATTAAAACTATTTTTGAGAAAGCTACATTTGAAAAATCACGAAAAAAAAAAAAAAGACGAAAAGAAAAACGAAATTGCAGAAACTCTATGTCAAATTCTGCCCACAATATCTAAAAAAATTAAACATTAAATTTCTCCTTAAAAGTTTAGCGTTGAGAAACAAAAAATATTTTTCGTCTAGAGAAATATATTTTTAACTAAAATTGGTCTCAAGTATTTAGTAAGCTTCCAAAATATCATATTTTACTCATTTTTCACTTAAAAAAATGAGAAACATTTTCTATTAAAGGTACAAAATAATGGAAAGAAATAAAAAGAGACATTTCCCATTTTTCCCCTATTTACTATATTTTCTTTCTACGTTATCCAGTTTTTCTTAATTATTTGTTTTCAATGTCCTGAAAAATTAATTTTTAATATTATATATTTTTCTAGATACTACAATGTAAACGCAACAGTATTGTTCATTTTTGTAGAGGTGCCCCTTGCGTAGTATGATCTTAATTAGTGCGAAAAAGATTTTTAGATACTTCTTCATATAGTGCGGCCAAAATTTCAGTTAGTGCGCAAAGCAGGAAATGGGCGATTCTTTTTTCTGAAGCAAGATACAATCGATTTTTTAAACATAAAATTTGCAGAAAATGTCAATAAAAAATTAATTAAATTAAGTCAGACAATATCAGATATAGTCCCAAATATCAGTTAGAAGTAAGCAAGTTCATAAAGGATTAGAAAATCAAATTTTGTGTGAAGACGAATTCCAAAAAGAAGAAGTCAATGTGTACTTGGAATTGATGAGATTCGTTTAAATAAATCGAAACTTACGTCACTTTGAAGAACAAAAATGTATGACAATAACTTTTAACACAATATAAACAACTTTAATACAATACAACTTTTAACACAATATGACAATAACTTTTAACTTTTGACGTGTATGACAATAACTTTTTCTCTAAATATTTAAACATTAAACTAATGGTAAATAAGGTAACTTTATTAACTTAAATATCTGTAGCCGAATCAAAATTAAAAGTAACTTTTGAATGTTTTTTCGAGTGGTACTTGTTAAATTGTCTTGAATGGTTAAGTTTATGTTAATGGAGGTTCAAGATAAAAAAGTATCCCATACAATACAATGTAGATAGCCTTTTCAAACCTAGCTATAATTTGTACTATTAAAACATAGAGTAGTAATGTGTATAGTGTACAATTAAAATATAAAATAGTATCTACACTTCTCAAGACAATTAGTGGAGCCCAAGATTTTAACAAAATTACTCTATTACTTACACCAATATGTTATTCAAAATAAATATCCATAATTTAAAGCGCTGTAGAAAACAGATGAGGAAAACTTCACATGCAAATGAAAATTTATGTTGTCAAAAACTAGCCAAAACCGATAAATGCAGAGGATTTCGAAAGAAAAAATAACAAACATGTCCCACTGTCTCAGTTGTAAAATTTAATTTCTCAACTTCTATTTTGAGAAATCGTGATTTAAAGATGTCAAAACAAAGTAATTTACTGAATTCCATTGGTTGGCATATTATCGTCATAGTTGAATAACACAGCAAACACAACGAAGTGAAGACAATGCTGTTTAACTCTAGAACGCCAGGAAATTTTACCCAAGCTTGATAATAATATTTCACACCACTATTTTTATTTAAAATTATTTAATCAATTTATTTAACGAAAATCTGCGCGATTCAAATTTGACATACTTCAAGAAAAAAATTCTGGCTTGAATTGAAATTTAATCACATGGCCGGAGTCGAATCGACTCCTTCCGGGCGTTCTAGTGTTAAATAGCCAGAAGTGTCAATGCAAGGTTTTGGTTTAGATTCCGTGATGCAGAGAATGTTAGATGTCGAGCAAGGCAAAGTTGGTCGTGTGTTACCACAGAAACTAATGTGCGATATATTATGTTAAGAGCTCATCGAGACTAAAAAATGCTGCAAACACAACCAAGTTCTTGGCCACAGAATTAAGAGTCCCAGTAAAAACAGTCCGAAATAGATTTCATCAGTTTGGTTTCTATGCACATAAGCCAATGTTTTCTATGCTATTGACTTTAAGCAACTGTATTGCTTAAAGAAGATAAGCAATTGGACATCGAGATTGGAATCAAGTTCTGTTGTTTACAGACGAGTCCCGATTTAACCTGGATGTGACATCTGACTCGTTTTGTTATGAAGGGAAAAGGACATTCGGAAAAATCCCACATTCGTTCGTTGAAGATCACACATATATAACGTAATTTCGGGTGTATAAGCCGCAGATCAAACGATTCTTTTTCGACCCAGAATTTTTTAAGAAACAAATATAACTAGTTAGATCGTCGTAAATATTTGTCTTCAATCACTAAATAAGATTTCTGGGTCCAAAAAGAATTGTTTGATCCGCGGCTTATACACCCGAAATTACGGTAAATATGAGGGTTGGTGGAATGAGCTTGAATCAGTGTAGGTGGATGTATGGACCTGCATATCAATTGGAACTGCATTTTAGTCCCAAGTTATGCAGACTAGGTACTGAGACTTCATGTTGTATTTTACACTGAATTAATTCAAACATATCAAAAGTCCTTAATAAATGACAATAGTGTTTATCAAGCAGAATTGTTAGCTATTCATGACGCAATAATCTGGGCAAATTCAAGCAATTTTCAAAATATATTAATTCAAACAGACAGTTTATGAAGTCTACAAGCCTTAAAATACATTAATACAAGAGATATATTAGTAACCTCAATCATAATACTATTACAGAAAACTACTAAAAATTTTGTTTTCATTTGGATAAGAGGCCACACGGGCATAAAAGGAAACGAATTAGCGGATACCTTGGCAAAAGAAGCTACACTGGAATCATCACAAATAGAATCAAAATTCTATCCATTACCAGCATCCTTAGTAAAAAGAAAATTAAAGCTAGATTCGCTTCAACACTGGCAAAATTATTGGGACTATGCAGATACCGGCAGATACACATAACGAATTTCTACCGAAAATTTCAGAAGACTTTTTACTGTTTCATCGAAATCTATATTTATTCGCTACCAATCATGGTCCTTTTTCTTCATATCTAGTTAAATTTAACAAAGTAGATTCTGACCTCTGTACTTGTGGGAACAGAAGTACCTCCTTGCATTTCATGTTAAATTGTCCACTAACTTCAATCTTTCATCTGCGAAAGCCATCAAATATGAAATTAAATGAGTGGTTTTCATATGTATTGAAATGTCCGAAATTATTACAGAAAATAATTAACTGCATCACCCTCGTTGAAAAGAATCAGTATATATTTCAACTTGCGCATTAGCAAGCTTATCAAATCATATCTCTGTTTAAACATTTCTAAAAACATTTACTCTATCATACTTATGATAGTTGAACTTAGTTGGACTTTCTAAATAAAAAGTGCATCTAAATTTTTTATAGACATTCACAAACTCTTAATTGTCTTAATTAACTCTTCTATTTTAAATTTTGAAATTTATGCATTTTAATATTGTAAAAACTTTAGGTTCGCCCAGAAGAAATTGGGCAACCATTTGTAAAACAATTGTACTTTTTTTTTTTAATAATAAATGTTAGGTGGGGCTTGTTGAGCTCAAGCCATATGGTAGGCCTCCCCATCTAACTGAATCTGAATCTGTATTTTACACTGAAGCAACTGGTGATTCCTTTTTTGGCATACAGTTTGTCTTGTGAAGAATAAGCTTAAAATTAAGACAATGCAATGTATAGAATATCCAAAATGCTCTCCTATCCTAAATCAGATCAAGGCTATTTGGGACACATTCGGACGACGTATTGCAGTGAAACTAAGGCCTCTTTTAATTGTTCGCGACTTGGAGATTGCAATTTTTGAAAAGTGAAACAGTACTCCCGAAAGTCTTATCGATAATATCATCAAATCCATGGAAAACAGGTGTGCGGTAGATTTATCTATTTGAGGGGACCACACGCCATAATAAATATCTTGCATAATTCTTAACGTATTTTTTTTATGTCATTTAAGTCCTAAAACATTATTTCATGTTCTATCCATCATTTCAAAGAATTAATTAAGGCTCTCTTGCAAAACTTTTTGCGTCTGTTTTTCTGTATTGCGCATTGTTATACATATACTCTAAACTTTGTGCCCTTGAATGGCTGTCTCGCACTGTTCTTTTCCCTTTTTTCTTGCTTTATTAATTGTTTAGCTGTGTAGAATATATTGCATGGCAAACGGTTATTCTGCAAAGCATCAAAAAGGGCTAAAAAATTCGATTCCCCTAAATGCTGAGCGATGTTCAATGATAAATGTCAGCAGCGATATCTGCTGACTCTTTACCGGCCGAAGCGTTTTTTTAATTCAATCCTTATACAATGTTTACGTTTGAACTGTACCAGATGTCAGTGCGATCGCCATTTATTATTCAACATCGTTCAAGATTTATGCAATTAAGTTGTTTATGACTTTTTGGTTGCTCGATTGCATATTACATCTCGTAGACATCATAACTGTATTGCATTATTGTATTGTCTGTTTATGTATATTGGATTTTTAAGAGCTTAGCAGTTTTTCGCGTTCACTCAATGTTCCCGTTAATGGGGTAATATCACGGGATTCATTATTTGCACTAATCGATGGATACTTATATTAGAGAAATTAATCAGCTTAATTACAATATATAAGATAAAACAAGTTATTATAACGTTGAATCTGGTAAGCAATTTACAGGAAATTTTGTGTTTAAAAAGTGTTTTAAAAGTGTTAAATATGAACTATTATACTATTAACTATGAGAAATATGTACTATTTCTGTTTATCTCTTTATCACATTAGTTTTTATGGAGAAATGTTTACTCTATCATAAATTAAAAGTATGCTAATACAATACTTTATTTTAAATAATACAAATATAAGCTGAAATAATCTATGTTTCATTTTGAAATTATAATTTGGTATGTTAAAGTAAATTCGGAATTTTTTTGGATTTATATATTTTAAATGCATCACAGATGATAGGAGGCAATTGTGGCAGCTTCAAAATCTACCCACGTGACTCTTGTATTTTCGGCTATAAAAAAAAATCACTGAAATCTAAACGGTCAACATATGTAGTTCAGGGAAAAATGCAAATGCAAGCATCCTAAGAGCTTTTGCACTGTTTTCCGCATTTAAAAAAAAAACCTTCTTCTGAAGCAGGCTTTTTCATCACGCGCTGAGATAATTGGATCAATATAAATGACAATTTTCCGTAAGTGTCATGTTACACATTAACTAAAATTCATATAGGCTGTAATTATTACTTTTTAATTAAAAATTTCTTTAGATATATCCATAGTCCTTTTGTTTTCATTTGGGCAAACCGTAGAATTTATCAAACTTGTGTAATGCAATAACACAAATGAAAAAGAAAATAAAAGAAAAGAACCACTAAAGAAAATAAACTTTGAAATATTGAATTTTTTGCTCATTGAAATAAATGCATGTGCTTTTTTTTCAAAAATAAAATTCATAACATCTACATTCAGCATTTCAAGATAGCGTATTAGAATGCAATCTGATAACCTGTTTTATTCAGTCGATACTTGAGGCGGAAGGCTCTAATGAGAACTACTTTATCAAATACAAACATTTATCCTCGTGTATATCCTGGCAAACTGCCAGTATGTCTTTATTTCTTTTGAAAATAAACCTTAGCATATAGGACTTGATATCCTATATTTTATCATTGAAAAAATAAAGAAGTGTTGAATTGAATTAACCCTTTCGGGTCCGAATTTTCTTTCCATTTTTAGAAAAAAAAATACTTTTACGTTAATAACATTAACATTAGTTATCCAAATAGATTATATAGTGTTTAACGAATATTATATTGTTTGAAACATAAAGAATGCTGTTGTTTTGCGTGCTATTTAATTCATATTCATATGACAATAGGCTAAGGAAGAATTATTGGTGATGTTTGAAAAATATTACATTACAATCTGATTTAACTTACATTACAACTTTCTAATAATTTTTGAACTTTATTACACACGATTCTTTCAGGAAAGTAAGTTTTATTTTAAATTTAAAGACTGAAATGTATGTTTAAAACAAAAGAATCGCAAACGGCGCAAAGAGAATTAAGTAAATAATAATAATAATTATTATTACTAAATGCGAAACATAAATGATACCATATAGTAAATGCATAGACATATACTAACATTACTACATGTAAATTATAGCAAAAGTGTTTCTTAAAACAAAATAATACTCTTTCAAAATACATGTGCTATTAATAGTACACCAGACCCGAAAGGGTTAAAGTATTTTTAACCTGTAGGCGTCCGCTATGTTTCCTTACTCTCCATCGTAACGCCCACAGCAAAGGTAGAGAATAACTGAGAATAAAAACAGTATCTAATCTTCCTAGTTACTTAAAACTCTTCCATTAACCCCTTGAAGGGTGGTGGGATAAAATATATCCTACTTAATTTTAATTGCAAAATGCCATATTGACACCAGAATTTCGAAATGTAAATTTTAGTTATAACAAGTACTATTTTTAAATAAATTTGTTTTAAAATTCTGGTGTCAGTCAGTCATTTCAGCATTTTAAGAATACAATAGCTTTTGCCCCTCAAAAGGTTAAAATATTACGTGCATTCTGACAGATACTGCACCAGCTGTCATCCAAAAGTTAAATAAAAAATTAATTTAATGAACAGATAATCTTATGGGGACCCATGAAGTTAGTTTATCATCCAATACTCAATAGTTAGACAAAAAAAAAAAGAAAAAACATTGACTATGATGGATTCATCGCATCACATGGTTTTTAATCCTTTCCGGCACAGTGATTCCACGCCGGGATCACCTAATTTTAATTCAAAACTTACAAACGGCAGCAAGAATATTTTAATGAAATTTTGCTTTTACTATAAAAGTTTAAAATAACAAGTTTTTAATTTCTATTTTTTTTCATTCCTGTGTCAGTCAATCATTTTATTATCTTGTGAAGAGAATTTTTCAGCTCCGGGAAGGGTTAACACCTTCAACTCAGTTGAAAAGCATTTATGACATCCGTTTGCCTGGCCGTCTGTCTGACAGTCTGTACAGGCTCAAATTCTCATTAAAGTATGTATAGTATTTACATGATAGCCATATAGGATGTTGGGGTTTAAGGTATCCGTACACTTTCGGATCCGCACATTTCTGTTGTTATCCATTTTTTATAATGATATTTACTTTAAAATTTTGAAAAAAATTAGCAATTACCCAGAAATATTTTTTAACCTTTCGCGCGAATTTTCATCACATGAGCAAGCGCGCGTTGTAAATTGTACAACAGGCGAAAAACAATAAATTATTGCAGTTTTATTTTAATTTTACAAATAATTTAGCTTACAAATATCATATAAGTTATCCCTGGATCACAATTTATGAAAGTATTCCGCTATACACTTATTTTGTTATTACATACTAAAGCAGAAGTTTAGATCTGTAAAAAGCTACTTTCTACTACAATCACAAAGAATAAAAATTAATATGAATTATTAAATAATAATTAAGTAATTTCGGATTTACAGAATTAGCCCTGTATTCTATCTAAATTAGTCGCTTCCCGTATCAAGGATAAACTTTGATTTTTTGAAGTCTCTTTACAGATAAACCTTGCACATTTCATGCACTGTTAACAGATTAAAATGACAGGTGCAGCTGATTGCGCAATCTGAAATACAAATAACTTTTAGGAACTGGCTTAAAAGATCCAATAAACGAATACAAATGGTTATTAACACCCACTACTGCTTGAATTTTGTTTTAAAGAAAAAAGAAAGTGAATATTGTACTTTTTACAATGGCGCGCCCGACGGAAGGTTAAGAGAAACATAGCCAAAATTATATCAAAATTTGACATTTCGGCAAAAAGTGATAAATTAAAAATAAAACATTGTATTGACATTTTGTAAATTGTATAATAAAACGAATAACTTTCTGTAGGACTTAGATTACATACATTATGATTGTATCTCTATCTCAGATGATATGGCAGTTAAAGTACTAATGTAATATTCGCGAAATTTTAATCTGAAGTTTGTGATATATACCAGTGCAAATATAAAACTATTGAATATATTATCATGAGTGTAGTCTGTTCTCTCCAAAGATATTTATAAAAGAAATGCGTGGCATTTCATGCATACTTTTTTGTTTTAGAATGTTTTGAGTATAGTAAAAATGTGAAAAACTTCATTTTGAGAAAAAGTTAAAAATAACTTTTAACCCGGGAGGACGCGCGCCGGGTCTTTTAGACCCACAGTGCGTATGGTTTTTGGAATTGCAACCACTAATTTTCAAAAAGTAATCTTCAACATATTTTATCGCGGAATTTGTAAGGATGGTCTCCGTCTAAATAAAATGACGAATATAATTTGATTTTATTGGTGACGAAGTTAAAACCATTTATACATAGGTGCCAACCTGACATAGATTATCCGTAATACGTGCGTTAATTTGACCCTGGTTTAATGAGTTTCGAACCAGAAATTTTTCAAAGAAATAAAATTAAGTATGTTCCACCAACAATCTTGAAATTAAATAAATAAAGATTCATAAAATATATTTTCTGGTTTGAAATGACGTTAAACTGGATCAAACTAATCCAGGTATTACGGAAGATTAACCCATTCGTGTCCAGCATCTTTTGCGTAAATTTTATTTGGTTGGCACCACTATTTTTAGAAGATTTAAGTTTAGCTCATTAATCACGAAAATGCATCATTTAAATAAAATAATTATTGCTTTTCTTTTTTACCGGTGTTAAAAACAGTGCTGAATGCACCTTTTGAAGCGTCCCTAAAAAGGGACGCTAGACACTAATGGGTTAATTGAAAGTTGGCAGCTATGTTTATACCCAGCGTAAGCGCGCGTTCTCCCGGGTTAACTTTCCTACCCTGTTGAAATTTTACTCAAACTTGACTAAAATATTTCACATCAGAATTTTTATTTAAATCCATTGAACATACTTACTTAACTTAAATCTTTGTGTTATTTATTTTATTTACTTTATGAAAAATTTTCTGGTTTGAATCGAATGAAACGCATTATAGAACAGGGTCGATTAGACCCATTCAGGGTAGGAAGGTTAAACACATTTCAAATTTGTAATAGTTGTAACTTTAAAGGCTGTAACTTTGGTTATAATTAAGATACAGACGCAATTTAAGCAAACTTCAACTGATAAAAGTGTCGATTTTAATATTATTGCATAAATGATAAATCGATATCTTGATGCAAAATTATGTTTTTAAGGTGTTCGGATAACTTAAAGTGTGGTAGAGTGATTGCAAATGAGGATGAAGTATAGAGCTGTTATATTTAATCCTGCAAAGGTGTTTTGGTCTATTTTGACCCGAAAACTTTATTCAAAGTTATTTAATCTGCGACTTGTCGCAGACCACTATTATTTTAGATAATTTTATTTTTACTTTTATTTTATATTTATTTATTTATTAAATCATTACTTTTTTTGAGCGAGGCATGATGTGGTTAAATGCCAGGTACAAATGGGTAAGGCAAAGTACTGATGCGGCAAGCAATTAATAGAATACCCTTTCATTTATATTTTCTTTTTAATTGAAATATTTTAACTATTAAGCTACATGTCAGACCGAAAATAACATAATGTTAGCGAAGGAAGATTTTAATCAGCCATCAAATTTAAATGACACACATTTAACACTCATTGGTTTCTCTACGAAACCACAAAATTTTAATTCCTATATGTAACAACGACACAAGAATTTTAACTTAAAAAAATCCATTTTATTACGTATGAGAAAAAAATCCATTTTATTATTTACAATTACCGTTTCACAATTACCGGCGTCATTCATTTATTTCATTAACTTAGCAATGAAAATATTTGTCCGTTAAAGGTTTAAAAGTAAACTAGTTTTATTTTATTGTGAGAGGGAGAAACCATACAAATATTTTTATTTTTTTAAAGCATTAAATTAAATTTTGCAACTCTGCACACAACAGTATTTTAAGTAATAAATAATAATAATAAAAAAAAACAGGAAGAGTGGAGTTGAAAGGCAATATATAACAGAAACATTATTACATGCTATTTATCCATCAATGATTAAAACATCATATGTTCAGAAAATATAATTTTAATACAAGGTTTGCACACTCCTTACATTTTTTAAGGACTCTGGCTCTACTATTAATGATAAGAAAATTTATATTTAATTTTTAAGAAACAGAACTTTCAGCCACCATTTCATTTTCTTAGATTTTGCAATAATTTTCTGCAGTGAAATATTCTGAAAACTAGCTGACCCGCCCGGCGTTGCCCGGGTCCGTTTTAGCAATATTAAACGAACTTGAAATTTGTATGATTTTATCATTAACTGGAAGTATGCAGAAATGCATTGTCTGAAATACGTCGCAGCTTACTTTGTGAAAAATCGGTTTTAAAAACAACAACTAATATTAAGCTCTAAAAATACTTAAAATGAGCAATGAGAAACGCGGGAGGGAACATGTATCCAACGATTGCGTTATTTTCGTGTTAAAGTGTTGATATTAACCCGTAAAAATCACTGTTAAATCACGTAACCAATTATTTTTTTCCCATAGAAATCCCAAGTGAAATATTTTGAATTTCAAGCTAATTATATCACTCTTAAATCCGACTATATCATGAATGAAATCGATACACCATGATAAAAGATTGGTATATAGTATTATAATTTCAGAGCCATTTAACAAAAGTGTATATTTTTAATCAAAGCATGCGTAATGTTGTCTCTGTGGACAAATTCCTAACCGTAAACTTTTGTACCGTAACCATAATCTGTCTGTAACCTAACTGCGACTTAACAGTACCCTATCGTAACTTAAATAAAACATAAATGTAACCTAGGCGTCACTTTATTGTAACCTATTCTTATTCTAACCATCACATAAATGCAATTTAACTTTAACCTAACTTTAAATTAACCGTGATCTAACTGTAACCTAACGTGAAATTAAATAAAATCAAAGACTTACCGCAATGTAATTGCAACCCAAATGTTACCCAACCATTTATTGAGTTCATGTCCATGGAAATTATTTTGTCTTGTTCGGATCTGGTTATGATTCATTAGAATATTTTCGAAGGGTTCAGATTTGGTTCGATTCAGGTTTCAGGTATTTTTTGAAATTCGATTTAAATGTTCGGGTCGAATTCATGTCCATGGAAATTATTTTGCCTTGCTCGGATCTAGTTATGTTTCTGTGAAATATTTTAGTCGGGAACAGGTTTGGTTCAATTCAGATTTCGGCGTTTTCTTCAAATGTAATTTTTGGATTCGGGTTTTCTTGCGTGTTTACGGACAATATTCTGCCTTGTTCGAATAAATACATGCTTCACTGGAATATTTTTATCAAGTTCATTTCAGATTTCGAAATTTTTTCAATGAAAATTTTTAGGTTCAGATTTGGTACATGTGCATGGAAATTTTGTTTTATTCGGATCCTGTTATGGTATTTTGGAATATTTTTGTCAGGTTCAGATTTGGGTCGATTCAAATTTCAGGTATTTTTTCAAATAGAATTTTTAGGTTCGAATCTCGTTCATGTCCACGGAAATTATTTTATCATACTCGAGTCTGGTTATGATTCTTTCTAATATTTTGATCGGATTCAGATGTGGTTTGAGTCAAATTTCAGGTTTTTTCAAATCGGATTTTTTAGGTTCGAGTCGGGTTTATGACCACGGAAATTATTTCGTCTTGTTCGGATCGGGTTATAGTTCTTTGGAATAGTTTTATCGGTTTTAGATTTGGTTCAATTCAGATTTCGGGTTTTTTTTTCAAATGGTACTTTTGGGTTCGGGTCTTCTTGCGTGTTCATGAAAATTATTCTGTCTTGTTCGAATAAGGAGATGCTTCACTGGAATATTTTTGCCAAGTTCAGATTTGGTTCAGTTCAGATTTCGCGATTTTTTCAAAGAAATTTTTCGGGTTCGGATTGGGTTCATGTCCATGGAAATATTTTGTCTTGTTCGGATCCAGTTGCGGTTCTTTGAAATAGTTTTGTCAGATTCAGATATGGTTCGATTCAAATTTGAGGTATATTTTCGAATGGAAGTTTTAGGTTGGTATCGGGTTCATGTGCACGGAAATTATTTAGTCTTACTCTAATCTGGTTATGGTTCTTTCGAATATTTTGGTCGGATTTAGATGTGGTTTGGGTCAAATTTCAGAATTTTTCAAATGGAATTTTTTAGGTTTGAGTCGGGTTTATGACCACGAAAGTATTTTGTCTTGCTGGGATCGGGTTATAGTTCTCTGGAATATTTTTATCGGTTTCAGATTTTGTTCGGGTCACATTTCGAGTTTTTTTAAGACAATATTTAAGTTCGGGTCAGGTTTCATGCCCACTAAAATTATTTTTCCTTATTTGGATCGGGTTATGCTTCATTTGAACATTTTTATGGGATTGAGATTTGGTTCGGGTCAGTTATCAAAGCCATAGTTTTTTTTCAAACAGAATTTTTAGGTTCGGGTCGGGTTTATACTCACGGAAATTTTGTCTATCACGGATCGGAGTGCGGTCTGTTTTTTTCTGGTTGGGATCGGGTTATGTGTTAATTAGTCTAAACATTAAGTTTATAATCAATTTTGCTACTATTCTTTTTATGGCTATTTCTGATAAATAATTTACTTTGCTATTTGATAATTTACTATAGTGTATGAATCGTTTGCGGATTCGAACAATTGTACGCCAAACAGCTATGTTTTATTTTTTTAAACCAAATTAAAGCCATAATTTAATTTTAAATTGAATAGAATACATTTAAATTTTATCAATGATTAAAAAAAATGCCTAGAAAAGTGTTGTGTGATTTTTTTTTACAGCAACACAGCTAATGACTCATACATTTTAATGTTCGAAATGCCAAAGATTTGCGTACAACCACACAGTAAAAAGAAAATGAGTGGAAGTGTAATGTCTTGGGCTGACGCCAAAAATATAACCCTAAAATCCGCTACATTAAGTCCAAATAAGCACCAACAAAACCATGTGCTTTGACACGCCGATCAATTCAAACTGGTTTAAACCCGTATTTCTTTGTTTTTTACCTTTTAAACTGTTATTGAATAGATGACTAAAATTTCGTTTAAAAAATAAAGTTTTGTGCCATTATTGACTGTAATACACGATCGGAATGCATAAAAGATACAAATATATCAATCATAGGCAAGAATTATGTGATTATTTTTATCACATGACTTTGAAATATCAATATAGAAGCATCATTTAAGATTTTGCTTGAAAAGTTAACATTCTTTCGTTAATGTCTTAAAATCGTCTGCACTCTGAAATCTAGATTTTAGACTAATATTTGTTATTTAAGTTTTCACGCATGATTTTAAAAGAATGTTTTCATAAATATATTTTATAGATTGATATAGAATTATTAATATGTTGTTAAATCATAAACATTTTTCATCTACGTTATAAAGTATTAAAAAGAAAAGAAAAAAAGAAAACTTTTAGTAATACGTCAAATCAAATGTTTTCAATATTTTATTTAATTTTATTTTGACATTTAATTATTTCGAATTTATCAATTTCAATTATTTTAAAAGCAAAAATTTTTTTAAAATAAATAATATAATAGAAAAAAGACCATTTTAAAAAATTACTATTTCTTCGTAAAATATGCTTCAGCTGTAAATTATTTCTTTCAATTCGTCTTAGTAATGCAAAATCCCTTCCACATGCTTTTGTTTGGGACATTAAAATTTGAGCGATAAATGGTTTAATATTGCAACCCTTTTTTCGGTTTACTTCACCACCACCTATCTTTTTCCTCCATGGTTTACAACCGCTGTGATAAAAAATCATCATTTAAAATGACAGTTTGGAAGTCTATGAATTTTAAAGGTCTATTTCAGCTTTTTTAATTATTTCTGCGAAAATTTTATGCAACCAACCAACCATAACTAAATGAAGGTAAAAAAAGAAGAAAAAAGGCGATTTTTTATGAGAGTGATCTTTGGAATTTAATTAATTACTCAGTTAATAAATAGAATTTCGAAATTCGGAATCTTAGGTGCATCAGGAGAGATTTGGGGCTACTCTCAAAACATTTTTGAGCCTTGTACATGCTGTAGATTTTGCTAGCTATCGCAGACACACACACACACACACACACACAGACAGAGCGTTTTGTTCTTTTATTAATATAGATACCGTAATTTCGGGTGTATAAGCCGCAGATCAAACAATTCTTTTTCGACCCAGAATTTTTTAGATCGCCTTAAATCTTTGTCTTCAATCACTAAATAAGATTTCTGGGTCCAAAAAGAATTGTTTGATCCGCGGCTTATACACTCGAAATTACGGTACTGTAAAAATTTAGTGGTAAAATTGTGCGAACCCTGTAATACATGCAGTAATGTGCGTATGAGGTCAGAAATTTTGTGTGGCCCTTTCAAGAAACATAAATAAATTTTGCTTTCTCTATGGCCAAAAAAAGAAATTAACACAAGGCAAGAAAAGAAAAATACGATGGAGTAAAAATACGTAATGTAAATCATTCGTTACATTGAAGTTGCTACGATTCCTAGTGTTAAAATAATTCCTAATTCTATATTTTCTGAGATAACGTGCTATTTATGCATTGCTACGAATAATATTTCTAAAAATGCAGTATCTTAATGTTTAATAAATTTTGCTTTCTCTATGGCAAGAAAAGAAAAAAAAAACAAAACAAGGCAAGAAAAGAAACATACAATGGAGTAAAAATACGTAATGTGAATCATTCATTGCATTGAAGTTGCTACGCGATTCCTAGTGTTAAAATAATTCCTAATTCTATATTTTCTGAAATAACGTGCTATTTATGCATTTCTACTAATAATATTTCTAAAAATGCAGAATCTTAATGTTTCATAAACTCACTTTCCTTTAATGAATGTGATATTCAATCAAAGTTTCAAAATGCCATACAGAAATGCTCGCGGGAAATCCATAATGGCGGCGCAAGGTTAGCTAGTTGCTTTACAGAATTCAGTGTTATGGCGATCCATTAGCATTACGTCCATGTAAATAAGTACTAAAGCGGCAAGGGGGCCTTTTATTAACAAGCCGCAATTTTCCTCATTCTACAGCCATTTACAGAAGGGAAAAAAATCATTCATATAGACCGTTCCTTTGTCCTTGCATCCATTGAAAGCAAAATAACCAAGTAAATTGACTATCTCATTAAGATGCATTGTTTGTCTAAAGCAGTCTTTTGTATCAATAAAATCATTCATAAATGTGCCGTTTTCTAGTATTTTTTTAAGAATAAAATATAACTTTTAAAAACATGCTGCATTCTTTTTTTTGTTTCAGTCAAAAATATATATTTTTCTTTTTATATACGAAGAAATAATATATAAGAAATATTTGTGATAAATATGTTGCGTGCATTTGAAAACTGACATGCATCTCCAAATTATCGCTTTCACTTTTGGTGTTGAAATAGATATACTTATCTCTTTATGAAGAAATCATTTATTAAGTAAAAGCTTGTTTAGGGGTTATTGCCACAGAGGGGGGGGGGGCATCTTCAAGGAAAACTTATATATAAAACTTATCGGGGAAGGGATTCAGGGAAAACGGATCAGGGAATGGATTAAGCATTAATAAAACATTTTTAAAACATGCGCAATGTTTTTTGTTTCAGCCAAAAATATAATTTTTTCTTTTTATATACAAAGAAATAGTGTATCAGAAAAATCAATAATAAAGAGGTTGTGCGCATTTGTAAACATACATGCATTTTCAAATTATCGTTTCCACTTTTGGTGAAGAAATAAACATATCTTTACGAAGAAATAATTTATTAGGTAACAACTTGTTAGGCATTATTGCCGTAGGGAGGAGCATAAGAGAAAGACTTATAAAGAGAAAGTTAAACGAATTCTTGTTATAGACCTGGAAGTGACTGCACTGATAATCTCCACATGGAGTTCACGGCTGAAATTCTAGAATTAGTTAAAACTCGATTCCCATATTAAACAACATTCGGTCTTCCAAGTCATATCTTGGTGGAAAATACCTGAAAAACCGATTTTAGTGGTTGACACGTTGGTTTACCATTGTGTTATCCTGCACCCATATGTATGAAAACATGGAAGACTGCGAGCAGGAAAACAAATTGATAAACCTATGGGTGAACTACTAAAATCAGGTTTTCAGGTATTTTCCACCAAGATATGACTTGGTTTGGTGACTTGGCATACCGACTGCGTTTTAATATACGAATCCAGTTTTAACTTGTTCTGGAATTAGTTAAAACTCGAGCCAGTTAGCCAAGAACTCGATGAGGTGATTATCTGTGCTGCCAACCTACTGGTTTATTATTTTACAAGAAAATTTTGTAGGTTTGCACAGTGAACTAACTCATATGGTGCTGATATAGAATTCATAAGATGTTGGATTATTTCTATATGAAGCTAAACTGCCCCTGCAGGCAAAGACACTCACAAGCTAATGCTAAACCTATGAGGAGGTTATTTTCTGATATCTCATTTGTATTTCAATATTTTTAAACAATTTATTTCTGCATCAGGTAACGGAGATCCATTTCTACATCATTTCCTTTTTACTTTTTCGATTTTGGTTAAATATATTTTTATAAAATTACTTACACTTGTGAAACCGGTTGCAAAAATTAATGTATCATTCTAAAAAATATCTGCAACCAAAATCGAAAAAGCAAAAATGCCGTGATGGAGAAAGAAATCTCAGATATCCAATGCAAAATAAATAAATAAATAAAATAAAATAAAATAAAATAAAATAAAATAAAATAAATAAATAAATAAATGTCAAAATACAAACGAGATAGTACAAAATAACCTCCCCATAGAAATAGCATTAGTTCGGGAGTGTCTTCACCTACATGGACAGGAGACTTAAAGGGATAATATTATTGGACAAACTTTACTATATAGTTTTACGATGTGGACATCTTATATAATTCTCACGAAAATACTATAAATTCTAATAAAAACATGTATTAGAGAACGTCTTAACGACTTAAGGGCAGTGGAATATATTATAATTCGCCTAATTTTAATCATAATTTGCATCAGAAACCTTTAAATAAATTTTACTTTGTTGATAAAAATTTAAAAAAATTGCTTTCCCGCATTTTTAAACAAAATATTTCGAAAATGTTAGTGTGAATTAAACATAACCGAAACAAGATTACTTGCTCCTGGAAACATAAAGATGTCATAAAAGTACATAAAAACAATATATAAAAATATTTTTAAGTAATATTTAAAAGTTAGGGTGTTTTTTTATAAATATATAAATTTCAAAGAAAATAAAACACATAAAAACAATGTTAATGCTTATGATATTGGTTTTATTAAATAAATAATTTTATCCCGTCAGTGTTTAAAAAATAATTTCGCACATATCGCGGCTAACTTGACTGAATCGCAAACTACAAGTTCAATTTTCGACCACTTTCTCGAGCAGCTGGGGCTGTATATCTAAAATAACTCGGCAAATGTTGGTTTCGAACTAATTCAACTTCTGTGGTTTATCGATGTAGACCAGCGATTTCACATATCCTCACAGAAAATAAGACATTAGTGTCAGGATTATTAATTATTTTTTATTATTTCTTATATTTACCCTTTTATCAATAGATTAAACTTATTTCATTTGTTACTATATTGAGGATGGAGCAGCTTTTAAAATGTACTTGCCTTAATATTGTACTAACTTTAGATTTGCCCAGAACAAATTGGGTGACCATTTGTGAAATAATTGTTTTTTTTTTTTTTTTTTTTTTTTTTTTTTTTTTTTTTGTAACCTCTTGCGGCGCGGTGGTTTCATAGATATACCACTTAATTTTAATTACTGAACGTCACATTGGCACCGGAATTTTGTTTAAAAAATTACGCCTAAAAAATTACGCCTGTTTAAAAAAATTACGTTTTTTTGAATGCGTGAAATATAGCGTTTTCTTATTTAAAAATAAAGTTGTTTTCAATCTCCGGTGTCATTCTTTAATTTCAACACTTAAGCAATGAATTTGCCTTGTGCCGCAAAGGGTTAATAAATGCTTGGTGGGGCTTGTTGAGCTCAATCCATGTGGTAGGCCTCCCCACCTAGTTGAACTTGGTTTTGACTGTGGATGCTAGTTCACAGGTCGATAACGTAAAATTATGAGGTCCCCGAATGTGTCCCTCAATAAACTGGTGGTGTTTCGCACAATTTACAAATGCTGTGCTGACGTAAGTCTTCATGGGGAAATTTTAAAACATATTCTGCACAATTCATCTGACAGCTTTCAAATTGAAAGCGATTAGAAACACTAATGGCAATTTCAAAACCATAATCACACCTCTAAACACAAGTTGGAAATTGCACGTCAAGCGAAGCAAATGGGATTCGCTCGTACTATAACAAAGTTTTAAAAATATTCAGATCTTTGTGCAATAGTATGCAGAATATCGGATACAGTATAGTAGCCAAAATATTTTGTGTGTCCCTGTAAATACTATCTGGTTTCTGTTATGCAGGAGATGACTTTTTATAAACCTCAGTAACGTATATGACTTTCATGAAATATGAAATTGTTTAAAAGTACTTAAACGCGCTCTAAACAGTATTTCCCTCTGTCTAATTGTGTATGGAATACAATTGTGTGGCTTTGTAAATTAATAACAAATATTCTTTGCACCACATATTGTGCAGAATGTATTTTTTAAAATATACTTCATAAATGCATACCAATCCTGTTATGTTCGAAAAAGTATAACATAACTAAAATGCACTCGAAACTATTTTTTCCCGTTGACCGTAATGTAGCTGAAACCTTTTGGTCGTCTCTGTAATTAAACTATGCATCCGATTTTTATAAAATTTTAAATGACTCCACAGAATAATGCAACAATTATATATTTTTAATTTCAAAGGATTCGGTTGGTTAGTTTTCGCTATGTTATATGCCGACAGACGGATAGACTGAACGACGACTATAGCTGCGACATATTTATAGAATTATGTACGCACATAAAAACACTATATAAGAGCTACGCATTCCAAAGAGTTTAACGAACCTTCTTCAAATTAAAGTCATGTTAAATTAACTGAGCAGGAATCTAATTCGGCTTTCACCGTAAATGGCGCGTATCGTAAATAGTCTTAAGTTGAATTTTTATCTCAGAACTGAGAGTTTGGATAACAACCTACATTCAGTATTATTGCTTAGCATTAATTTATAGATATAGTTAATTGATTGGGAATATTGCGGCTTTAACTGCTCCAACAATTCTTTACTA
Organism: Maratus speculifer; assembly: GCA_964019185.1. Classification (NCBI taxonomy): domain Eukaryota; kingdom Metazoa; phylum Arthropoda; class Arachnida; order Araneae; family Salticidae; genus Maratus; species Maratus speculifer. The sequence goes on along the minus strand of OZ025299.1, from coordinate 60,164,557 downwards.
AAAACCGAGGAAATTTCGTTTCTCTCCAAACAAAATTATAATTCGATTACATGAAAATTTTATAACACTCGAAATAATTGGTAAATTTAGCAGCACACACATAGCAACCTTCGGCTTTTATTAAAATCGATAAACTATACTTCGAACCAGAAATTTAACTTAAGTGGAAATATGTAGTTTTCAATTGCCTATCATATTTAATGTAAGACAGATTTAAATTGGCAATTTTTCTGGTTCGAAATACAATTTTCTCATTTAAAAAAAGCAGGAGGTTGGCATGTATGCAATCGTTATTTTCAGGCATAGCTGCCAACTTTTACGCATTTTTGTTACCACTAAAATAGTACAGAGATTTCCCATTTGTTTAATAATAAGATTTCGACTATTATATAAAACAATATTTACTATAACATTTTTGTGGTAGGAAAAATGCGTGAAAGTTGGCAGCTATGACTTTAAGTATGTAGCGTCACCTGATTTATGCCTAACTTGCTTGTTAGATATAGTGCTCCCTATTAAAAGTTATACAAATATAATACGTACTCTACGGGTTACAGTTTTATGATACGGATGTTACAACCAAGGCGATTCAAAGTATTATATGGAACAATATATACGGTATAGCTTATATAAGGAATTTACGCCAGTGCCTAAACGAAAAAAAAGTTTAAACAGTTTTTATTCATTGCGCAAAAAAAGAAAAAGAAAGAAAAAAAAGAGAAAAAAGAAAAAAAAGAAAAAAGAAAAAAGAAAGAAAAATATTTTTTCCCACCTGATATGCGGATTAGACACACTGAAAAACATCCTCAAGTATCCAGCATTAATAATGACATCCATGTATAACAGCCCTAATGGCAAATTTAAGAAAAATAAAACAATATAAACTGTGTTAGAGCAAATTTATACAGGGTGTCCCAGAACTTCATGTACAAACTTTGAGGAGTGGTAGAGAACATCGTTTGGAACCACAATTACATAGGAACGCATGGGCGGAAACGTCATCCTCATTTGTTAACCCTTTCACAGACAAAAATATGTCAATGAAACTACAAAGTTTTTAATACAAAATGAACATTGACACCAGAATTTTAATACGATTTTTCTAATATTATGTATATGAAATGTATTTTTTTTTCTTCCTTGCAAATACGCCTTTCTGCGATTTCTGATGTCATTCATATTTTTCCACATTTTAGCAATTTCTAATAACTACTAAGATACTTGATTTTAAAGCAACATAATTTTAAATTTAATTTTAAATTAAATCATTTCTTGTACGTTTTTCTGTGTAATAAAGCGTTCTACGCTGCGTTCCGCATTGTGTCATAACTGTTTTTTTTTATGTGTGTGTGTTTCTTTGAGCTTTTCACGAACAAAGCACTTCCACTGCTAAAATGTGGAAAAATATGAATGACATCAGAAATTACGGAAAAATGTATTTGCAAAGAAATAAAAAAGAATATTGCCCAGTTAAACTGATGGCATTGAGCTCACAGGCTACGCATACTAATTGTACATTACAGCCTTGTATTTTCGTTAATTCCGTTCGAAAAAAAAAATTAAAAAGGGGTAACAGCTCTCCCCTTTCTCCTTTTTTATACTTAATGATTGAACCTACTAAACTATCAGGTACATGCTTTATCATATTCAAAAACCTATATCCAAAATTCAGAGCAAATCGGATAATTCTTAATAAAAACCCATTTGGCATTTATATAATTTAAGAGGAGTTATTCTCCTCTTTTATACTTAACCATTAAACTTCCAAAACTATTCAGAGATTTGAACGAAATCTGACAATTCTGATTGAAAAATCCATTTATACAAGTTAAGGGGAGGGGCATTAGAACCCCCGTTCCCCCTGTTTATACTTATTCTATGAACACCTAATAACAGCCACAGTATTGCCTCATCAGAATGATCCTATATCTAAATTTTGAACGAAAACTGTTAATTCTGCATGAAAATCCCGTTTATAACAATTAAGGGGAGGGGCATGAACCCCCCGTTCCCCCTGTTTATACTTATTCAATGAACACCTAATAACAGTCACGGAATCGCCTCATCAGAATTCCTATATCTAAATTTTGAACGAAAACTGTTAATTCTGCATGAAAATCCCGTTTATATCAATTAAGGGGGGGCATGAGCCCCCCGTTCCCCCTGTTTATACTTACTCAATGAACACCTAATGACAATCACGGAATCGCCTCATCAGAATGATCCTATATCTAAATTTTGAACGAAAACTGTTAATTCTGCATGAAAATCCCGTTTATATCAATTAAGGGGAGGGGCATGAGCCCCCCGTTCTCCCTGTTTATACTTATTCAATGAACACCTAATAACAGTCACGGAATCGCCTCATCAGAATGATCCTATATCTAAATTTTGAACGAAAACTGTTAATTCTGCATGAAAATCCCGTCTATATCAATTAAAGGGGGGCATGAGCCCCCCGTTCCCCCTGTTTATACTTATTCAATGAATACCTAATGACAGTCACGGAATCGCCTCATCAGAATGATCCTATATCTAAATTTTGAACGAAAACTGTTAATTCTGCATGAAAATCCCGTTTATATCAATTAAGGGAGGGGGGCATGAGCCCCCCCCATTCACCCTGTTTATACTTATTCAATGAACACCTAATGACAGTCACGGAATCGCCTCATCAGAATGATCCTATATCTAAATTTTGAACGAAAACTTAATTCTGCATGAAAATCCCGTTTATATCAATTAAGGGGAGGGGCATGAGCCCCCCGTTCCCCCTGTTTATACTTATTCAATGAACACCTAATAACAGTCACGGAATCGCCTCATCAGAATGACCTATATCTAAATTTTGAACGAAAACTGTTAATTCTCATGAAAATCCCGTTTATATCAATTAAGGGGGGGGCATGAGCCCCCCGTTCCCCCTCTTATACATATCGAATGAACTCCAAAAACTAATCAGGGAAGCGCCTTATCAGGATATACCTATATACAAAATTTCAAGTGGATCCGATATTTTTATCATGAGTTATCGCGTTACGCACGAACATACGAACGCACATACAGAACGGACGGGCACATAAGCTCTCAGGCTATGATAGCCTGTGAGCTAAAAAAGCCAGCCATTTCACATTCACAATAAATAGAAAAATCATATTAAGATTCTGGTTGCAATGTTCATTTTGTATTGAATATTTTGTAGTTCCATATACAAACCACTGTCTGTGAAAGGGTTAACAAGACGTTTCCGCCCATGCTTTCCTATGTAATTGTGGTTCCAAACGATGTTTTGTACTACCCCTCAAAGTTTGTACACGAAGTTCTGTGACACACTGTATAACATTTTTCTCTTAATTTAATGAAAATTAGAAGTTACATGAATTAATTAAAATATTTATACGGATAAATAACAAGATCCTTCATATGAAACATAATATACAATTTCCAGCTTGTTCTCCGTTTACTGACGGAAGACTGATAAGGTCCATTGATATTTAAAATAAATATATTTACTTAAAATATACACATATTTTAGGCCCCACCAGTGGCCGAGAGGTTCAGACCTCAAACTGGTAGACGGTAGGTGCTGGGTTCGAACCCAATCGCTACCGTCGGCCTAACCGTTCGGAATTTTCTGTCGTTTCCTTCGAACCTTGCGTAAATACGGGTTTGGTTCTCTTAGAAAGACCCCCACGGAGGGCACCCCCACCCCTTAGGGCCTATATCCCACAGTGTAGATAATTGGCAGACATACATACAAACAATACACATATTTTAATTATAGGCTTAACCTTTTACGGCAAGGTGTCCATAATAAAAGACACCTCATTTTAATTTTATTACAACGAAAAATATTTAATGAAAGTTTCCTTTTATAACATACGTCAAAATAAGCAAGATCTTATTTCCTAATAAAGTCGTTTATTCCCCATTAGCCAAACAATATGGGCAAATATTGGCTACATCCTGGAGCAATATTGGCACATTGGCGCAATATTGGCATGAAATATTGCTCCAATATTGGGTATTTACCTTTTGCCCTTAGTTAGCTAATATTTGCAGCTAATATTATGTCAATGTAATACCAATATTTGTGCAATACTGGAAATATTGCCAATGTAACGCCAATATTTGTGCAATATTGGGGATTTATTGGCAATATATCCAGTGTAACACCAACATTTGTTCAAATTGGGGACTCATTGGAAATATTTCCAATGTAATGCCAACATTTGTACTATATTCGAATTCTATTGAAAATATTTCCAATGAAATGCCAATATTTAACCAATATTGGAATTTTATTGGCAATATTTCCAATAAATGAAATATTGCCGCAACATCGGACCAATATTTGTTTGTTACTAGGGTTAATTCTGGTGTAAGTTAATTATTTCAATCAGATTAACACCGCACCGAAAAGGGTTAATAGATGTACATCTATATGTATATGGATACGTTTACATGTATCTTTAAAACTATACGTATTTTATACCTGCGTATATACAGGGTGTCCATTAAATAAGATCCTGATTTCAAAATTAAATTTCTCAAAAACAAAGTTCTATTGAATTATGCGGTAAACGTTTTGTTTATAATGTAAACCGTAAAAATGTTACACAGAAGTTTCGAACGGTGAATAATTTGAAGAGATTTTGTTCTGATTGCAAAAAAATTCTTGACTTGACATGTTTCTGATCTTAGATTGCTTGCAGGGCAAAAGTTTTTCGGCATACAGTGCCATACTTTAACAACTTTGGGAACAAGTTTTTTGGAATTTCTGAATAAAAAATTTAGTTCAAAAAATCGTTGAAATATGGCATAGTATGCCAAAAAACTTGTTCTCTGAAAGCAATATAAAACCAGAAAAATGTCAAATCAGCATTCTTTGCCATCAGAACACAATCTATACAAAATATTCACCGTACGAAACTTCTAACATTTTTACAGTTCACCTAATAAATAAACCATTTACTGCATAATTCTATCGATCTTTGTTTTTGAGAAATTTAATTTTGAAACCAGGGTCTTATTTGCATGACACCCTGTAAGTATAATGTTTAACACTCTGAGCTCTGATGGTTGAATTTTCTACCACTTAATTTTAATTCCGAAATGTCACATCGGCACCAGAAATTTCGACCAAATTTATTTGAAAAAAGTTTAATGCATTTTTCCGCGTATATCGTTAACCGATTGTTTCCTTTGTAAAATACTGGTGCCAATGTAAAATTTGGAATTTTGAAGAAATTTACCCACCAGAGCTCAAAGGGTTAAACGCATAACTAAAATACTTATCCCGACGGGAGCACTACTAAGAAACTTTTCATTACAAGGCCGTATGTGTTATAACCGTATGTGTTTTAATCCAAACTGATATTTTGCCATTTCCTCCAATGAGAAAACATGCGATATTTTAGCCCAAAAAACGGGTATACTCATCAACTACAACGCCACAAAAAGCTTATTTTCAAAAGAAGAAATTAAAGACTTCTGGCACTTTGCCAAGGTATACACAAAGCTAAAGTTTACGAATGATAAAATGGTTCTCGTTAGAGCCTTCCGTCTCAAATTCCGTCTGAATAAAGCAGGTGATAAGGTTGCGTGCTACAACTGTTTCAAACATTCACTTGATATTGGTCTGGCCATATTATTGATTTTATTTTTTAACAGAATATTTATGAAAGTATTTGAATATGATATTATCTTTTTTCATAAAGTTTTCCAAATGGGGCATTTTAAGAAAACGGAAATCTTTGGTTTCGAAAAGAAGAATATATTTTTTAACCAACTATTTTTTGTGCTAATAAAATGTTTGGATGTCTGGCTTTATGAGAAAAATATCAATTGAAATCATTTTGCTGATTTATGACTTTAACGGCTTCCCGGGCATCCATAGTTTAATCATAATTTATTATTCTCTCCAATAAAATTTTATTGTAAATTTTGCTTTATGTGATAATAGCATTTTTCTAATTAAATTATGCAAAAATTTCTGTTTTGAAAAAACGATGATAAAAGATTAGAAATTCTGTATATGACATGAAAAAAAATAGACACTATTTGAAAGCTTCTTCAAAAACATTGATCAAGTGGTTAATATGAGAACAATGTGAAGTATTATTCATTAAAAAAAAAAAATCACACCTGATTTTTTATTTAAAACTATTTAAGTTATTTAACACTCTTATAAAGACAATTTTGGTTCAGCCGAATTATGCTGATTTGGAATGAATCGAATCTTTGTCACGTTCCTAGTGATAATTAATTAATTTTATTTTTAGTATGGTTTGGTGATGATACGGGATTATCCAGTTGGATCTACCTTAATTTTTTAACGGCGTTTTTTTTTTTTTTTTTTTTTTTTTTGATTTCGAATAAATCTATCTTCAGGGGTCAATTTTTTTTATCTTTCCCATTTTAAGTGTAACAACTAACATTTACATTTTCTAATTAACTCAAAGGAAAAGATATCATTTCCAATTACATTTTCTTATTATAGTTTCATCTTAAATAAGCTATATAAAATTCAAATTTGTATTTTTTATGCTATGCTGGCTTTAGCATTTTTTCAGGAAAAAAAAACATAAGGAAATTTTTAATGTTAAGTTCGCTTTTATTCTTAATTACAGCGATGGACAGTTTACAATATATTTATATGAAAGTTATCATGGAGCAATCAAAGAGCAATCAGAGCAATTAGAGATTTCACAGAGTTCTAAAGCAATTAATAAATATCTACTGTTATATATTAGTAACATGAAATATGGTAATGGTAAGTAAATAAACATGTTGCTCTCAATTTTTGCATAAGACTATCAAAGTGAAACAGTACTACCTATTTCAATAAAGAAACGCATCATTGCCAGATTGACCTCCAGTTATAAGACGTAATTTTAACCCTTTGAGCTCTGGTGGATAAATTTCTTCAAAATTCCAAATGTCCCATTGGCACCAGTATTTTACAAAGAAGAAAAACGGTTAACGATATACACGGAAAAATGCATTGAATCTTTTTCAAATAAATTTGGTCGAATTTTCTGGTGCCGTTGTGACATTTCGGAATTAAAATTATGTGGTTGAAAATTCTACCACCAGAGCTCAAAGGGTTAAATACCTATCGCAAAATTTAGAAACCCGAACTGTTACTTTATATCATTGCTAAAAATCTCTAATTGAATGAATTATAAAATAGTATTGTTTATTTCTGGTATGAACACTAATTTTTATGCATTCGGTTTGTCTGTCCGTCTGTCCGCGCTCCCATTTAAATACACACGGATTTTCATGCAATTGATAAATCTTATTTAGGGTCACCAAAACATGTTTGGTATTGCATATGAAGCATGTGCGATTAATGGTTCATTTACAGAGACACTCAAAAGAATTCGATTACGTTATAGTGTAGGGGGAAAATCGTTTGGAGAGTATTTTAGTAACATTAAGCTATTTCATATGTATTGAAACTAATATAAATAACTGAATTTTACTACCATCACGTTCAAGCGGAGCATTCATAGCATTTTTTATTAATTTACAGGATCAAACAAAAGAAATCAGTTACACTACTGACGTTGTGTAATAATTGCTGGAGAGTATGTTTTAAAATTCAGTATGCATTTTAAAATTTAATTAGTTTTTTGCATGTTACTCTTTACATACAAATTCTATACCTCATATACACGGCTGCATAAAACTATTCGCATACTGTTTTCCTTATTAGAGAAAATTGTTGAAGGGTGATTTTCAACTGAAATATATTCGTCTCTTAAATTAAATAAATTTTGGAATGCATGATGTTAACATATTCAAATATCTATATCATACACAGGGTGCTAAAAAATTCGGATAATTTCTCGATTGTAGATGATGACAGCTGAAATTCCTTTTAAAATGCGTTATTCGTTAACATATGAGGAAATGAGACGTAATATTTAAATTTTTTAAACGGTGCGGTTTTTTTTACATTATACTGATTATCTTGGAAAGCGCTTCATAATCTATCCTTGAAGCACAATTTTTTTTGTGTTCTCAATAAAAGTGAGATAGCCAATTTTAGACCATAGACTTAACATTTTCAACCAGATCTTTTTCAGTGACTAGTGCGGGGCCTTAAGAGCGTACACTAGTCACGCGGTAAAAGCCGAGCGCTAATGTAACGTCTATTTGGGCGTTCTTTTCTAATATCTCGTTCAAATTTTAATATTTTTACATGATTTTTTTTGCATAGGATAGCTTAGGACGATCTGCAATTGGCCTAGTTTTTACTTTTTCGATTTTGCTCATATATTTTTTATATTATGATATTTTCAATTTCAGAACCGGTTTAACCCCTTGAAGGGCACCGGTATATAACATATACCACCTAATTTTTATTCGGAAATGCCACATTGGCACCAGAATTTAGATATTAAGTTTTGCTTGAAAAAATTATACTCGAAAAAATCTTTTACTTACTTTCATTTGAATTTGTTTATAAATACCGGTGTCAATCAATCATTTTGATATTCTAGCAACATAAGTACTCTGCCCCTCAAGGGGTTAAACCGGTTTTGAAAGTTAAAATAATTTTAAAAAAAAATCTGAAACCAAAATTGAAAAAGTAAAAACTAGGCCGGTTGTGGATCGTCCTAAGCTATCCTATACAAAAAAAAATCATGTAAAAATATTAAAATTTGAACGAGATATTAGAAAAGAACGCTCCCATAGACTTTACATTATCATCCGGGTCTTTTTGAGTACTTTTTCTGTGACTATTGTGGGTTCTTAAGAGCCCACAATAGTCACAGGAAAAGTACACAAAAAGACCCGGATGACCATGTAAAGTCTATGGGAGCGTTCTTTTCTAATATCTCGTTCAAATTTCAATATTTTGACATGATTTTTTTTGCATAAAATAGTTCAGGACGATCCACAACCGGGCTAGTTTTTACTTTTTCGATTTTGGTTTTAGATTTTTTTAAAAAAATTACTTTAATTTTCAAAACCGGTTTAAACCGGTTCTGAAACTGAAACTATCATAATATAAAAAATACATAACCAAAATCGAAAAAGTAAGAACTAGCCCGGTTGTGGATCGTCCTGAACTATTTTATGCAAAAAAAATCATGTCAGAATATTAAAATTTGAACGAGATATTAGAAAAGAACGCTCCCATAGACTTTACATGGTCATCCGGGTCTTTTTGTGTACTTTTCCTGTGACTATTGTGGGCTCTTAAGGCGCAACACTAGTCACAGAAAAAGACCCGGATGGTAATGTAAAGTCTATGGGAGTGTTCTTTTAAATATCTCGCTCAAATTTTAATGTTTTTACATGATTTTTTTTTGCATAGGATAGCTGAGGACGATCCACAACCGGCCTAGTTTATACTTTTCAATTTTGGTTTCAGATTTTTTTTAAAATACTTTAAATTTCAAAACCGGTTTAAACCGGTACTGAAATAGAAACAATCTTGATATTTAAAATATATTAGCAAAATCGAAAAAGTGAAAACTATCCCGGTTTTAGATCGTCCTCTGCTATCCTATGAAAAAAAATCATGTGAAAATATTAAAATTTGAGCGAGATATTTGAAAAGAACGCCCCCACAGACTTTATATTATTATCCGGGTCCTTTACAATGACTATTGTAGCACAATAGTCACTGACAAACACCCTTGAGTCAATCCTTATGCCCTTAAGTCAATCATATCGAATCATACATGAATCAATAGCTCTTTAATAGAGAAGCATTTCTGCTATGCCGCAAGCATGTATTTCAAACAAATAGGCTTTAGTGTCCATTTTGTAAAGTATATACTGTGACTTCTGACATCCTGACGCACACGTGGTTCACAGTCTACCCTTCTTTCTGAGATAATTTTTTATTTATTAATTTAATTTTTGTATGAAGCACCCTGCGTATAGATATGAAACTCACACTAAATGTTCATCGTACTTTGTTTTATTTTTGATTAAAAATTAAAGATGTTACTGAAGCAATGTTTAATTAGAAACAACAAAAATGGTGTATAATTTGTTCCTTTGTTGAAACAAATATTGAAAATATAGGAGTACGTCGGACAACTGGGCTATAATTGTATATTTTGGCAATTCAGTTTTCAAAAGCTAATGGTTTATTTGAATTAAAGTTTGAACCTCTGTAAATGTATTCAGTTAGGGTCATTCTATCCGACGGAAATTTTAAAAATTAAATTTTAATGTTTAAAAATAAAAATATATATGTGTTTAACTTTTCTTTCTTGGTGGGTCCAGTTGCCCTTCAAAAATAAGGCTACTGCAGCAGGAGGATTTGTGATCCACACACTTTGTGTTTTTTAACTTAATGTATGAGCCCCACTAAAAAAAAATCTGCAGAAAATCTATAGCTTTTCGGCCCAAAATCTGTGGGAAATCCGAAGGTATTTGGCCCATTATGCAGATATTTTTAAGAATATCCTAAAAAATTCTGCAGATATTTTAAAAATAAAGTTAAGTCTGCAAATTTTCTTCAAATTTCTGTAGAATTTCTGTAGAAAGTGGCGATTTCTTCAGATAATCTTAAGATTATTTTTAGTGGGGAGACTCTGTGTGAAAAAGTGTAAACAACTTAAAAAAATTAATCAGACAGTTCATGTAAATTATACATGAACTAAAGAGCATTGTAAGAAAAACCTTTGCTGTCAGGTTGTCTGAAAAAAAGCACTAAATGTGAAATTATTAGATTTATTTATACCAAAAGCATAGGAGTTAACCCCTTGCGGCGCGGTGGTATATCTATGAAACCACTTAATTTTAATTCCCAAAAGTCACATTGGCATCGGAATTTCGTTAGAAAAATTACATTTTGTTGAATGCGTGACATGTAGCTTTTTCTTATTTACAAATAAAGTTGTTTTCTAATTCCGGTGTCAGTCATTAATTTCATCACTTAAACAATGAATTTGCCTTTGCGCCGCAAAGGGTTAAATGAGAACTTGTGTACTTTAGTTTTGTTAATAAGTACTAAAGTTACATGGATATTTTAGAAAAAAATAACGAGATAAATTTATGAACAAATGGCTTCGTAAGTACGTAAGTACTTCATTCTCTTTTTTATTTAGTGCAATTTAAGTGTGATATGTCCAATAAACCTGTGGAGAATTTAACCATTTTTGACATCGAGCAGAACTATTTTTTATTGGTTTCGATAATTTTCTAACAATGTTAATTTGTCATATATACACCTCTTCAATTCTATCGTAAAATTTTAATATTTGGCTATCACACTTAAAATCTTTTGTGCCACCTTCACTTTAAATAAAATTATGCTTTTGCAACAAAAGCTTAAAATTAAGGAATTAGTTTCTGAAAAAAGTGGTATGTAAATTACAGTATCAGTCGATAAATTATCCTTTTACTAATAGAATTTGTCTGGGCTGAGAAGCGATAACAATACTAGAACTTATCAAAAGAACAATGTGAATTTTCCAGATGTATGTATTATTGATATACTAATAAAATGCTTGAAATAATTTATTTTTTACTGATAAACATAATTCTCTAAATTAAAAAAAACGAGAAATTTATGACTAAATTGTATAGATAAACAAGAGCGGGATATAGTTTCTCGTTAGTAATTTATTACATCTAAGAAGGAGAGGACCAACCTTGATAATAACAGATTTTGATTATTTTTATATATGTTGTAGGGTAGAGGCCCCCTAGTCTCAGTTTCAACGGATTTTATACGACGCACCATAGTTCTCGAGAAACAAGCGGGGGTTATCTAATATTATCATACAACTTAAGTTATCGAGAAACAAGGGGAAGGTCTAATATTATAATACAATATAAGTACTTACTTTGTAAAGCGTTTTCTATGTTGGCGTAGCTCATTCGGTAGAGAGTTAAATCATAGATTCGCGGGCTGAAGCTTCGATCCCTTCGATTCTTTTTTATTTTATGTTTTATAAATATACGCGTATTTAAAATTTAAAAAACTCATCGTCAATTAAACACAGTGTATCAATTGTAAATTTGATGCATTTATTTATTTTTATTTGTTACTAAATCGTTGTATAAAATGGATAATTTTTTAAATGACTTTAAAAATGTATTTCACTTATTATTTAAAGATGTAATCATATTGAATAATTATGTGAAATTGTGATTTTAAAGAAACATCCTTTGTGTATTCCCTTAATATAGGAAATGAATAAGATGAAAATACTGAATGATCGATATATACTACATTTGTTTTCTCTTTAGTTGTTTTATAAAAATACTTATTATTTAATGATCCCAATTTAAAAAAAATAAATCGTACATCAGTTATATTCGATATACTTAAATTTTTATTTAGCCTTTTAGATTTTTAAATCATTATTAAACATTTCTTAGCATTTAAAGAAATAAAAAAAAATTAGTTCTTTTATGATTAACAAAAAATTAAAAATCGTTTGTGGCTTCCTCTAGTTGTGGCAAAAAAAAAAAAAAAAAAAAGGTTGAACTCAACTTAATTCAAAGCGAAGCATATGCGTACTACAAAATTAAAAATATATATTATGTAAAAAAGAGGTAGTAATTTAATTTGTATGTTACGTTTTACAATAATTATGCTACTTAATTTGAAAATAGAGCAGTATTATCATCATATCTACTTCCCTTATTAAGGCAATATATAAACAGCTTTTCTTTAAATTCATGAATTGACAATTTTTGAATAGCATTATATCGACAAAGAATACACATATATGACAGTTTTATGATGTTTTATGCAACGATATAGTTGCATTTAAAAATAAATGAATTAAAATTATAATTGATACATAATTTTTTATTAATAATGAGTTTTTTAAATTATAATTACAAATTTATAAAAAAAAAAATAAGAAAAAAAGTAGCGCGCCACGTGATTGAACCCGATGCCCCCGGACCAAAGAGAACCCCGGACCACACTACTGAACGAGCTACGCGAACGCAAAAAGCGTTACACAAAGTAAATACTTAAGTTGTATGATATTAGATACCCCCCCCCCCCCCCGCGCGCCTGTTTCTCGAGAACTAAGGGGCGTTGTGTAAAATCCGTTGAACCTGAGACCTTACAACATATGTAAAAATATTTAAAATCTATTATTATCAAGTTTGGCTCTCTCCTAGTAAAAATTTTGTACTTAAATATGGGTATTTCCATGAGCACTTGCCGTGTAAGTCAGATTTCTAATTGTTAGCCACCATTATTTTCGAAAAATATGCTTGGCCTTATTCAATTAACGAGATACATCGGATAAAATAAGTCACATTTTTCCATTCTAAAATAATGGTATATAAATCGTAGTATGTGACTTACAGTACAAATGCTCATGGAAATACCCATATGACATTGTGAACAGATATAACTTTAATTTACAAAGAGATGAAATTATGATAAGCTTTTATAATTATGAATTTTGGTAGTATGATAATTATTGATTTAAAAAAATACAAAACACTATTTATATTTAAAGAAAGAAATTTTCTGTTTCAAAATTGTTCTCATTTTTAATGAGCTAAAGAAAAGAAATCTTTCTTTTAATTACGTTCGAGTTTTATCCTGAAAAATAATTGCTAAAATGTCCAGATAATAATTATAAAAATCCCGGAAAGATTTTCTTTGAGACGGCAATTTTTAGATTTTCACTACACTTGCTAGCATCTATATGAATCGATAACTTTAATGCTGGTAATTTGCTCTTTTCCTGGAAGCTTTTCTTAAAAATTCCTGAATAATTAAAATTTATGTATTTTTAAACAAAATTTTCATTTTCAAAATAGTTCAATATGAGTTTTCAACATATTTAAACTTTTTTGTTGAAAAGCTTAACATATAGAAATTTTCCAGATTGGTGCATTTCTTTATTTTTAGTATCTACAATTTTTGCAGAATGGAAATATTAACCTTATTGAGTGACAGACATTCCTTGATTAAATAATGAAAATAGTCTTAGATATTTTAACTAACCCTTTCGGGTCTCGTGTACTATTGATAGTACATGTATTTTAATGGAGTATTATTTTGGTTTAAGAAATAGTTTTGCTATTATTTAAAAATAATAATGTTAGTGTTACGTATATGCATTTACTACATAACTTCATTTATGTTTAGGTACTTAATAATGACAAAAAGAATAATTATTTGTTCATATCTTTTCGCACCGTATGCGATTCTTTTATTTTAAACATATATTTCACTCTTTAAACTTAAAATTAAAGTTATTTTCCTGAAATTATAGTGTGTAATAAAGCACAAAAGGGTATTAGAAATTTATAATATAAGTTAAATATTGTTGTAATACAACATTTTCTAAACGTCTCCAAAAATTCTTCCTTAGCCTATTGTCATATGAATATGAATTGAATAGTACACAAAACAATAACATTCGTTATCGTTCAGACAGTGAAATGTTAGTTAAATGTTAATTAATCTATTTGTATAGCTTGTGTTAATGTTATTAACGTAAAAGTAATTTTTTCTAAAAACTGAAAAAAAAAATTCAGACTCTAAAGGGTTAAATATATATGTATATATATATATATATATATTTAATTTGGCAACCCTAAGACGATATGAGTCTGTTGGTTCACCATGCTGGTCTGTCTATCTGTTTGATCAACGACAAAAGTCTGATTAAAGCACATTCTAACAACTAGTAGAATGTAGCGATCCCAAAACTTTCATCTATCTCATCCATGTTAATATTTCAAAATTCGTTATCACAGTGCCAAAATTAAATGGCAATCTGTGGCAATTATGGGAATTCTAATAGCATGAAATTCCGTACATTAATTCTTGAGGTATGATTATAGCTTAAATTATGCAACTCATGTAAAATGTAGCGTAGAAGCGACACTTGTTGGGTGATTTACACGGAAACCTGATTTGCAACAACTTATGTCAAAATCAAACTGAATCAGAAGTTTAACGAATATGCGCGCATTATTTCTAGAGATAGAGTTATTGCTCAAATCGGAAGAAATAAATGCAGCATAACAAAGCCATCTGTTGACTTATTTACACTAAAAGGCAGAAAACGTCAATTCATGTCAAGGGACTAACTGAATCTGAATTCATTGTAATAGTTTGAGCATAATAAATATTAAATATTCATAATCAGGTCAAGACTTTGGTTCACTCTGTAAATATTTTATAAAAGGTTAAACTAAAATATCGTCTTAACCCTTTATCCACCGAATTATGAATTCATGAAAATTTTACATTCTAAAGCATTTTACGTGAACTGATTAAACTAAATTAAAATATTTACATAATCATTTTATAAATTTTGAAGGATTAATTAAATTTGAATTTACAGGGATTTTGTGCAATATTTATAACCCCACTCAAACCTTCTTAATATTTTGTAGAGTTATAAAGCGTACAAATATGATGTTTTAACAATATAAATTTAGAAGTATTTCCGAATTAAAAAATTCCCATCCCCCTTCCTCAGCGTCAAGAAAGCTGAAAATATACACAGGCAAAAGAAATCATCCTTTTAAAAATATTTTTGTTTTGTGTAACCGATAATGCTTTTGGAACAAAATAAAGTAGTGTATCTGTAACTCATTGTAAACAATATTACAACAAATTGGCTTATTAAAAGAATTTTATAATAAGTAATTTTAATGGTACTTATAAGTACCGTCGGTAGATAAAGGGTTAAAATTCATTATATCATCATAAACTTATACAAATGAAACAAAATTAAAAACATACTTTCACCCGTTCTGATAGCAAATGATAATAGTGACACACAGTGTACGGAAGTTAAATGCATTTTTTTTCTGAAATTTCAATGCGAAAATGGCCTTAAAAAAGATATCTGATTCTAATATTTCTCTTATCTCACTATTTTACACCCAACTTCGGAGTAAATCAGTTGCCATCATTAAAAAAAATTAGAAAAAATTTCAAAAATAAAATTGACATATCATGTATTAATTAAATAGCTAAACTTTTGAGACTTAATTCAACATCCTCGAAATCGCGAGGAATTCACTAAGATGTTAGTTTAATCGTGAAATCTTTTATATTTGAGGAGGAGGAATTGTGAAATTACAACTAACAGCCCGATTATAATAAAACAGATACAGAATACACAAATAAATAAATGAATAATAAAAAGATTAGTCAATGTTCTTTTACAAATTTTATCAGAAATTTCGAAACTAACAAATATACTCCTCTGTTTCATCAAATATTGTGGTACATTTCTATAGGATATGTTGCTATACTATGTGTTTTTTCAATTAAATATTTTTTAAAATATTCCGATTTAAATGTTATAAATGAATGTTTGCTATTTATTTATTTATTTTTTTACTATAAAACTAAGAACTATCTTCATAGAAATTATTATATATTAAATTCTTCAAAAATAAGGCTCTCTTAACATACAAAAAAATGAAAAATTGGTATTGTGCCAAACTATACACCAAAATAAAATTTGAGCTAAATGAAAGTTTGCTCATAATAGACATTCTTCTTCGTTTTTGATTGAAAATAACTTCGTGATAGATTGATATAGTAAATAGTTACCGACAACATACAGTTCATTCATCAGTTAGGGCCTGTGCATTTATAACGTTATCATTTTAGGGGGTAGAGGGGTCTGATAAACTCCCCCCCCCCCCCAGCGATATCACAAGATATCTTTAGGGGGAGAGAGGTTTGCCTTTTGATATCGATATCAATTTTGATCCACTATAAATTATCTCCTTTTATGTGCGTTCGTAATTATGTTAATACGAAGCATCTATAGCCGTCGTTCAATCTGTCTGTCTGTCCGTCGGCATATAACATAACAAAAACTACCGAACCGAATGTTTTGGAATTTTAAATATATAGTTCTTGCAAAATTTTGTCGATCAATTTTCAGAATTTATGAAAATCGGATGTATAGTTTAATTACAGGGACGGTCAAAAGTTTTACGTCACATTACGGCCAATGGGAAAAAATACCGGAGTGCATTTTAATAGTGTTACAGCCTTTCAAACGGAATGAAATCCATATACATTTGCTGAAGTGTACTAAAATACACACTCTGTTACAATATGCGGTGTAAAAATTTTTTGTTATTCATTTACAGGGCCACACAAAATAATCCCGTTACATTATGGTATAGGGTGAAACTTTGTTTTCGGCGTATTTTAATCATGTAAAAGTATTTCACATATAATGAAATTGATATACATTACTGAGGTTGATTATGAGTTCATCCAGTACCATAGAAAGTGCATAGTATGTACAGGGACAAACAAAAGATTCCGGATAGTATACTGCAACCGAAATACTGTAGAGTAGAGATGATTGCTCGAAGACCATTTTTAGTTGTGACATGAGATTTTAAGTTTAATTAAACTTTTGCAGATTGCCGTGTGTGTATAAATGCTGTAGATCATATACAGGGTAATACTACATAAACTGAACAGGTTAAAGAATATGAACAATAGTAGCTTAATGATCTTTTTTAAATAAGTAATGTATTTTTACGGTAAACTGCATTTAATAAATCAAGATAGGTTTATAGAATGTTGAAAAATGATATTACAAGGCCCCACAAAGAATTAGATATATGGTTGTCTATGAAAGACAATACATGGAAGTGTGATTTCACTAGATTTAAGCGTGTTTTATGCTTAATTAAATTTAAGCTAAATAGTGGCATATATGTATATAAAGATAGAAGACAAAATACACGGCTTTACAAAATAATTAAAACATGCTACTGTCTATTGGGTATAAATTTTTGAAAGCCAAATTTTAATTTATTAAGTGTTTTAACACTTTACAAAATAGTTGAAAATGTTTAAGAATTTGGTTTGTCTGTCCATACTCCAACTTGCATTAATATAATTGGAGTGCTGTGTAATTGATATATAATCGTATTGTGTTTTGTATTCATGTATTTTTGCTTAAGAATTTAACAGCTTTCGCATCAAAATCAGAATATATATTTAAAAAAACTATAGCACGAACGCACCTCATTTGCCACGTTTGACGTGAAATTTCAAACTTGTTATTTGTTGCATGGTCTTTTGTTCAAAACAATATAGTATCTTCTTTTAATCTGTTATCTACTTTTATGAAAATACAAAGTTATCTTTAAAATCACTAAATTATTATAAAATTATCTAATTCTAAAAAATGGCATATTCCAACGTTTGACATTCTTAATCATGTTCTTATGCATAAATAACCACAGTACCCCCCTTCGCTTTCAGCGGTCATGGATCATTCGATTCCCCTATTACTACTCTTCCGTAAAATAAAGGAATTTTTCTTGTGCTGGATGACATAGGGTTTTTTGCGGTCAGTTCTTGGACTAAGAGAATTATTATAGAACATGTTGTGCATAATATTTATCATACAATTATAGGAGCACGCAACAGACTTAATTTCACAGTCCGCTCTATGAGCTATAATCGCTAAAATTGTGTTTTCAATTGTGGATGGTTTTTAAATTAAGCTAATTTTTTACATAGTACATTTATAGCATGATTTTATTCTATATATCACATACAGGACTGCATATAAAAATTCGAATTCATTTCCTTATACTGACCGGAATGGCTGAAGGAGTATTTTCAATTGTGTAAAGCGTTCTCTAACTGAACAAAAATTTTCCATATTATATTTTATATGTACAAATATATAAATCATACACAAGACTGCACAAAGCATTCGGATATTTAAAAAAATATTGATGCTAATTGTAAAAGTTGGGTTTTGGAACGTATTATACGTTTTCCGAATTTTTTACTTACAAGGAGAGGAACAACTTTGATAATTACAGATTTTGATTATTTTTATATGTGTTGTAGGGTAAAGGCCCCTTAGTGTCAAAGTCAACGGACTTTAATAAAGATTCTTAGTTCTCAAGAAACAGGGGGGGGGGGGTCTAATATTATAAATCAACTTAACCCTTTGAGTTCTGGGGTGTAAATTTCTTCAAAATTCCAAATGTCACATTGGCTACGGTATTTTGCAAAGGAAAAAAAATTGATTAACGATGTACACGAAAAACTGCATTGAACCTTTTTCAAATAAATTTGGTCGAATTTTCTGGTGCCATTGTGACATTTCGGAATTAAAATTATGTGGTAGAAAATTCTACCATCCGAGCTCAAGGGGTTAAATACTTATTTTGTAACGCAATCTTTAGATCTGTCTATAGTTCATTTGGTAGACGCTCAATCATAGATCCGCGACCTCGAGTCCGATCCCAAAGCGCGCTTGTTTTTACTTTGTAAATATAGTTTTAATTAAAATTTACTAACTTATTGTCAATTAAACATTGTGTATCAGTTATAATTTTAACGTATTTATTTATTAATTATTTGTGACTAAATCGTTATATAAAGCGATTAATTTTTAGAATGACCGAAATATATTTCATATTTTATTTATCAATGTAATGATATTGAAAAATTGTGTCAGTTCGTGATTTTAAAGAAACATTCATTATATATTGCCCTAATAAAAGAAACGAATAAGATGAAAATACTGGTTGATTGAAATGTGCTACATTTGTTTTTTCCTTAATTGTTTTATTTATATACTTGTAATTATAATTTAATATTCTCCATTTAAAAATTTAAAATCGTACATTAATTACATTTAATACATCTAATTTTTATTTAACCTTTTTTTATTTTATTAAATTTTTCTCAGCATAAAAAAATGGATCTAATATGATTAGTAAAATTCGAAAATTTTTTGTAGTTTCCTCTAGTTGAGGTAAATGAGAATAAATGTAAAAAGAAGGTAAAGGTGAGCTTAAAATGATTCAAATCGAAGCATATACATATTACAAAATTAAAAATATTTTATACGCAAAAAAGAGGTTATAATTTAATTCTTATGCTACTTTTTAATATAATTCTTCTTCTTAAATCGAAAATAGAGCATTATTATAATTATCTCTACTTTATCTACTTATCTACTATCTCCTATTGAGGCAATATATAAATGGTGTTTCTTTAAATTCACGAATTGAAACAATTAACAGATATCGTTACATAGACAAAGAATATATAAAATGCATTTTACAAGAATTTAATAAGAAGATTACAGTTTAAAGAATATATGAAATATGTTTTAGAAGTTATATAAAAATAATAATAACAGTTTTATGATGTTTAATGCAACGATTTAATTACAATTAAAAATGAATACATGAAAATTACAATTGATACACAATTTTTAATTAACAAAGAATTTATTAAATTAAAATTAAAACTATATTTATAAAAGAAAAAAAATGAAGCGCGTTCCGGGATTGAACCCGAGTCCCACGGATCAATGAGCAACCACTCTACCGAATGAACTACGCAAATATAAAACTTGCGTTAGAAACTAAGCACTTAAGTTGTATTATAATATTAGACCCCCCCCCCTGTTTCTCGAGAACTAAGGAACGTTGTATAAAATCCAGTGAACGTGAAACTAAGGGGTCTCTATCCTTTAGCATATGTAAAAATAATCAAAATCTGTGATTATCACAGTTGGCCTTTTCCTTGTTAGACATAACTTTTCACTTAGTTAAACAGCAAAGTTTTGTTGCGGTATCCTGAATTTGATGGAAACTGCTCCTAATCTATGCTTGATGCATGTTTTCTTCTTTTTTATTCAACTTCTGAATGTCATATAATATTATTTATATACTAACATAAGTTAAAATAACACATTTTGTAAATTTATTCGTTTATATCCATATTATCAAGATCAGACTTTTCCGTGCATAATCCGATCTTTTAGTCATCGAATATGGAAAAACATGTTTTTAGTATTGTATTAATGGATTGCATTTGATTAAATATGTATAATGATTATTTAATGTTATTGTGGTGCTCGGTATGTGTATGCGTTGATACTTAAAGCAGAAATGAAGTTGGTGTTTTTTTTTATACAAATTATGTTATTTTTAAAACTATTTTTATTTATATACAAGGTATTACTTCTTATTGTTAACCAACATTTAATTTCTAAATCTTTAGTTTTAGTTGTATTGTTCTAGTTGTAAGAATGTTTCAGATTTCGTTATTCGTCATTTGAAAGAAAGTTTACGTTAAAATTGATGCCTTTTAAATAGTTAAGTAATTAAAAATATTTCAATATCTGGATCAAATAGAAAAATTATTCTTGATGCTCTATTTTCTAAAACAGCAAAAAATTTTCTTCGTGAACAGTCCCCATAAAAAGAAAACGTGATTTTAGTGAAGGAAAAGCTCAAAATGCTTGAAATTAAAAGTATCATAACTGGGTAATTTTTGTCCTATAAAAATTAATATTTCAAAAGAAAACTGAATTTAATGGTGTGTATTCATCTCAACAAGACACAGCGTTGCGTTTATACGTATGCACCAAAATTATTTCAACCATTTTGTTTAAAAGCCTTTTAAATAAAACACCCGTTGACAGTATACAGCCATTAGTTAGTTATACGTTACATAAATAACACGTTATTTGAACCTGTTACTTGCGCAGATGTTGAACGATGTAACCTCTTAACCAAAAGTAACTCAATTTCCCACCTCTAGTTTCGACATAAAACAAATAAAAATTATAATTAAAATACTGTAAAAGCTTTGTGGATCTTTATATATTCAGACAATGAAGTCGTTTTTTTCTATGTTCCGATTGGTTATCTTTGTATTCACATTTTTTTTTTTTGTTTTGTTGTTAAAATGTTAAATTGAATTACATCTGTCTATATGCAGGATGTCCCAGAACTTCGTGTACAAACTTTGAAAGGTGGTAGAGAACATCGTTTGGAACCACAATTACATAGGAAACCATGGGCAGAAACGTTGTTAACCCTTTCACAGAAAGTGGTTTGTATTTGAAACTGCAAAAATTTTTAAGACAAAATGAACATTGAAACCGGAATTTTAATATGATTTTTCCATTTATTATGTATGTGAAATGTGTGGCTTTTCTGCTTTGCAAATACTTTTTTCTTAAAGTTTGATATCATTCATATTTTTCCACATTTTAGCAATGGAAGCGCGTTGTCTGTAAAAATCTCAAAGAAATAAAAAGACACAGTTATGACACAATGCGGAAAGCAGCGTAGAACGCTTTATTACATAGAAAAATGTACAAGAAATGATTTAATTTTAAATTAAATTTAAAATTATGTTTCTTTAAAATCAAGTATCTTAGTAGTTATTACAAATTGCTAAAATATGGAAAAATATGACTGCTATCAGAAATCGCGGAAAAATGTATTTGCAACGATGAAAAAAATATATTTCTGATACATAATAATTGGAAAAATCATATTAAAATTCTGGTGCCAATGTTCCTTTTGTATTAAAAATTTTGTAGTTTCATAGACATACCATTGTCTGTGAAAGGGTTAACAAGTGAGGATGACGTTTCCGCACATGTGTTGCTATGCAATTGTGGTTCCAAACGATGTTCTCTACCACTCCTCAAAGTTTGTACACGAAGTTCTGGGACACCCTGTATATCGCTGTCGTTATATAAGTGATTTTTTTTTAAATTTTAAATGCTATTGTACCATGACATAAAAGGAAGTATTCCCTTGTTTAATAATAGAAAAAAAAAGATAAATATTTCTATTGAAAAACAGCAGTAGCAATTTGAATAGTAACAAGCCTGTGAAACTGGTAAAACTGATATATAAATATATATATTTTGGATGTTTGCCATCTCTGCTAACAAGGTTTTGCTACAAATGCGTTCGTGCAAAGTGCGTTTTCAGTATGAACATTCTATTAACTAAATTAAAAATATGTAAAATATCAATAGGCATCAAAGGCCACAAATAAGTCGTCGGCGGGTTAGTAGTGGTCCTGAATCGGGGATAACAAAAAATAATTAGTGGGAATAATCAAGCATTCTGAGCACTTTATGCGACATGTATATGTTACGCACAACCCCAATGGATTAAGAGCACACAATAGTCACAGAAAAATTACTCAAAAAGACCCGGATGATCATGTAAAGTCTATGGGAGCGTTCTTTTCTAATATCTCGCTCAAATTTTAATATTTTTGCATGATTTTTTTGCACAAGATAGCTGAGGGCAATCCACAACCGGGCTAGTTTTTACTTTTTCGATTTTGCTTATATATTTTTTATATTACGATAGTTTCAGGTTCAGAACCGGTTTAAACCGGTTTCGAAAGTTAAAGTAATTTTTTAAAGAAAATCTGAAACAAAAATTGAAAAAGTAAAAACTAGCCCGGTTGTGGATTGCCCTCAGCTATCTTGTGCAAAAAAATCATGCAAAAATATTAACATTTGAGCGAGATATTAGAAAAGAACGCTCCCATAGACTTCACATGGTCATCCGGGTCTTTTTGAGTAATTTTTCTGTGACTATTGTGGGCTCTTAAGAGGCTATTTTATTCAAATGAAAAAAAAAATTCGCTAACACTAATCCTATGGAAGAAATTAATAAAGATATCTTGGTTGCATTTTAATATTTTTAAATGATTTTTTTACAGTGGGTATCTGAGATTGATCTATATGAAGGTCGTTTTTTATTTTTTTTATTTTATTTGCAGATATTTTTTATGGAGACGCTTTCCTTTTCGGAACCGGTTTGGAAAGAGAAAGCAGCCAGTAATAAAATATCTGCAACCAAAATTGAAAAATAAAAAATGGTCTGCATTCAGATCAGCCTCAGCCATCGAAGGCAAAAGAAATCATTTAAAAATATTGAAGCGCAATCGAGATATCTTTATAAATTTCTCTCATAGGATTAGCATTAGCGAAAGGTTCTTTTCATTTGACTGAAGTAGCCCCTTAAAGCATCGTATGAAAATCACGATGGGCGTAGAAATACTGCATTTATGTATAGACTCCGGAGTGAATTCAGTTATTATCTAAATGTTTCACGTAAGAAGATACATATTCATCATCTATGAACTTCAATGGAGCTATTTTAACACTTCACTGTATAAATTTATGAAAATTTCATGGATTTACACCACGTATATTTTGAGGGCCTCCTAGCTTTATATGGAATAGTTTCGGGAAGAATCCATTTACTAATTTGAACTGACGAAATCATATTTCCCAGCATACTATAAGTAAGAAGCGAAAATAAACTCTTAATCATATCTAATTACATGCATAACTAGATTTTTAAATATGCTACGTTTTTCTAGTCTTCTGACATTAAAAAAAAATCGCATTACTCTTTGAAAAAAATAGATGAGGATTCTAGAAAGGATTTTCATTGTTTTTATGCTTTAGCTTGCTTGTGTTCGGTTTGATTATTTAAATAGAAAGGATTTTAACTGTAATTTGATCCAAAATTAAAAAAATCCCTGTCGGCTGGGTCTATAGGCGGAGGTAGATTTCGAAAAGTGCTCATTTCAACAAAAAAAAAAAAAAATAAAAAAAAAATAAATAAATAAATAAATAAATAAAAATAATATATATATATATATATATATATGATTAGAGATAAACCCAGTTTAATAACTTCATTTGGTCGTTTATGAACAATTTTTAATTTCATTTTTCTGCAAAAACTGGTTTTATCAGAATCATCTTAAGAAAAATTCAGCTCAAATGCCCATTTTGATAACATATTTTGAAATAGATTCAAAATTTATTAAAAAATCCACCAAAACAGTACATTATACGGTTCCTAAATAACAAAAAACTGTCAGTTGAAAGCATTTGAGAAAAAAATTTAGTTTAAAAATGAGTCATAAAATAACCGATTTGTTGTTTAAATACATCCTTAATTCTTTAATCATGATTGCTTCGGAAAATTTTGTGCGAAATACTCACTTTGACAGCATTTTTAAAAATATATTCTATCTTTATCAAAAAACTGGCCAATGCGTCACAGTATATAGTTCCTAAATAAGAGGATCTGTAAATTGGATGCATTTGAGAGCGAAAATGGATTTTTAAACGAGTCATAAAAAACGCAATTTCTTATTTGAACACTTCCTTAAATTTTCAGTCACGATGATTTCTGAAAATTCTGTTCAAAATACCCTTTTTGGTAGCCTTTTTTGAAATATATTCCGTCCTTATCAAAAAACTGACCAATGCATCACATTATATAGTTCCTAAATAAGAGAATCTGTAAATTGGATGCGTTTGAGAACAAAAGTGGATTTAAAAACGAGTCAGAAAAAAAAACGCAATTTCTTATTTGAATACTTCCTTCAATTTTCAGTCCCGATGGCTTTCGGAAATTCTGTTCAAAATACCCTTTTTGGTAGCCTTTTTTTATATATATATTCTGTCTTTATCAGAAAATTGACCAATGCGTCACTTTATACAGTTTCTAAATAAGAGGATCTACCATTTGGATGCGTTTAAAATAAAAAATGAATTTAAAAATGAGTCAGAATATAAGCCGTTTGGATTTGAGTTTTTTTCTCCAACTCCTATTTTTGTTTAATTTCTTTTTTCTATACGGATTGGTCCTATGAAAAACTTGTCAATATAAAAGTTGTAGATATTTTTGAGAAGATGTAAAATAAATTTAATCAGATTTGATATCTTAAAAATTGACGGAGTTATAGATTTTTCTCTTTTTTCAGCGCCCTTTTTCTTTTCGTTTTTAATTTTGTTCTTCGGTAAAATTTGGTCCTATCAAAAACTTGTAAATACAAAAGTTTCAGATAATTTTAAGAACATTTATAAAAAATTTAGTTGGATTTGATATCTTAAAAATTGACGAAGTTATGAATTTTTTTCTCTCAAAATCCCTGTTTTTTTCGCCCCTTGAGCCTACTTCTAAATTTATCAAAAATCTGTCATGTATACACTTTTGGCCCATTTTTAAGAAGTAATATAAACTTTAAACCGATTCGATATCTACTTTAATTAAGAAGTTATGGCGTTTTTTCGGTTTTCACAAAAACGCCCCCTATTCCGACCCCCTTGGTCCGATTTTGCCCATTAACGAACTTTGCCAAGATTTTACCCCCTTTGATTTTATGTACAAGTTTGGTGGAGATTGGTGAAGAATTATAGAAGTTATCGTGTCCATAAAAAAGTGATATATATATATATATATATATATATATATATATAGATAGATAGATAGATAGATAGATAAACTGGTGCGATTGCAATAGGTAGTATTTCTTACGAAATCTACCTAAAAAAAGATGAGATCAGTAAAAATTACGTTTGATTATTGAACTATTTACAATAATCATAAAGAAGAAACAAATATAGCAAATTCGAGGGTGTGTTATGTATTTAGTTCAAAAGGGTTATCTATCATTTTCTTTTTCTTTTCTCGAACTTTAGAAAAACATATTGACAGACATTTTTCTATGTAATTCATTTTCAAAAATACATGTACCGTGTTTAGCCCTTTCCAGCAATGTTGAAAAGTGCTTATGTATTCGGTTTGTCTGTCCGTCTGTCCATGCTCTAACTCCCGTAAATATACTCGGATTTTCATGTAATTGCTAAAGCTTATTAAGGGACATCAAAGCATGTTTGCTATTGAAGCATATACGACTAATGGTTCATTTACAGGGAAACTCAAAATAATTCGATTAGTTTATGGTATATGCGGAAAATCATTTGGAGAGTATTTTAATGACATTAAGCTATTTCAAATGTATTAAAAACTAATATAAAGTAACAGTGATTATGCTTCAGTAAAGTTGAATTCACAACGTAATTTTCGCAAAATTTTATTTGAAAATATAGAAATGAAATTTTTCACCATAATAATATTAGATTGTCCATATATATAAAGCATGTACCATATAAATAAAAAAGCTTTTCAGAGAAAAAGAATTTGAAAGAACTCGTAAAGAGTGCGTTTTTGCAGTTCTAATTTAAATATCAAACGTTACTAACAAACAAGCATACAAGCAATTTAAAAGGATTTTATAATGATTATCCTCTTCTTTTAAGTAGCCTGTTTACTTTAATTTCTTGGTTAAAGTTTGTTTCTTTAAAGCTTAGCTGATCGATTTTTAACGACATATTTGAAGCAGGTAGCAGAATCAGCCTCAATGAGTTTCACGCGCTATTGATTTAGAATTCAGAGTTTGAGGAATTGCAACGGAATTTAACTGTTATAAGACTAGTATTTGATACTGGACTTTTAATCCTTTCAAAGGCCGGTAATTATGCTTAAGTAATGTTGAATGCTCAATTTTCGCAAAATTTTATTTGAAAATATTGGAAATGAAACTTTTCTCCATGATATTGTTAGATTGTTCATACATATAAAGCATTCATCATGCACATAAAAACTTTTTTTCAGAGAAAAGGAAATTGAAAGAAATCGTAAAGAGTATGTTTCTGCAGGTCTAATTTAAATATCAAACGTTAGTGAGAGCCAAACATACAAATAATTTAAAAGGATTTAATAATGATTATCCCCTTCTTTTTATGTAGTCTGTTTACTTTAGTTTCTTGGTCAAATTTCATTTCTTTAAAGCTTACCGTATCGATTTTTTTAACGACAGAATTAAAACAGGTTGTACTCTATATGGCTAAATGTGACCGGCCACTTGAGAGTTTAGACAATTTGTTAAATATCTATAAAAATACATGAGGAATTATCCTGAATTGCCAAGTGTGTAAACATAATAGTACATGTCATACATTTCCGTGAAGATTTTCCCCTGAAACTGCATAGGGCACTGTCAATAAATTGAAAAAGAACGAGTATCTTTTGGATGACCCCGTCAAAACTAATGCAGCAAAAGCGTTCAAACTGTAGATTATGATTAAGTGGCTTATTTAATAAACTTTGTTCATCTTTATGCGGATCGCATGTAAACTCGCAGAGAAATTAAGGTTTTTTTAAAAACTGTTCCAAAATTTTCCAAGTTTTTTGATTATAACTTGCAGAGTTCTTAATATAAAAATATGTTCTTTTCCAAAAATTTCACAAACAATATTGCACACAATACTCTGTAATCAGAATTAAAAAATATAAAAATTGTATGAAAAATGATCAGGTTTACTAAAAAATTTTTTGTTGCGCATGTGTAAACGCTATCAAAATTTCATTTGCATATTGTGACCACACTGTAAAAAAAATATGTAAATTTACGGGCATTTACCGTAATATTTGACGGTAGTTGTCCGTTATTGAAGCTTAACGGTACACTTCCGTAAATTTACGTTGCGGAAACATAAATTCGGAGTACTAATATGTTTTTACGGGCAAAGCCCGTTTTTTTATGCAGGATGTTCAAATCTGCTGCCTAGCCATTTTTTTTACGGACAAATACCTTTGAATAAAAGTCTTTCGATGATGTCATAACAGAACGTTTTATTTTGTTTGTTGAAAATATTATTATTATTTAATTAAATTTTTGTCTGGTTTAAATTATCGCATCTAGCTTAAATTATCGCATAAAATTATCGTCTGGTTTTAATATGCTATTGTTTTGGTAAATTTATAGAAAAATTAATCGGTAGTGGCACTCCAAAAATTTTCTTATCTCATATTTGTAAATACTTCCTGAAAAGTGCAGTATAACAGCGCCACTGGTTATGTGATTTACACCAAAATCTAATCATTAACAACTTACGTGAACTCCTAACTGCATCTGAAGTTTGCTGAAAATCCGTGCATTAGTTTCTGAGATAGCGCTATTACTGAATCTGAGTGGCACTATTATGAGTTCTGCATAATAGTGCCACTTGCAGGGTGATATGCACAAAAAACTAATCAGGACTAATTTTAATGAGGGGTTAAACTGAATCTGAAGTTTGATGAAAATTCATGTATTAGTTCTTGCGATATAACTATTGCGAAATCGTGAAAAATGCATCATCCCAGGTAAACATGGTAGCACAGCAGTATCGGCTCGATATTGCCCAATATCGAACAACTTTGGCTTGCATCGGCAAAAACAGATTACCTTTTACGAGGGATGTAGTGGAGGGTATACGGGAGTATACGCCGTATACCCTCTGGACTTTTTAAAGGAACACCATATACTCTCTGCTTCTCAAGAAAACTATAGTATATACATTTTAGGGTATACCCTCTATTTTGAGCGTATACTCTCTGGATTTTTTGCCACTACACCACTGCCTTTTACCGACATTAGCCAATATTGATCGATGTTCGGCGATATTAGATCTAAAATATAAAAACTTGTGGAATTTTCAATATTTAAATTTTTAATTTGTGTATTGTACATTTTTGGAAAAATGGAAGGTAGGAATCAATTTTTATAACATCTTAAATTCTGTAAATTTACGTAGAAAAAGTCTATTTCTCAACATCGGTCTATATTGGCCATCGGTCATGACCAATATCAGCCAATCTTGGCCTCTATTGGCAAAGACCGATTTTATTTTACCGATATTGGTCAATATTGGTCGATGTTGGCCCAGTAGCGTAGCTAAGTTTTTTGACGCCCGCGGCCAGCAAGAAATTTTGCGCCCCCACCCCAATATAGATATATAACAATTTCTCTCAATTTGGCGCCCCCAGGCCTCGGCGCCCGGGGCCGGGGCGGACGCCCCCCTTGCCCCCCCCCCCCCCCTTAGCTACGCCACTGTGTTGACCAATGCTGGATCTGAAATATTGAAACTTATGGAAACTTAAATATTTAATTTTTTTTAATTATATATTATACTTTTTGGGGAACAGGTCTTTTTTATTGCATGGTCAAATCGGGACTTTGCCTATGAGCCCTGGACTTCAAGGGGCCCGCTCCATATATTAATTTCCAAAATATTTATCATTTCCCCCAACAACTCTGAAAATTTTCAAATACAAAATACAAATTTAATTTAAAAAAAATTGCCTAACTTTCTGAAAAACAAATTTCATTTTGAACTCACAGAGCTCAATGCTTTCGCAAAGCTAATTTCAACCACTATTAAAAAAGAAATTATATTTTTATTGTAATAGATCGTATTAACAATGAACTTAAATCCTATCAAAATTTTAGTGATTGAAAATAATCAATTTGTGTAGTACAACTTAAAAAGATGCTAAAGAAAGTAACTTGGTAAACTCTCATTTATATGTTAGAATATTTAATACTCTTCTACAAGCTGAAGTTATTAACTTCATCTTAAAGTAATATAACAAGTTCCTAAAGTTATATAAAAGAATCTTGTTTTATACTAAGGAGAAAAAAAAAAGAGTTTTATTAATTAAAACACTTAATTTAGAATTGTCCCAGCTAAGAGTTTTCTTCGATTTGAAATCCAAGGTGCGGTTTTCTCTTGGGTTTTCTGTCCAATCATATGGTCCAATCGGGCAGACAAACATTCAACCAATCAGAGACAAGCATTCTTTTCAACCAAAACAAAACATGGCGGTTTATCGTCTCTTGTTCGAAGAACCTGTGTTACGTTAATCCTCATTTAAAACAGGTAAGCGGTTTTATAATTTATATTCTAAATTGATTTTGAAGTATTGCTTTCTGTTTAAGTTATTTATATTCTTGTGTAGCATGTATTTTCTGTTCAAATTGTGTTTCTGAAAAGTCAACGCCAATGTAAATAACAAACGTTTGAAGTATATTATTTAAATGTGTATCATCATTTTTATATAGTAAATTCGATTAGTTGATACATCCAACTAGTTTTTTACAACAAACAATTTTTCATCTACCTTTGATTATAAACCATCTGTTTTTGATTAATCAAATTATTTATTAATGATGCAACAATTAATCTCTTCCAGTGTAGCACAAAATTAACATTCGCCACTTGCCATAGACAGTTCCCGAAATGGATTTCCCCCTTCTTCTATCACTTTTCAAAAATTTGTTGTTAATTTCAGGTAGGGATGTACTGAATATTCGGTATTCGGCCTACTCGGCCATGTTACCGAATATTCTGTTAGGCCGAATATCAAACTCTTCGGTTTGGCCGAATATCAAAGTATTCGGCCGAATCCAGTACTTAATAAAGCCTTTTAAAACACATTTTTAAAAACTTTTCACAATTTCTACTTTTAACTGTCAATTTATCAATATATTTAAAATAATTAGAAATAAAATCATATTTAAATAATATAGAATGTTTTTACATTATTTATTTGCTGTTTGTAAAGTTTAACTTAAGAAAATTAACCATGAGAAGGATTAAAATTATGATTTATTAGGATTCTTCCTAGGAATAAATGATGCGAGTGCAGATGCAAGTTCCTAAATTCTATTTAGTAAATAATATCTGTTTCTTGCTTTTCCCAAAAGTCCTTAAACAAGAAAGGAAAACTTTTGAGATTAGTAATAGCTATCAAAGCAGACAATTTTTTGTTTATGAAACCATAATTGTAATCAACTTATTGAATCATAAATCATGCGCGTAGCCAGGGGGGGTGCCCTGGGTGCCCGGGCACCCCCCCGCTCGCGCAGACCCAAGCTTGATTATTTTAAAAAATCGAAATTTATAAAAGAAAAAAGAAGAAAATTGAAAGCCAAGTTAGCTCAATTAGTTACTCAAAACTAACAGTCTATGTTTTGAAATGTAATTAAAAAAAAGACCCACATTCTTTTTTCATTTCTTTAATTATTTTGCTTATTTTTTTTAAATTAGAACATTTACTAGAATTTTTATTAGTCACAGTAAGTCAAAAAATTGTTTTTTTAATCCCAATTTAATGTCTTTTGTTTATGGAAGTTTTTAAACGCCGTTCTTTCTCATGCATGTTTTTGCAATTCTTTAAGAAATTAGCGCAAATTCTCGACAAGGATTAGAAACTATTTATATCTTTCCTTTTGTAATCTAAAATCTAGATAGGCACACACACACACACACACAAAAAAAAAAAAAAAAAAAAAAAAAAAAAAAGGAAATACAGATGTGAAATGATAATTCCACCATGTGATTAGCCTGGGGAACGGAGGGGTCTCACAAATCTGCTTCCTTTGAAAATCAGAAATAATGATGCGCAAAATTCAAATTAATATGGGGAACAGAGATAAGATGGGCTCAGCCCGGGCCTGATACGGTCTCGGGCTCAATTTTTATTCTAATCTTCGGGCTCGGGCTCATTTTTTCTGAAACCGAAAAATTATGTTTATTCATGCGTAAAAAAGATTGAAAAAAATTTTTCCATTTAAAATTACGTACTTATTCCTTTTCAAATAAGTCATTTAGATCAAATGACGGGGAACTGAAGTAGTGTTTATTTATTTTAGCATTTCCTTGCTATTTCAAATGAAAATTTGTGATAATTACAGATTTATGTCTACATAATTTCTGATGACGACCTACTGAATGGTGCCAATCAAACTAAACACAGATATGAATTTGCTTTTTGTTGGCTTTTCGTTAGCATATATTTTTTAACAGGATCGTTTATTTATTTATTTATTATTAAGTTACATAATGTGAATATAGTACTTTCTTCTGTTATTAATAGACGAAAATTAGCTGGAGGTTTGCAAATTGTTTAATCTTCTATTGTGCACGAGTCATAGTCGTTTTTCATATGAAAATTAGTTGTTGTTCTGTCTATTTGTCAACATGAAGTCTGTTCATGTTGAGGACGATATACATTTTAGAAGTCAACTTTCCTGCTTAAGTAAAAATAATTATTATGTTATTCTGATATAAAGCAATTGTTCAGTGTTTCCTTTTTTCCTACAAAAGCATCGGACCTTTAAGCAGGGCCGTAGCTAGAAGTGAACAATAGCGGGGCTCAAGAGAATGTAGGGGGATTCAAGAAAATGTAGGGGGGGCTCATAATTTGTTTTTTCTTTCTCTCTGACACAGAAAGATAAATTAGTGCATATTCACACTGTAGATACTAAATTGTTGTAATAACTTCATTTTATGCTAAGAAAAGTAGATGATTATGAAAATTTTGAGTGTATAACTGGTGAAAAATTAAACATCCTGTTAGCTTCATATGAACAAATAGGATGAGAGAGTGTTGCAACACTTATTTTCGATACAATTTAGTAATTCTGCAAAACTATGAAAGGGTCTCAAAACTAAATTAGATTTTTGAACAGAATTTCATTTGAATTTTCGGAACAGAAATTCATTTAGTGACCTTGGAATTTTTTCCAGGGGGGGGGGGGGGGCTCAAAATATTTTTTTTTGGGGGGGGGGGGGCTGAGCCGCCCATAGCGCCCCCTTAGCTACGGCCCTATCTTTAAGATAATAAAGTATATTTTTTTTAATTTTACGTTGATTTTCAGACACCTATCAATCACGGAAGATTGTTATGAGAAAGGAATAGGTTATAATTAAAGATGTACATTTTTTGCAGAAAGTTGAAAAACTTCGTTCGATTTGCCAGATTACAAATAATAATTTCTGCAAATTTCATGCATTTATTCATTAAGTCACAAACATGTACATGAAATTTACTTTTTAAATTAGGGAAAAATTTAAGATTAATTTTAAGAGTCAACTGTATTTTTATTTGATACGGATTTTGATAAGATTGTATTTAAATTTTCATTTAACAATTTTATCTGTGTAAGAAATTTTTAATACTATAATAATAAATTTATAATACAATAATAATAAACAAAAATAAATAATTAACATAATAATAATTTTTTAATACCATAAATACCATACAATTTTGTTTTGTATATTTTTGGTATCGGGCTCGAGATCTGGTAACAAAAAATCTTTCGGGCTCGGATTTAAAACCGTCGATCTCGGGCGGACCCGGGCCCCAGAAAAAGAGCCCGAACTTATCTCTAATGGGGAATGGTCTGTTGGTTGGTTAAGTTTCGTTTTTTGCGGCCATATTTTGACATTTTTAAAAAGAACATGTTATAGAGAAGAGACGGGCTCTTTTCTCTTTTAACGAGAAAAATTTATTTATTCATGTGTAGAAAGATTGAAAGAACTCTTTTCCACTTTAAATTGTGTACTTATTCACTTTACAAGTTACTCCATTGCTACTTTGATCAAAATGACGGGAGAAATAAAGCCGTGTTTATTTATTTTAGTATTTCATTGCTGTTTGAAATGAAAATTTGTGATAATTACAGATTTGTGTTTACGAATATCTTTGTTTTATATCTACCATATTTTATCTGTGTTTATATATCTTTTTCTTATCCATTAGATTTATTTTTGAGCAACTTCACATCCTTCTTCGCGCAATGAAAAATTGCGTTTGGGTCCGTTTAAAAAAAAGTACCATACAATTATACCTTCAGCGAATAAAAACCTGTCTAAAACGGAAGCTTGATAGCTTTTAAGGGGTTCCGTTTTTTTAGGTTTTATTACATAAGATATTGTTTGTACCCAACATGTTCAGGTTAAAAAATTTGGGCACCCCCCCGTTCAAAAGGCTGGCTACGCCTATGTAAATGCATTGTATTTCATCTCATTCTAGGTCAAACTTGTGTTTTCGTTTGTTGTATTTACAATAAATAAGATATATTTTCAACTCACATGCTTTGATTTCTGTAAAATATGATATGATGGGAAGGATGGAAAATGCCACTATTCATAAGAAAAGAACTATGATCTAGACATTCCTTTATTCAGAATTAATTTGAAAGTATTTACAGTGGCGGTCAAAAGTTTCAGGCCAGCAAAAAATTTTCAGTTAATTTGTAAATACACCCATATGAAGAGGAATCTCAAAGCGATACTTATACATTATATTGACATATTAGTTAAGAACTTACTTATAGAAAAATGTGTAAATATCAATAAATTTTATTGACAAAATTAAATATAAAAGAAAACGCATGTTCTCAAAAGCTTCCAGCCACTTATCATTCTTTAGTTTTTTTCTATCCATAAAGTGTTTTTTGGTTGTGTTTATGAATGAATCAACTTGTATAGCATAGTTTGAATTCAAATTTGAAAAGTTCAACAATTACCTATTATTTATAAATGAGTGATTAGTTTGTCGCTAAAAGGACAATCTTCTCGAGATATTGCGGCTAAGTTATCGATCGCTAAAATCGACTGTAAACATTATTTACAAAATTAAATAAAGATGGTTATGGCTTTCAGAGGTCCGTGAGACCCCGGAAAATTGCTATTCCTGCGGACAGAATTATCAGGAGAAAAACCCTTGATAATCTGCATGAAAATTCCGTTGCAATATACTGCGATTTACGGAATGAAAATATTGCTGGAATAAGTTTGTCTACCATGTTATGATGCTGGTGTGATACAGAACTTTATGGAATAGTCGGTGTTAAAAATTTTTCAGAGGTAAAAAAAATACCGACATACCCTACTTTCATTTTCCAAGGAACACAAAGTCTGGTTAAGTGAAAACAAGAAAAAAGTTCTATTTTTCCATCAATCAAATTCAAAACAGTTTTGGAAGTGATGGCAGACACAACGTCCGATGACCTAACAGCAAAAGATATGATTCAACCTATGTTATTCCTACAATGAAGCATGGCGGAGGACACGTTATGCCGTGGGGAGTATTTTCTTCAATAAGTGACTGTCCGTTATTTGAAATCCACAGCCAGGTGAATTATACAATGTATAAGGATATCTTGCAAGACTATTTTCTGCCTTATTAAAAAAAAAAAATTTTGGTTGCATCTATTTTTCTTAACATGATAACGATGTAAATAATGTTTGCAAACCTCGATTAGCAATGGTTTTTGCACAAAAAATTTTGTTTTTGAAATGATCAGCCCAAGCGCCCAGCATGAATCCAATAGAAAATCTTTGAAAAGAAGTTGACAAAAGTCTGCGGAGCTATAAATATTCCAACTCAGCCGAAATTTCGCCAAAATTGCAAGAAATGTGGGAAAAACGTACCATAGACGATCTTTAATTGCTTATTGTATGAATGTCACGTTGCTGCGCCGCAGTACTTATTGCTAAAGCTAATTAAATAGTAATATGATAAAATACTAATCGTAAATGTTGTTGATCACTGTAATTTTCTATTACAATACCATTTTTTTACAAACTTGTGAAGGTGGCTGGAAACTTTTGAGAACATGCATTTTCCTTTATACTTAATTTTGTCAGTTAATTTTATTGATATTTACATGTTCTTCTGTAAGTAAGTTCCTAACTATTATGTCAATAAAATGTATAAATATCACTTTGAGATTTCTCTTCATATGGGTATATTTACAAATTAACTGAAAAATTTTTGCTGGCCGGAAACTTTTAACCGCCACTGTATACTTTATATTGAAAAAAAATCTGCCTTGAGTTATTTAAAAAGAACAAATATGAGACTGTACAGTTTTTCTTCAACTATTTTTTCATTATTTCTCTTTGATTTCAAAATGTTTGTTTCAATTCGTAGAAGAAATGAAATTTAAAATTTTACTAATTGAAAAAGTCTCATAATTATGCTTCTTAATTAAAAAAAAGGCAGATTTTTTTCAATGAATGTTCTTATAAAAAACTCTTGTGTATCAAAATGTAAGTTTCTCTTATTAAACATTATGTAAAATTGTTTTAAAAAGTAACATTTTAATACCTTTAAACTTTGAAATATAAAAAGTACAGTCGAGTCTCTGTATAACGAAACTCCATACATCGAATTTCTCTATATAACGAATTTTTAGTAGGAACAGTCCCCTTTTCGCATGATTACATTAAAAACAGTTTGTATATAGCGAAATATCTATCTCCATATAACGGATTTTTTCATAAATTGGTCTTAATTTATTCAGTTTTAAAAAGCTTAGAAATCATATGGTATCAATTTTCCATCACTTATTTTTAATTTATCGTCAGTGCTGAGTTTTTTTTTTATATTACTTCTCTCCTTGTTCTTTAAATCCAACGAATTCATCCCACCTCCCACACACCTTTCCACACCCTTCTCAAAACAGTCAATTGGATTGATACACACATAAGAGAGGAATCAATGAGAAGCACATAAGAGATTTCTTCAAATGGAGGAAAATGTTAACGACAATTTTTCATTCCTCGCTAAAAGTTTTTTGAGAGCGTAACAATTTTAAAATCAAAACAACAAAAAATTACAGATATCTTCGTCTGAAATTAATGCAAGTCTTCCTCATTTGATTTTCATTAAGCTTTCAAATAAATGTCTGTTCTCTTTTTTGAAACAACTTAAATAATTAAGAAATAAAATGTTAGGTTAATATTTACTTTTAAATATTTCAAATACTTAATTCAAAAGATTAATTTCTCTATACAACGAATTTTTTACTGGAACAGTGGATTTCGTTATATAGAGACTCGACTGTATTTGGAAAGCCAAATATTCGGTATTCGGCCGAACAGTTACTATTCGGCTGGCCGAATATTCGGTATTCAACCAAAATCACAATTCGGATTCGGTGCATCCCTAACTTCAGGTTTTTATTTTTTTTTTTCAGAATCACCTGTGGCGTACAATCCTATTGAATGGTAAGTAACAGAAATAGTAAATAACATTGTTATTCGCTAGAAAAAACACAATTTTGTATGAAGCATTCGTAACTTTGGTACTTGCCAGCAGTTGAAAAAAATAGCGAGTGAGAAAAATTAGTGTTCTGGCCGATGACCATTGGCTAAAAATGTTAATTTTGACCTATATCTTCCACAAACAAAAAAAAAAAAGCACAAGTATCCTATACCTAAATTTAGTTTTGATGCTGTCCATGTAGCGAATTGATTATTATCTTTATTGCATACTGTCTGGCCCATAGGACAGTGCCTGTATCTTGATTGAATTAGTGTAATTTTACATTTTAAAAAGAAAATTCTTCAAAAACAAACCTATGATTGATGACCTCACGGACTTTGGTAGTGTATTTCCTTGTGTTCTCTCCAACATTGTTTAGGCCTCGATAGAATTTGCATGTTTTCAAATTTTATTAAAGAAATCTTTCAAAATGAACTTTATTTTTATAGTTATTATATTAATAGTAAATAGAAATTAGCTTTTTATTTTGAACAATTTCAGTTTTAAGCATTTACCTTCATTTTTTCTTGCTCAATATGATAATTAGTCTCCTTGTCCCCCCCCCCTTTTATTAAAAATATGTGAAAAAGTTGTATATAAACTTACTTTTTTGATATAAAATTTGTTTGATATTTTCATTTTATATTAAGTACTTTATTTTCAGTAAATGGTGTTGGTAGCAAAAAATAATTGGTTTGTGTAAGTAAGAAATTTATGATGCTAAGCCTGAAATTCTTCAAAATTGGTTTTATGAATTTTTTATTGTGCTTTTCACTATGATAAATGAGTAATTAAATTCGACACAAAAATCATTAAAGGTCAGGTGGAATGAAATTGTTATAAAAACAGCACATAGTGTGTTCAAGATTATTAGAAAATATTGTTAATTTGCAATACTGTCTTTAAGTTTCATAGCTGGCTTTACAGCCTACCAGCTGTAAAAAGAGCAATTGAAATCTAGGAATATTTGTAGTTGTTTATATGTTGTGTTGAAAAAGAAAGAAAAAAAAAGAATCCCAATTATCACATATGATTCTATTGTATCTTTTTTAAAAAGTTAAATTTATTCTTAATTTTCATTTTCCTTCGTCGGTTTATTGTTGTATTATTTACCCATTTAAGTTCACTTACCCAGTCAAAATACCCAATTCAGTTGTTAAGGATATATCAGCAGTTTTTACATTTTTATATATAACAGATATAGCAAGGATTTTTTTCTAGATTTAAAGATATTCCTTGACATAATTCAAGAGATTATGTTTTGTTTTATTAAAAGTGCCAAAAAAAGAGCATAAATGGCTGGTGTCAAAAAATGTGAATTTTATGAACGAAGGACAGAGAAGGAGCCAATTAACAAGATTTTTTTTATGTACGTTATTTTAAATTTTTCCGCTCCTGATCAATAAAATTTGCGATTTTTACCTTGCCGATTGACGAAATTCGATATTTTTACAAAGCGATCGATAAAATTCGGGATTTTTACAAAGTTGGTCGATGAAATTTGCTATTTTCCTTTGTATTATCTGCAAAATTCATGATTTTTCTGTGTATGATCGATGAGATTTGTAATTTTTCCGCACCTGATCGACAAAATTTCCAATTTCAATGTGCCTGATCGAAGAAATTTGCAATTTTCTGAAGCCAATCTACGAAATTCGCGTTTTTATAAAGCCAATCAATAAAATTCGAGATTTTTACAAAGCTGATTGATAAAATTCGCTGTTTTCTTTCACACAATTGACGAAATTCACGATATTTCAGCGCTTGATAGGCAAAATTCATGATTTTTACAAAGCTGATCAACGAAATTCACGATTTTTCCACGCCTGATCTACGAAATTTGCAATTTTTACAAAGGCGATAGACAAAATTCACGATGTTCATTAGCCGATCGACAAAATTCACGATTTTTGCAAAACTGATAGACAAAATTCACAATTTTCCTTCGCATGATCGACGAAATTGGCGATTCATCCGAACCTGATTGACGAAATACGTGATTTTAATGTGACTGGATAACAAAACTCGCAATTTTTCCGCACCTGATCGACCAAATTTCGTGATTTTTCCGCACCTAATCAACGAAATTCATGATTTTCCGATTCGGATCGGCAAAATTCATGATTTTTACGAAGCCAATAAATCAAATTTGCGATTTTTACACAGCCTATTGGCGAAATTCGTGATCTTTGCAAAGCCAATTGCGAAATTATTCCACATGATTGATGAAATTCTCGATTTTATTCGAGTCTGATCGATGTAGTTAGCAATTTTTCCGCGTGTGACCAACAAAATTTGCAAAATTCCCATCTCTGTCCAAAGAAATTTGCTATTATTCGAAATGCGATTAATAAAACTCGCAATTGTTCGGTCTTCAATTGACGAAAGTGCGCTTTTTTCGCTGTAAATTGACAAAATACACATTTTTCTTCGACCGAGTATCAATCAGGGCCGTAGCTAGAAGTGAACGACAGGGGGGGGCTCAAGAGAATGTAGGGGGGGCTCATAATTTTTTTCTCATTCTCTCTGATGCAGAAGTATAAATTAATGTATATTCACATACTAAGTACTGTATTTCTTATTAAACTGTTGTAATAACTTCCTTTTATACAAAGAAAAGTATATGATGATCAAAATTTTGATTATATAACTGGTGCAAAATTAAACATCATGTTAGCTTCATAGGTGCAAATAGGATGAGTAAGTGTTGAAACACTTATTTTTGTTACAATTTAGTAATTCTGCAAAACTGTGAAAGGGTCTCAAAACTAAATTTGATTTTTGAACAGAATTTCATTTGTAATTTCAAATAGAAATTCTGTTAGTGACCTTGGAATCTTTTCCAGGAGGGGCTCAAAATATTTTAGGGGGGGCTGAGCCGCTCATAGCGCCCCCTTAGCTACGGCCCTGGTATCAATATTCGTGATTTTTGTATTAACATTGATGAAATCTGCATTTTTTTATGCACCAAGATAAAACTCGCGATTTTTTTTTCTCTTGATAAACTGACAAAAACACTATTTTTCCGCAGCTGATCAACGAAATTTGCAATATTTCCATGCGTCATCACTTAATTTGCGATTTTCCTGAGTCTTATCAGCGAAATTTGCTTTTTTTTGGTCTCTGATCGACAAAGTTTGTGATTTTTTGTGCCTTATCGATGAAATTCGCTTTTTTTTTTCATGCGATAAACCAAGAAAATATGCTATTTTTCCATTCGATGATAATTTGCAATTTTTTCGAGAAACAACAACATTTATGATTTTTTTTCTTGCTTGATCAACGAAATGTGTGAGTTTTCGCGTCCATCCGACAAGATCCGCAATTTTTCCATGCCTGGTCGAAAAAACTCGCGATTTTTTCGTGCCCAATCGAGAAAATTTGCTACTTTTTTCCCCCCGAGTCTCATGAGCAAAATTCGCGATTTTCCCCTCTCTGGTGAGCAAAACTGACGATTTTTCTGATCATCATCGATAAAATTTGCCTTTTTTCGCATTTGATCAATAGAATTCGTGATTTTTCCGTGCCGATAAACGAAATTTGTGGTTCTTAAATGACAAAATTTTATATTTTCCCGCAGTAAATTGACAAAATTTAGGATTTTTTTTTTGTGTGATGTATGTAGTGTTCATTCTAGGCCATTTTTGAAGTTTGCAGCACCCTGCCCTTTTTCAAATTTACAAAATGCACCCTGCCCTTTTTCAAATTTACAAAATGCACCCTGCCCTTTTTAAAAGTAATAAACTGCACCACTGGTTTTACTCGGAGATTTTAAAAAAATAATTTCTTTATTCCGTAGTATTTCAAAACTTGTGTGCCCAAAAATGATAGAATTTTTTCATTTCTTTAAGACAGGGATGCACAACCTTTTTATCAGAAAATCGGTTGACACCAGAATATTTGAAAAGTGTAGTTTATTTTCTTTAATAGCAAAGTTTCTGTCATTACTATAAGGAAAATTATTCTGCATAAAAATAGTGGTATAATTGTGGCCCGCGGGCCAAAGGTTGTGCACCCCTGCTTTAAGAAAAAGAACATGAAACTATTCAATTATGTTTTAATTTTATATCATAAAATTATTCGAAATTAATGTTACTTGATTTATCATATTTAAAAATTATGCATTTTCTCGCTTTCTTTTTTTCCCCTTCTAAAGGCAATAATAAATTTTTTCTTGCAAAAGTGCCCTTTTCTGCTGCAGTAGTGCCCTTTTTATTTCTAGAGTGAACACTAATGTATGTACAAAAATTGCAATTTTTTCCAGCTGTAAATTGATGAAATTCGCTGGCCACATATTAACACATCGCGGGCCACTTTTGGCCCGCGGGCCACAGGTTGTGCATCTCTAGTTTACAGATATTTCATATTTGAATTAATTTATTTGTAATACACTTATATATATTTTCTATTAAAAAATGTACATTTCTACTAAATTTTATCAAATAAATGAGTCTTTATAACTGCTGATGCATCTGTGAAGGCATTATGTCTGAAATTGAAATTATAAATATTCATAAGAATACATTAAGTTAGACTGTAAAGTTGTGGTTTGGAATTCATTGTTGCATAGCTCTACATATACCAAACATTTTAAAGATTATATGAAACAATAACTAAATGTTACACATAAAAATGGAATTTTCCTTACATACTTCTATTTACTTTTGAAATTGACAATAGCTTATGTGCATTTAATAATTGAAATTATCTTGTTGTAATAAAACTTGTTGAATTAAAATTTTGAAAAGCTCATTGTTATTTTAAAGAATGCATACTCATACATAAACTAATGCAAAGTTATTCATAATGCTGTTTTATTCAAAAGAATTGCTCTTTTTATTAAATGACTTTATATGTGGCTTCAAATAAACATTTATGAGCAATAAAAAAAAGACTTGTATATTAATATCCTTTAAAATTAGTTAAGTAATAAATTATGATACTAACTATGCAACTATTGTCCTTTTTAATTATATAAAGCAGTAATAAAGAAAAAACTGTGTGTGTGTGTGTGGGGGGGGGGGGGGATAAAGTCAGTGTAAACTAGAGAAAGCATTTTGTATGGTCTTTTAAAAGTTAACTGATATATTTATAATTTTGACTGCAAATCAATACGTATTATTCCAATATTAACGTGTTCAGTTTTGAGAAATTGGGTTATATTGAATTCTACCTCAATTAAGTCTTTAAAAATAACTAAAAAAACACCAATTTTGTCCAATAAAAGCTGGTTAAAACAAATAAAAGCCACCAGCATGGCTTTTTTGCAATCCTGGTTATAATTGGTTCAAACGGCTATTGCCAAAAGTTTTAATACTTTAACAATTAGACAATTGTTGTTCTATAAAATAATTTGTTACATCTTAAAATGCATTAACTTTACACACTTTAACATACTCAGTTATTTCATGAAATAATTAGGTATTTTATGAAGTAACATAATCACTTTAATGGTAACTAATACATTTTTGTAAACACCCTGTATAATACTGCATTTTTTTACAGATGAACCAAGTAAGCCTGGCCGACAACAAGCTACTGGTTAAAAGGTTACAAATTACTGATTTCAAATGGACAGCTCCAGAATATGATGGAGGCACTTCTATCACTGGTAGTGTCATCGAGAAGAGAAAAAAATGGAGGCATAAAGTGTGCGTATCAAAAGTAAAATCTCAGTTTTAAATTTTTAAACGAATAACTTTATTTATTTGTTTTAATTTTAATGTTCTAACATATACTATAAATAATAAGTATTTTTGATTTAAAAAAAAAAGAATTCTAAAATTGAGAAATGTTAATGATTTGTCAATTTAACTCTAGTGACCACGTGGGTCATTTGTGAACAGAATAGTTGAGGCAGATATGAACAGTTCATAAGTGTCTCAATAATCATTCTGTGATTCTGTTTCTTTCAGTTCACTTCACGCGAAATAATGTCATATCTAATATTGTCTCCCCCCCCCCTTCCTCTTTCAAAAGTAAAACAAGTTAAATTTGGGTGTGTGCTTGTAATTGAGTTTATTTTTTTTAAAATCATTATAAAATCCTTTATCATTATTTTAGAATAGAAGGGAAATACAAAGATATTCGAAGGATACAAGTATACCCTTACAAGGTATATATATATCCTATACAAGAATACTAGAAGGGAAATACAAGGATAATAATCTTTTGTACTTTGGCAGATTTTTGATAAATATTATCTAAATTCCCCTAAGCAAAATTTAAAGGCTTTATTTTTTTCAAATGTACATCTTAATTTTATTTTATTCCGACAATATTCAATTAGTCATATAATCCTCCCTTTTCCCAATCTACTTATTTTCGTCTTATAATCTTGTGCTTAAATCTATCACTGCGGAACTAGAATTTTGTTTATAGTAAATTTAACACATAGTGTAACTAATGATCATGACAACAAATAAAAAACAGAATGTAAAGCATATCAAATATTTTCCCTTGTGTTCGCAACTACACTGCTGTTGGGGCACTTGTGAGCAATTCATTGAATTTATAAAGTTATTAAAAAAAAGAAGAGCTAACTGTAAAGATGATT
The DNA here is from genome assembly GCA_964019185.1 of Maratus speculifer. Taxonomy (NCBI): domain Eukaryota; kingdom Metazoa; phylum Arthropoda; class Arachnida; order Araneae; family Salticidae; genus Maratus; species Maratus speculifer. Next base: position 60,120,705 of record OZ025299.1, on the reverse strand, counting down.
TTATAAAAAATTACCTTGTTTAAAAAAAGGGGTTCTGTTTACTGTATTCAGTATTTTTTGTTTTCAGAAATTAATTAGTAATAAAAAAAAGCTATGCTTATGTGAACTATTCACATGTGCTCCAGTCTCTCCTTCGTGTATTGAAAGGCAATACACACATTAGGCTGTTTTTGTTTGTGTAATCCAGTCCCTAAGGTGGTCAGTGGGCTGCCCTAGGTATAATAGTTGTTTTCATATGAAGAAATCTGCATCAGCTTAAACAATGGGTAATTGTAAAAAAAAAAAAAAAAAAAAAGAAAAAAAAAAAAAAAAAAAGTAGTAATAGCAGTATTACTACCATAGAACTAAATTTTGACCAATTTGGTCATATAACACTAAATTTGGCAACAAAATAAATTGCCATATATAAAACCAACTTAGCTGGTTAATTTGGTGAAATTTTCTATCTTTTAATTCATTTTTGAAAAATGTATATTTTTGTGAATGTTACAATAATGAAAGCATGCTTTTTTTTTCATCTATATTTAATTCATAATAATCTGGGTTTTTTTTTTCGTATGTAGATTTGTAATGTTGCAAACAAGTTTTTACCTGCTTCCTAATATGTTAAAATAAAAAATTATGCAAAAAAATTTTTATAATGACGATATAGCATTTTAATATTGTTACAAATAATTATTAATTTTAAGGCATTTACATTCAGTTAGTTATAATTCGAAATATTAGGTGTTGCATTGAAATCATTGTAGCGACAAGTCATCATAGCATTAATTTGTTCGTGTGAAGTTTCCCCCCCCCCCCCCCAAAAAAAAAAATAATAATACTCACCACTAAGCAGGTGGCACAGTGTGCAATATTATTAATCTAAATACGTTTTCGTTAACTTAAAAAAATTGACTGTGAATTACAGCTCTGCAAATTAGATACTCTACCGTATAATATTTTTTAGAATATTGTATCGTTTTTAATTTCTCGAAAATTAAAATCAATTACAAATACCACTACAGATCTGCCAACTATTGGAGTTAAATTGTATTTTGAATGATTTTTAATGCTCACTACGATAATACAATTTTACTAGCAAAGATGATTTTTTGTCATATCTGAAATACTCTAGATTCTAGAAAGAAAAAAAACAGGGGGGGGGGCACCCGCTGGAATTTTTCAAAGAGGAATCACTAATTTAAAGAAAGAATACATTTTTTCAAAAAGGGCTATTAAAAAAAGGGGGGGTATGCCTGCTGTTTGTATACCAAAAATATTTGCTATAATTTTCAAAGATCAATTGAATTTCCACAGGCTGCCATTTAAATATTTAAAAAAAAAACCATTGTGTGCATCAAAAGGGTTTAAAAGAGCCGCCAAACACATAAAATAAATAAATTGGCTGCTTATGGTGCCATCTAAGAATCTTGGTAAAAAATGCTAATTTCATCATACTTACAAAATGCAGATTTCAACATAGAATCATGATAGAAAAATGGAATTATGATTCTGCGAAGAGGGAAGGGGTGATATGAATGTCATTAAATAATCGGAAAAATTGTGACTGTAGTTGACATCTTCGGAAAAAGTGTGAATTTAGTCAAGATTTCAGGGGGCGGGGTGCAAATTTAGTTAAGATCCTGGGAGGGAATGCAAATTTAGTCGCGGTCTCGAGAAAATGCATTATTTAGTCGAGATGAAGAAAAAATGCATTATCTAGTCGAGATCTCAATAAAAGATGCAACTTTAGTCACGATCTTGGGAAAACATGCGAATTGGTTGAGATCTCCAGAAAACGTGCAAAATTAGTCGAGATCTGGAAAAAAAAAGCACATTAATTAGTCGAGATCTTGAGAAAAAGTGTTAATTTTGTCGAGATCTCAGGAAAACGTGCAAATTGAGTCCAGATCCTGGAGAAAAAAGTGTGAATTTAGTCCAGATCCTGGGAAAAAAAATGTGAATTTAGTCAATCTTGAGAAAAAGAGCAAATTTAGTCAAGATATCTTGGAAAGAGCACCAATTTATTCGAGATATCTCAGAAAAAGTGCCAATTTAGTCGATCTTGAAAAGAGTGTGAATCTAGTTGAAAGATCTTGTAAAACATACAAATTTAGTTGAGAGTGCAGTGACAGAACTATCTTCAAGTGTCTGCAACAATAATATTATTAAAAAGTCTGCAAGATGGAATGTATTATATAAATCTATTCTTTGTGCTGTTGTAGTGTTAATTATGACAACATGTGTGTGTATGTGTAAAATATTTCCATCACTTATGAAAAAAAAAGTTTTTCGATAAACAAAAATATTTATTTATGGTACTTTTACTATTTTACTTTTTACTAATTTTCTGCTTAAGCAGAAAATTAGTTACTAAGGGAACATTGGAAAATGCTCTATTTGAAAGAAAAAAATATTATTTTATTATTCTCCAAAATTCTCAATATAACTGTTGATTTATTGCATGATACGAAAGACGTTGATGTCGATATATTTTTGAAATGGTAGTAAAAAGTTGTTCCCGATATATGAATTGAAGCACTTTTTAAATCAGGAACTAGAATTTGAAGTTTTATAATAACCCGTGCATTAGTTCTTGAGTTAGAGATATTATGGAAACTGTGAGTAATGCATCATATCAGTGCCACCTGTTAAGAGATATACCCCCAAAACTAACCAGCTTCAGTTCATATCAATGCTCTAACTGAATGTAAAGTTTTGTGAAATGTCATACATTAGTTCTTGAGACAAAGCTACCACTTTTTTTTTTTTTAATTAAAAACTTACAGAGTTGACTGATAGACATTATCTAAAAACTTTTAAATGTCATTCCTTGCCTTCCAATACGTACAAATCCATCGAAAGTCAGAATACCATATTTTCTTTGAATTCAATATTTTCTTGTAAAGATAGAAGAACATAAAAACATATGAAAAAACATGCACTCTCAATGTCTCAATTACAGTTAGCAATGAAGAAGAGATCTAAGAAATGCAATATACACATTGGCTGCAAAACAGACATAAAAAATTCAAAAGTGATTAAAACCAACTATAATTTGTTCAAACGGCTATAAGTGGTATATATATAAACAGTTCAAGGTGCTATAAAGGCATTTTACTTTGATATAAAGAACATTAATGTCTATCAGAGATGTTCAGGCCTTTTTGTTTTTGGGCCCAAAGTTTTATATCAGAGCTTAAAAGAATTTTGTCATTTTAAAATTGCTTCAAATGCAGTGGCGTAGCTAAGGGGGGCGTCCGCCCCGGGCGCCGAGGCCTAGGGGCGCCAAATTGAGAGAAATTGTTATATATCTATATTGGGGTGGGGGCGCAAAATTTCTTGCTGGCCCCGGGCGCCAAAAAACATAGCTACGCCACTGTTCAAATGTAATTTACTCATTAAAAAATATTTTACATAGAAATAAAAGGTCAAGTGCAAGTTTTATTCATGTACAAAAGGTTCAGTAAAATAAATTACTAACTGTAACATTACAACAAATGAATTATTTTACAATAATTGAAATTAATTTTGGGTTAAACTGGAATGAATTCTAATTCCTTACTTTTTTGTTACTTGTTTTAATAGGATGCTCATAACAATTATCTATTACACATAACTGCTGTATTTGCTGTTCATCTGGAATAACTGAGATTGTTACTATACTCAATTTCTGTTTATTGTGTATACTTTTATTTAATATTTATTCTTACCTTCTTTTTAAATAGGACATGCTTGGCTATTAATCTGGAAAAAGACACAAAATCGAAAAAACGATTTACAAGATCCAAAATCAACCTTGGCGATAAATTCTGTTACTACAAATCTGTATGGAAAAATGAATTTTTTATTTGTTGTTTCTTAATTTGTTATTTAAATTTGTTTCTTCTAAGAATACTGTGTTGAAGTATATTAAATAAATTTGTAAAAATTCATGTTTTCTTTTTATTTATTGAATGATAATTTATAAAACAGAACCATTGTAATAATTTCATCTTCAAACATTCCCAAGTTTAATCAATTTTCACCGAAATCTCGTAAACAATATAGTATGCATTATTTGTGTACACAAGATCAAGAACCGTGGGACATGGGTGCAAGACCTTCAATCTCAGGACTGATTTCAGTGTTGAAGAGATTTTTGACTGACTCAAAATTCTATCTTATATACTTAAATAATAGTGGTTCTACCATCAAGAACATTTAATCACTTTCTTTTATTGTAAGAGACCAATTTTTAGGTATAATACAAGACTTAGAAATCTTCTAACCCTTTTGCATTTAGTTATTTCTAATGCTCAGAAAAAATTTCAGTCTCGACTTAGATGGATTTCTTGCACCGATGTGTGTGGGATTATGAATCATTGTTAAATCAAAAATGGACTACTTTTGTTTCATGTAGTATTTAGTAAATATGTGATACATAAAAATCGAAATAATAAATTAGCATTTGTGTATCATAAAAAAGCTGCTCTCTATTATTAAGGGGCTTGGAAGGGAGGAGAGGGAGCAATAGCAGTACAGCTAATAAACTGATATTACTGATCATAATTTTTCTGATCAATTCAGGAGTCGATGCAGGTTTTTATTCTTGGGGCTCATTTTGTGAAAAAGAAAAGTTATTTTTGTGAAAATAACATTTTGTAATGGAAGTTGACTGTTATTTGAACAAGGAATTTAAAAACTAAATATATATTTTTTTAAAAATTCCTTTGCTAAGTTTTTGAAAATTATGACATGTTTTTGTGTACAAATTAGATTTTAAAACAGTATTTATGAAAATAGCATAAAAGAATTTTGTGAAAGGATCTGTTTTATTAAAATTATTTTGTGAAGAATCCTATTTTATTAAATAGATTTTTGTGGACCCCAAATTTTGCCTGTTTCAACCCCTGTAATTTAATATTAAAGTAACTAGTTTTCTATTTTCATTTTACATATCAGACTTTTATCTAAACACACGAGGGTTTGTTATCCTACCAGTTTTTATATGCTCCACCACTCTCACTATTAAAGTGTGTGATGGTAAATTTTGGAAAGCTAAAAATTGTATTTTAACATAAGTTATTAATGCAACAACACCAAAAGTGAGAACCTTGTAATTGAATAAAAATACAATTTGCTATAGGAAATGAGTGAGAATGCTCTCTTTTAATAAAATTAAACTTTCATTTGAAAAAAAAAAAAAAAAAAAAAAAAAAAAAACTACAAACTGCCTGCTAAGAGTACCTGAAAACCTTGGAAAATTAGGTTTTGAATATACAAGTTTTATAGTATGCATAAGTTATGAATGTTTTATTCAAATATTGCGAAAACATAAGTACTCCTGTGAAAATTAATTTTTGTTGTTTATTAATGTTGTGAATTATCTATATTCCTCTTTTAAATCTATTATGGATTTTCAGTTGGTATATATGGCGATCCCCATTAAAGATTTTATTTTAAAAACCACATAATTTTATGATTTGTGAAAAGAGAATAGGGTAATGCTGGATAACTGTATGGAAATTTATATTAATTTCACTGAATAATCCTTTTTGTAATTTTATAGACAATCCTTTTTCTTTAATGAGGTATCCTAATGTATGTGTTTTGTTATTTTATGGGCAATCGCCCCTTTTTTTCATGCCCAGAATTTGTATTATTTTACGGGCAATGTCCCTTTTCTCAGAGATATCTTGGTATTGTATTTTTACGGTCAATGCACCTTTTTTTACGGGCATCTTGCCATTATAGTTTTACGGCCAATGCCCCTTTTTTGACGGGCATCCTGGCATTATAGTTTTGCGGGCAATGCCCTTTTTTTCACGGGCAACTTGGCATTGTATTTTTACGGACAATACTACTTTTTTTACGGGCTAGTTATGCATTTGCTAAAATGTAAAATTACGGGTGATTTTTTGATTTACGGTCAAAATATTTTTTTACTGATACTGTCCGGAATCTCTGCTGCCGGCTTTTGTCCGTAATTTTACGTAGATTTTTTTTACAGTGCATTATTTGTTACCATTCGAAAAGGTAACAAATATACTTATTTCTGTTCAAAAATTTTTAATACTTTCCAACGAAGTTTAAAAGTGTTTATGAACTCGGTTTGTCTGTCCGTCTGTTCAGGTTCTAGTTCCCGTACATATACTCACATTTTCATGCAATTGGTATATGTTAATGATGTTCACCATGGCATGTTCGTTATTGAATAGAAAGTATGTAAAATATTGATGTAGAAATTTGTATAGATCAATCAGTTATTATTTGCACTTATTCCTGTCCAAACATTTTTAATACTTTTAAACAAAGTTTAAATGTGTTTATGAACTCGGTTTGTCTGTCCGTCTGTTCACGCTCCAGTTCACATACATATACTTGGATTTTCATGCAATTGATATATGTTAATGATGTTCACCTTGGCATGTTTGGTATTCAATTGGAAATGTATAGCATTAATATATCATTTACAGGGGCACTCAAAATAATTCCGTTACGTAATGGTGAATAGAAAGCAGTAGTTTGCAATGTATATATAACATTAAGCTATTTGAATTGTACTGGAATAGATATAAATCATTGAATTTCACTATAAGATGACTATTGAAGAAGAGGGTGTTACAGTACTGACTTTGACAATAACTGCTGAAAGCGCGATTTCAATTTCTTTATGAGCTTTTAAATTTGCATGTTACTCGATGTGTACAAATTTTATACTTCGTATACAAGGATCCACAAAAGAATTCACGTGCCATTCTCCTTGTTAGCGGAAACTACTGTTGAGAATTATGTGGTATATATTTCCTAAGTGAACTAATTTTTTGCATGCATGTAGTTTACAGATAAAAATCTATATCTCATATACAGGGATGCTCAAAGAATTTGGATAATTTTTTCACTGTAAATAGGAATTTCTGAAAACGGATTTTCAATTATGTTTATGCGTTTCCAAATGGTTCAATCAGACATCCTACAATTTATTAAACGGTAAAGTTTTGTTACATTATTCTGACTGTGTTGGAAAGTGTTTCATAATCGATTTTTGCATCTTGATTTTTTTCTTTCATGTTTTATAAAAAATAATTAAAGTGCTTTTAATCTATTAACGTTGAAGTTTCTTTATTCGAAAAATAACTTGAATTTTAATCTATACTTTAGCAGCACAAAATTTCGAAATAATTGTTAATCTGTTTTTTGAAAGTAAAATTTTTGATAAAATTAACCCAGCATAAAAATTGGGAAACATAGGAGATAAATATGGAACAAAAAATGGGCTGAGAAAAACTTACTTGCGTCTTAGCATACTTAAAACTTCACTTATAATTATAATAAACATTCCAAATAAAATTTTGAATTAATTATTTATGTATTTTGCAAACGAAATTACAAATTTCGCCTTCGGGGCAAAGAATATTTAACACTAGAATAGCGGGAGGTTTTTGCTCAGTTTTAAAATAATATATTTGACGCCAGAAATTTTTTTAATGTTATTTCATTGATGTGTTAAAAATATCTTTATAAGCACAAATTTAATTTATTTTATGAAGAAATTTTTGATTTGAATCGACATCCGTTCATTTTGGAAGTGTGAAAATGAACCGTAAAAGCGGTTCTAGTGTTAATTGGCCCTTCTATATGTATTATTTGCAGTCTGCTATATGTGTTATTTGCAGCATATGTATTATTTGCATAATATATGTATTATTGTATTGTATCCTTGTATATGTATTATTATATATTTTCAGAGTTTTTAACATTTTCCAACATAGTTAAAAAATGTTTATGGACTCTGTGTATCTACCCGCGCTTTAACTCACTTAAATATAGTCACATTGTCATACTATTGATAAATGTTAACGGGGTTTATATGGCATATTCGCTATTAAAAATAAAGTCTATAGCGTTTACGGCTCATGTAAAGGGACACTCTGAAGAGTTACGTGACTTATGGGGAAATATCGTTTGCGGTGCATTTTAATAATTTTATTACACTTTTTAAAACACATTCAAATTTATGTATATGACTGAAGTGTACTACAAAACGCCTATTGTAGAATCTTGTGTGCATATAATTTACCGTTCATTTACAGGAACACACAAAAATATTTGGCTATAGACCTGTCGATGAAGTATAATTGCTAGAAGTGCGTTTTTAGTTGTGGTACGCGTTTTAAAAATGTAACTTTTTACATACTTCTACGTCTAATATGTGTATACATTTGATAGAACATATACAAGGCTACACAAAAGATCTCAGATACATTTCTATTTATTGTCTGAAATTTCTGAATATCAATTTCCAAATGTGCTGTACCTTTGATTGAACTAAATTTTAGCATATTACATAATATGCATGCAGAGCCATAGATCATATACAGGACTGAACAAAATCGAATATTTTTCTGCCTATTGATGGCAACTGCAATACAGTTAATCAGGGTAACTTTGCTCCATCTTTAAGAAAATTTGATCCATTCTGCCATAGTGGAACCTTGACGAATTACTTCCAATGAGCTTCCAGACTGTTTAATAGAGCTGCTGTCTATTTTTTTAGATCAAAACTTTGCCGTTAACTCAAATGATGTAGCAGATTTAATTTTTTTTCTCTCTTGGACCAAATTTACCCTGATAGGTGAAAGTTACCCTAATTGACTCTAATTGCTTTTCAATTGCTTTTCAATAATCTATTTAGAGCAGCGCTTCCCAAACTTTTTTTTTCTTTCACTCCTTTCTAGGCCTTTTTCTTTCGGAATATCCCCGTTTCTTATAAACATGCTCCTTCTCCCTTCACTGATATATATAACAGAAACATGTCTTTTTTCACTAATAATATTCTTATCATAACCTTATAATAAATCCATGCAAATAGCATTATTATTTCTAACATACTTTTGACTTTACTAATCATTTATGTAATATCCACCATTAGCGATATTATTTTCAAGTACCCCATCAGGCCCACTACGTATCACCAATGTTACGCATACCGCAGGTTCAGAATCGCTGATTTACGTTCATATTTACCAACTACTTCAACCCCGAGTTATACCGAAAACCTCGGTCGAACGCTCAAACGGTATTCACATTTAATCCTGATTGGACATCTCCTTGATAATGTCCAATCAAATGTCGTCATGAATTTTATTTCCGCATTCAACCGAGGTTTTCTAGGTTGAGATAGATGGCGAATATGACCATTAGAGATATTTTACCTTAAGGGTGCTGGTCACTCAGCTACGAATTCTCCTCCATCATGTTAAGTATAAGGACGTTTGATGCATTTGTATATATTTATAATATCACTTGGGGAAATTCAGTGTCCTGTCCCTGTTCGCGAAGGCACTCGCGAGCTAATGCTATTCCTATGGGGAGGCATATTTCTAATAACTCGTATATAACGGAGCATATAACGGAAAATATTTTATTTGCATATAACGGAAAATATTTTATTTGCATAGGTTGTCAATCAATAATCATGTTCCAAAATGCGAACACTGAAAAGAAAACAGCCAAAAAATTGCAGAAATACACTTTTCTGTTATTTTTTTTAATATGCATACATAAATTAAAACATTTGAAGCTGTAATATAGGGTGAACAAAATTATAATTAAATTACGACATTAGTTCGGCGTTTAAGCTGTTAATATTCTGAATACGTTGGAAAGTATTACATAATACATGCTGGATTCAAGATTTTTCGTTCTAGTTACATTATCGTCGAAGCCGGTTTGTGACGTATGTTTAAAAGTGCATTCTTCCATCAAGAATATTATCTTTTGAAGTCTTCGAAAAGTTAGACATGAAAGTGGTGAAACACTTTACTGATATATCGATGAGATGAAAAGTAGAAGAATATTAGAGTAGATGAGGCGTTAAGATGATAAGAGATTAGAGTTTGATGCGCAAAAGAGGTATGTTGAAGGGAGGAAAACAGCAAAGTAAGTTCTTACTTTAACAGGAAAATATTTTATGCTGAGAATGCAGAAAAATGAAGCGTACATTGATAGACCTCGGCATTTTTATACATGGACATATTTTTATACTCACACAGGATAACGAAAATATGTTATGTAATGAAAATAAACCGAAGTAAAAATCATGTAAGGCATTTCAAAATCGTGAATATTTTTCAAAACTTCTCAGTTGTGAAAAGTTTTTTAAAACCGCATTGGGGATTTAAAACGGGGATTTCAGTTTGTACTCATTTTGAATAGCTTAAAGCATAATAAATGTTAGCTGAAATGCTATACTCTATGCAAGAATCTGTAATCTTTATGACATCTTCATACTGGTATTTGTGTGTTTTAACTGTTCGAATGTTCATTTTATTTTATTTTTAACACATGTTAATTTTTAAATTTTAACATCTTTAAAATTATTGAATTTTTTTACTAAATTATTGTGTGCAGGAGATTTGAAATAGACTTATGTCCAAAAATGATTCAACATTATTTTATAAATATTATTATTATATAAACAATTTACAGGTTTATATATATTTATTTATAGTTAAAGCTATATATGTTTATTTATAACATTTATAGGTGTATTTTTATGGCTTGCTTTGCGATCCTTTTTCTGTTTGGGTAAGACAATACATTTTAAATTGGATAAAACCAGCTATTGGAAACAATGAAGGGGAGATAAAAATGCTGCACGATGGAAGAAAATCTAATCAAAAGTACATGGACAAGAGTGATTATAGTTTTTCCAAAGGGTAAACTTCTTTTCTCAAATTGTATAGAAGGTAATTATCCTTTTGTTCTTCAGTAATGATTTATTAAAGTGATACATGAAATAGTTTTTGTTCAATAAATTATTTTGCTGCAATTTTACCGAAATTTCCCTTACACAGTTTATTCCTTTTGTTAAAGCAAATATTTAAGGCCCCACATTAGGCACAGAAAAAGACCCGGATGATAATGTAAAGTCTATGGGAGCGTTCTTTTCAAATATCTCCCTCAAATTTTAATATTTTTGCATGATTTTTTGCACAAGATAGCTGAGGACGAGCTACAACCGGCCTAGTTTTTACTTTTTCGATTTTGCTTATATATTTTTTATATTAAAATAGTTTCAATTTCAGAACTGTTTAGACCGGTTTCGAAAGTTAAAGTAATTTAAAAAAAATCTGAAACCAAAACTGAAAAAGTAAAAACTGTGAATCGTCCTCAGCTATCTTGTGCAAAAAAATCATGTAAAAATATTAAAATTTGGGCGAAATATTTGAAAAGAACGCCTCCATAGACTTTACATTATCATCCGGGTCTTTTTCTGTGCCTAGTGTTGCGCCTTAAGGCGTTAAAATGTAAAAAAAATAAAAGCTCTGGTATGAGTCCCAAGAAGGGCAATTTATCCGACGTACCAGAGACACAGAAAAGGTAATAGTCAAGAACCGACAGCACAAAAACCTAAGGTATCGATCATAGGAAAAAAACTTTTATTTTATGGAAGAGTAGTAATAGGGGGAATCTAATGATGCCTGTCTGCCTGAAGTGAAGTGGTGCATAAACCAAAAATTAATACACTAGTTGTTTATTCGTAGATTTATCATTGTGTTTGCCCTACAATCATTTCACACCTGTGATTGTACAGCAAACACAATGTTAAACCTACGAGTCAACCACGAGTGGTATTAGTTTTTGTCTTCTGCGCCACTTTATTTCCTGCAGACATTGATCATTAGATTTCCCTATTACTATTTTTCCATAAAATAAAGGTTTTTAGGTGCGTTCGTAATTATGTAAATACGTAGCACCTATAGTTTCATTCAATCCGTCCGTCTGTCCGCATATAAGAACGCAAAAACTACCCAACATAATCGTTTTAAATTTAAAATGTATAATTATTACATAATTTTGTCGAGTCATTTCAAATTTTATGAAAATCAGATGAATAGTTCAATTACAAGAGCAATAAAAAGGATTCCGATTCATTACGGTCAGTGGGGAAAAAAAGTTTCAAGTGCATTTTTTGTGTTAAATTGTTTCGAACATAATAAAATTGATATACATGTATGAAGTATATATTATATTATACATTCTGCACAATCTGTGATGCAAAGAATATTTATTATTGATTTACAGAGCCGCACAAAAGTAGTTCATTACATAATTATACAGGAAGAACATTGTTTGGTGCACTTTTTAATTCTATTAAACTATTTAACATTTTATGAAATTGATATACGTTCTTGAAGATTACTAGAAGCTATTTCCTGTATAATAGAAAGCAGATAGTATTTACAGGGACACACAAAACCTCTCGGCTATTTACTGCATCTAAAATACCGTATATTATTACACCAAGATCTGAATATTTTTAGGTGCGTTCGTAATTATATAAATGTGTAGCACCTACAGTCATCGTTCAGTCTTTCCGTATATAACAGAGCAATAACTACCCAATCAAACTGTTTGAGATTTAAAATATATAATTTTGTCGAGTAATTTGAAATTTTGTGAAAATTGGATACATACTTTAATTACTGTGACAATCAAAAGTATTCCGTTACATTAAGATCAATAGGAAACAATAGTTTCAAGTACATTTTAATGATGTTACACTCTTTCGTATATAATAAAATTGACACGAATCTATGAAGTATATACTAAAATACTCATTCTGTACAATCTATGATACAAAGAATATTTATTTTTAATTTACACGGTCACTCAAAAGTATTCCACATAATGATATACGGGGAAATATTGTTTAGAGTGTGTTTTAATTATATTAACCTATTTCTCATTCTACAGAATTGATACACTTTGCTGATGTTTAATGCAAATTACTTCGTGTATAGTAGAAAGTAGTTATTATTTACAGGTACATACAAAAGATTTAGACCACTATACTGTATCTGAATTACTTTATACTACATCACCAAGATCTGAATATTTTTAAGTTTCGTTATAGTTCGAACGCACCCCCATTTGCTATGCTTAACGTGCATTTTCCAGCTTGTTTTTCATGTGCTCGATACCTTAGGTTTTTGTGCTGTCGGCTCTTGGACTATAAGGTTTGATAGATTATAATCTGAAAAAAGTTAACTACTGGCAATTTCTGTAGTAGAAGTTCTAATCAGTAATGATATGCATCATCATGTAATATAGCTATATTACAAAGAAAAAACATGTCCTTAATTAAGTCCAATATTTAACGTTCGGATCAAATTGACGATGGAAATATCTGAACAATGAATTTCGCTTTTACTGCATTTTTTAAAACTTCTAAGCATCACATATTTTCAATTTTTACACCGTGGGATAGAAGTGACATATGTAACATCAAATACAATTTGATTGAAAACTGTATCGCAATTTACCAAGTTTCTATATTTTAAAAATATTTCCAGGTATATATCTATATTTTTTAAATCTATCTGTGTCTAGTGCAACTGGGTTACGGAATAATAATAAGACATTTTCACTTAAAACAATATAAATAATTCAGCATCTGTCTCCGGCTAGTATTTCATGAGGAATTTAAAACATAATACAACTAATTAATTAATTAATCAATTAAACCAAAATTTTATTTATATGTAAATGAAAATTTTAATTTTTTATACTGTCGAATAGAGAAAAATATGTGCTTTCAAATTTAATTTGTGTGAAGTTTTTATTTTCAATAAAGAAATTAAAACTCCATCTGTAAATACACAAAGCACAAATTTGACAGATATCTAACTGAACTACGTACTGAAAAATTTCAGAATAATAAAGAATGTTGGTAATAACAAAATCTTGGGCTACTATTAACTCCTGGCATGTGATGAAAACATAACTTTTAAAACATTTCAAAACTTGGTTTCAGTAGATAAGTAATATTTTTTGCGCAAAAAGCCTTTTGGATTTAATTTTGGACAATCCAAAAAAAGTATTAAATGTAAAACAATTATCGCAGTTTCTAATAAAAAATGGGTTTCACCTATGTTTCAAAACTAGTGAAAACTGGGTTGGAATTTATCGTAATAACTATCTATATAATAAAAGCAAAAGGATTTCCAGTGGTTAACACTAACATTATATACATGAGGGAAACCATAAGCAACAAATTTCATTTTATCGCAAATTTATTAACTCATTGCCAAATTTTAATTTTCTCATCGAACGGAAGAGCCAAAATACGGAAGATTAACCTGTTTGCAGTTAAAACAATACAAATAATTCAGCAATTATTTTTTTTTTTTTTTTTTTTTTTTTTGCATCGCGTAGTATTCTGTAACTAAATTATCGAATAAATTAAAACCTCTTGAATAAATAAATAAATAAAACACGAATTTAACTATCATGTAAATGAAACTTAAACTTTGAAACAATTAAATTAAAACCTATTGTTGTATATACAGAAACCTTTCGCAATTAATCGCTACCATGCGGCCAATTCCAAAGTAACAAATATGATTTTTTGTTGCAGTTGGTGGGCAAATCAAAAATGTTTCCTAATTTTTATGAATTTTTAATATTTCTTACGGTATTTATTAAAGAGGAATGATAGAACAAACATTCATTTGCTTATATTTTATGGACAACAGCTTAAGGTTTTAAAACGAATAGTTTGATAATGATAAAGAATTACCTTAATAAGGACCTCCAGCGTGCTGTTATAAAAGAATTCTAAGCCTATTAAGAACTATTTGCGAACTGTACAGAATTGTCTAAAGCAATCACTAAGGATTCTTGCAACATTTTTCTTTAGTTTCTGAAAAATAAGAACAAAAATAATAAGACTGAAATCATTTTAATAATGAACAAAATATATGAAACAAGAATCTAAGACGCAATATCAAAATTAAAGGTACACATTAGTATTAAAATTAGTGAATTTGCAAAAAATGAAATGTAAGAATCTGCCTTTCAGAGACAAATCCTAAATCATGAGCAAAATACACGAAATATCTTCAAGGTTGGAGTATCGTATTAGGGATGTTCAAATGAAGAGATACGAAACGTCGTAAAAACGAAACCGGTTGAAATTTAAATGTGCCGCTTTGGAATTACGTAGTCAGACATCCAATTGGAATATCCGGCGTGGTTGTGCAAACGCGTGGGCGCCCATGCATGATGGAGGGGGAGGAACAGGCACTTATGTGTTCCGTGCAATTGACCCGGCATGACGTGTGGAGGTCATCATGGCTTTCCCATTGCAAAAATCGATGACTAAGGAACAGCGTGATGTCTCGTTAAAGCCTGGTACAGCGTGAAATCTAAAAACACCCCGCTGCTGCTTAATCATTAAATTTTGCAATAGGAAATCCATGGTGTCACTGCCGAGTCTATTGAACAGAACATATAATTATCGAGAATTTAATACTGATTTATCACTTTCTGAAAAAGAGTCGAACCAACAATTTGAAAAATGTCCAAGCCGAGGATCGAACCCGGAAGCAAATAAACAAACACTCAACTTCCCAGCGCTTCACAACCCCTCTAACCAAGCGCTTTGGGGGAAAAAAACTTCAAAGAGCATGCAAGTCCGAAGTTGCTTCGATTTTTCATGTTTCATCCATTTGACCGTGTATGTCTCGTTTATGGAATATTTGTAAGAATACGAGTGCAAAATAAAAAATGCTTATCTCACTTTTTGAAAAATTATGCATGTATTATGAATGCTCTATAAGTTGACGTTTCTTTTTCCATTCTAAAGCATTTATTTGTGAAGTTTATGCATACCATGTACTACCATCTATTTTCAGTACACAAATACATCACAACAATTATCACCTGAATATGAACAATGCATGAGCTGAATATATGCATGCGTATAATATTGTGAACAAGTGAAATATTTAATCTTATAGATCCACTCTACAACTTTGGCCTTTCTTTAAATGATAATAATAAATGAATGAAAATTTACTATAATCAAATTAGTCACTGGTTTAGAGTATGTTATAATAAGTGCTTTGTTGCTGATTGATGACAGGTTAAAAATATTCAATAATGGACACAATCGCCTCTCCTCAAAGTTTTGGTTCATAAATAACTAGGAAATAAAAATTTAGCCTTTATTCATTTTCTTTCAGAATCCTCCTTGTTCGCTAAGATGCTGTTATGCTGATAATATTGATTAAACCAGTCAGGAAGCAGAATTTTTTTTTCATAATAGAAAACTTTGAATTTTATTTATGCTTCAATTTACAAAATTGTGTTTATTTTAAAGATTGCAAGACCAGTATACATTAATGGAATGCTCGCTTACTTTTTTATGAGCTACTACCTAATTTATTTTAAGAAAATTAAAAATTATACTTAATTATGAGAAAGTTGAAAAAGTAAAAATCTAACCATGCTCATTATTGAATTTCTGTTATTCTTGCAATTCTGCATTATTCCTTTAGAATGTACTTTATACTATCGATACTTAACAAACTGTATGTACTGTTGTCAAATTCTTTTGTGTGTCTTTGTAAATGAACAATGAATTCTATGCTCACTCGATTCTACTGTT
Source organism: Maratus speculifer (assembly GCA_964019185.1). Lineage (NCBI taxonomy): Eukaryota > Metazoa > Arthropoda > Arachnida > Araneae > Salticidae > Maratus > Maratus speculifer. The sequence continues at coordinate 60,104,282 of OZ025299.1, read as the reverse complement.
AGCGCCTTACAGTACCCCTCATCTGTGTATAAATTTCAATATGCTTAAAATAATGTAATATCATTAAAAATAAAACACACCGAAAACGATTTTTCCGCCACAGACCGTATGAATCTGAATTCCATTTAGTATCCGTGTAAGCGAACCATAAATGATAAAAAAATATTTATTTTCATTAATGAGTATTTCATCGTAAATCCAAAAACATGTAGGACAAATCAAGTTCGTAAATGCTTGTAAATACTTTTGAACTATGTTGAAATACCTTGATGAACTAAGTCAACTATTGTTTCAACTATTATACCTTCATAACACTAGAAACATGCAGTTTAAATTTTTCAGCATCAGCCTTTATTTTGTAACAGTATAAACTTATTGTAACAGCATCAGTATTCGACTTAGTCTAATCAATAGCAACTTGTGTAGACTTAAATAAATTTGCATGTTCAAAAGAATTTCCTTTGAAAAATTCTTTTACTTGAATATTTTGTATCCAAAATATTTAAGTTAATTGGATATAAATATTTGCACATGTAAACTTCAAACTATGGTACTAGAATAGAATGTAGCATACACGTTGCACCTCGAACTTCATTTTTTCACCAAAGTGCTTGGCTAGAGGGGTTGGCGTGAAAAGCGCTCTGGGACGTTGGGTGTTTGTTTATTTGCAACCCAGAACCCTTGGAATAATGCTCCAGTGCTGTACCATTTAAGCTACGAGAACGATGCCCAGCTTGCCATTTTTCACGTTCATATGTTGGTAAGTTTGTACTGCAGCACAAGATGGAATCGTCTTTCATGAGCGCACAATTCTGTGGCATACATGAGACACAAAGAATCCTAACATCGGTGAACATATATACAATTTTAATTTATATTGCAATTAATTTTCAGCAATGTTGCTGAAAATTAAGTGGAAAATTAAAATTACGTATCTTTTATTTTATTCTTTTTCGCTTAACTTATTTTTATTTTATTTATTTATATTTTATTTTTTATTTTTCATTACCGTTATAAAATTGCCATAAAATTACTACTTCTCTCTAAATAAATAAGTATGTATATGTGCACCAGAAGAATTTTTTTAAATTTATATTTAGTTTACATGTAAATAGTTTTATATATTAGTTAAAAATAATTAATCATTATTTTGTCTGTGGGGAAGAAATAAAAAGAAAGAGCTTTGCAATCAAACTCACAGACCATCCAGAGAGGAAATTCAGATGCTTGGCGCTCTGCCAATTGTAAACCATCCGGTCACTCAGAAATGGCATTCGTGTTATTTATGACAGCTGATTATCTACACCAGAGGTTCCCAAATTTTTAGACCAGCGTACCACTAAATAGAAGTTCATACCACCAAAAGATGAATCGCAAATCAAATGCAAAAAACCAGTATAAAGCAATATTTAAGATAATTTAATGAATTTTCAATACATTTTAGAATGATTGCTACTCACAATGATTGTACTCATATTTGTAATTAAGTTTTTTTTTATGTAATGTTGAAATAATCATATTTTTTAAGCATTTAAAGCAAAATGCAGAGAAAACAACATGACAATTTTACCCATTTGCCAGACGCTCAGAGGTTTAAATTCCAATAGAATTCAATCATTTTTGTCGGAAAATTGCCGTTTGAGAAATATCTTACTCGATTATGAGAGATATCATTTTCAATTTTTATATAAAATTAATAGAAATTAAAGAAACATAAAAATTATTAGTGTTTTCTAGTTCACAATTACTAAAAAAGAATTCCAACTTCACTGCATATGTACACTCGATACAAAAATTATATAATCAAATTACGATAAAAGGTAAAATTCTTTATATATATTGTGGGGGAAAAATCTTTTAAAGTCAAAAACGGAAAGTAAAAAAAAAAAAAAGCAAAATTGATCAAAAATACATTTTACAATTTTTTTCTTTTCATTTAAATAGTTCGAAACTATTATCTCGAATTCCTTCTGATTTCCGATATCGAATTACATTCCATCAGAAAATATTCTGCAGAAATCGAAATACTGTCCATTTTGACTCATGCAAAAGAGTAATTTTACATTACCCAGCTAAAAGATCGATATTCACTTTCATTTGTCATTTTATTCGATTGCGGAAGAAGAAAAATCGTTGTATTATGATATATACCTTGGTATTAACATTGATTTGAATAATTTCTAGCATTGATTTAGTTAGTCGTTAATAAGATAAATGACTGCTGAACAATGTTTTATCATATTTATTCTAAAAATGGTGTCATTTCAGATTTTCTTTGGAATTGTAACATTATTTTTGAGGTAGAGGAATCATAAAAAAAATGATTTGACCTGATTGATAAAACGGGCTTATTTTCTTTTAAAATGTACGAAATGAAGAAAAACTTAAACACAATTTATTTCTGTATTCGGCAAATGTGTGTACTTTAATCCCTAACTTTGATGCCTTAATGTGAAATGTTTATTAATAAATTATATAAACTAAAACTTAACACTTACAAGGAACGTTCAACGCCTTCCGGTATAATTGTAAATAAAACATAATATTGAATGGACCGACATAGACCTGTTATTAATGACGCCATATCAGAAAATGTTAATATTAAATTAGAATGCAATTGAATCATTTTCGCCGCAAAAATTGCGGTTTGAGAAGCATCTTCCTCAAATATGAGATCTATCAATTTCAATTTATATTTAAAATTAGTTGAAACGAAAGAAATATTAAAATTGTTAGTAATTTTTTAATTCAATTATTAAAAAATAACTCCAACTTAACTGCATATGTACACTCAATGCAAAAATTGTATAATGAAATGTATCAAATTATGATATATAGTAATAATCTTTATGTATTTTGTGGAAAAACAAATCTTTTAAAGTTAAAAATGTCACGTAACAAAAAGCAAAATTGTCAAAAATACATTTTACAGTTTTTTTCTTTTCATTTAAATAGTTAGAAACTATTATTTCGAATTCCTTCTGATTTCCGATATCGAATTATATTCTATCAGATAATATTCTGGAGAAATCGAAATACTGTCCATTTTGACTCATGCAAAAGAGTAATTTTACATACCCAGCTAAAAGATCGATATTCACTTTCATTTGTCATTTTATTCGATTGCAAAAGGAGAAGAATAGTTGTATTATGATATATACCTTGGTATTAACATTGATTTGAATAATTTCTACCATTGATTTGGTTAGTCGTTAACAAGATAAATGACTGCTGAACAATTTTATCATATTTATTCTAAAAACGGAGTCACTTTAGATTTTCTTTGGAATTGTAACATTATCTTTGAGGTAGAGGAATCATAAAAAAAATGATTTGACCTGATTGATAAAACGGGCTTATTTTCTTTTAAAATATACGAAACAAAGAAAAACTTAAGACGCCACACTAGTCACTGAAAAAGCCCCGGATGATAATGTTATGTCTTTGGTGGCGTTATTTTCAAATATCTCGCCTAAATTTTAATATTTTAAAATGATTTTTTTTTTTTTTTTTTTTTTTTTTTGCATAGGATAGCGCACTTTATTTTTTCGATTTTGGTTTCAGATTTAAAAAAATACTCTCTTAAAACGAAAGAGCTGATTTGGCTTCTCAGGAAAGAGCTGCAATTTTTTCGATCATAAATGCAAACAAAATCGTTTTTCAAACGATTAAATCTTCTTGATTTAAATTGATCCTTTAAACAGCTCAACTTGATTTAAATTGCTTAACACTAGAACCGCCGGCTATTTTATAAAAGTTTTATAAACAGTGCTTGACACCAATATTTTTATTTGTAATTATTTAGATTATTTAATTAGCTTATATTTGTCTTGCACATATTTAACAAATCTCATGAAGAAATTTCTGATTCGAATGGGCATTTTCAATTTGGCAGGGGTCATAATGACCCCTAATGGCGGTTCTAGTGTCTAAAACAACTCTTTCACTCGAGTTAATTCAACTTTTTTCGAGAAGCTGCCTTTCAAAACGTGAAATGAGTGGATTTCGGCTCAACTTGAGTTTTTTTGTTGCTGACTTTTTAAGAGAGTATATATATAATTTCTATAACTTTCAGAACCGGCTTGAGCCGGTTGTGAAATTTAAACTATCCTAATATTTAAAAAAAAAATTAAACAAAATCAAAAAAGCTAGCTAGGTCGGTTATGGATCGTTCTCAGCTATCCTATGCAAAAAAATCATGTAAAAATATTAAAATTTGAGCGGGATATTTGAAAAGAACGCCGCCATAGACTTAACATTATCATCCGGTCTTTTTCAGTGGTGAGTGTGGCGTCAATTTATTTTTGTATTCGGCAAATGCAGCGTGTCTTTAATCACTAACTCTGATACCTCAATGTGAAAGGTCAAAGGACATTAACTAAAATGTAACACTTACAAGGGACGTGGGAAATCATTTTGGTCCCTAGCATATAAATTTATTTGTGTTCGAACTAGAAATTCTTTTCTAAACAAAGAATAAAACAAACAAAGAAAACCTGGTCGTTGGAGGTCATCGTAATATGTATCCATTATGGATATGCATAACATAAAATATGATAATGAGACATGCGTAAACTATTTATGAAATGCATAGCAATTGGAAAATAAAATTTAAACTTATATTCAAATATTTTTAATGCATAGTAATGCTCCATTACAGAATTGCGGGAACTACTTGATTATCCCGTCAACCCATTTTGACAAATTATATAAATCTAATAATGACAAATTATATAATCCATTACTAATCCAAACTATTCGCAAAATTATACAAATCGGCAAAATTTTTATTCTAAATAACGAAAGTACAAATAAATTCGTAAAATAATAATAAAAATACAAATAAAACGCCGAATTAAAAATCATTTGATGACGTAACAAACACATGAAATATGTTTAATGTCAAGTGAATGGGATATTTACGGTAAGCCTATATTAACATTTAATCTTATAGTTCGGCGACAGTTTATTGGTTGACAGGATAATTAAGCAGTACCAAACTGCGTAAAATAAGCATCCTTATAACTCCAAAAATGACATTTATATTAACTAATAGTTTTATTAGTTAACATAAATACTGCGTCAGGTTAAGCGTCCCATATACAATTGAAATGTATCTGAATTTAAATTCGAATGAAACACAGCGTCATGAAAAATCGAAGAGTGTGGAAAATATGATTATAATTTTCTTGGATGCTGTTTATCCTATCGATTTCATTCCTTATGCAAAATTTATATTTTATATTATCATTTACAGCAACTTCATAATACAAAAGAATTCGAAAATTTTTATATACCTTGTATCAGAACGAATGTTTCGAGAGTCTGAAAAAATATTTCCGGATAATCGAGGTTACTTATATTAAAAAGGCTTTTTTCCATTGTCTCACACTAAGTACACAGCAAATTTCAAGTCTCTATCTTATTTATTTCAGGAATTAAAGCCTTTACAGCTACACAGACAGACGGCGGCAATTTTTTTTTCATCTGAAAATATTTTTTTTCAGAATGTCCAGTGTCTTAAACGTGTAAATCCGTCAATTTTTTTCTATTTTACAAGGTTACAAGACTTACCCTATATTACCTATGATTGGAAACTAAAAAACGTTAAATAAACGCGTTTTAAATAAAAATTCTGGTGGAAAATATTTTTTTATATAAAATTTAAGTAAATTTTCGGATTTTCTAGTATTAAAAGATTAAAATACTTTTATTCCCAAATTTATGCCGCAATAAATTAATTATAAATTCAGTATTAAGAGGGTAAAATACCTTTAAACCATAAAAATTATCGAATTTTTTTTATTACATATTTTGATTCTGCAATCATTTCTGAACAATACGCAAAAAACCACATTAAAAAATTCCCATTAGTTTACTAATTATGGCAGTTTTATTGGGACTACAAATTTTACTACAGCTATTTAAAGGGACAGTCACATCAGCTGTTGACTTTGTTTACATTTACATTGCTTACCGACACCGAGGATTTTTCCATTTTAAATTATATTTTCCTTGGTTTTAGCGTTTTTATTTTTCTCTCCACTTAAGGGAGAAGCTTCTAAACAACTAAACTTTTGTTCGAAGCTGATAAATATTTATTTAGAGTTATATTTGCGACCTCGTGTTCGATCGTATGATTCTCGTACTATTTAGCTAGCTTCATCCATTTTAAGGGCAATTTTTTTAATAATTTGATACTTTGTGTTATTTATTATTTAAATATAATACTTGAGATCAAACAATGAGCGAAATCAGTCAAAAAAGAGCATCGGGGAAAGAAGAGGAAAAGAAGTCAGTTTCTCGGCAATCAACATACACAAAATCAACGTGATACAGAAATGTTAAATACATCTGCTTCATCTAAAAAGCTTGCTTCGTCAGATGTTAAAAATGACTATGAAAATGTTGATGGCAATTTTGATGGATATGTAATAATGGACAAGAATATATTATTTACTGCATTAGAACAATTTTTATGTTGAAAACAATGCCATAGCCAAGTATCAGTGTCATCAGATGTTGTATATGGGCTCTTAACAAACATAAACGTCATTTGCAAGGAATGTGGTTTAATTACAGCCTTAAAAAACTCAAAAATAATTGGGGAAAAGAAAAATGCATCCGATGTAAATAGAAGATTTGTTTTTGCCATGAGATGCATAGGAAAAGGCTATTCAGATATGAAATCCTTCTGCGGCACTATGGATTTATCACCACCAGTGACTCGAAAAGCTTATAACAAAATTGTGATTCATATTAAGTCAGCCACACACATAGTTGCTGAAAATAGCATGAAATCCGCTGTTAACAAGGAAGTAAAAATGACAGAGGATACAAATTTAACTGTCAGTGGTGACGGATTCTGGAAAACTAGAGGCCATTCATCACTATATGGTGTATCGACACATATTGGCAGTGAAACAGGAAAAGTCGTCAACCGTTATGTTTCATGCTCCTATTGTAAGGGTTGTGAGGCTGCAAAAAATTTAACTGCGGAAGATTTGAAAAAGTGGAAGAGCGAACATGAAAAAGTGTGCACCAAGAATCATTTGGGTTCATCGGGACAGATGGAAGTAAATGGAATGATAAGCATGTTTACTCGTTCTGAAGAAAAACATGGTGTTAGACACTTAAATTATGTTGGAGATGGTGACTGCAAGACTTTCTTGTCTATCACAAAGTCAGATCCTTATAGCATGCCAGTATCAAAAATCGAATGTGTTGGACATGTTTAAAAAAGAATGGGCTCCCGATTGCGTAAATTGAAAAGTGATTTTGGTGGTAAAAAACTAAGCGACAAAAAGAGTATCGGTGGTAAAGGTCGACTAACTTATTCTGTAATTGATAAACTTACAACGTATTATGGGATGGCTATTAGACAACATTCGAATGACTACAAAGAAATGCAGAAAGCAATATGGGCAATTTGGTATCATAAGCGATCTAATGATAAAGAAGCGATTCATGATTTTTGCCCTAAAGGAATAGAATCATGGTGTCAGTATAATATAGACAAGGCTAATGGTACACTCAATAAATTTAAACATATTAATTCCTTACCTGTTGCAGTAATGGATGCCATCAAACCGATTTTTAAAGACTTGTCACATCCCACTCTATTAAAACGATGCATTGGCGGAAAAACACAAAACACAAATAAATCGCTGAATTCTCTAATATGGACATTTTGTTCAAAAGAAAAAAAAATCAGGCAGGCACATTGTAGAAACAAGTGTTAAATTAGCAGTTGCAAATTTTAATGATGGAAAAAAATCTCATCTAAACATTATGAGACAACTTGGAATTACACCTGGGATGCAAAGTATTTTATTTGCAGAAAATACCGATCAAGAAGGAATTGCAAATGTAGAAAAACGAGTACTGTGCAACACTTTAGAAGCTCGTAGAGCCAAAAGACAGGAAAAAAAAAGAGAAAAATAGAGATTAAAAAAGACGAGAAGGTGTTGTTTATGCTCTTGGAGCATTTTAAACACCAAATTATGCGCGCAAGATGTGTTTTTTTTTTCTTATTATCTTGCATGTTTTAAAATTATCATTTCAATACTTATTAATGAATTTACAAGTATATAAATATTTTATATATTAACTTACATATGTGCTTCATATTTGAAATAAATTGGATTTTCTTTTTTTACTTACTAGACAAGTTTTAAAACTTGGAACGTAGCGATGTTTTTCGCTTTTTCGATGTTGTCAAATGCGATTGCAGAAAACTTCATACTGTTTAGTAATTTAGAGGCTCATAGAGCTAAAAAATAAGAAAAAAAGAAAGGAAGAAGGAGTAAAAAGAGCAAGAAAGGGTTGTGTATGCTTTATGAGCATTCTTAACATCAAGGTATCAATAATAATAACCGAAATGTGATAATTAAACATTGCGTCGCATTTATTCAAAACGATGAATTTATCATACTGCAAGCAGTGTTACTAAAAAACTATGCATGGCAATCAAAAGAAATTTTTACCACATATACATTTCTGTATTATCTACAACTTAAAATCGGAAAAAGGTAAAGATTTTATTTATTTATTTATTTATTTTTTTGCTGTTTTTTTTACTTTGAAAATATTTTAAAATAATTTAAATTTTTAGATTTTCAAAATTTTTCAATTTAGTCAATATTTTTTACAAATATTTTGATTTTAGAATAAAGGCTATACTATTATGTATTTATTTTCATCAAAATTTTTTCATTATATGCAAATTTTTATATTTTATCATGCGCGCAAGACTTTTTTTTAATCTCTTACTATTTGACTTATTTTTAAACTATCATTTCAATATTTATATTGTGTGTGTATATATTTTTTAAATATAAATTTAAATATGTGCTCTATATTTGAAAAGAAAAATATTTTTATTTTTTACTTGCTTTTATTCGCTTTATTTCGCTTTTCTGATGTTGTCAAATGCGATTGCAGAATACCGCATACTGTTTAGTACTTTAGATGCTCATAGAGTTAAAAAACAAGAAAAAAAGGAAGGAAGAAGGAGTAAAAAGGGCAAGAAGGTGTTGTTTATGCTTTATGAGCATTCTGAAAACCAATATATCAATAATAATAAGCAAAATGTGATAATTAAACTTTGCATCGCATTTATTCAAAACGATGAATTTTGATACTGCGCGCAGTGTCACTAAAAAACTATGTAAGGCAATCAAAAGAAATTTTTACCACATATTCGTTTCTCTACTATCTACAACTTAAAACCAGTTTTTTTTTTGTTTTTTTTTCTTTGAAAATATTTTTTAAAAAATGAAAATTTTTAATTTTTTAAATTATTAAGTAAATTTTTTAATTTAGACAATATGTTTTACAAACATTCTGGTTTTAGTATAAAGATGCATCTATTATGTATTTATTTTCACCAAAATTTCCTCTTTAAATGCATATTTTCAAAATTTATCATGCGCGCAAGACGTGTTGTTTTTTTTTTCTTATTATTATGTATATTTTTTTATTTATCATTTCAATATTTATTTATGAATTTATAAATAATTATACGTATTTTTTATATAAATTTAAATATGAGCTTCATATTTAAATGAAGTTTGATTTTTATTTTTGAATTATTACACAAGTTTTGAAGCTTGAAACATAGCGATATTTTTTGCTTTTTCGACGTGTTCAAAGGTATACTACCCCCTTAAAATTGTAAAATGCATATACACCCATACAAAATGTTTGCAATATCCCAAATAAAAACATTGCACTTTATTGATACTACTCTTGATATTGGTCTTAATTAGTAACTGAAAAATTTGTATAGAAAATCTAAATATAATGAAAAGTATTTTTTTTTTTTTTTTATAATAGGAAATTTTATACAGCTTTTCCTGTTAAGGGGAATTACAGATATTTTGTATAAAGTTTGTTTCAGTTTCATAACTGGTTTCCAAAATGAAAATGTCATTCTAAAAAGTATCTGAAACCAAAATTGAAAAGTAAAAAAGGAGTGATGTAGAGAGGGACTTCAGCTATCCAATGCCAAAAAAATAATTTAAAAGTGTCCAAATGCAAACGAGTTATCAGAAAAGGTACTACTCTGTTATTCCGTCGGCCGATTTCGGCAAATTATACAAAACGCCAAACTAATAGCCAAATTATACATATTGACGTAATTTTTATTTTAAATAATAAAAAATAATAATTAGTAGAATATTAATAAAAATACAAGTAAAAATTCGAAATAAAAATCATTTAACGACGTTTTAAACGCGTGTATCGTATTTAACCCATTAACGCCCGAATTATTTTCTTCGCTAAAATTTAAATTTTGTATTTCCCACCACTTTTAAAAGCAAATTAACTTTTATCTAAATTTATCAAGGATTCTGCCTCGTGAAATAAGGTATACATTTTTCTTCCTCTTTACTGGTGGGAAAACCGCTTTCTTGCTGTTTTTGTAACCGTCCTCAAACGAGGACGCTGGGCGTTAATGGGTTAACCTTCCTACCCTGTTAAAATACTTCTCAATCTTGATAAAAACATTTCACACCAGAATTGTTATTTAAAACATTTAGATATATTTAATTGACTTATTTTTTTTCTGAAACTTTTATTTAACTTTCTTTAGGAAAAAAAAGTTCTGGTTCAAATCGTATAAAACAATTTATAGCTATGGGTCGATTACACCCATTCAGGGTAGGAAGGTTAATGTCATGGAATTGACATTCACGATCCTCCATTATTGGCATTTAATCTTATAATTTGGCGATAATATTTTGTTCGACGGGATAACAGAGTAGTACCTTAGAAAATAACCTTCTCATAGGAATAGCATTAGCTCACGAGTGTCTCCGCTTGCAAAGATAGGAGCCTTAACATTTTCGGATCCGAGTTTTTTTTTTCAGCTTTTAGAAAAAAAAAATACTTTTATGTCAATAACATTAATTAATACATATTATCCATATAGATTAATTAGTGTTTAACGAATATTTTATTGTCTGAAACATAACGAATGTTGCTGTTTTGCGTACTATTCAATTAATATTCATATGACAACAGGCTAAGGAATAGTTTTTGGAGATATTTTGAAAATATTTTATTATAATAAGATTTAACTTATATTACAACTTACTAATACTTTTTATACTTTATTACACATGATCCTTTCATGAAAGTAACTTTTATTTTAAATTTAAAGATGGAAATATATGTTTAAAATAAAAGAATCTCAAACGGCGCAAAGAGAACTAAGCAAATAATAATAATTATTATTATTACTAGATGCCGAAACATAAATAAAAACACATAATAAATGCACAGACATATTCTAACGCTACAACGTGTAAATAATAGCAAAAATCTTTCTTTAAACAAAATAATACTCCATTAAAAGACATGTACTATTAATAGTACACCAGACGGAAAAGGATTAAGTGTTTTTTTTTAAACAGTAGAAAAGCAGATGGATAGCATACTGAGACGAAAGTGGCATATTCAGAATGCATCGAACGGTTTGTTCTGATTGTTACATATTACCATAATACAATAAAGAGTTTTGTCAAATCAGTTGAATCAGCTTATAGCTCTTCTGCTTTTCCTGAAAGCGATGCAACGTTGATCGGAATTATTTGTATAGCATTGTGCTTGTTCTAAATCACACTACTCCTGCTGCACTATTAGAATAATACTCGAATGCAGTTAACATAAGTTTTTGATTTCTTTGCGTTGATTGACAAGCTAGTAAGTGAACTACCCAACTAAGCCTCTACTACCTTAATTTCCTACGTATAATCTGGGGATCAAACAATCATTTTTCGACCCAGAAATTTTTTAAAAAGATATGTAACTTCTCAGATCGTCGTAAATATTTGTCTTCAATCACTATATAAGATTTCTGGGTCCAAAAAGAATTGTTTGATCCGCGGATTATCCGCCGGAAATTACGGTAGTCAAGCCAAAAGACTCGCAAATTGTTGTTAAATCAATGGCAGCGTTTTTTTTTTTTTTTTTTTTCTTTTTCATTTTTATTTCAGTATTTTGAAATGAATTTTGTTTTTGCATAGAACTACTAATTTCGGTATTTAACCGAGTATTTTTTTTATGATTCCGATTTTCGTTCAAGAATTTTTTTTACGAGGATATGATCACTTTCAGAACACGTTCAGATGTAAAACCTGCAACTAAAAACGAAAAAGTAAAAAAGTACTACACCTGTTGCACTATTAGAAGTCTACTCGAATGCGGTTGACATAAATTTTTGATTTTATTTTTTATTTCTTTGCGTTGATTGATAAGTTATTAAAACTTAATAGCCCATACTAGTGAAGCAAAAAGGCTGGCAAATTGTTGTTAAACCAATAGCAGCGTTTTTTGTTTTTAATATATCATGAATGAAGTAGTAGAATTGAAGTTTTTCCCAAAAAACCATATATAACAAAATAATTTTAAATATCTAATATTTTAATTTAAATTCTAATACATTCGAATCCTAAAAGAAATAATGATTCTTTTAATGGAAGAAATGAAAAAAAAAAACTACGAATGTGGGATTAAAGTTATTTCACTCTTCATTACCATTTAACAGCGGGATTTTTATACTATTTCGTAAATGTAAACAAAAATGATTTTAAAGCTGATTATGCTAAATTATTAGAGACAAGTACAACGGATTAAAGCACCAATTTGTTTACCTTTGACAAAAATTTTCTGCTACGTATTGGAGATTTATATTAAAATGCAGTTTGCTTCTATCTTTTATGCTTGAAAGCTCTTAACAGGATTTAAAGATAAAAATGATTTTTCTGCCTCTTTTGCTTTTATTTTTCTTTCTTAGTAGAAATCATTTACAAGATTTAACAAGGTGCTACACAACTATCGAGCGAAAACATTTTTCATTAAGTTTATCTTTTCCTTTTTTTTCCTTTTTTATCATGTTAATGGTTTGTGCATACATAATAGGTTCATCAAAGCTGGCTTTTATTAAGTTGAAAAAAGATTTTAAAGTCAATAATGATGAGATCATTTTTACAAAATATCTAAGACAGTGGATTTTACTGGTGTTCAGCGGAATTTATTTATTAATTTACAATAGGTTCTCGATATTAAATAAATGTCTTAGACAGTGGATATTACTGATGTTCAGCGGAATTTGTTTATTAATTTTCAATAAGTTCTCTGTATTAAATAACTGTCTTAGACAGTGGATTTTACTGGTGTTTAGTGGAATTTATTTATTGATTTACAATAGGTTCTCAATATTTAATAAATATCTTAGACAGTGGATTTTACTCATGTTCAGCGGATTTTATTTATTAATTTTCAATAGGTTCTCGATATTAAATAAATGTCTAAGACAGTGGATTTTACTGATGTTCAACGGATTTTATTTATTAATTTCCAATAAGTTCTCGATATTAAATAAATGTTTTATACTAGTAGTTGAAAAAAGTGTACTTTTTATAAGTTGAAATTCTTTTAATTTATATTAGGCAATACTTAAAAATAGGTAAATTAAACGATAAGTTTTTTTCCATTTTTTATCATGTTAATGGTGTGTGCATACAAAATAGGTTAATCAAAGTTAACACTTATTTAGTTAAAAAAAGATTTTAAAGTTAATAATGATGAGACCATTTTAACAAAATATCTAAAACAGTGAATTTTACTGATGTTCAGCGTATTTTATTTATTAATTTCCAATAGGTTCTCGATATTAAATAAATGTTTTATACTTGTAGTTGAAAAATGTGTACTTTTTATAAGTTGAAATTCTTTTAATTTATATTAGGTAATACTAAAAAACAGGAAACTTGTAAGATAAGATTTGTTTTGACCAGTGGTACAGTTATAACGTTTTTCCTTTTACTCCCTCTGATTACTTTTAACATCCTTCAATTCACTTTTTTAGTGAATATTTGGCAAAAAAAAAAAAAAAAAAAACACATAAAAAAATTGCTAGAGCAATATTATTTTTCATTATTATAAATTTGCATCTGTTTTTGTATATTTTAGAGGATTCTTTCTCACTTTTAATCATTGTTTTAAATATTCGAATACTTGTACTTTTGCATATTTTTCCAGATATCAATTTTTACATTCTTCTATCTTTACAAAAAGAAAGTATTCGATTCATGAAAATTTTCGAAATACGGTTTTCGACAGATTTGCACTTTTTAGTGGTCAAAGAACACGGAAAAACGTTTTCACAAAATGTCTCTATGTGAGGCTGTCAGTCTGTCTGTCAGTCAATCTGTCTGTCTGACAAAAAAATTGTGGGCGCTCTATCTCAAGAACTAATGCACAGAAGTTCACAAAAGTAAAGATTCTGTTAGACCTTCATAAAAAATAGATATGATTAGCTTTTGATGTACATCACTCAACAGGTGTCGTAGCTATACTGCGCTATTTATAAGTTCCACAGTAGTCATATCTCAAGAACTAGCGCATAGATTTTCCTAAAATTTTACGTTTAGTGAATACTTGATATAAAATGCTACGTTTTGGTGCAAATCGCTCAAAGGTGGCGCTGCCATGGTGCGTTATTCATTGTGATTATTGCAATAGCTCTATTTTAAGAACTACGCTGCTAAAATTTTGAAACTTTTGCCGCATCATAACTCCACTCCTTTTATAAAAAAATATTACTTCACTGAATTATGGAGAATTCTCATTGGTCAAAATAGAGATATTCTATAAAAGCGGCGGAGTGATAATGCAGCAACAGTTTCAAACTTTTAACATTATAGTGTACGAATTTTTCTAAAATTTCAGATTCAGTTTGTCCCTGATATAGATTAGTGTTGCGTAGTTTTTTCTGTAAATAATTTTTAGACCCAACAGATGGTGCTGCTATGCTGCATTTTTTACGATTTGGCAATAGCTGTATCTCAAGAACTAATGCATGGATTTTCATCAAACTTCAGATCAGTTAGCATCTGATAAAAAAATGATCCTGATTAGTTTTTGGTGTACATCACCCAAGATGTGGCGCTGTTACGCAGATTTTTTTAAAGATTTTGCAATAGCTCTAACTCGAAAATTTAAGCACGGATTTTCATCAAATTTCAGATTCAGGTCTAAGCTAACATAAGTTGTTGCGGACTATATTTTGGTGTAAACCATCTAACCAGTGGCGCTGTTATGCTGCATTTTTCAGGAAGTATTGTCATGAATAAGATAGAAGAAAGTTTTGAGATTTTCACATATGACTAGTTTTTCTACTAGGATTAACATTAAAAGTTTTCATAGCAGTAGAAACTCATTGCAACATTGTGACACGTCATGGTGTGACTTTGGAGCTTTCTCTATGACGTGGATAATGCGTGACTGTGACACGATGGTCACACCCCAAGTTTTTCTATGCAACTTTGCATAACATGTGAAAAATTTTAATACATTTTTATGGGAAATTATAAAGGAAAATAATGGTATCCCTATCCTTTATGAACAGACCTTCCAGTAGACATAATCTTTAAAAAATATTTTATCTACCACTATTTAAAAAAATCCCCCAATGATAAATCTATCAAACACCGATATATAACACCAAATTATTCATCAAAAGATTGCTGAATCAGAAATATCATCTGTGAAGTAATCATGTTACATGTCATCTGTGGAGTACTGAAGCACGTACATATACTTCAAGATTGTAATACTTTCTAATACTATGTGCACCAAAAGTAAAAATACATAAACTTTATTATAGACTATAAAATATGTCTTGTCAATGCTTGATCATTTAATATTAACGTAGCTTAAATTTATACCCCTTTTTTACATATTTAAAAAACAATAATTATTTTCCTTTTTATTTTCTCACGATTATCATGCAAAATTCTCATGATTATAAATAATTCAACCTTGAATAGAAAATCCGATGCTTGCGTGATGCTACCGCATATTTCTGTAATATCAGAAGAAAACGTGTGAAATAATGTTCTAGATATTAAAGTACTTTCCCGAATATTTAATATTCAAAAAAGCTAATTTTGTTAAACATTTTTGAATGAAATTCTTTGAGTTTAATATAGAAACTTTAGGAATGTATAAGAAGAATATAATTAAAACCTACTCGTATACGAAAATTTTGAAGAGTCTTTCGCATGTAATACCATTCAGCTAAACTTATTATTATAGTTTTTTCCCAAAACTGTAAGCAGCACAATAATTGAGATGAAAAGAAAAGAAAGAAAAATCATTCGTTATGCATATCCCGTAAGGTATGGCTACGTCACGTGACGTCGATGTGAAGTCACAGTGACTAAAATGTGAAGTCGTTATGGCCGTTTTAGAGCTCGTTTGTGACGTCACATTTTGACCATTTTGTGAAGTCATGGTGTGAAAAATTTGTGAAAAGTGTGTCATTTGTGACTACTTTGACATTAACATCGTGACGAAACTTTGACAAAAGCGACGTTGTGACAAAAATGTTTTTTAAAGTAAATAACATGTTTTGAAGAATTTTTGTAATTTTCTAAAGATTTTTAAGAAAGTCACACCTCAGTCATAATGTGACGTCACTGAGTGGTAGCATTTTGGTTACAGATGTGATGTGACCACAGTGATTCACAGTGACGTCAATGTGACGTCTTTGTGACCATGCATGCTATGATCGATATTATGAAACAATTTCCAACTGTTCAAGATTAGTGTAACGAAACATCACTGTTTAATAAGGTAAAACGTTATTATTAACTTATCATTACTAATTCTTGTTAAATAAATTACTAATTAATTAAGCCAATATATATTATTACTAATTACTTTTTAATTAAATTTTATTTACTTTAAAATTACCCCAAGAGTTTCTGTTTGTGAGACGATCGTATTGTGCAATTGCCTATAAAATTTCGAAAACGCATAACACAGTCCACGCAACTTCAACATTTAACGCCTTTCTGTAATTTCAGAAGAAAACTTGTGAAATAATGTATTAGATGTTATAGTGCTTTCCGGAATATTTAATGTTCAGAAAAGATAATTTTGTTAAACATTTTTGAGTGACATTTTTTAAGAGTAATATGGAAACTTTACGAATGTATAGAAAAATATAATTAAAAATTACTGCTATACGAATGTTTT
Source organism: Maratus speculifer (assembly GCA_964019185.1). Classification (NCBI taxonomy): domain Eukaryota; kingdom Metazoa; phylum Arthropoda; class Arachnida; order Araneae; family Salticidae; genus Maratus; species Maratus speculifer. The sequence goes on along the minus strand of OZ025299.1, from coordinate 60,087,230 downwards.
GGAGAGTCTTTTATGTCTTTAGCGTATTATTTCATTGAGATAAATTTATTATTATAGTATATTTACGGAAAATGGTGAACAGCACAGTAAATGGAGATGGAAAGAAAAATCATGCGTCATGCATATATTATACAACACTTTCCACCAGTTCAAGAATAGTGTATCAAAACTCCACAATTTATTAAAGTAAAAGGTTATTATTCAACTGTTATTACTGAATACTTACCAATTAAATTGCTAATAGTTTAAGTCAATGTATATTTTAACTAATTAGTTTATTAATTAAATTTTATTTATTATTAAAATATCCCAAGAGTTTCTGTTTGTTAGTGAAATCGTATTGTGGAACTGCCTATAAAATTTAAAAAAAAGTATAACATGATCCACAGGAATTTAGTCGATAAGATAAGTGAAGTCTTTTGAGAAACCCTGTATGTGATGACTCCATATGATTTGGTAAAATTCTTTTCACCTACAAATTGTAAAACATTTCAAAATTCCTTTTTTGCACTTAACTTGAAATATTTTGTGCATACCGGTATATAATCCGCAGGTTTTTATGTATACCACATATTAATTAAATCATTTGGGGAGTGTGGTAATGTATACGTAATGCACAGGGCAGTTCAAAATAATTAAATACTGCATAGAAAGATTCATAATTATCAGAACGTTTGATATAGTGTAATATTTTAAAAACATTCCACAAGTGATTTTTTACCGTCGACTATAATGTAACGGAATACTTTTGTGTGCTTACTAATACATTCTATTTTAAACAGGGAATGTCCTGTGGTAAATAATAGTAATATATACTAAATGGAACCATTTTTTAATAGAAATATATACTTAATGGTATCGTTTTTCACACCAACTTTTTTAAACGGATATCATTACATATATAATTTCGAAAATGGGATTAATGTAAATATTACTTTTTATTATAACTGGTAAGCAAAAAGAAATGTTGCATGCACTATTTGAAGGTGCATACATGCAACCATGGCCCTTAAGTGGTTAAGCTGTTTTTAATATCTTAAAAAGGCTGTATAGAATGTTTAATCTATTTGTGTCTTTTATCACTTAAAAAGAAAAGTATATGCAATTGAAAAGATTTCTGATTAAGAAATTTGATTGAAAATTTGACTGGGATAAAACCAAAAATGGTACAAATGTATAATTTGTAATTCTGAATAAATCGTTGTGTTAGTAGGTGGTTTAGAAACTGGTGCCGACTCGAGACACACAATTCTGTTACAATACATTTGTTGAGAAACTGTAGATTACATTCAACCATGTATATTTTCTTCAACATTCATTCATATTTCTCTGTAAACATTGGAAGCAGTTTTTCAGACATTAATGTCTGGATATTCTTAACCCTTTATCTACCACATTATGAATTCATAAATTGTAAAGCATTTTACGCAAATTGTTTAAACTAAATTGAAAGATTTACATAATTATTTAATAAATATTTGAAGGATTTTAGAAGGATTGAAGGATTTAGAAGGATTAATTAAATTTGAATTTACAGGGATTTTGTGCAATTTTTATAACCCCACTCAAATATTTTATTTTTACTTATTTTCTTAGTATTTTGTAGAATTATAAAATGTACAGATATTATGTACTTACAATATAAATATAGAAATATTTCCGCATTGAAAAATCCCCATCCCCCTCCCTCAGTGCCAAGAAAGCTGAAAATATGCAAAGGCAAAAGAAATCATCCTTTTAAAACTATTTTTGTTTTGTATAACCAATAATGCTTTTGGAACAAGATAAAGTAATGTAACTCATTTAACCCTTTCAGGGGCGGTGTTTTCAGTATGCAAACACTTAATATTACTGTTCCAATTTCGAACTGGCACCAGTATAATTTTAATACAATTTCGATTTTATAATATTCGCGAAAAGCAGCTCTTGATTATTTTCAAATAAATCTGTTCTTAAATTGTGGTGTGAATCAATTATTGGAACATTTTCGGAGCAGAAATACCTTGCCCCTGAAAGGGTTAAGCAGTATTAAAACTAACTGACGTATTAAAATAATTTTATAATAAGTTATTTTAATGCTACTTATAAGCACCGTCGGTAGAAAAAGGGTTAAGCTCAAAAAGCATTTGCTGTACTGTTTGTTGTTATGACATCGCTTTATTAAGAAAAGCTTAAAACTGCACGCACCATTGCGTTCAAAATTAAACTATATGACAAGGATAATTTATTTTAATTATGTCACATTTCTCTTTCCAAAAATATAGCTTTGTGAAGTAAAGTCCTTTTCATTTAACTAAGCCGCGCACAAAAGTTAAGTATTAGTATTGTTTTATTTAACTGCGGAGCTTAAGTTATGAGGATTAAATTTTTTATAACGTTACAGCGATTTTTTTTATTAAAATTACTCTTGCAGAAACCTGCTGATTCAAGAAAACAAAAATAAATACCCTCGAAAGAAAATGTGAATATTAAAAGAATTACGACATAAAATACGAAAATAAAACGTTGTTTCAAAAACGTTTGTGAATTTTTCTGGCTGTTGAAAATTAAAAAAAAAAAATCTTCCATAAAAAAATATTTGCATTTTTAATGAATTTAAATGTAAAAACGACAAACATGATTAAATAACAGTATGAAACACAATTTATTACGCACAAAAGTTTCATATGACTTGCAGAACTCCGAATTAAGTATGATGTGAATGTTTTAATTAAATTATTTTTAGCATCAGTGGTTGGGTTTTTAAAAGATACATAATTAGAACTGGAATTTTTAATAATCCTTCTGGGAGAATATGTAAATAATAAAAAATGAAAACATGACTTAAGATTTGACACTTTACTTAAAGATAAAAAATATTTAAAGTGCGTTTCTAGGATTTTTATACTGATACTATTTAGTGAAAAGGCATTTGTTATACATATAATCGAGGGTTATAAAAGTACAACAAAAATTCTTTTAAAAGTGGGTACGACATTATTAAATATTATCTTTGGGGGGGGGGGAGGGTCCCCTTACAGATGATATGTTTTCTCGAAATATGTCAGAGAAACACGTGTGTTAGAAAAAATTAACAATCACTTACAGTCTACAGTGTGTAAACGAAATAAAGATTTAAGAATTGTGCTAAAATAAATAAGTACTAAAATTAAAAAAAATAAATGTATATAAAAAAGCCCATTCTTGACGATAAAAAATTAGTTATTTAAAAAATTATTATTTTTACTTATAGTTTTTTTTGTTAACAAAATATCGACATTTTCTTAGGAAAATTAAAAATATCAAAATTTCTAGCCAACCTGCTGTTAATTCTATATACAGGGTCCACTTACAACGGTGTCCAATCACTAATTCTTAAATCGTTATTCATAGACATGCAGTTACAATTACAAAAACGTTTTAAATGAGGTAAAGAAATATGTTAAAAGTGATTTGGGCCAGTAAAAACATTTCTTAAAAAAAATACAAATGTCATTTGGTATACAGTCCGCAGAACCTATAAGTTATATTTAGTAATTTTCTCCAATTACACTGACAAAAGTAATCCAAAAAGGGCCCATTATTCTACGATTAAAATAGACCGAGTAATAGTTGTTTAAAGTTGGAGCATATTTTGTGCTGCAATTTAGGACTCATTCTCAAATTTAGTAGAAATGTCACTCCGTCAGTTATATTTAAAATATGGTTGAGATAATAATTACCATTGCAATAAAAATTTGAAATTTTTAATCTTTTTGACACATTAATGCAAAATATACAATTTGTATTACACATATAAGAACAATGAAAAAAACCCAGATTTTTTTAAAAATAAAATGAAGATAATTAACAGACTCAATTCTTTACAAAGTGATACACATTTTAAAATGTTATTATATTATACTAGCCTGCAAAACTTGGTTATGTCATGTTGTTCAGCTTTTAAAAATTTATTATAATGTATTCTGTACCGCTAAATCCTAAATTGACCATTTTTTACCATCACCTAAAGATTTTTTGCAAATCGTAAATTTATTCATGGTACAAAATTAAAATTATAATATTTTTAGATACGTGCCAGATGTGGTACGTGGTGTAGTAAGGGGTTAAAGGGAAACCTTCTCCTCCCCCCTTCATCGCACCCTCAGCTGTTTAGTCGTAAGAACCACAGTATAAGACAAAAATTGAATGCAAGTTTTAATAAAATGAAATAAAATTAAATAAAAAAAGTCTTACACCTGTTTTATAGTATCAGATTTTTGCTATATTTTAACTTTGACATTTACATTTTTGCAAATATACTCCAACATTATGGTTAAATATTAAGTTCATATTCAGTGCTAAAAATACATAAAAATCAAATTTCAAAAGTTATAAAACACAGCTATCTCTTTTATGTAATAGTATCGAATTTTTGTTATTTTAAAACTTAACGAATTACGAAAATTAGTGAAAAATCGTGACATGACATTTTAAAAATTTAGGTAATTTTCAGATTCAGTATTAAAAAATACATAGAAGTTAAAAAATCCCAACTATCGTAGTCTTGTGTTAACTGATCTAAAAGTTTTTTAAACTACTTGGCGGTAACCTATCCCGAAAATTTTGTTTTATTGTGTAAAAAAGTATAAATGGTAACCACCGAAAATCATATTAATATTAGATTAATATTGGATTTAAGTCAGTATGTAAAATTTAATCCCGATGGGATATTTGGAAATGAGTTACAATTCAAGTACATATTTTGAAAAGGAAAAATATATATACTATCATTGCAGTTAAATAAAAACTTATAAAAATTACACAATCGCAGTTAAAAGAAATCACGAAATGAAACAGTCTCAAATCCTTACAAAATAAAATATGCTAAAATACAATTATTTTATCCAATCTTAAACATAATTAAAGTTAACTCACTTATAATAGTTTTTGTATAATTTTTTTTCAAAGCACAGATACACATGAAATAAGTTCTAATACTTTAAACGCTTGGTATATGACCTCTCAAAGCATGATTGAACGCATTTGTGTTCAGACGCATTTTTAAAGTTTCATAACTAGGTCAATTTAAATGTTATATGAATGGTGTTTTTTTGCCTTACATATTAGTGCAATAAAAAAATTACTAAATGTAACTTATAAGATCCAGAGACATTATAAAAATTTATAAGCTTCAGTGGGTGAAAATGATGTCACAGTGAAGAAGAAATGAATATTTTTTTGGTTAAACTAAATTTTTTACTGCGAGTGCATCTAAAACTAAATTTCTTGATTTCACCCTCTCTCAGATTAGAGTTTCAAATAAAGTGCGCGAATGTTTACAAGCAAAATTGGAACTGGCAAACTTATCATTAAATTCGAAAATATATTTATTAAATATTCATCCATCATTGTAATTATTTTTGCAGATTTTTTTTTTAAATTCAGTCAATCGGCTCTTTTAAACATTTTCATTCATCGAATTCGACGGGTATCGACTCGTCTGTTAAAAGAAAAATAACTACTTAATTTTATATTTTTAAAATTCCCAGTTAAACTGATGGCATTGAGCCCACAGTTTTTTCACTCTAATCGTGTATTATACTCTTATTTGAAAGAACAATGCCCCTCGAAAAATGAATTAACCCTTTGAGCTCTGGATTGTAAATTTCTTCAAATTTCCAAATGTCACATTGGCACCAGTATTTTGCAAAGAAAAATAAACCGGTTAACGATAAATACGAAAAAAAAAATGCATTAAATATTTTTCTAATAAATTAGGTCGAATTTTCTGGTGTCATTGTGACATTTCGGAATTAAAATTACGTGGTAGAAAATTCTACCATCAGAGCTTAAGGGGTTAAGGGGAGGTGTAGCCCTTCCCCAAATCCCCCTTTATACATAAACAATAAACCTCCAAATCTAATCAGGGAAGCGACTTATTATAATAAACCTGTACATCAAATTTGAAGCAAATCAGATAATCATGCATTAAAAACCCATTTAGTTACATTAAGTGGGGAATAGCCCCCAACATTCCCCTTTTTATATTTAACCATTGAACCCATAAATCTAATAAAAAAAAAGCCTTATCGAAAGAAACCGGTGTACCAAATTTGAAGCAAATCTGCATTAAAAAAACGATTTATCTATATTAAAGGGGATTATCCCCATTCGCCTTTTATACTTAACAAATGAATCCTCAAAACTAATCAGGGAAGTGTCTTATAAGAATAAATTTAGAAAAAAAAAATTAAAGCTAATCGGATATCTCTATCAAGAGTAACCGCTTTATTTACATACATACATAGCCTGCGGGGACATTATCTTATTGGATTTGTTACTTGTGAGCTAAAAATATTGAAACTTGCCTGAGTAATTCCTGAGAGAAAGATATATTAATATTAACTATTTTAAAATTCATTTTGCAACTGCTTTCACCTCACGTATGCATTAAATGCATGCCATGTTCATATCTAGTGCTTTTAGCTTTTCAATTTCAATCTTTCTGCGTCACTAGTCGCTTTAAAGCACTTATTTATATAGGGTAGATGTGCCAGTAATGGGCCCCCTTAAGGAATTTCTCTAAAAAAAATTTTTTTATTAATAGTTATAATTATTGTATTCCAATTTTTTCATATTATATTAATCTTTCAACAATATTTAACTAATCCCACAGTTACATTTCCCAATAGAAATAAAAATTTAACTTTAAACAATAGAAATATGTCTAAACATCCAAAAGCCCAGTAATGGGCCACTAAGTTCCAGTAATGGACCGCCTATGTTCCAGTAATGGGCCACCCTACAAAAAATAACAGATAATTGTTTTTAGTTGCGTTCGTAATTATGTAAATACGTAGCACCTATAGTTGTCGTTCAGTCCGTCCGGCTGTCCGTCTGTCTATCCGTCTATCTGTCCGTTTGTCTGTCCTTCTGCCTGTCTGTCCGCATATAACAACGCAAAAACTATCCAACCGAATCGTTTGAAATTTAAAATACATAATTATTACATAATTTTGTCGCGTCATTTCAAATTTTCTGAAAATCGGATGAATAGATCAATTACAGGGAAAATCAAAAGGATTTCGTTACATTACGGTCAATGGGGAAAAAAGTTTAAAATGCATTTTAATCGTTTGAAATTTAAAACAGATAACTATTACATAATTTTGTCCCGTCATTTCAGATCTTATGATAATCAGATGCATCGATTAATTACAGGGACTATCAAAATATTCTGTTACATTACAGTCAATGGGGAAAAAAGTTGCAAATGCAGTTTAATGGTGTTACACTCATTCGAACATAATAAAATTGATATGAACCTATGACGTATATATATATTAAAATATAAATTCTGTACATTCTGAGATGCAAAGAAAACTTATTATTAAATTACAGGGTCACACAAAAGTATTCCACTACGTAATGCTATACGGGGAAACATTGTTTGGGACATGTTTTAATTATATTAAACTGTGCCACATTTTATGAATATGAAATATGTTGCTGAGGTGTAATAAAAATTACTTCCTGTATGTTTATAGGAACACAAACAGTTCAACCACTGTACTGTATCCGAAGTATTCTCTACTATATCAGGAAGATCTGTATATTTTTAAAATTTCGTTATCGTACGAACACACCTAATTTGCTATGCTTCACGTGCAATTTCCATCTTGTTTCAATTGTATTTTGCTCCAGAACTTAATAAAAGCATACTAATAAAAGAAAATATTAAAACTGAAGTTAGAAATTCATTACATTAAAGGATTTATAATGAAAAAACATAAAACAAAATATTTAAATTTAAGTTATGAATTTATTATAATCAAGGATTTATAATGTGGATATAAAACAAAATATTAATGATATTATTAACTGTTTATTATTAACTAACATTAATGGATTTATATTGTAAAGATATAAAACAAAATATTTAAATTTAAGGGATTTATAAGATAAAGACAATGTTTTACTGAAATCAAGTTTAGATAAAATAAGGCATTAAAAAAAGTCTCCAATCTTCATTCATATCATTATCTAAATGATGTGCTGTGCAACTGTGAAATATAAATAACAGATCTTCAATTTTATCATCCATTTCCGATAGTCCAAACTATTCAATATGGAATTTTAGAATGCATTTAAAATGATAAATGTTCTTGCACTATCTAACCATTTACAAATAATCATATAGCCCACCAATTTGGCACAGATTGATTCCACAATTTCCCTGCAGAGATGCTTATATGGATATATTATCACCAATGGAGCAATCTCATTATTTTCTGAAAAACATCCCGTAACAGTGATTTGTTCCTTTTCGTTATTTGGTACTACATAATACACATCTTTAACTGATTTTGGTCCCAAAATTTTCCTTGTTTTAAGAGCACAAAAGAAACCTTGTTTTAACCTTACTGAAAATTCTCTCTGTATGCTTTAGAATTCGGAAAAAAATATTAATAATATCTTCTTCCAAATATGATTTTACATTTCTGAACCAACTTAAAACAACTTCTTTTGTAACGGCACATCTAGATTTTGTCAAACGTTCTGCTTGTGTTTTGTACCAATTTTAGATGACTTTTTAAAAACAACTATTTATAAAGAAATTGCCCTTATTAAATTCTAATAGGTAAAATTTAAGTATTAAATTTGATTATTTAGCTTTTCAGTTAAATCAAAATATTTTATCTCTACTGAAATAACACCTTTTTGTATTGGTCACTTGGGTGGTCCATTACTGGAAAATCACGAAATAAGCAATCCAGTAATGGGCCACCCATCCTAAAATCTTAAAAATAAATAAAATTTTGTAAATGGCCATTGATATATTAAATTCAATGTTTTATATTGCTAACCAAACAAAAACATTCAATTTTTACGGAAAAATAAAAAAGATATATAAGTAAAGTCTCCTCTTAGCATGTTCATTAAGATTTTCAGTGAAAAACAGAAAAACTGTGAAACTTTATTTTCTGCTTCCTACTTGTTTTGACGAAAGTGTAAAAAATTAATCTAGCTTATAAAACATGTAAGGTAGAGTTCAGAAAAAAAATAATAAAAGCTTAACTAATATTTATTATTTTTTTATAAACTAAAAAGTGCGAGGTGGTCCATTACTGGCACATCTACCCTACTACTAAAGAAGATTTTACATTTATTATATTGTTAGTACGAAATTTTGATTATTGATTTGAATGAAAAAAGATCGTTCCACAGTACTGGAAATTAAAATAGCTTACAAGAAAAATTTGTAAATAATTTTTTTTTTTTTTTTTTTTTTTTTTTTTTTTTTACAATTGTGAATGTAAATATTGATACCCTTTAAAAGTACCCCTTTTTAGGAATTACTTCACTATTTAATTAATTACTTCACTATTTTTTGGGAAATCATATGGTGCCGATAGTAATTTTTTTGTGTTAACGAATTACCGCACCAGACAATACCTATTTTTCCACTACACTTTTAATCACATCTCTGAAAATCCCCAGATATCATATATATTAGAGACATATATACCGTAATTTCGGGTGTATAAGCCGCAGATCAAACAATTCTTTTTGGACCCAGAAATCTTATTTAGTGATTGAACACAAATATTTACGGCGATCTGACTAGTTATATTTGTTTTTTTAAAAAATTCTGGGTCGAAAAAGAATTGTTTGAGCTGCGGCTTATACACCCGAAATTACGGTATTAGAGATACTTATTATCCCGAGAAAACCCGAGTGTCGCATGATTTGTCACTAGCTTTGTTTTACTACATATTTACTCGGACTGAAGTTTAAATATTCATATATAATAAATCAATTATGTATTATATTAAATTATACATAATATTATATTGACAATTTTTCATGTTTTGTGATGTGAAATGCAAATGATAAAGTGCAATGATATCTGAAAAAAGTAATAATTTTTGAAATTGTTTTTAGAAAATTTTGTAAAAAAGTACGCACCTTTAGGCTTCCGCACCGTTATGTTATAATACCGTTACAAAAAAGTGTTATAATTTGTTAATTTGGCATTTTTCACGATTACAAAAACTAATGAGTTTGTCACTTAAAAAATTGACTTAGAATTACAAATTGATGATTTTCGGATTTTACGCCTTACATAAGCTATAAGGCCGCAGTTCATGCCACATTTCAACATTCATGTCAATTATGAGTATCCTATAGTTCCAATAGGTATCCTCTCAAAACCTATAGGTTACTTCTGGTTTACCTAGAACCTCCCTATTAGGCAATAAAAAAGGTCTTCTAGCATATGTAAAGGAACATATCCGAAATTCGATTTATTTGAATATATCGAATATAATAGGAAACGTGCATTGTTACTCTTTTGACCACTAGTGAAAATTTTCATAAATATTTTCAATTTTATCGGTTACATGGTATTTTGCTGTTATTATTACATGAAAAGTTCTAGGAATCACAATTTTCTAGAAAACGTTCAGTAACTTTACAGATTTATTTATTTATTTGTTTTTTACATCGTATGCACCGCTGAATATACACATCACAATAACTTCAATTAAAAGTAGCAAAAGTTTCATCCAGAAAATTTCTCTATTTTAGCATTTCGAAAAAGATCAATAAGTAACTAGGCATTTTCTCAAAATAAATAAAAATAAGAATTAGAAAAAATTAATAAAAGACAGATATTGCGAAATGACATAGTTGAAGAAAAAAAATACTAGAAATTTATTTCAAGAGCTTAATTTATGATTTCTAAGTCTCTAAGTGTACTTTGAATATTTAAATTTTAAACCTTTTTATTGTATGTCATTTAAATAATAACAGAAATTTATTTTCAAATAAAGTATTTTATGTTTTATAACGTTTAGAAAAGGTAAGAAACTCAATTAAATACAATTTAAACACTCTGGAGTATATTTTTTAACATCAAATGTCTTCTTTTGAAAGAAAATTCATTAATATCTTGTATGTTCTCGAAAAAAAAAAATCCCTTTTCTTGATTTTACATTTACTTTGAAATGACGCAAATTTCGAAAGACTTGCCTGAGTAGATTAGTTTAATATACTTATAAGAAAGTTTTTCGCTCTAACTTACTTACTGCAGCGGCATTTCTGCGACAGTGTAGGAAATTTGTATCTTTGAGAAACAAAGAATCTTTGCAGTGTCAAAGTTTATTACTAAATAAAACGTGAAATTTTAATGAAACTATTAAATTTACCTTCACATATAGAGGAAAATTTTCTGCACTTAGATTTTCGCTTTGTCTACATTTTCAGGTTTTCAGTGACTTATTAAGGTTTAATGAATTGGAAATCATAAAATAAAATAATCGGTCGAGTGTTAGTATTATTCGTGTGTTCAAGGAATTCCGTACAATAAATATGCAAATTTCTAACTGGGGATAGCATTAAGGGGGTAAAAAAAATTGCATTACATTTTTTTTTGCTACTTAAAATGGCAATATTTATAATGCTTCTACTTAACTGTAACAGGATTTTTTTTTCATTTTCATTTATTTTCAAAATCAAACTTTCAAGCAATGATTGTCATGGAAATGATTTCCTTTGAAAACTCGATTTTCTTCATGATGAGTTTTTTCTCATATATAAATTTTTATAACTCAAGAACCGTATAACTTATTCAAATTTGGAACATGTCTTTTTCAATTATTTTACTTTAATTTTGATTCAGGAAATTAAAAGAATATACAGGGTGTTTATAAAGTCCCGCACCCAGTTTGAATATTAATAACTCATAAAATAATAAAGATAGATTAAAATTAATAACATAAATGGTTAGATAGACTCAAAAAGTTCCATGACCTTTGTCAATGAACTTCCACGTGTTCCCCCTTCGTCGCACGGAGAATATAAAGTCGATAGTCAATTCCACACCAGGTAGCGACAAGCATGTCGGCATCCACAGAGGCTAATATTTATTAAAAGATAGAAAAACAACGATTATAAATGCACAAATAAAGAATGAAAAGAGAGCAAACAGCTGTTTCGAATCTACTATCGAGATTCTTCTTCAGCGCAAAAACTCAGCGAGCTAGACAAAGCAAAAGTGAGGAAAAAGACAGAGAGACGAAGGCTTATATAGAACACAAAAAACTTCTTGAAACACCATAAAAATAAAATAAATAAAATATCGCAAGGCCTTTCGATAGAATTTAGTCTATCTTCATCAGGCGAAAAGACGTGCGTCTACAATGAATGTAGCGGCACGAATCGCATAAAATCGGACTAAAAGGATTACTCATAGCTAAACCTCTTAGTCCGATTTTATGCGATTTGTACATGCACTATTTTGAAATAAAATTTTTTGAAGTCTTAAAATTTCAGTTTTATGTTCGTTACGTAGATGATATCTATGCTTTAGTTGAAGTTAACTCAGATATAAATCATATTCTCTCTGTCATGAATTCTATTGATTCTTGCATTCAATTTACTTTTAAAGTTGAATCGAACAATTGCCTCTCTTTTCTGGATGTCCTTGTTATTCGCAATGAAGATAATTTTCAGACTACTGTCTTTCGTAAACCTTTTGCGGTCAGTCTTCCACCTCACAGATATTCTTCTCATCCTCCTAACCAGAAAGTTGCGGCTTTTAAAACTTTTGATTTTAAAGCCGTTTGCGGCTTCCAATATTTGCTCAACTCCTCAGTTACTCAGTGATGAACTTAATTATCTAAAAGCTATTGCTGTTGATCGTGGTTATTCCCCTAATATTATAGATTCAATTCATAGAAAATTGACTAAATCCACCCAATCTGAAAGGAAAAACTTTAATTCGAACTCCAATACTTTGGTAGTTTTGCCCTTTTTCCCCAAAATCAGTCAGCAGATTGCTAAAATTTTAAAAAGATTCGATTTCAATGTTATTTTTTCTCTTGTTAATAAAATTGCTTTTTCAAATCTTAAGCACCCATTGATCGCTTAGATAACTGGGGTATTTACCTAATTTCTTGCCAATGTGGTCTTTCTTATATTGGCCAGACTAAACCTGCTCTTATATTTCGTTTAACTGAACATAAAAGGTATGTCAAAAATCAAGAGCTTAAACGCTCTTCTATTGCTCAACATTGTTGGTCTTCACAACATAAATTTAACTTTTCTTCAGCCACCATCATTCATAAGTGTCCTTCCATTCTTGATCTTGATTTTTGAGGAGCTTACCACATTATTAAAAATTCTCAGTCCTTAGTTAATGACTTATCAAGTACTCCTTATTTCCCTAGCATTTGGAAATCTTTAATTTAAATCTCTCTCTTTTTTTCTTGCATTTGTATCTCTTTATTTTAATTCTCTCTCCCCCCCCCCTTGCTTTTTAGTTTTTGTTTCGTTTGTTCTCCGGTAGATGCCGCTACTTGTCTACCCAGTTATTCAGGCTGCTTTCTTCTCGTTGGTTGTTTTCCCTTAGGCGGAATCGTCCCCGTAGCGGGTATATAAGCCTTCTACCCTGTTCGCACTGGGATAGTTGAGTCACTTAACTTTAAGTCACTTAAATTTTTTGAAGCGGGATACCCGGAATTAGGCTTCACCTGTTCGCACTTGCTAAATATTTTAAGTGACTTAACTTGGCCAAAATGGCATCTGGGCATGCGCATAAGTTCTGAAATTTGTAACTGCAACTCTTAACTGCTTTTTTGTTTACATAGCAATTACCCTGCCATATTTCAATTAAAAATTAATTTTGTCATCCTCCCAATTTATTTTGCTGGAGGAAATAACAGGTTCAATATTTTCCATTTTTGAACTTTGATTACAAAAAAAAAAAAAAAAAAAAAAAAAAAAACCACAAACGCACGTGTTAAGCAATTTGGGTAAACAAATAACAGTTTGAAATAATTTATAATTGTTTTTAGGACTCAACTCCAGTAATTTAATAATCAGAATTAAATATTCTAAAATTCAGAAATAATAATTAAATATTCAGAAGGCACATTTCCACTCAACTCATAGTTAAGCGAGTAGTGCTCACTTAAGTGAGTTGCAGAAACTTGCTTAAGCAAGAATCTTGATTCCGGGTACGACCGCTTCAAAAAACTTCAAGTTAAGTGACTTAACTTTCTCAGTGCGAACAGGGTTTTCGTCTCTCTGTCTTTTTGCTCAATTTTTCTTTGTCTAGCTCGCTGAGTTTTTGCACTGAAGAAGAATCTAGCTTCGAAATAGCTGTTTGCTCTCTTTTCATTCTTTATTTGTGCATTTATAATCGTTGGTTTTCTAACTTTTAACATTTTTGCACAAAGGCTTTATATGCTTTTTTAATAATATTTATTATTCTAGCATTTTATATTCTAGACACGTGGAAATTCATTGACAAGGATCATGAAACTTTTTGAATCTATCTAATCATTTATGTTATTAATTTAAATCATACATATTATTTTATGAGTTATTAAACATCAAAATGGGTCCAGGACTTTATAAACACCCTGTATATTTACTTTTGAAGATATGATTTTTTTAAAGTTACATCATAAATTTTTACTTTATGTATTTTTAATCCAAATTATTATTTCCAAATTATAATTCAAATTATTATTTTTAAAAAATGCTGAATTAAAACGAAAGCTTACATACATGTTTATATTTAAATAAAAAATAATTAAAATTCTACAAATAATATTTCGAGTTATAGCGATTTTAAATTACTCCACTTTTTAAATAGTTTTTTAGATTTGAATTAAAAATATGAGAAATTTTATCATGTGATTGTACAAATACTATGGTTAATGATCACAAAAAGCTTCAAAATTTTAACTCAATGAGTAAAAATTATTTTAAAAAGAGTAAATCTCTTTGAAATAATTAACTTATACTGGAACTAATAAACAAATTTATAAAAAAATACAAAAGTTGCTTATTTTTAGGTATGTTATAAAAGGAAAATTTTTATTAAATATTCTTGGTGCCAATAAAATTAAAATTAGGTGTCCTTTTTTAGGGACACCGTGCCGGAAAGGGTGAAACAAATATATCATTAAAAGTTGATACAAGGTGTTTCACAAAGGATCCCTAACTTTAAAAATCTATAACTCGGAAACGGTGATAGATAGAAACATGAAACCAGTGGTGTGTTTATTAAAAAAATCCTAAGAATCATATCCATAAATCAGAAAATTTAGTTAAAAATGGCGCTCATAGATGGCGCTGAGAGCGATAGGTGCTCTGTTGAGGCTGACATTGACGTCACTTAGCACTGATGCGAATTAAGGAGTTTTTTACGGAGTAGGTCTTGTTCGAAAATGCACTTTTGCTTTTACGACCCGATTTTGAATTCAATCAACAACGTATATAAAAGACGGTATTTCGAGTGTTATTGTTTCTCGCATTTTAATTTTAAAGGAGTCCTATGGAAACACTATTTTTGTCTATCATTGTGCTGACACTAACAAAATCAAAATTGTATGGATTTAATTTAAAATCGGGTAGTAAAAGCAAAAGTGCATCTTCGAAAAAGACCCACTCCGCATAACACTCCTTAATTCGCATCAGTGCTAAGTTTCGTCAATATCAGCCTCAACAGAGCGCCTATCGCTCTCAGCGCCATCTATGAGCGCCATTTTTAACTAAATTTTCTGATTTACCGTAATTTCGGGTGTATAAGCCGCGGATCAAACAATTCTTTTTGGACCTAGAAATCTTATTTAGTGATTGAAAACAAATATTTACGTCGATCTAAAAAGTTACATTTGTTTCTTAAAAAATTCTGGGTCGAAAAAGAATTGTTTGATCCGCGGCTTATACACCCGAAATTACGGTATGTGTAAGATTCTTACGATTTTTTTAATAAACACAGCAGTGGTTTAATGTTTCTAATCGGTGTTTCTGTCTATCACCGTTTCCGAGTTATAGATTTTTAAAGTTAGAGGTCCTTTGTGAAACACCCTGTATCTAGGATTTAAATGCCGATGTAGCATAACACAATTTCATATATGTGAAGTCTTCATGTATGATCAAATTGTTCACATAATTAATGATTAATATCTCGGCTAATTACCGCCTTTTGTTTTAATTATCTTTATTATCAATCCTTTTATACTTCTGAAACGATTAGTATCTCCAGCGCATTGAAATTTTTTTGTTGAACGCCCGTAAATCGAAATTTGTGTGTAACGGAAAATTGCGATTTTCATTATTCATTGAATTTATTCATTATATGTATGTATTCATTATATACGTATTCATGCATGTATTCGTGATATGCATTCATACACCATATGAACTTATTTATCATATCCATTATATATGCATCCATTCCTTACATATGTATATGTGTGTGTGTGTGTTAGTAGCCCCAAATTCGTATTATTTTGTTTTTCCATGGCTAATGCGAAGATGAAACCACAAACTTTATTTGTAGTTCCAAAGTATTTGTGGGCCTGATGAATCTGATTTGGTTCTGCAAAATTCAATTGAACATTTAATTTTTTTCTCGTGTTTCAATGGGGTAATTTTGTATCAAATTCAATGGTTCATGTATTATGTTACAATTAATGGTTATATATACAGGGTGTCCGAAAAGTCTGGAAACGGTCGAATAACTCGAGAAATACATAAGAGATTGAAAAACAAAAATATACGTGTTAAATATTTTTAAATAAGCTACTCAGTGATATCAAATTTGACCTTCGCAACCGACCCCCTGGGGGTCAGAGGGGGTCCAACTTCGAAATCTTAAATTTAAACCCTCATTTTTTATTGCCGATTCGGATTCTACGGACAAAAATACGTAACTTTTGTATTTGATGTTTATTTCGAATCCTCTTTATCACGGTGTAATTGAGCATATTAAATCGATACATATTTCGGTTTTCCCAACCAAGTTTTGCCTGATTGGCCAGAATTTCGACGTCAAATTCCTCGTCTTTTGCAGGAATAGCGTTCCTTGAAAATCACCTGTGGCAATTATTTCGATAATGCTACGCTGCTAAAAATTTGATCCATTTGTTGTAGGGTCACTCCACAGCCTTTTAAAGAATATCTCTTTTATGACCAATGAGAATCTCCATAACACAGTAAAGCAACTGTTTTCTATGATAGCAGTGGAGTGACGCTACAGCAAATAATAATAATAAAAAAAAAACATACACCCTCATCAGCCCTATTTAGAAACCATTCGTTATTTAGAAACCATTTACTGGATAAAATAAAAATCCAAATAGAAAACTAAATTAATATATTTCAAAGAATTTTTGTAGAGAAAAACATAAAAAACCCCTATACACTGTAAAAATTTAACTCATTTGCTACAGCGTCACTCCACTGCTTTTATAGAAAACGGTTACTTTACTGTGTTATGGAGCATTCTCATTGGTCATAAAAGATATATGCTATAAAAACTGTGGACTGACGCTACAGCAAATGGATCAAATTTTTAATAGCGTAGCATTATCGAAATAATCGCCACGGATGATTTTCAAGAAACGCTATTCCCGCAAAAGACGAGGAATTTGTCGTCAAAATTCTGGTCAATCAGGCAAAACCTGGTTGGGAAAACCGAAATATGTAGTGATGCACATCCTTTTTGCCAGAAAATCTTTTGACACCAGAATATTTCAAAAGTGACGTTTGTTTTCTTTCATAGCAAAGTTTCTGTCATTATTATAAGGAAAATTATTCTGCATAAAATTACTGGTATCAGTTTGGCCCGCGGGCCACAGGTTGTCCACCCCTAGAAATATGTATCGATTTAATATGCTCAGTTACACCGTGAATAAATAAGGATTCGAAATAAACATAAAATACAAAAGTTACGTATTTTTATCCGTAGAATCCGAATTTGCAATAAAAAATGGGGGTTATAATTTAAGATTTCAAAGTTGGACCCCCTCTGACTCCCAGGGGGTCGGTTGCGAAGGTCAAGTTTGGTATCACTGAGTAGCCTATTTAAAAATATTTAACACGTATATTTTCGTTTTTCAGTCTTTTATGTATTTCTCGAGTTATTCGACCGTTTCCAGACTTTTCGGACACCCTGTATATATATATATGTGTGTGTACAGATATTAGTATGTGATAATGAATTATATGAATGCTTTCATGTATGTATTACTATTTTCGTTATATGTTTGATGTTTTTCTAAGTACAATTACAAAACATTTTTCATACGAAACAAGAAAAATAAAAAATAAAATAAAAATAAATAAATAAATTAGTCGAGAAGTGAACAGCTGCGAAGTTTATAAATTGCATGCAGCTAGTACGAAGTGCCAATAAATATGCGTATAAAAGATTCTTTTACAGTGATCTATCCAATTCAGTCATAACATTCCTGAATCAGCTGCAGGATTTTACATGTTTGAAAAATAGAAAATCTTTGAAAAACTACAAAATTAAATAAGACATCTATACTAATAAAAGAACAAAACGCTCTGTCTGTCTGTCTGTGTGTCTGTGTGTCTGCGATGGCTAGCAAAATCTACAGCAGGTACGAAGCTCAAAATTTTTTTAGAGTACCCCAATGTCTTTCCTGATGCACCTGAAGCTCAGAATTTCAAAATTCTATTTATTACCTTTTACAGGCCAATGTTCCCAATTGGGAACATAAGTTTAAGCATTTATTAAAAATTTAATTTAATGAAAATCGACCAAAAAAAAATTAGCAGAAATAGTAAAAGAATGACTTTCTTTTTTGAAATAGAAGTTTTATTCCTATCATTAATGAGGCAAGGTACAGAAAATCATTAAAATGACCAATGACCACTGGAAAATGATCAGTCATAAAAATGATTTTTTGAAATAGATTTTTCGAATTAGAATAACTTGATTTTTTGAAATATAAGTTACATTCCCATCATTTATGAGGAAATCTACAGAAAATCATAAAAATTATCAATGGCCACTGGAAAATGACCGCCGGAAATGACCGATGTTCCCAATTGGGAACATTCTGAAAATTATAAAAAAAAAAAAAAAAAATTCCACCATATTAATCACTAATATCTCTTATCTAAAGCATTAGAAGGCATAATGTACAAAAAAGTAATTTAAAATATGCCTGGATCTGAATTTGGCCTGTAAAAGGTTAACTGAGTAATTAATTAAATTCCAAAGCTCACTCTCATAAAAAATCGCCTTTTTTTCGCTTTTTTTCCCTTTTATTTTCTTATGGTTGATTGGTTGCATAAAATTTTCGCAGAAATAATTAAAAAAGACCTTTAAAATTCATAGACTGGCAAACTGTCAATTTAAAAGAGGATTTTTTTTTAAATCACAGCAGCTGTACACCATGGAGAAAAAGATAGGTGGAGGCGAAGTAAACCGAAAAAAAAAGGTTTGCAATATTAAACCATTTATCGCTGAAATTTTAATGTCTCAAACAAAAGCACGAGGAAGGAATTTTGTATTAATAAAACGAATTGAAAGAAATGAATTACAGCTGAAGCATATTTTACGAAGAAATAGTAATTTTTAAAAATGTTTTTTTTTTATTATATTATTTAGGTTAAAGTTAGGTTAAAGTTAAATTGCATTTATGTTATGGTTAGAATAAGGATATGTTACAATAAAGTGAAGGCTAGGCTACATTTCTGTTATATTTAATTTACGGTAGGGTACTGTTAAGTCGTTGTTAGGTTACAGACAGGTTCTGATGGTTACGGTACAAAAGTTTAAGGTTAGGAATTTATACACAGAGGGAACATTACGCAAGATTTGATTAAAAATAACACTTACTTTTGTTAAATAGCTCTGAAATTATAATACTATATACCAATCTTTTAGCTACCATCGTGTATCGATTTCATTCATGGTATAGTCGGATTTAAGAGTTATATAATTAGTTTGAAATTCAAAATATTTCACTTGGGATTTGTATGTGAAAATAATAATTAGTTACGTGACCTAACAGTGATTTTTACGGGTAAATATCAACTTTTTAACACGAAAATCATGCAATCGTTGGATGCATATTCCCTTCCGCGTTTTTCATTGCTCATTTCGAGTATTTTTAGAGCTTAATATTAGTTGTTGTTTTTAAAACCGACTTTTCACACAGTCAGTGGCTACGTATTTCAGACAATGAATTTCTGCATGTAACGAGTTTATGATAAAATCATACAAATTTCAAGTTCGTTTAATATTGTTAATACGGACCCGGGCAACGCCGGGCGGGTCAGCTAGTGATGTATATAAAAGTACAAAAGCACTGTAGAAACAGAAAACAAAATGATTTACTGGATTTTTTTTTTATATTTCTAGCTTTTCGTCAATTTTGAGATAAAGAATTTTCCATTTTTTTTTTTTTTTTTTAAAGGTTTAAGCGAAAGCCAGTGAGAGTTTTATTCACTGTAAGTTTAACCTTTTCGGGTCTGGTATACTATTAATAGTACATCACATCTAATGAAGTATTATTTTGTTCTAAGAAATACTTTTGCTACTATTTACATATAATAATGTTAATATATGTCTATGCATTTACTATGTGACAATTATATTTAGGCATTGAGTAATAATAAATTTGTTTATGATTTCTTTAATTCTCTTTGCGCTGTTTTCGATTCTTTTACTTTAAACATATATTTCACTCATTAAATTTAAAATAAAAGTTACTTTCCTGAAAGAATCATGTGCAATAAAGCGCAAAAAGTAATAGAAAGTTGTTTTTATATTAAATATTATTGTAACACAATATTTTCTAAACATCTCCAAAAATTATCTTATTGTCATATGAATATGAATTGAATTATACGCAAAACAACAACATTCGTTATCTTTTAGACAATGAAATATTCGTTACACTAATTATATTATAAGGATAGCTAAAGTTAATGTTATTAACCCCTTGAGGGGCAGAGTACTTATGTTGTTCTAGAATATCAAAATGATTGAATGACACCGGTAGTTATGAACAAATTCAAATGAAAGTAAGTAAACGATATTTTCGAGTATAATTTTTTCAAGCAAAACTTAATATCTAAATTCTGGTGCCAATGAGTCATTTGCGAATAAAATTAAGTGGTATATGTTATATACCGGTGCCCTTCAAGGGGTTAACGCAAAAATAGTTTTTTTCCGAAAACCAAAAATAAATTCGGACCCGAAAATGTTAAGAAAAAGTGGCAGAATTCAGATTGTTTTATGATATAAATGCTTGCATTGTTAGGTGCGTTCGTAACTATGTAAATAATTACGTTTACGTAAATAATTACGTTAATGACGTTTAAATTTATAGTCGTCGTTCAGTTCATCCATCTTTCCGTGTATAAGAGAGCAAAAACTACCCAACCAAATTATTTGAAATTAAAAATATATAATAGTTGCATAATTTTGTCGAGTCATTTAAAATTTTATAAAAATCGGATGCATAGTTTAATTTCAGGGACAATGAAAAATATTTTGTTACACTACGGCCAATGGGAAAAACAGTTTCAAATGCATTTTAATGGTGTTACACGCATTCGAACATTAAAAAAATTGATAAGCATCTATGAAGTATATACTAAAATGTACATTCTGTACAATCTGTGGAGCAAAGAACATTTGTTATTAATTTACAGAACTACACAAAAGATTACATTACATAATGGTATGGCGGGAAACATTGTTTGGGACATATGTTTTAACATATAACATACATTTTAATAATTTAAACTATTTCCCATTGCGTGAAATTGGTATACTTTACTGAGGTTTAAAAGAAGAAAGCAGATAGTTTTTACAGGGACACACAAAAGATTTTGAATACTCTACTGTCTCCAAAAAACTGGATATTTTACACCAAGAACTGAATATTTTAAAAACTTATTTATACTACGAACGCACCTCGTTTGCTACGATTGACGTGCAATATCCCACTTGCTCATACTTACTTTCGAAAAAGTAAAATTAAAATTCTTTCCCGAGTAGTTAAATTTTGGTCATATCCTAAGAAGAAAATGTTTTTTTTTTTTTGTGAAATAAACTGTGATAAGCGATTGAAAGAAAAGTCTATATTCTTCATATTTTAAATAACACTACTTAAGAAAATATTACAAGCAAGTGTTATATTTAAAGAATGATATCTTTCACGTTAAAAAATGCCCACTTTTAAGCATTAAGAAAGTGATTAAATCATTAAATATTATTAAAATTCCTAACATAAACAAAAATAAAAATATAGCCGTTTGAAAAAATGAATAATATGATTTTCTTTCAAAATTGCACGGAAAAAGAAACAAATATTTGAAATCTGCTACCGATGCACGATAAAAAACTTAAGTATTTCGAGTGTTAAGAGGTTTTTGTTACGATTTCTTTTAAACGTAGCTGTAATTTATTTTCAATTAAAAAAATTTTGATTTATACCTTTTAAACAAAAATAAAAAGTACAAAATTCACTTAAATACGTCTTTTAAAACACTTGAACAGTTTTTTAAACAGTAAATAGCTTCTTTTTGTTGTAAATAGATTGACTCTTGAAATTCTACCTGAAAATAAATACTTTTCTTTCTATTTACAATCATGCGGAAATGATGTAAATTTAAAAGGCCCTTAGTGTTCTTAAACTTTCGCCGGGCGCGCAAATTTTCATCACATGAGCGGGCGCGCGTTGTAAATTGTACAACAGGCGAAAAATAATCGATTATTGCTGCTTTTTAAAAAAAAAAATTACAAATACTTTTACATACAAATATCATATATGTTATCTCTGATCACAATATATGAAAGAATTTCGCAACGCATTTTTTTCGTTATAAAATGCTAAAGCAGAAGTTTAGATATATAAAAAGCTACTTACTAGTACAATCTCAAGGAATAAAAACTAATAATGAATTACTAAACAAGGATTAAGTCATTTCGGATTTACAGAATTAGTCCTATATTTCATCTCTATTAGTCGTTTCGTATATCAAGCATAAAATTTGCTTTTCTGAACGCTGTTTGCAGATAAACCATGCACATTTCATCCACTGTTAACAGATTAAAATGACATGTGCAGCTAATTGCATATTCTGAAATACAAATAACTTTCAGAAACTGGGTAAAGAGATCCAATAAACGAATACAAATGGTTATTAACACCCTCTGCTGCTTTAATTTTGTTTTAAAGAAAAAAGAAAGTGAGTGTTGTACTTTTTACAACGGCGCGCCCGACGGAAGGTTAAAAAAAAGAACCCGCGACCACACTTCACACATCTTTACCACAAAATAGAAGATACAAACGAAAGTAGCTATTTAACTTGGTATTACATATTCTTTATATTTACATTAAAAATAAGCTTATGGGGCCAACACCATATTAAAATTGTAACAAACTGAAATTTTCTTAATTTTACACGTCGAAATACAACATAACATTTAAAATTTTACATACTCAAATTTATTTAGAAACATTTATTTTTCCGTTATAATAGAGATTTAGACTTTCAATTTAGCTTGTACATAAATTTGCCTGAAATGTCTATGATTAATTCTATATA
Organism: Maratus speculifer; assembly: GCA_964019185.1. Lineage (NCBI taxonomy): Eukaryota > Metazoa > Arthropoda > Arachnida > Araneae > Salticidae > Maratus > Maratus speculifer. The sequence continues at coordinate 60,063,869 of OZ025299.1, read as the reverse complement.
TAATAGATATACAAGTTGACAAAATGTCACGTCTTAGAAATGAAAAATGTTACTTTAATGATCTCATTTAAATGAATTTTATAAGTGCTTCTCCTTGGGAAATATTATTAAGATAAGTTTGTAATATAAAGTTTCCGATGTTTACTTTGAATGTATTCAGAGTGATTTTTACTGAAAAAAGAAAACATTAAAATTAGTAGTGTGGATTCTGAAGACATTTCAATATATATGGCATGGAAAATCAACGTGTTCTCATATTTTTTTTTTCATAATATCTGTCCATTTACATTTAGTAAATCTGCTCAAGATGAGTGATAAAAAAAAGAAAAAAAAATCTAGTATTTGTTTATTTTTATTCTTGAAACTGCACCTCTATAGTGCTACGCGATTGGTAAACAAAGGATATTTAAAGCATATATTATTTGCAAGAGAAAATTAAAAAGAAGCGGGAAGATTTAGAAGTGCTTAGGTATATATTTAGAATTACTTTTGTGACGCAGCGCGATAAAAAGTAAGTTACTTAGCACTTGTATTATTTACGGAACAGCTTATATTATGTTATCAGCATATTTTACATAATATAAGGCGTGTTTCACTTACATAAATGGATTGAGATAATACTCGAATTATAATGAAAAAGAGTATAAGGCAGATACAAATAGTGACATAAGAAAATAGTATTTTTCAATGAATACATGACTATAAAATTTAAAGTGTAACGAAGCATAAGCAACGAAAACAGTTTTAGAAATAGGCTGCCTGAAACTTTTAAAATTAAGCTCAAATATCTGCTATGTACGTTGCTGTTATTTTCTCGTTTTTCTTTTCATTTTGCATTGAAAGTCGATCTCCTGAAACAGTTCAAAATTAGTTTGATAATTTTATTTTTTGTTAGGCACTTTTTTTCCACTCACGTACTACGTATTTGAAAGTTAAAATACCAATTTAAATATTTTATTATTATTATATGAACGTTTCGTTTAGGATTTGACTCTCGGTCTAATAGAAATACATAAAACTAAATTTCGAATCAAGCCGGTACTCGAGATTCGTAATCGACAAATAACTGAAATCGTCACATGTTACTGTGAAACAAATATAATTATCAATAGTTGGCATTTAGAAATACCGAAACTACTGCATTTTGCTGTGTAAACACTCGAATTTTATCAGAAATCTTATTCGATGTTGTGTTCGATACTAAAAAAAAAAAAAAAAAAAAAAAAAAAAAACGACGATTTTACGGAAATTGTACTGGTAATTGAGACGCCAGTACCTTTACAGTTATTTAACAGAAAATTTCCTTAAATTCCAGAAAAAAAAACGAAAAGTTTTTGAACTTACGGAAAATTTTCCGTGAAAAAACAGTAAATTGTAGTGGTGTCCTGATTATCAGTACAATTTCCGTAAAATCGTCCCTTTTTTTACTTTGTACATTAATCATGATACGGACTATTTTACGGAAAATGTACTGATAATTGGGACACCAATGCAGTTTACTGTTTTTTCACGGAAAAATCTCCGTAAGTTCAAAAAATAAAATTTCCGTTTTTTAGTTTTTTTCTGGAATTTAAGGAAATTTTCTGTTAAATGTCCCATGATATTCTCTATACTTTTATAATTATTGATTTATTACTTTTTGATCACCAATTTGGGCTTACCTTCTAAATAACTCTGCAGTAAAAAAAAATACCTTCCCTCTGAAATGCTAAAATATTTTTTGTAGGGAAAAGCCTACTAAAGACTCATAATCAAACTGCCTTAAAAGGTTTATTTTCGTATTAAAAATAAGCTAAGTTTCAACAAATCATAAATTTGAACTTATTAAATCGATTTACTTTACATGGGCTGACTTAATTAAAACTTTCTGGCACAGCCTTTTATATAATCCAAAGAGCAATACAGGAAGTAATTAAGACTCCCTGTTTCACTGAACAAGGAAATTAATACCTAACCGCATCAAATAAACTGCTCAAATCCACGGAAATGAGTTAAAATATCCCTCGTGGTAACTTATGTGTATTTAAAGAATGTTTACTAGCAAGTTCAATTTTGAATGACTAGTTCACACCGATTAATACACGTATTACTTTTATATTATTTGCGATTCAAATACACAGCAAAACCAGGTTTTTAAATAGTGAAGTTACTTTTGATTTAATTTTCGTTTATATTTATGCCTTTATATTAAGAGTTTAGTAGTCAAACGCGACAATCTTATACAGAGTATTTTATGAAATGTCTTGGAATTCCTTTTCTTTGATCATTTTTTTAATCAAAAATACGATCAATATATTAAAAAAAAAGTTTTGAACTTGAAGGATTTTTTTTCATTAAAATAACAAATTAACTTAATGAATACAAATGTTTTTGGTAATAGCAGGGCTCCCAAATGGTCCGCGAACTGAACACCAGAATTTTCTTAGAGAAATTCTCCTTTTAGATTTAGTGCGAATTCTGTAGAAACCTATCATGAAATTTATTGTCAAAAAATATTCATGTTCAGTTCGCGGACCATTTGGGAGTCCTTTAATAGTTATCAAATTTAGTGAACTTTACGTACTGCCCTAATAGCATGCATGGTCACAGTGACGTCACTGTGAGTCACTTTCGTCACATCACATCTGTGACCAAAATGCTACCACTCAGTGACGTCATATTGTGACTGAGATGTGACTTTCTTAAAAATCTTTAGAAATTTATAAATATCCTTCAAAACATGTTATTTACTTTAAAAAACATGTTTCTGGCAATTTAAATATCGTCGCTTTTGTCACAGTTTCGTCACAATGTTAATGTCCAATTAGTCACAAATTTGTCACATTGTGACCACTTTGTGAAACGCCACAAAAGAGCTCTAAAACGTCCATAACGACTTCACATTTTAGTCACTGTGACTTCACATCGACGCCACGTGACGTCACATCGACAATCGATTGTCACAAAGTCACAATGTGACTTCACAATGACGTTGCAGTGACGTCACCCACTTTACTGGTGGTGTGAAAAATTAAGTAGCCCCCCCCCCCCACATACACACATACACACACGCGCACACTAATTCTGCAAATAATTATAGTAGAAGAAAGTCGGTAGCACCAAACGCTTAGAAATAAAATCTACTTTTAAATAATGTAAAAAAAAAAAATTAGCTTAACCCTTTCGAGGCTGAAGTCCTCAAAAATGGACACCCAATATTTCTTTTACGGGCACGCGGTACCTTTAATTAAAATTTTCCACTTGAAATTTCCATTTTTTTCCCACCAATTTATAACTTACTTGAAAATAAGCAAGTTCGTATTTTCTAATAAATTCATTTATATAAATTCTAGTGTAACTTAAAAATAAAATATAAATTCTAGAGAACTTTATTTTTTCACTGCCAACACCCATTTTTAACAATATATTTTAATTCTTCAGTTCAAACTATGTCTAGAAACGAAATTTCAAGTAATTTGGACGATAGATTTTTAATTATAAACGTTCAAAATTTAGAGCTTCTAACATTAAATTTCTTTCACATTATTACTAATACCTTCTAAAATATTAGATTTAATGTGAAATTTCTTTGTTTTGTTATAACACTGAAAAAAAACATAATATAATTTGAATATAATGTAAATTTAATGTAATATATAAGTTATAATAAGTTAATATAAGTTAATAAAATATAAATTGAATTTGTAATTTAAAAAAAAAGATTATAATATGAAAAATGAAGTTAAAATTAAAAAATATATATAAATTGCAATCTACAGTTTATTTATTTTGAGAGATTTATATTTATTACGTCCTTTTTTATACGAATTTTCAATTTTCAGGGTTTCGTTCATCTGACAAAACTCCATTCGTATCTGTTCTCTGCTCGTCACAGATTGCATACACAAAAACTGTATAAGTTAGATGCTTCAAATTTTATGTTTATACAGCTGAATGTACAGCTCGTGCCACACGACAAATCATATAATTTTGAAAAAAGTCTTTTATTTTAATTAAATTAATCTTTTCAATGTCATCTGTTCATTTTAGTGATTTAAATTTTAGAAGATAACCTTAATTTCAACGTTTATCATATAAGCATCATGTCTTGAAGGTAAGCCATCTCGTTAGTGAATAGGACGTTCTTAGTTCGAACTCCGTCCGGCTCTGGAAGTTGAAACTTTCATATTCCAATATGTTTAATTAAAATAAATCTCGTGGTTTTTTTTTCGAATTTAATTGTTTATTATGCTGTATAATTAATAAAATCTATATATTTTTTTTTAAATTCAGTTTTTTTTTCTATTTTAAAAACAAGTGCAATTTACTAATGATTCAGCATTTTAAATTTCGTTTAATTTTTTTTTTTCATTTTTAGAAATTTTAAATGTTATTTATACCTCCACTACATTTTTTTAAATTTCGGAATTAAAAAAATAATTTTGTTTTTTTATTTAAATAATTTGATTTCAACATTTGTAATTTGATTATAATAAATACCTTTCTTTTATAATTGTTTTAAAACTAAATTTATTTGCGCTATCATCTATCTATGAATTTAATAATTATAAATTAACAATTCGGATTTATTAAATAAAGGATAAGTTGTTTTGAAAGAAATATTAAATAAAAACCGTCTGTACCATCTGCGATCACACTTACCGACATGTTCCTACTAGTAATTTTCGAATTATGATTAACCCTTTATGCACTGTCGTTACTATAACCCTTTCGGTCTGGTTGTATTATTAATAGTAAATGCCTTTTTATCAAATATTATTTTGTCTTAACAATTACCCGTAAGGCAGGGTGACGTCACTGCGACGTCGTTGTGAAGTCACATTGTGACAGTGTGACCATCGATTGTCGATGTGACGTCACGTGACATCGATGTGAAGTCACAGTGACTAAAATGTGAAGTCGTTATGGCCGTTTTGGATCTCGTTTGTGACGTCACATTGTTACCACTTTGTGAAGTCATGGTGTGACAAATTTGTGAAAAATGTGTCATTTGTGACTACTTTGAGATTAACATTGTGATGAAACTGTGACAAAAGCGACAATATTTGAATTGCCAGAAACATGTTTTTTAAAGTAAATAAAATGTTTCGAAAAATATTTGTAATTTTCTAAAAAAATTTAAGAAAGTCGCATCTCAGTTACAATGTGACGTCACTGAGTGGTGGCATTTTGGTCACAGATGTGATGTGACCAAAGTGACTCACAATGACGTCATTGTGACGTCACTGTGACCATGCATGCTATGAGGGTAGTTAAATATTTTTTATATACAGAAATGATAGTATATGGCTATGCCTTTCTTATTATGACTTCATTTATGTTGTGACATTTGGTAATAACAATAATAATAAATATTTTCTTAATTTTCTTTGCACCATTAGCGATTTCTTTACTTTATACATATATTTGTTTTTAAATCCAAAATATAAGTAACTTTTCTGAACCAATCATGGTGATAAAACGCAAAAAAACATTAGAAAGTGGTAATACACTCTGAAATCCTGTTGTAATACGTTATTTTCCAAACGTCTGCAAAAACTCTTCCTTAGTCTATTTTCATATTAAAATACATTGAATAGTACACAAAATAAGTACATCCGTCAGATTTCCGATAATGAGATGATCTTCAGTAAGTGTATTTGGATAGCTACGATTAGCGTTCTTAAAATAAAAGTAATTTTGTTCTCAAAATGGAAAAAAAAAATCTGACCCGAAAGGGTTAAAGTACCATTGAAGAAAACTTTACCTAAAACTTATTTATTCTATCTGTTAATAAAAGTTTTTTTATTCTTTCCACGCAAAACAATTTTGTCGATCAAGTTTAGATAGAATACAGAAACAGTCAAAGCTAAATATTTTCAAGAAGTGGTAGTTTTATTATTTATTTTTGTAGTTATTTCTTTTTTTTTCTTCTTTAAGTAAAATTATACGATACATATTCAACTGCAAAAGTGTTTCCATTTATAGAGAGGATAATGATGCATTTAAACTCAATGCTTTTTTTAAGAATTGCGATATTTTCAAAAGAGTAATTTTGGTTAATTAATCTGTCTATTTGTAAATATTTCACAAAAAAAAAATTACAACTACCGATATATTCCTTCAGTTTTAATGTAAAAAACATATCTAAATTCCACATTAGTATTATCTAAAAATTCCAGTATACCTTCAGATATTAAAGAAGATAATTATTGAGGTGGATCAATTTCTTGATAAATAATTCGAAAGATAAAGGGTTAATACACGTCAAAATGATGGTTTACGAGACCATCTATCATATAGAGAAAATCATAATTAATATATATATATATATTATTCATATTATTAAACATTTGGACTGGTTAAAGTCGAAACATATAAGGAGCGAAATGGTCATATTGGGAAAAAATAATAAATTAATAGAATAATCAATAAATTAACATTCCATCGCAGTTCAACAATCGAGTATCGAAATTCAATTTGAATACAGCCCCCTAAATGATGTTCTTTTAAAATAATATCTCTGAAACTAATCGTATAAATTTCATGAAACTTAACTCATGAAATTTTTAGGCTAATTGAAAGATATAAAATTTATTTATGGTGTCAAACATCGGTTTTGCTATTGAAAAAAGCAAAATTTGGTCCGGTTTTGATATGTAGATTGCCCCCTAAATAAATTATATATACATCATTTAAAAGTAATATTTTGGATGGTTACACTAAACCAATAATTTTCTTTTGCAATAATTTGTTGCAGAGTTATTCATTTACGGAACAACATACATCTGACTTGTGTGCTCGACATGAATGCCTGCTTATAAGTCATTGTCAATATACAGGGACGGGATAGCACAAGGAAATTTTACTACACAGGAGAGATACAATCGGAATCGCCACAAAAAGAATGCGTGCAATGGAGCCAGTGGGAATCAAACCCAAACAGCCTCCTACTCTTGCAATTGATTGGCAATCTTTACCACTCGGCCACGAAGGCCCCGTTGCAAAGTTAGTAGGGGTGTTTTCTTTTATTACACGAAAGTATGTTACAGTACTAAATGCGGTTAGCGGTATCACTGACGGCTGCTCTTTTTCTATTTTTACAGTTTAAATTGTAGTGTTTAGTTTAACTGCGGATACTGGTGAAATTTAGCTTCGTTCAGTGATATTGTTGGAGACTTCTCAATGGGCGAAATTTAATTATATTTGTTTCGTATATTAAGTTCAGTAAAGAAATAGCATCTGATGATTAAATTTAGGCTCATTCGTCTTTTGATCAAGCTGTCTCATTGACCAATCACCATCTATTCCACAATTTCTGTTACAGCAGTTAATCTGTCAACCTGGACATGCTGCCTCCGTTCTACGAAGTTCACTTGCATTGTTCAAATTATCAAACATTGTTCAAATACAGAACATTCTTTCAACCTATTTCAAGACTAATAATAAGGGGCACAACCCCTATAACATACTTTAAAATCATTATATTCTGTGCGCATAATGTTCGATAGCCCCCTTCTTACAAAGAAGGTTTGCATACGAACATACTCAAAAAATCTGAAAAAATTGCAGAATGTTCTTATAAGGACATATATGTAAAAAAAAAATCAGGATAACCTCGATAGAAGGCCCGTAACGAAATGAAAATTTCGTTATTTGGCGATATGTCATCGGTTGGCGATGAAATTATAATTTCAAAAATATTTTTTAATGTCAAATACACTTTAATGAAAAAAGTCATGTAGAGCTTGTTTAAATCTAATTTAAATAACTTTAGTTTTATCCGTTTTAGTTTGTTTTAACTATAATTTTGTCTTATTAATATCTATTTATATAGAAATTTAACTTTCAAAAATTTCGATTAGAAACGAAATTCAAAATTTAAGTTAATTAAAATTATCTCAAGCTCAAAATTAAATCCGATTGTCAATTGACGATTCAATTTTGTTGCTATGGAAACGATTTTTTAGATATTGAAATGTATAGCTCCAGAATTCTTCACCTGGCTTTCAATGTTGAATACGCTTAAATGGTTGAAAATATTTCTTTCAGGTATAAATTAAGTAACTGCAGCAATAAGCAATATATATATACGTAATACAATATACATATGTATATATAAATATATATTAAATATTCATTCTAAAAATCCATAAATAATTTTCAGTTAAATTAAAATAATTTATTTTTGCGTTAGTGTTATAGTTGCGTTATCGTTTATCGTAAGCGATGCTCGCCAAATTGCGTGATACTTTCGTCTTTTCACGAAAAATATTCGAAAGGAGATATTTTTTTAGACTTTCTACTGCAATTCTACTGCTAAATTTGACTGATGTTTTATTAAATATCAAAGTAGTTTAATTAGTTTTTTTTTTCAAAATATTCTGAGTATGCCCAGTAAGGAGACTTACTTTCCTTGTTAATATTAAGCGGGGAAATTCCTTTAAAAACACAGTATTAGGTCAAAAATTGTAATTAGCAAAATTTAATGTTAAATTGTCATACATTTAAAATTCATAAAGAATTTTCTTTTAAAGTCCCCCTCCCCCCCCTTTATGTTTAAGCAACAAGTTTTCGGAAAAAATTACAGAATTCATTATCTTATTTAAAGACTACATCTAACCAACAAAACCGTATTTTGTTTTCTTCGCACAATCATTCGAAGTGTAGTTATAGCAGTATTCGTTTTAGCTCTCAAACCAAAAATGTGTATTTAAGTAACTAAGAAAAAATATTTTATAAATAATGAAATTAAGGAATGTACAATGTACAAATATGGGCCATTTTACAAAAATTTGTGTGAAAATTCCCAATAATTTTTTAATTAGTCAGATGTGGCAATCCCAAAACTTTTTTCTATCTCGCACATGCATTCAAATTCGTTATCACTCTAACAACGTTAAATGGTAATTTATGCCCACTGCGATGTTTCTAATAGATCAATTTCAACCATGTGATCATCAGTCCACCAAGTTTCCCATCATAATTGACATGTTCATAATCGACCCATTTGCAGCCTGTATTATGAGCCAACCAATCGCAATCAGCCAAATTTGAAGGGCAATTAAAAAATAATTCTGGTGTGACGGCATTTAAAACGAATCTACGGTATGAAATTCCGTGTATTAGTTCTAGAAATAGAGCCATGAATAAAAAATGCAGAACAAAAGCCCATCTGCTGTGAAATTTACACTAAAACATAATCTATACATATAATAAAACAGTAGGACCCGGTGTGTCTGTACATTGAAGATAATTGACAAAAATGGAGTCAGGGCGATAAAAGAAAACCAATGAAACACAAAAAAATTTTTTTTGAATTTTTTGTCTGTCTGTCTGTCTGTTTGTTCGAGGTTATCTTCGTAACTACTGAATGGATTTTTATGCGGTTTTCACTAATGAAGAATGCACACTCCCGGGCAGTGTATAGGCTTTGTTTCATCAAAATCGGACAACAGACAAAAAAGTAACAAAAAGAAACAAAAGAAACTATTAGGTGCGCTGCTCACGTTTTTTAGTACATAACGTTTTTTAGTACATATAAAATCCAATAGATGTCACTGTGCGATTTTAAAACGCGCTATCGTTATGTTTTCGCCAGTCTACTTAAGTATGAGAAAGTTTCAAGCTGGCTGTCGTTCCATGTGGTTTAGTCGGTAGAACGTCAGTGCGCCATACTGATGGCCCGGGTTCGATTCCCAGCATGGAATTTTTTTTCACTATGTTGGCATTAACGCCTATAAGCAATTAAAAGAATTTGAAATATTGTATTCAAGGCGAATTTTCTCTCTGGGAAAATTTCCTTGCATTAATATGTCAGTGTAATTTTGTTTTCGATTTAATTTTTTTTTTCGAAACTTTGTTTTTCTTAAAAAATTACAGTAAATATTTGATATTTCCCAACGTTTTTTGAATGATCGACTTGCTTTTTTTTTTTTTTTAATGTATGCCTGAACCTTATCTAACTACTTCTTCAAGATTTCTTTAGATAAACCGACCAGCGTAGCGGGCGAAGGCCGCTAGTCAACAATATTTATCAAGGGAAACCTGAATCTGAAGTTTGATAAAAATTTCGTGCATTACTTCTTGAGATAGAGCTATTGCGGGAATCGAGAAAACATCAGCTTAGCTCTTGTCGGGCGATTGACACCAAAAGGTAAATAGAATCACTTCATATCATAGATTAACTGAATAAAAAGTTTAATGAAAATCCGTGCATTAATTCTTGAGATACAGCTATTGTAAAAAACGTAAAAAGGAAGCATAACAGTGCCACCTGTTGAGCGATTAAAAAAAAATGCAAACAGCATCTATTCATGTCAAGGAGTAACCAAATCTGAAGTTTGATGGAAATCCGTGCATTAGTTCTTGAGATAGAACTGTTGCAAAAATCGTAAAAAAGGCAGTATAGCAGCGCCACCTGTCGAGCGATGTACACCAAAATGTAAACGACACCTATTCATTAGAAGAGTTAACAGAATGTGAAATTTGGTGAAGCATTTGGTGCAATAGTTCTTGTGATAGCTGTTGGGGAAATGATGAAAAAGACAGCATAGCAACGCCACCTGTTGCGCGATTTACATAAAAAACTAATCAGCATTAATTTGTATCAGGGACTACCTGAATATAAATTTTTATAAAATTCCGTGCATAAGTTCTTGAAATACTGTCCACAAAATTTATGTCATACACAGTCAGACTCGCAGACCCATATCTTGTAAAAGCATGTTTTTTGGAATCTCAGTCCACTAAAGCGTGTAAATCCGTCAGAAATCGGAATTCGAAAACTTTCACGAATCCAATTCTTGTAAAGCTAGAGGGTCAATCCATTTCAAGTGGTCCAGCACTGGTCGCTCGACTATTTTTAAAAAATCTGAAATTTTTTGTACAACAACCCTAACATGACGGAAGTTCAAAATGACCGTTATTTTAATTTTACTATTTTTTGTTTTTGCATGGCAGCCATCTTTGTTTCATCGTGTTCAGCGATTTTCTGAGATATTAGGATACACAAAATTGTAAATATCTTGTCTTTTATTTTACCAATTGAAATGGGGTTTGCAGCATTTTGTTTTCACATATTTTCCATGTCATATCTCAGCTTGTAGTCAAATCTCCTTCTTAAAAGTTTTTGTACATAACGCTACTACACAATAATATCATGGGCCAAAATTTCAGATTTTTATCTCGTGCCCCACCAGAGATATCAAAGCCTAAAAAGTGCGATTTTTGAAATTTTTGACGAATTTCGGAATTTTTTTCGCCAAGAGAAATTAACTCTCAGATCTGGGACTTGGTGTATGAGTACACGCACTTTTGACTTATTTGTAGAAAAAAATTGTGTAATATTGACAGTTTCCCTTGCACGAAAATTTTCCTCTTGCAAACGGATAGATTTTGGAAAAAACCGTAAAATTTGTGCTAAAATTTCACCTGTAAAAATTTGTTTTTCAAAACTTTTCTTCCACTGTATATTTAGCTTATTTTATTCTGAAAAAAATGCTGCAAACCCCATTTCAATTGGGAAAATAGAAGACGAGATATTTACAATTTTGTGTATCCTAGTATCTGAGAAAATCGCTGCACACGATGAAACAAAGATAGCCGCCATGCACAAACAAAAAATAGTAAAATTAAAAGAACGGTAATTTTGAACTTCCGTCATGTTAGGGTTGCTGTACAAAAAATTTCAGATTTTTTAAAAATGGTCGAGCAACCAAAAAAATATTTTCTGGACCACTTGAAATGGATTGACCCAGCTGTTATTTTTTTAATCGCATTAAATGCTTTCAAACGCATAAACTTAAATTTTAGGCTCAAATTCTGAATCGTTTGAAGTGTTTAAGTAGCGAAAAATTGAATTGTGTTCGAGGAGGGGGGAGGGTTAAATTTCAACTCCCGAAGACACTTCAATTTGCGCTACTTAACTATTCCTAATTATGCAGATTTTGAGCTCAAAATTTAAGTTTAAATCTAAGCTTCCGAAAACATTTAAAAAGTTTTTGCAAGCATTTAATTGGAACAAAAAAAATAATGGTTAAAATTAACTGTTGGTTACTCTGAAGTTTAAGGCGCCCTCTAATGGAATTTTTTGAAATTTATCTTTAAAATTTAATTTCAAGAAGATACTGACTTAAAGAAAAGTTTTATTTTAAACAGCAAACGAATCGACAAATTTTTCCATTTTCTACAATTATTTTAATATTGAACACCCCCCCCCCCCATAAACACAGTTAAGTTTGTGCTACTTAACTACTTCCTACTATTCAGATTTTGAGCTCAAAATTTAAGTCTAAGCTTCCGAAAACATTTAATGAGATGCAAAAAATAACGACAAAAATTAGTTGTTCCTTACTCCAAAGTCTAAAGCGCCCTCTATCGACATTTATTAAAATTTATCTTTATAATTTATTTTTAAGAAAATACCGACATAAAGAATAGTTTTAGTGAAAACCGCAAATCAATGAACCAATTTTGCCGTTTTTTTTTATAATCATTTGAAATTTGAACCCTCTGAACACAGTTCAGTTTGTGCTACTTAACCACTCCCACTTTCAGATTTTGAGCTCAAAATTTAAGTTTGAGTCTAAGCTTACGAAAAAATTTAATGAGATGCAAAAAATACCGGCAAAAAATAGTTTTTCGTTACTCTAAAGTCTAAAGCGCCCTTTATCGGCATTTTTTGAAATTTATATTTATAATTCAATTTTAAAAAAATGCCGACATGAAGAATAATTTTAGTGAAAACCGCGAATCAATCGACCGATTTTTCCATTTTTTTATGTTTATTTGAAATTTTGGACCCTAAACTTTAATGGCGGCTATCTCCTTTGGAAAACGTTTGGGACCCTTAGTCTCCTATTTAATATTGTTTGTCTTGATGTGTACTATCACCCCTCTTTTATTGTAAAAAAAATTTGGAATCACGCTGTATATTATTTAATACATAAACTTGTCTCATTATATCTGTGGCTTCCGGTAATAACCAGGTAAGGCACATTTTTAATATTTTGAGTACTTAACGTTTAAAGTTTTCAAATGTCGTTTTATCATTACTTTTATAAAATAATTTAGAACTTAATAATTTTCACTACATTCAATTAGGATATAAGAACCACTTTTTTCTCCAAAATAGTTATAAAAAATGGTTTTTATTTATTGAGAGCAAATTAAAAAATTTTCATTTTTTAAATGAAAATTTATAGTCGCCCTATGACGGGAAGTATTCGATTTTCATTTTTTAGTACTATGGCAGATGAAAGTACTCCTTTAAAGCTGCATTTTCCCAAATTATCTCATTTTTTTTTCAAAAATGTGCCTTACTTGGCTATTACCGGAAGCCACAGATATAACGTATGCATTTGAAACAAACCATATTATACAAACTTTTACTTTATGAAAAAAATGGGTGTCAAACTTAGAGAAATATATAAAAATCAACTATTTTTAGCGGTTTTTCTTTTTTTCATTCAGTTTTCACATAGGAAAGAGTAGGGAGGAATGGAACACTTTTTCCAAAAATGAGAATAACAAGTTCGTTTGGCATTTAAATAAAAATTTCAATTTATGGAATACAAAATGAAACTACTTTCGAATGTCCTTGATCAATATCGAAATAAAATTTGCAAAAACAGTTTTATAATTAAAGAAATTATAAGTTTTAAAACGTGTCCCATACCCTCCCATTAACATGGAAGTATGGAACAGCTGTAAACAAAAATAATGCACAAAAAGTCTAGTGTCGAAAACATATACTGTATAACACAGATTTTGATAATGTCTGTACCATAATATAAAAGTATTTTCAAAACTGGGAGGAAAATTTAGGATTATCAGTCACAGAAGACATTAAAAAATCGTTTCAATTCATTTTTTATTTTAAAGTAAACGTATATATTATCAATGTTATAATTATTATATTAATCTTTAAAAATATTTGCATATTAACAATTTTCTTTCATCTTATTCAAAAGAAGCAACTGGATGCATTCCATTCCTCCCCACTACTTTCTTTTATGTTAAACTTTTTTTATAAACATAAATGCCGCTTTTGTTCCTAGTTTAAATTATGGATATATACAGCATAATGTTCCATGAATAGGGAAACTACTACATCTACACATTAACAAAAGTCATTAATATACAGAATGTATAAAAAGTATATGAATCGAATTTATTTTTAATGTTTGTATTAATCTTTTTCTTTGTTTAATTTCAGTGTTATGTACATCAACTTTTTTTTAAACTGAAGATTGGGCTACCATTGCTTCATCTAGTATGTGATTTATGTTATTTTGAACAAGACATAGAAAGATATTGTCCACCCCACTCTCCACTATTCTGTAACAGTCATAAATACTAAAAAAGTAGTTGATCAATAGATAATTTAACCCGGCAGTACACGCACCGGGTCTTTTTGACCCGGAGTGCATATGATTTTTGCAATTGTAACCACTTATCTTTTTAAAGTAATCTTCAACTTACTTTATCTCAAAATTTGTAAGGATTGTCTCCGCCTAAATAAAATGACGGTTTTAATTTGACTTTATTGGTGATAAAGTTAAAAACATTTCTACCCTGGGGTAAGCGCGTGTTCTCCCGGGTTAACAATGAAATGCAGTTAGCTGTCTCACAGGCCGGCAGCACTTTTAGATTTTCACAGTTTAACCACAGATACAAGTGAAATTTTGTTTCGTTAAGAGCTCGATTACTAGAGAATTTTGAATTGAGGAAATTTAATTATAGTAATCCTGTACATGAAGATTAGTACAGAAACAATATCCTATGAGTTAATAAAGCTTTTTTTTAAATCTGTATCTGGCCACTGAGACAGCTTACAGTAATCATGCGATAATTTCTGTGACAGCAGTTAAGTGTTAAGTGGGCGTTAAAAGTCTTACACTTATATATAAGTAATAAGTTGAATGCAGAATTTCATAATTCAACGATTTTTCAAGTCTTTTTCTCGGCATACAAAAATAATTGCTGTTATTTTTTATTAACAAAAAAAAAAACAAAAAACAATAACGGTAATTTAAATTTATGCATATTTAAATTAGTTTGTTAAAATTAAACGCAAAGATAAAAATTCATATTATTAAGCCTGGAATTTAAATAAAATTGCAAACCACTTACCATAATTGAGAGATACCATTCTAAGAATCTTCTAAAGTAAAATAAAATTCTTACAAACATTTTTTTTAGTTATTTTTATATACATTATTTGTTGATTTTAAAAAATCACAGGAGAACAAAAATGGAAAAAAAATCCTTAAACTGATAAAATAAGTTCCCTTGTGCTTCCCTTTCAAAAAGAATTTCCAGATCTTTTGCACTTAAAAAAAGTGTTTATGGATACTTTATTGGAAGGAAGAGGAAGTGAAAATTATTTTCGACATTTTAAATTACATCCACAATGTACACGGATTTTTATGAAAGTGCAACTACTTTATTTTGAATATAATAATAGTGTCTTACTCTAAAAATATTTCTTTTTAATATTTTTATTGCACAGAGTTTGATATGAGACAACAATAAAAATGATGAGAAACAGCTCTTATATTTAGTTAAATATACTATTTCCATCTTATTACCAAGTACAAAAAAATTAGATGCCAGGCATATATTCAAATATTCACTTTGAAATATGTTTGGAACATAAATCGAGTAGATCGTTAATACCATATCTTTCTGCTACTTGATACAAATCTTGAGCCATTTCTTTACTTTTAACGTACACAAGGCCAACATATAGAAATACGATAACATCTTCAAGAATATAAGAAGGTATTTCAACAACTGCTTGGTATTCTACTTCATCTTCCTTATGCTTAATGAATAACTTCTTAAGTATTGATGATCGAGCTGATATGATAGCTCTATGGACTTTAATATGTTTTTCACCATTAGTGATTGAAGCATCAGCCATATCACCAGATGTTAGAAGATCAAGCATATCCATGGACAAACCTTTCAATTCGCTTTCCATAATTGGAAAGATAGCGTTGTCCGTACCTGACTTCACCGGATTTTTTTTCTTCTTACGTGAACTACTCCCTCTATTTACGTCTGTTGAATCGAGATCGATATCAGCCGCAGATAACTTATGAACTAAAGTCTGAAATACTAATCCAGTTTTTGAAGAGGATAGTTGCTGTGATTCTGACTTTTGATTGTCGGTCATTGTATTATTTATTTCATCATCCTTAATACCTGATGGCTTCTGGGCTTTGATTCTTGGGCGTTTAACTTTTTTAATTTGAGGAGTTACTTTATTCTTTTTCTTTGATAGATGTTTGCCTTTAGAATAAATGCTAGTATTAACATTCGATGATGTCTCTACATCTTTTACTTCAGATTCGTTACTTTGCATAGAAACATCAGTTGATTCCAGTGTAAAGTCAGCTTCCTTACTTGATAGAATCTTTTCTTCAGATTCGTTATTTTTCATAGAATCGTCAGTTGATTCTAGTATATAGTCAGCTTCCTTACTTGCTAGATTCTTTTCTTCAGATTCGTTATTTTTCATAGAATAGTCAGTTGATTCCAGTATAAAGTCAGCTTCCTTACTTGCTAGATTCTTTTCTTCAGATTCGTTATTTTTCATAGAATAGTCAGTTGATTCCAATATAAAGTCAGCTTCTTTACTTGCTAGATTCTTTTCTTCAGATTCGTTATTTTTCATAGAATAGTCAGTTGATTCCAGTATAAAGTCAGCTTCCTTGCTTGCTAGATTATTTTCTTCAGATGCGTTATTTTTCATAGAATAGTCAGTTGATTCTAGTATAAAGTCATCTTCCTTACTTGCTAGATTATTTTCTTCAAATTCGTTATTTTTCATAGAATCGTCAGGTGTTTCCAGAATTAAGTCATCTTCCATACCTTCCGAACTGATGACTGGCTTGATTTCATCATGTAAAAAGCCACTAATTTTATTATCGGATGAATCGAGACATTCAGCTTTTTCTTCCTGATATATTTCTGTAGAAATATGATCTGATGAGACATCTTTATTTACTGTCGAAACAGATTTAGCCAATATGTTCTCTTTATCACGCGGTGCAGAACGATCCCCAGAAGACATCTCTGTTAGATCAATTTCCATAGGAGAGCTGTCTTCCGAAATGCAGTCACTGGATTCTACATTTTTAGAAATATTTATGGTATTAAAGTCTTCTATTATTTCCTCACTATAATCATCTAAAGTTAGTAATCTTGTAATTAAAAATGAATCTTTTGGTTTACTTTTTACAAAAGCATTAGTGTTATGGGATGCTTCATTAGATGACTTAAATTCATCAGGTTGTATATCAGAATTAACAATTAACATAGTTTTGCTATTTTCCTCCGAGTTATATTCTAGTATCTTTTCTTTAGTGTCCAGGTTTTGTAGAGATTCACAAACTTGATTTAATGTTTTACCACATTGGTCACTCGAATTTGAGATGTCTTTATTTATTAACAATATTTCACGGTCTTCGGTCAGCTCATTATGATCTAATGTGGTTTCGTCAGATTGAAAGTCGCTTTCTTCAGATTGAAGTACTTGATGTTCCCTTTCTTCAACTTGTTTAGAAGTTTCCTCGTCATCGAATACACTTGTCGCATCAACTTTTATAATTTCATCATTTCTGTTTTCATCAGCATTTTCTTTTATACAATTAGGATTATCATAAATAATATCATTATTTTCAATCGTCGTTGACTGTTGAAAATCAGACTCAAAAAATCCCGAGTCATTAACCGATTCCAATTGTATTTCCTTGCAATTGCTGAATTTAATGTATGGAATTAAATCAATTACACATAATACTTTGTAATTACGAGAGTTGCTGACATTGAATGCACCACGCATTTTCATGAATATATTTCTTCCATTTACTACCATACCTTTTGAAGAAAAACACCTTTTGTACGTTGTATTATACAATTTTACTGTCAAAAGAATTGTTTTGGGGATTGTCCATTCAATTTTCAACAATAAATCTCGGCAGACATTCGACTTATACGTTACTCTATACACATCACCATTCTTTGCGTGAAAAATACCTACATCATTTTCTTTAAAAGCGTCAGTAAAGTTTAAAAAACAAGAAAATTTGCACGCCATAATAAATATCTAAGATGACAATTTAAATATATATAAGTGGAGTTATTCTATGAAAAATCGCTTCAGATAAACAAACGTTTCACAGTCTATTCATAATAACACTCAAATTACTTGAGTATATTCAAAATAAATAAATAGTATTCAACAAACATATTTAACACAACTTTAAAATCGTACTTTTTTAAAGATCGGTTGGTTGGGCACAAATATTATGAATCGTGTACTTTATTTCAAGCATTCATATTTGAAGATTTAAGTCAGCTCTAACTAGAGTAGTAATACATGCAGTACACTGTTATAAATCTGCAGCTGTTACTTCATAGTTACTCCATTGCTTTTATAGAATAACTCTATTCTGAGCAATAAGAATGCTCCATAATGTTGGTGAGGATCCATATAGATTTTGCCTTCTTAGCGAAATGAGATAGACCAATAAGAAGCCTGGATTTTTGCAAACTTTTCGATGGATGCAGAAATGCAGTCTCCTGATTGGTAAATCTATCTGGATATCTATTATAGTCAAGTAGCTATTTTATACAAAAGCGATACAGTGAGTATGCATCAGAACGCTTAGACTTTTAATACACTGTTAAAAATCTGCTGCATTTTGCTGCAATGCACTCCCCTGCTTGTATAGAAAACTTACTCGGTACTCGAAACTTATAGGTTACTCGGCCGCGAAATGGAGCTTTCTCATTGGTTGGAATAGAGATATTATATACAAGCGGTGGAGTGCGTTGCAGCAAAATGTAGCAGATTTTTAACAGTGTAGTATACTCATAGAGCGCGTCGAATGGAGTCACCGCTTCGTAACCGGTGAGATCGGTTTGTACCAAGGCGTTCAATGTTGCTAAAAATGCGACACGGGGTGTTAAAGTCGCTTCAAACTCCAGGCGTCTATATGTTACACGGTTTGTTTGTTTGTTTGTTTATTGAACAACATACATCTGACTTGTGTGCTCGACATGAAGCCTGCTTATAAGCCATCGTCAATATACAGGGGCGAGATAGCACACAAGGGAATATTACAACACAAGAGAAGTACAACCAGGAGCTCCACACAAGGAATGTGTGCAATGAAGCCAGTGGGATTCGAACCCACAACCTCACGATCAGCGGCGTGATGTCTTAACCACTCAGCCATGGAGGCCCATGTTACACGGTTAAAAATCTGCTGCATTTTGTTGCATGCACACTCTGCCGCTTGTATATCAAGGTGGTGTGGTGTGGTGTATTTTTGTCGGCCGATTATCTACGCTATGGGATATAGGCCCTATGAGGTGGGTTGCCCTCCGTGGGGGTCTTTCTAAGGGAACCTGACCCGTATTTACGCAAGGTTCGAAGAAAACCACGGAAAACTTCGAACGGTTAGGCCGACGGTCGCGATTGGGCTCGAACCCAACACCTACCGTCTACCAGTTTGGAGGTCAGAACCTCGCGGCCACTGGTGGGGCGCTTGTATATCAAACAAGCTTGTATAGGAAACTGTTACTTGACTGTATTATGAAGCATTCTCATTGGTCAGAATAGAGATATTATAAACAAGCGGTGGAATGCATATGCAACAAAATGCAGCAGATTTCTAATAGTGTATCCTATGGATCTAGAGGAGTCACTCGGAAAACAAGCAATTTCTTTGTGTCGGAGCGTCTTTGACGCCTGAAGCCAAGGGAGTCGCCAGTAACAGCTGATGAAATGCTCGGAAATCCGGATGATATAAAAGCCTTTTCTCGAACGGCCAGTAAAATGTTTGGAAATCGAATAAACACAGGTGATTTTTGTCGCTTGCAATTTTTACATGTAAAAGTACTATTAAACGAGCGTAATTTTTTTCCCAAGCATCTTCGTCTTTCCAAGCCCAAGCTCGCACTCTGATTGGTTGTTGCTCTCGGCAATGTTTTCATGTAACTTGGCGATAATCATACTTGGCGTAGCGATAGATGCTTCCGTCGAGGAGTTTGATTTCCTTCCGAACCGAGTACAAAGTAACTTTTCCTGTTTATTAATAAGTAAAGCATTAGCCATTTTATAAAATAACACAAGATAATAATACACAAGAGCACAAAATGAAGGAAGAATAAGAATGAGTAGGTTAGGTTTTAGGATTACTCGTTCCCTTACGAGCGAAGTATTTTTCGCCAAGTATGGTTATCGCCAAGTTACGTGAAAACAGTGCCAAGAGCAACAACCAATCAGAGTGCGAGTTTGGGCTTGGAACGACGAAGGTGCTTGGAAAATTTTTTTTCGCATTAAACGAGGGGTTAAAGTCGCTTTTAAATTCCAGGCGTCTCCATGTTATCCTATCGGACCAGAGGAGTCGCTTAGACAGCGCTCGATTTCCTCGCGTCTGAGTATCTTTCACGCCTCAGCAGATCGACGCGATGAAAGCGAGTCACCAGTAACAGCCAATAGGTGGGGCTTGTTGCGCTTAAGCCATTTGGTAGGCCTCTCCACCTAGCTGAAACTGAAACTGTAACAGCCAATCAAGGGCTTGGAAATCCAAATTTTGGTAAAACGTCTTCTCGAACAGCCAATGAAATGCTTAGAAAACGAAAAAAAGCAGGCAATTTTTGTCGCTCGCGACTATTATATGTAATAGCACTCTAATAGCACTTCAGTAACATCACCTTAACCGATCCTGATTCAATGTTGGTCGGAGGAAATAACTGAAGTGATCGGTAAGAGACTAAACTATCAGGAAAAAAGTCTCGGTTAGCTGAGTCACGTGATCGGTTACATAAACATTTATGACAACAACAATAAAAGAATAATTACAGCAACGTAATACAGATGACGCTACTTGTAAAGAACTTCAGTGGCGTCCAGTGCGTCTGTCGACTGGTTAGAAAAAAGGTCACTTCGAGGCTAACGAAAAAGACAGGCTATCTCAAGTGCATCTCAAGTATTTTTTTTTTTTTACAGACCGTTAGAATGACGTACTGCTCTATTCTTGCACCTGCATTGGTGTATTCAAGCATCACGTGACTCCAGCGGTCTGTAAAAAAAGATGCGTGGAATGCACCGCGGTAGCCTGTCTTTCTCGTTAACCTCGAGGTCACTTAAAATGACATCAAATCACCGGCGACATTGGTGATTGCTTATTTCCGTGAGCTCCACTGGACGCGCTCATAACACCTTAATGTGTACTATTATAGATAATCATTAAAATCAGAAGTAATTTTTTGTGATCTTTTTAACAGTGTAGATAAATTAGTCGCGAGTTATTTGACATATTGGCAAAACACAAAATGTATAATATGGACAATATATAAATGACAATAAAGAAGGCATACCACCATTATTATTTAAAAATGTTATTTTTAAAGCAATATCCTTTCACAAACTCATCTATCTCTAACTGTCCTAACGAGTACGACGTTATTATCAATATGCTACTTCTGTCGACACCAGTAGAGAGTCTTGATATGAGGGAGGGACATACAGGGTACAACATTTGATTGGTTGAGACAATTCTGCACTGTTAAAAACTTGACCCTTTTGCTGCATCGTCACTCCATCGCCTTTATAGGAAACGATTACTTCGCTGTATTATAGAGCATTCTCATTGGTCAAAACAGAGATATTCTATAAAAGCGATGCAGTGACAATGCAGTAAAAGGGTCAAATTTTTTACAGTGTGTACAAAAGCTGTTCATTAAATTTTCTCACTAGGTTGCTTATAGAGGAGAGTGGTTACAATAAACAAAGCGCCAATTTAGCCTCAGCTTACAAGGAAGGTCTCCATACGGGCATATTCAGAAAAATCTGAAAAAATTACAGAATGTTCTTCTCATATAGTTATATATGTTTATAAAAAAATTTCGGCGGAACCTCCTTATAACGTCCGTAAAAAAATAATAAAAATTTCGTTTATTTGGCGATTTATCTCCGGTTGGCGAAAAAACGAAATTTATAAAAATACGCTTTTACGCTTCGAATACTTTTTAAAGAAAAAACTTTCTATGTTCAATTTATTTAAATAAGTTTCGTTTAAGTAATTTTTAGTTTTGCATTTTTACTTTACTTTAAGTGTAATTTTGTCATATACGTCTATATGTACTTATAACAAAATTAAATTAATATATTTTATCATTTAAAACAGAATTTAAATTGATTAAAATTGTTCCAAATTGAAAAATACACTGTTAAAAATCTGCTGCATTTTGTTGCAACACACTCCCTTGCTTGTATAGAAAACGGTTACTTGGCCGTGAAATGGAGCTTTCTCATTGGCTGGAATAGAGATATTATATACAAGCGGTGGAGTTCGTTGCAACAAAATGCAGCAGATTTTTAACAATGTATGACACGGTCGTATATTTCAGATGTGTATATTGCTGGGACGATTACTGTTTCTAAACCAATAGGAGAGCGTCATTATCACGGTCAAGTACACGCCCACGCAGTTTGATTGACAGGAACACGTGGAAAATTGACGGTGCTAATTATAACGATAATCTGTTGCGGATGAAAGTGAGCTGACTGGCTGAATGGTTAGAGCGTCGAGCTTGAAACCGGAGGGTATGGGTTCGGGTCCATCGCGGGCCGAGAGTCCGTTGGTGATTTTTTTTTTAAATTATTGGAGGCTGTCTTTTATTAATAAATAAGACATTTAAAAAAAATATTTCAAACCTTTTTAATATTCTAAATATCATTCCAAAATGATTTATATATGTATTAAACAAATGGGAAAAAAAGTATTCTGCGAAAATATCCGTATAAGCAAAATTCTTACTTTAATTTTTATTTATTTATTTATTTATTTATTTCAGGATCACAGGAAGTATAATTTCTAATTGAAGTAAATAAAATTCAGTCATTTTGAAAAAAAAAATTCTTTCGTACCTTTAATTTTTAATTACCGAGTACAAATTCAAACAATCCGAGTACAAATAAATAATAAACAAACACGATCAATTGTCCACGAGTTCCTGTCAATCTAACTGTGTGGGCGTGTACTTGACCGTGATAATGACGGTCTCCTATTGGTTTAGAAACAGTAATCGTCCCAGCAATATACACATCTGAAATATGCGACACGGTCAATTCACCGTGCTATGGAGCATTCTCATTGGTCAGAAGAGAGACATTCTATAAAAGTAGTGGAGTGACGTTGCAGTAAATGCTGCAGATTTTTAACAGTGAAGTCAATTAAAATCAATTTTCAGATTCGTTGAAATCGTCTGCTTTTGGCGAGGAAATGCACTGCTCGCCAAATATCGCGTCGCTTTCAGCTTTTCATGCCAATTATTCCAAACTATTTTATTTTTTACATATCTAATAATGTAATTCCGCCGCTAATTTTCACTGATCCTTTATTACCTACATGAGTAGTTTAATTCGTATTTTTTACAAAAAATTCTGAGTATGTCCCCAATGGAGACCTTCCTTGTTAGACAGAACGGTTCTCCAAAGTTAGGCTAACGTACATTCCAAGCTTGTCGAAACTCGTCTGGAAGATTTCAATTATATGAGAAAGGAAAGTTAAGGAAATATTAGGGTTACTGCAATCCTATGGGGAAAATGCGAGCTTTAAGACCCGCTCCCTCGGAAACTACCCGATTGATTCTGATAAAATTTGAAATCCATATTCACTGGATTACAATGTCAAAAACCTGAAGCAGCAGCTGCTAAAAATGAACTAAAACTTATTTCAATTCCAGACTACTTTTGCTGCATCGGCCGTGTTTTATTACACAGGTACGTAACTACTTGTTTACTCTGTCGACCAAAAAACTATCGCCAAACTATAAGACTAAAGGCCAAAAATGGATGATCGTAAATGTCACTTTCAGTTAATATTAAACAGTATAAGCATGTTTGTTACATCATCAAATAATTTTTAATTCGGCTTTTTATTTGTATTTTTAGTAACGTTTTATTAATTGACTTGTTTTTTCGTTATTTAAAACAAAAAATTATACCAATTTGTATGATTTGACGAACAGTTTGGTTGTTTGTATAATTTGGCAAAACTGATCGACGGGATAATCAAGTAGTACCCACTTCACAATTTTGATTTCCAGACTATATATTTGTATAGAATTGCAGACAGACAGACAAATTTTCATCTTTATATATTAAATACTAACATGGATTTCAGCATTTGCAATTATCTGGTTATGAGGAAGCTACAATAAAATTATTTCAAAACTTAGAAATTATACGTATAAAAATGTTTTTTTTTTTTCCAAAAAACCATTCATGTCTTCATTCAGAAAATGAAACGTTTACTTCAATGTGAGACATACGTGTGTTACGTACTTCACGGTGTTAAATATACGTTTAATTGTAAAATATTTATTTCCTCCTTGTTTTTCGCGTGGAAATCGTGCAATGATGGAAAAGCAATTTTTCTGGTAAGAATTTCATTCTGCATTTTTAATTTTTGGGAACTGCTGTAACGGTAAATGCTTAAATTTCATAGGAAATTACTGTGAAATTGGTGGTTTTCAATTAATTAATGATTAACGATAAATTAATTCGAATCCATATTGCTTTAGATGCATCGGCCATGTTTAAATACATATACATGCAACATTTCAGAATGTTAGCTTTCAAACTGTGAATTTGTATAGAATTACAGACAGACACATAAATTTTCATTTTTGTATAATTGTCTCTATTCGGACTAATGAGAATGCCCTATAGCAATCATTTTCTATAAATGCTCTTTTAATATTTAAAGTTTCATAACAAAGTAATATTATAGCATATGTTAATTTTTTTCTCTAACAAATGAAATGTAAGATTTGTGCGAAAATAACAAATTTTGCGTACGATAATGTTTCCAGTTTCTTTTTATAGAGTATTTCAGCAGTGAATTTTAATTAACTGGAGAATATCCCTATTTGTCAGTCCGGGAATTTGACAAGAGTGGTATCCTTTGAAAGTTCTTGTCACTAGAATCAAGAAAGGCATAGGAACTACAGTCCCGAATGTCACGAGATATGCATATTTTTGCACAATAAAAAAAGGAAAAACTACTTGATCTTCCATCAAAAGTACATGAAATCAGGAATTTTGCCTTATAAGCAATTATACTCATTTTATAAATAGTTATATTCTTAAAAATTCACGCAAAAAAAATATTAATAAAATATTTGACACTTAGAATTCACATCAGTTATTGAAAGGACTCACCTGATGTTTATGCTGGCCTGGATTTTTGTATACATTGTTAACTCCTTCGCGACGGAAGTCTTTTACGGAATTTTTAATGTTTTGTCACCGGTTTTAAAAACAGAAATTTGTGCATTATTAAATCGAGAAAATGTTTCGATTAAATAAAGCAAATTTTACAGTATAATTTTAATGGTGGAGATAAAGAAGGATTCTTCAGCCTACTCACGGCACGTATATGTGTCGCTCGTCCCCAAGGGTTTATAAAAGAAGCTCCTTTGACTCATTTATAGATATTTTCATAGGCATGTCTAATTACTGGAAGACTTAGTTGTTATCTAGTAAAGGTTTTTGTAAACAAATGAATAAATTAGCTTATTTTTTTATATCAAAATTTGATTACTCAAACGTTACATAATGAAAATTACTTATTTTACTAGAAATCTGATGGTATCTTTTAATTCTAAATGGAGCCAGCAGAATTTTACTTAACATTAATATATTAGCCTATATTTACGTATCTGAAAATGTTAATAAGATGGAACTATGATTCCTAAATCAAAAATGGTAAGAAAACTTTTCTGAAATTTCCAAAACAGATTTTCTGAAATAACATTTCTTTGATAAATGTTTAGTTTTTGCAAGACTTGGCCATTTATTTACAGAATTGCTATTTTTGTTATTCCATTTATTAAATGTTCTTTTATTTGCTAAGCAGATTCACCAAATTAATTATCTCATCAGCCAGAAAGTAACTTTCGGTAAACATGGGAGAATATTGCTTTATTGAAATATGCGTACATTTATAGAGAATTATTATATAATCACATCAGTCGAATTCTTTATCAGGCGTTTTAATTATATTTCTTAAAATCTTACAAAAAAATCTTTTCTGCGGTAAATAAAAACTAATTCCAGTACAAAGAAAGATTGCATAATAGCTTTTCGAATTGGAATAGGATTTAAAATATTTTTAATACAATTGAATTACTTATTTCTTTCGAAGTAATGAAAAGTTCTTATTCTTTAAAATTTGAAAAGCGTTCTTTCACATTCCAGTAATTACGTTATATCTCAAAAAGTTTTCTATGGACATTTCAATTTACAATTCATTTCCATAAATTTTTGAAAAGAAAAAACTTTTAAAGATTAGAATTTCTAACATAATTTTATATTGTTTGAGAAGCATTCATATGAATAGTTTTCAAAGTCTAGTTTTACTAATGGTTCAACAGATTTCATCAATTCTTTTCGATTGCTTCTTCTACAAAGAGAAATATGTGTTAGACCAATAAAGTGAAAGAAAATTTAAAATACCTAAGTAAGATTAAAGGTCAGCTATTGAAATGGAAAATTAAATGAGTTTATAGTCGCTTATATATTTAAATCTATGACTATTTCCATCTGGCGTTAGTGTAATAAAAAAATTGGAATGGCGCATATGTATGTGCTTGCAATATTTCATTCTTATATAAAATCTGAATATAATTTTCAAGACATGCTTTAATTGTGTCGTTAAAAATACATTTCTTCATAGGTAAAACTTTTTCAGAAACATTTTACAGAGAATCTACAGGTAATCCATTATCCTAATTATGTAAAATTACTAGATTAGAAAAA
Organism: Maratus speculifer; assembly: GCA_964019185.1. Classification (NCBI taxonomy): domain Eukaryota; kingdom Metazoa; phylum Arthropoda; class Arachnida; order Araneae; family Salticidae; genus Maratus; species Maratus speculifer. The sequence goes on along the minus strand of OZ025299.1, from coordinate 60,037,039 downwards.
AACAGATTACGATAAATAACAGAGAATTTATTCGGTAAATTTAGAATAAACTGTAAACTTATATCAATAAAAATAGTGCATATTTATTCCCTTTTTCTAATAACAATTTAATTCGTTTTTCGAAATAGATCTATTGTACTACCGTAATTTTCTGCGTATAATCCACAGATCAAACAATCATTTTTCTACCCGGAAATTTCGTTAAACAAAATATAACTTATTACATCGCCGTAAATATTTGTTTTCAATTACAAAATAAAATTTCTGGGTCGAAAAAGAATTGTTTGATCGGCGGATTATATGCAGGAAATTACGGTATTGATTTTTACAGGATAGTTTCCTAATCAGCCGCGGTTTGATCCTGAGACCTCTCCGTTGGGGACGAACACATAACAGACTGAGCTATAGAAGCTGCTTCAGCTTTGTTAACCCTTTCCGGGGCAAGGAACATGTGTTCGTAAAATGTTGAAATAATTGATTGACACCAGTATTAACGCGAAATTTTATTTGTAAATTAATAAACGTGTCTTTTCCTGTATTTAATAAATGTGAAATCTTCATAGAAATTTTCTGGTGCCAGTGTGGCAATTTGGGATAAAATGTAGGTGTTGTCATTTTGCCAACACCGCTCTCCAAGGGGTTAAAGGATGTCTTTTATGATTTGGGAGGGGGATCGATGGTTATTTCTATGTTTGAAAGATTTCGCTTCAAATATATTCGATTAAAAAACCGTATACGATTCATTTTAATTTATACTGAACCGATACATACTACTTTAATACCTACAAAAAAATTTTGAAATCAATTTTAATGTTTTAATATTTATAACTATAATTTTAGAAAACTAGTTGTGTTATTATTGGTTGGAATTAGTGTACCATAAAATTGGGTTTTCGCGTATGTCTATGTCTGCAATATTTCATTATTATATAAAATCATAGTATATTTTTAAACACTTTCCAGCATGCTGTGCCCGGTTTGGGATACTTAATTTTAATTCCAAACTTGCGATTGACACCAATAATATTTTAATGAAATTTTGCTTTTACAATACAGTCTTAAATTAAGGAATTCAAAGTATCTAAGAAATTCGTTTATGAATTCCGGTGTTAGTCGATAATTTCTCATTTTGCTACAAAATTTGCCTGTGCCGGAAAGGGTTGAGAAATTCTTTAATTCTGTCATTAAATATACATTTCTTCACGGTTAAACATTTTTTAGTGAAATCACAGATAATCTACTGGTAATCCATTATATTATGTCTTATGTAAAATTACTAGAATAGAAAGCCAGATTATGATAAATAGGAGAGAAATTATTCGGTAAATTTACAGTAGACTGTAAATTTATATCAATAAGAATACACATTTCTTCCCTTTTAACACATTGAGTGCCACGGTGACTGACACTGAACTTTTCGTTTAGGCCGCGTCCGTCAACGGCAACAAATAAACGACGGTGACAATGTAAAATATCATATGAAACTAAAAAATTGTATTGTTTTAAATAATTATTAAGGAAGTGTAATCTTGTAATAAATAAAAGTTAAGTAAAGTTTAAATAAATTCTCTGTAATTACTTAAAACAATGTATATACTTTAGTTTTATAGCATGGTTTAGATTGCCAGTCGCCGGTGACTGACGAAACTTAAAAGTTCAGTGTCAGCTTCCGGTGATTCATATGGCACCTAACGTGTTAATAGTAAGAATTTAATTCTTTTCTCGAGGTTAGTGAACCAGAAATAGATCTATTGTACAATTAATTTTCATAAGATAATTCCCTAACCAGCCGCGGTTTGATCCTGAGATCAGTGCGTTGGAAATGAACACATAACAGACTGTACTAAAGAAGCTGCTTTAGTTTTTTTAAAACATAAAGATTTATGATATGGGGGGAGGATCTATTTTTTTCTACGTTTCAAAGATTTCGCTTGAAATATATTTAATTAAAAATTCGTATACGGTTTATTTTAATTTATGTTAGACCGATACATACTACTTTAACTTCCACAAAAAAATTTTAAATCAATTTTAATGTTTTACAATTTTTAACTATAATTTAAGAAAATTAGTTGTAATCAATAAATAAAATATAGGGTGGGCATAAATTGTTGAACGCATTTCAAATTTCTTAAAAAAAATATTATACTATATTGCTTATTATTTTATGTACAAACATATTTCAAACACATTGATAAAGTTTTTTTCTGTGAAATTACAGAAAATGTACAGGGAATTCATTATCTTAAGTCTTATGTAAAATTACAGGGATTAGAAAAACAGATTTCGTTAAATAACAGAGAAAATATTCCGTAAATTTGCAACACTCTGTAAATTAACATCGTGAAAAATGCACAACATTCTGTAAATTTATTTTTAATGAAAATAATTAAATATTGATTTCGAAATGCGCGAATCACTCAATCTTCAGTGAGCATCAAAGAATGTGAATTTTTTTGAGTAAGTTTGAACTGCTTATTCATTTAACATTTACACAATCTGTTTCTAGCCGTCCTGGGATTTGAACCCGAGAACGCTTGACAGAGTTAAAAATCCATACTCACGAAGCTATAGTAGCTGCTACTGCTTTGCACAAAGTAGGCCTTTTATGTAGATTTTGTATGAAATACTACCTATTGCGATCGCTCCTATGTTGGAATCTCTGAAAAGTTTTTGCAGATCTACACAGATCATGAACCCTAGACCCCAAAGCTACCATAAGTAAAAAATATTATATCTACATATCTATCAATCTATCTATATATATACATATCTCCTTTTTATGGATAGGATAATTTCTTGAACTCTGCTCAGATCTCTTCAAACTGATACATAAAATCAAAGGGCATAAAATCTCGGTCAAAATCGTTAATGGGCAAAATCGGTCCAAGCAGGTAGAAATATGGAGGGAGTTTTTTGAAAACCGAAAACCCCTCATAATATCTTAATTAAAATAGATATCGAAACAGTTGTAAGTTTTTATTACTTCTAAAAAATGGGCCAAAAGTTTATGCATGACAGATATTTTGATAAAATTAAAAATGGGCTTATGGGGCGAAAAAAAAATAGGTTTTTGGGAGTTAAAAATTCATAACTAATTCCCAGATATGAAATCCAAATATATTTTTTAAAATAAATGATCTCAATATATCTAAAATATTCCAAATAAAAGAAAAAAACGAAAACAAAAAGGGAGGAGGCTGGAAGAAGAAAAAATTCCATAAATTCGTGAATTCTTAAGAAATTAAATCTGATTAAATTTATTCTACATCTTCTCAATAATATCTACAACTTTTTTACTGACAAGTAGTTGATATGACCAAAGCTTATGGCAAAAATAAATGAAACAATAATTGGAGTTGAAGAAAAAATATCAAAGCCAAACTGCTTATATTCTGATTCATTTTTCAATTCATTTTGATCTTAAAGACTTAAAAAAGGTTCTCTTATTTAGAAACTGTATAATGTGGCGTACTGGCCAGTTTTTAGATAAAGACAGAACATATTTGAAAAAATGCTGTCAAAATGTCATTTTGAACAGAATTTCACGAAGCGATGATTAAAAAATTGAGGAAATATTCAAATAAAAAAATTGCTTATTTTCACATTCATTTTAAAATTCAATTTTGCTCTTAAACGCATTCAGTTGATAGTTTTCTCTTATTTAGGAACTATATAATGCGCCATATTAGTCGATTTTTCATAAACTCAGAATATATTTTTGTTAAAATGCAGTCAAAATGGGTATTTGAGCCGAATTGATGATTCTGATAAAAGGAGCTCTTACAGAAAAATGAAATTAAAAATTTTTCAAAAACTGGCAAATAAAGTTGTTAAACTGTGTTTATCTCTAATCATATTTTACTCTTTGTTGTTAAAATGAGCACTTTGCTTTGAAATATACCTCCACTTCCACCTATAGGCCAAGCCGACAGGAATTTTTAATGATTCAGCTGGAAAAAATCTAGTGATATTCAAAGGTCTCGTTTAAAATATATTGATTAGAAAATTCGCAAAAGTTTGATTTTAATTTATTTTATACCAATACATATTACCTATTATTTCTTAATCAATTTAAGTTTTTTAAATAGTTTGTGCAATAAATAAAAAAATCAATGAACTTTTTTTTCAATTAAAAAAAAATGAGTCTAATTCATTTTATACAACAATAATGTTGACGAGAATTTTTCGAACTGTCGCACACTGTTTATTTTAAATGCGGTATTTTTATTTTTTATTTTACCACGCTTCTGGAATATTTTGAAGAGGAAATTGCAAAACGATTGTCGATAAAAATCCGAGGATATTATATTCCCCTTTCCAAATTATTCTAACATTAAAAAAAAAAAAACCAATTTTTAAACTAAATTTCCTTTTTTAATATTTCTAATAAAATTGTAAAATAATTTAAAAAGTGTTATTTTAACATATGTTTGTACATTTTAAAATAATAGATACGATATTATTTTAATTTCTGGAGAAAAAGCATTAACCCTTTCAGGGCAACCAGTTGCGTTTATGTAATTCTGAACACCAACCGGAAATTTGGGAAATTTTTATTTTAAAAAAAGGAAAAGCAATTTCATGATCCTCCTTTTTTTTCCCCAACCAATGTTAGAAAAGGAAAAATTAATAAAACTTTTCTGGTGCAAATCTTCAGGTGGGGTATAATATATCCCTTAAAAATATAATAAAAATATATAGTAAAAAAATAAAATCCAATCTGGTGGTTTTAAGAAAGTCATTGTCTAGAATTGTAAAATATTTAAACAAATAAATGAATTATAATTGCTCGTTTAATAATGCAACATTTAATGCATGTATTTTAAATTAAAGTGAGTTCCAACGTAAAATGAAATGAGTTTTAAATTAAAAGAATAAAATATTTGTAAATTAAACAACATAAACGCAATACGACGAAGAAAATATTAGATACTTATAATCTGTGCCCAATAAATAAAAAAACAAAGGGAAATAAAATTGAATATTTTGTTTATTATTAAATTCTATAATATTCTAAACATTGATAAACGTTGTATTCTTTACGGGAATAGAACTGTATCTATCATTTTGTATAATTTAGCACATTTAGAATTTAGTAAAAAATGAGATTACAGAATTCTGTCTTTATATATTGACTACTTACTAATTTTTATACGTCATATTGCCTTACATTAAAAACATAATTAAAATGGAACATATTTAAATCAGTAACATTTGTATAATATAATATTTCATTTTAATATCTTTTATCTTAATATTTAATCATACTTCACTTATTTATTTTATTATTTATAAAAATATTTTCAAACCTATTAGCCTTGAAGCTTTTTTTTTTACTCAACTTTTGAAAGAAATATTTTATAATAACAAAACAATTCCGTTGCTTCTCACACAAAAGAAATTGCAATCTACCTAATAATTCTCTAGCAGTTTACCCTTACCGCTAGATGGCTTATGATCTTGATTGATGTGACCCTGCCTTAAAATTGCGAAGACTTTCCTCACTTTATCTTAGGACACTTACTTTATATACTGCTTTGGAAATTTATCTTTATGTAACCGCAAATGCTTTTTTTTTTTTTTTTTTTTTTTTTTTTCCAGATGAAAATTACTATTCATAATTTCTGGTGTGAATTCTGAATTAATGATAAAAAGTCAGAAGTTAGAGTTTTGAAAGTATTAATGTGAACAAAGAGATGTTTTCATTTAATGGTATTTAGTTCCGAATTATTGTGTAATATGAATATTTATAAATACTTTAATCTTAAGTATCACCAATTCGTGTCACCAACAATACTGCACTGAAATTTCACAATACACATATATTATTTATATGATAAGGACAGAGTCAGAACAAATAAAATTGAGGAGACACGGATATCTTGAAATTGAAAGAAAGTAGCTAAAAATATTCTCTAGAAAGTTTAAAGCATCTTTTCAAAAGAAGCTATTTATTAAAGCAAAAAGTTCTTTGCTTTCAAGCAATGGTTTTCTTGAATTATTTTTGACATTGCCAATATCTGCTTGTAAATTATTTTTGTTGGTCATGTCTGGATATATTTCTGTGATGATTTCGCATTTGATGGCTGTAGATCTTTATTGAAATTGACATTGTTGCATCTAATTTTATGCGAGGGGAAGATGAAATCTGCAAACATACATTATGCGGAGAAAAAAAAAGACGCAAAACAGTTTTTAAATAAAATACTTTAAGAAAAGTATATGTATTTTTAGGTGCATTCGTAGTTATATAAATGCGTAGCACCTATAGTCGTTGTTCAGCCCGTCCATGTGTTTGCTTATAACAGAGCAAAAACTACTTAACAGAATCATTTAAAATTTAAAATATATAATGTTTGCAAAATTTTGTCGAGTCATTTCAGATTTTATGACAATCGGATGCATAGTTCACTTTTTTTAACATAATGAAATTGATATGCATCTATGAAGTATATACCAAAATATACATTCTGTACAATCTGTGGTGCAAAGGTATTTGTTATTAATTTGCAGGGCTACACAAATGTATTCCATTACATAATGGTATAGGGGAGAATTTTGGGGGGCGCGTTTTAATAATATTTAACTATTTCACATTTTATGAAAATGATATAACTTGCTGAGGTTCACTACAAGTTACTTCCTGTATAATAGAAAGCAGATAGTATTTACAGGTATACACAAAGGATTTCGAGTACTCTTTTCTATCCGAAATACTGTATACTATTACACCAAGATCTGAATATTTTTAAAACTTTCTTATAGTACGGACGCATCTCATTTGCGTACAATTGATGTACAATTTCCAACTTCTTTCAATTTTAATGAAAAGTATGATAAATGGTAGTCTCTCTTTTCTCTTTTTTAACACATTCCAACAAAGTTGAAAAGTGTTTATGCATTCGGTTTTCTATCTGTCTGTCCATGCTCATAGTCACGTAAATGTACTCAGATTGCCATGAAATTTTTAGACGTTATTGACCTTTACCCTAGCACGAACCCTACTGAAAATGAAGCTTCTACCATTATCAGTTTATTTACAGGGATAGTCAAAAATTTCCCGTTACATTATGACCTATGGGAAAAAGTCGTTTCGAATGAATTTTAAAGGTGCTACACCTTGCCAAACATATTCAAATTTATATGCGTTTGCGAAGTGCACTAAAATATGTATTTTGTAAAATATGCAGTGAAAATAATTGTTATTATTCCTCTACAGGGCTACACAAACGAATTCCATTACACAATATTAAAGGGGAGGAATTGTTTGCGGCAAATTTTAATTGTGTTAAACGATTTCATGTAGAATAAAATTGACATACGCTGAGGCTTAATATTTCAGGCATAATATGAAGTGCATAGTATTTAAAGGGAGACACAAAAGATTTCAAGTTGTATATTAATCCAAAGTAAAAAAATCCGTGTTGGCTGATGGATGGATGAAATGCATTTTTAATTATGATATGCGTTTTTAAGTTTATTAAATGTATGCATATTATACGGTGTGTATAAATGTTATAGTTTATATACAGAGTTACACAAAAGAGCTCGTATAGGTTACTGAATATGAGCGTAACTTACTGAAAAGTGGTTTTTAAATATGCTATGCATTTTTTACATTTAACTGCTTTCAGTTTTCTAAGAAATGTTTTTAGAATATAGATAAAATGATATACGGCGTCACCGAAAGAATGCATGGTCACCCATGGATGATAATCTCTGGAAATGGGATTTAAGTAGTTTTAATAGTGTTTTTGTCTGAACCAAATTTTAGCAAAGTATTGGCGTGTAATAAAGGTACTTGATAAACTATAGAGCTGAACAAAAGTATTCAAGTATGTTTCCACTTATTAGTATGAACTGATAAAAGAGAAATTTCAACCTATTATCCGTTTTCTTGCAAAACTAAATTTCTCCATTATATAGTACATATATCAACCGACAGATCAAAAAAGGGGCTGTTCAAAAGTATTGTAATACATATTTGGCTATGAACAGTAACACTTTTTCCCTAAATAACGAAGTTTTTTTAAGCATTTCAAGAAGTTTTGGAAAGAGTTTCATAATATATATGTAACGCATGATTTTTCTTACTTGTTTATTTTATTAGATTGATGTAAGACTTGTTTTATTCCTATTGCATTTTCTTTAAATATATTTGCTATATGCAAAAAATATTTTAATAGTAGTCTAAATTTAAATTCTCTTACGTAACGTTTTCTTTAATATTCTTTGCTAAAAGTATGCATTTTAAAACACAATTACCGTAAAGAATCGAAAGTAGATCCTTTTCGTAATATAAGCCCCCTCTATTATATAAATGTTTTTACTTTTTTCAAAAAGCACCATTTATAAGACCCCTTTCATTTTATGACGTTTTTAATTCGTCTATTGTTTCAGAAAATTCCTAAAGTGTTTGTTTTTATAGCTCCTAAATAAATATATATTATGCAGTTTATTTTTATCTAATCTGTTAACATATTTTATCAGTATCGTATATTTCGATGAGTGCGCTAACAGACCTTTGATAAAAATGTTACTTTTGAAGAATCTTATTAATGTTGTCTGTGATTTTAATGTACTCTGATTTTATAGATGTTTATTATTAAATATATATTTTATCATTTTTGTTCCTATTTCTTATTTTATTATATTTAACATCTAATAAATTTAAGTAAAAAGATTCCATTAGCATATTTTTATTCATGGAAACAACTTACCTTCTTTCGAAAATGATTTTCAATGAAAAAAAAATTTAATTTGATCGTATTTTATTTTTAAAATTGTAAAAACCCTGTGAAAATTTACTAAAAATGTAATTATTCTCTATGACGACAAGCAAATCTAGAAACAAATAAAACCAATTTCTCTGTTGAATAAAACAGTATTTTCTTTTACACCTACGTCTCTTTATATAGACATGTTTTTGTAGCTTAGTGAATTATTCAAGATCACAAGCTGAACGTTGTCAAACTTCATCTTTTCTACTGAAATACGCGATTTTAATTAATAAATTACCATAAAATATATTCAGTCCATTTTCACAATGCTTAACATTATTAAAATTGACGTTTACTCAACTAAAAAAAAATTCTTATCAAATATTCAACACATATGAAAATTGCAATTTGTAATAAAAAAGAACCTCGATTTATTGATATTTTAAAAAATGTTTTTAGGGAGCAGGCATAAAATTGAGGCGCAAATTAAGTTTAAGTGAATGCGCCTTTATTGCGTTCCCAGATGTACTGCTTTATTTTATTGCGCTTGCTTGATTGCTACCACTTTATAGAATCAAAATATTCGTCATATTTAAAGTCACATTGTTGACAGATTAAACGTTTCGAATATTAAAAAAATTTTAAATGTAAAAAATATGTGTAAAATCTCACAGTGCGTACATGTATATTAAGCGTCTTTGAAAAATTATTTGCATTTATAAGGAATGGGCTATGTTTGTAACATTGTAACGTTTTGTATTGTTCTGTTCGTCCGTCTGTCCAACCGTGCGTCCGTTCGTCCGTCCGTCGGTCTGTATGCGTATAACAAAGCAAAAACTACCCAACCAAATCACTTGAAATTTTAAATATATAATTTTTAAATAATGTTTTCAAGTAATTTCAAATTTTATGGAAATCGGATGCAGAATTTATTTACAGGGACAATCAAAAATATTTCGGCCACTGGGATAAAATAGTATCAAGTATATTTTACTGGTGTTACACTCTTTCAAACATAATAAAACTGATATGCATCTATGAAGTATATAACAAAAATATACATTCTGTACAATCTGCGGAGCAAAGATTATTTGTTATTACATTACAGGGCCATACAAAAGTATTCCATTATATAGTGGTATAGAGAAAAGCATTGTTTGGGTGCATTTTAATAATATTAAACTATTTCTCATTTATGAAATTGATATACGTTACTGAGTTTTTCTGCGTGTTACTTCCTCTGTAATAGAAAGCAGATAGTATTTACAGGGACACACAAAAGATTTCGGATACTCTACTGTATGAAAAATACTGTATACTATTACACTAATATTTGAATATTTTTTAAACTTCCTTATAGTACGAACGCACATCATTTGCTGCGCTACAATGCAATTTCCAACTTGTTGTGCTTTCTTGTCAAGATAAAAATAAAATTGTCATAATACTTTTATTTTTCCATTAATAGACGAAAATAAACAAAAATCTTTTTTTCTAGACAAAGAGCCTAAAAGATTTTTTTGAAGAATTAGCACGTAAGGTACCCTGGGGTAATAACGCCACGTTAAGGTTCAACCAATTTCACGGCTCAGTTTTAGATTGTGTTTTTCAAACAAATATATGATTTGATACAGCAACTCAGTGACTACCTATATAAAAAAAATAATTTAACATATATGTATTCATAAAATGTAATGGCATGATTTCTTGACCAATGCCATTTGGCGTTATTACCCACCTATATGGGTAATAACGCCATGCAAACAAAACTATGAAATAAGATGGAATAATGGCATGTAGATTGCCCAAATCTAAAAAAACTCTACAAACTTAGAAATTGACAAACTGCATTCAAACCTATTGAAAATGTTCAATTTTTTGTGAAATTGTAAGAAAAATAAAGGTGTGGTGTAGGGGGTGGGAGGCGAAGGCAAAAGAATATCAGACAGTGAGCTTCTTTTTGCTTAAAAAGGACCGTTTAAACAGAATTATTAGAAACATTGCACAGTTTTAACTGTGTTTATTTGAATCAGTATTTAGGATGTAGCTCGGCCACTGTTGGGAAACAACTGGGGTATTAACCCTTTGATTACGGGCTTGGGACATATGTCGTCCCAGATAATATTACTTTAATCTATTAGCACCACTTTTTGAAAACTATTCTATTTCATAGACATATACCAGAATAATTTTAAGAGAAATCTATGACAAAGAATTTTTTCTAAAAATTTTGGTTTGAATAAATTTAAAAATAGCCATCGTTCTAGCCCGTAATCAAAAGGTTAATGCCAAGGATTGGCGTTATTACCCCGGTATAGTTATTGTGCAGTACATTTTAAACTACAAATTATCTCGAGGAGATATCCAAAATCTTCTACAACATTTTAAAGTACACGAAATGCATTACAAATTTATGTAATAAACAAAGTATTTCCGGATAAAAAAAATAGTCTTTACACCACAAAATGTATCTCGCAAATTTTAGATCAAACGTTAATTTTATTTGCTTGTAATAGCAATAAGACCAACAAACGGAACAAATTAACTTGAAGCTGTTTTTTGCGATTTATATGACTCAAAACCCTTTTGCACAGAGCACATGGGTGTCATTTACCAGATTATTCCATAATTATGCATAATATTAGCATTTGGCGTTATTACCCCGCCAGGCGTTATTACACCAGACAACCTTATATTTATTTTTTATTAAAAAAATGGACTGTCAGGCACTTTACTGCTAAGTTTTACACTTCTTTCGAACCAGAACTTTGTAAAAGAGATTTTAACTTATTTAACCCTAGAATTTTTCGGTTAAACAAAGCAAATTTTATAATTAAAAAATAGTACTAACAAAAAAGCATAGAATTCGACACTATTTAACCCTTTGATTACGGGTCGAGCTATGTGTTTCCCAATGGATATTTTGTTATTGTATTCGTGGAACTTATCTATACAAACATTTAATTCTTCCATTCTGGATTGAGACATATGCACTGTTAAAAATGTTTCCCTAATTTGAACCAGATTTTGGTGCTAAATAGTTACCACTACACTGTAAAAAAAAATCTGTAAACCTGCAAAACTAGTTTTTGTAAAGCTGCAGAAATCTGCAAGTTTACTAAAATTTTATCTGTATCCGGGGTATTATATTTACCAGCGCATAGTACAAATACATGAAATATCTTAGTTTCACCTGTCAGCCAATCAGAAAGGGCTTCAGTAGTGACGTGATCATTGTTTACGCGACCACAGGAGCGTAAAAGACTTCCATCTTGAATCCCATATTGAGAAGGATTTCTAGTTAGGAAGTAAGTAAATATTTATTCTTAATATGTTAAATTTTTTTTAACCTTTTCAGTCCTGATTTCACCCCCAGGAGACACTAATGAACACTCTTTAAATTAATTAAAATGCTTGTAGAATTGTTAAGATTACTTTTAGACTTCTTTTAATGAATGCGTGCATATTATAAGCGTCGTTATACTTACTGATACATTTTTGGAGATTTTTATAAAAATTTTAAAATGTTTTTTGTGGTCCATCGTAATATTAGTCTCAGGATTGAGGAGGATATTTCCGTTCTACTTGATTCATAATAACTAAAAATAGAAAACTCTGACAAGATTGTTTGATTTTTTGTTATAATGCAGCATGATCTAGCAAGGGAATTGTTCTATTATTTTCTGTTAATTACATATATATCATTGTCAGATAACTATTCTATACGTGGGAGTTTATTACAAGTACGAAATTTCTAATGTAACAAATCAAACTTCCCTTCTCTTTTTCTGAAATTCCCCATACCCTTTTTGCCTCCTTCTCGAAAATACAACAGATTAAAGTGTTTAAAACTTTTTTCTACTCTATTTGTTACTTTATAGTAAATAATCAATCCTAAATTTCATTAGCAATTGATTACATCCCTTTCATTTCATTAAAAATTTCATCTGAATTTCACCCTCAAAATTTCGTTTTTGAATTTTCTCCATAACATACAGTAACAGAACTTTAAGTTAGAACTTTAACAGAAGTTTTAAAACTCTGTAAAACTTTAATTTAAAATAAACAAAATCTGCTTTATGTGTTATTTTATTTTCATAATAAATTGCCAAATAAGATTTTTCTTACAACTCGAAATTTCCATTTCCCCGTTCCTCCCTCATCCCTTCATATTGCGCGCTATGCTATATATTCTAAGCGCTCCTCATAAAAAACGCATAGAATTTTTAAGTTTATAAAACTCTGTAGAGCCCAGTGGTGCAGGGGAGGGAGGTCAAAATCTGAATCAATTAGGGGAAAGTTAAAAATTGTTTATATCCCTGTAGGTCTAGAATGAATGTACTAAGTTTTTCTCTTCCTTATTAGGTTAGCGTTGGAAAAATGTGTGTAGATTTATAATCGAAAAAACGCTTTTATTAATTATCATAAAAATATCTAAAAAACTATTATCAAAAGCATTCTCAATTCAAATGTTATAGAAATTAAAATTATGAATAAAATGAGTATCGATAGTCAATATTTGTGAATTTTTAGAATTCTACTTCAAAGTTTTTTACCTAAATTATTACTAAGCAAGAGCTTTAAACCCCAACAGACGAGGTTATCAGTTCAAAGTGCTTCTAATTTTTATGTGCAAGTATTTTTTAAAGATATTAAAGTATTATTTAGGGTGGATATATTAAGAATTACGTGTTAACCTCATGAATACGGGTTATAGCCCAATAGTGATCTATGAAAAAAAAGTCCAATGTCGCAACTTATTATGAGAAAGCTAGAAAGTCTTTTAATCTATTCGAGATAAATTTGTAATACAGTAAGTTTCCTCCTACTGCCAGAAGAGCTTTTGCTTCTACGAATTTATCAATATCTTAAAAATTGCATTTTTCATTATTTTTATAATATTTCAAAAATGGTTCGTAAGTGAGGGTAAACATTGTTTATTATATTCGATACTTGAAATACGTGTATATACAGTGAATAACAGGATTGGAAATTAAGGAAATTGAAAAAAAGTGCGAGAAATATTTTTGTGTGTGTGGGGGGGGGGGGGGACAAACAAATGAGTGTGCAGAAGCTTTTTCGTTAGAGGAAATTCAAAGTCAATTAGTAGCACGATTCTGACCTTCGATATTTTCCATAAAAGACAAAGATAGTTTTAAAAAAAAAAGGGATTTTCGACTAGTACACGACCCTTTTAAGTAAACCTTTAACTGACGTTACTTATCTCACACGCCGATGCTCCCCCCCCCCCCTCCCCGCCAATTTTTGCAGTTTAACTACAAACGCTACCGAAGTTTTCTTTTATTTGAAACTTTTATATTATCATCAGAGTCTTTTGAATAGGTGGATTTTTATTAGAAGAGACCTGCACAAGATGTTTAGTACAAAAATTCCATCCTATAAGTTTATCGAGCCTTTTTGTCAACTTTCGATGGAGACCGCTTCACAGCAGTTGTATGACAATTTCTGTCAAGTTAAATTTATAAAAGTGTCAAATCTTGGAATATTGAAATAAAGTATTATAGTCTTAACATAAATTAAAACTATGCTTTAAGTTTGGTGATATCAGTGGCCACACATAAAACAGCTATCATTCATGCATAAAGCCCTGGCATAATTACAACAATATCGTAAAGGCTTGAACAACTTAAAACATGTAAAACAAATGGAGGTTGGGCGGATTGATAACTTGGTCTCTCCTTGCATCAATATTTTGTTTGCAATTAAGGCAAAATTTTGAAATAGAATTCGACAAAAATATGAATATGGGTACTCGTTTTATTTTCAATTTCAAATTCTAAGACATTTGTCTTGACAATGTTTTTGATAGAATCAGTTCTTTTGAGATATTCCTAAAATATTTTTTTTTAAACAATAGTGTTTTTTCGACAATAAATGTGTACCTACTTTGTATAAAATTGACCTCGAACGACGACGGGTAATCAGTACGTCCATTCTAGATTTAAACTGAAGGGATTAAAACAACTTAGTTTTCTCCTAATTCATTTTGAGTTATACTTCTGACCACTAAGCTAAAATTATTAAACAGAGCTCTGACATTTAATGTGCAACAAAAATTTTAATTGTAGGGGCTCATTTTATTCAGAACTTTAACCCTTAACTGCTGAGACAAAATTACTGTGAGAGTGTGTCAGGCAGATTAATCTAAATATGAATAAAATATTAAAGTAACTCTCAGAATACTGTTTTTGTATTAAACTTTATATACAAGGCATATTATTTATATTTTATATAAATAAAATTCAGCTATTCAAAATTCTCTAGCGATAGTAATAGGCCTCCAAACGAAACAAAATTTGACCAGTATCTACAGTTACGCTGAAAATTACGAGTTAAACTCTGAAACTTGAAAAACTCAGCGGCCTGTGTGACCGCTAATAACAATTAAGAAAAAAGCTCTACAAGATTTGTTTTTGATAGTTGTTTTTGAGGTATTATTAAGGTATTAAAAAAGGTTTTTTTAATTATTTTTATTGTAAATCTATATATATTTTCTAACGCTCCCCTAATAAGAAAAAGAAAAATTAATATATTCATTGTAGACATAAATTGAAAAGATATGAAATGACTAAATGTGTTTCTCCTTGATAACGAATTCCACCAACTAAGTACTGGGCTATTAGTATTTTACGTACATTTGTAAATTTTTAGTAACGTAAACAAGTCATCTAATAAATCTCCCCTCTTAAAAAAATGCTTATCTTTTTGGAACTTTTATATCTAAAGTTTAAAATCTTAATAATCTATTGCTTTTTAAAAATCGTTTCCTGATTTATGTTACTTTATTGTAAAAAAAATAATAATCGATGAAGTACTCTTAACTTGTTTGCTTTTCATTTTTGTGCACTATTTGTAAATCTTTAATATGGTAGATTATCAGTCGTTTTGTGACCCCCCCCCCCTTTGATAATAAATAAAATATAATTATCTTTGTCTCCTATTTTTACTCGCAAAATTTAAACTTTTTAAATGTATTCATCTTTTTACTCCTTTATTTATTACTTTATTATAACAGAAGTTAACCACTTGAAATCCTCCCTCAACCCAAGATTTTTATATTCTGATAATTTCATAGATTTAAACGCGTAGCTCAATTATATGTCTGTTAAATTTGTGATTTATTTATATTTTTTAATTAATTTTAGGGGAAGTTTTATCTTTTTTTAGAGGATATTAGCCGTACGAAAATGATGATGAAACCTTGGTTTTGAGAGCAAGAGATAGTATGGAATATATATTTTTTAATTTATCTTTTCAAGTTTGTTTTTAAAACCATGTTCAATCAATGAACTCAAATGAACCTTTCAAACAAATTCCATTTGAATGATTTTTTTTTCTATTCTTCTGCCTAAAAAATTAAATTGTTAGATTACAAATGTGTTAAATTTGTGTGTTTTTAATATTATTAATTAAATTATTCATACAGAAAATATTAATTTCGTTATGAAAAAGTAGTCAGAAATAAATATTGATGAAATTTTGTCGGTTTATGTGCAAAATGTTTATATACTGAAGCCGACACGTGATAAGATAAATTACGAAGAATCTTATTTGAAAATTACTTCTAAAAACATAATATATCGGCCATTTAAAATAGTTTATAAACAAATATAATTTTAAAATAGATTGTTTCCATAAAACATTCTAAAAATTGAAGGTGTGTGATGTTTAGATGATGTTTAGAAGTTAAAGAAATTAGCAGTAGCAACAATTGCAAGTCCAGAATTTCATTTCAAACTTCAAAGTGTTACCATTCGCAAGATGTTAGCGTTACGCACAGATGTTTGTCCTTGATAATATAGTTTTTTTTTACATCAAAATCTTGAGTTACTTATTTGCTTTTCGAAATATAAGTTTTTCACCCTTAAATACGCTTATACCTGAACCAAACAAGTACTGAATTGTTCGCTAAAAAAGTTAGCATATAATATTGAAATTCCAAAACTATAGCGTATAAAATTAAGTGTGGAGGGGATAGGAAAGATGGGACAATTTTTATAAAAATATTTTTTACCAATTATGTTTCACAAATATAAAGTGGAAAATTTCAGAATAACATTTTGAAACATTTGAACACACTTTAAAATTATAAAATTGTTTATTATAAATCAAATTTTAGACAAATAATTCAATTAATTTAATTAGAAAGTCCCATCCCTCCCTCACGTAAGAGAGGAATGGGAACTGTTTTATAATGAAAATTCATATTTAATTTTCAATAGTGTTGTAGAAAAAACGGCAAATGCAGTGTGATATTGACATTTCTAAGGTTTATTGTAAATTACAACAATTATTTTATGTTAAATTCTGTTTTGTGAAAATTAAATCTAATGAAAAGTATTCTTACATACAGCTACTGCCGCCAATTGATTTTGGAGGATATAAAATAATGGATAAAGGTACATACAAATAATATTCTGACATACAAACATTAAACGCAATAAACCCAACTGGAGTAAAAAAATGAACCAGAGCCAGGAATCGAACCTGGTTTACATTCAGGCTGTTGCTCTATCGATTTTCCGGCCGATGCCTAAGTTTGCGAGTTGTCCCGTCATCCTAGGCTGTCTAAATTATGGAAGATAACTTTCCCAAACTTCGTTTATTAGTGAGAAACTCGGACTCGGCCATCAGCTGAAGTAGCTTAGTGGATAGAGCAACAACCTGGAATGCTTGGTATCGGGTTTGATTCATGGCTCTGGCTAATTTTTCATTCTAGTTGGGTTTATTGTATTTAATGTTTGTGTGTCAGTATATTATTTGTATGTACCTTTTTATAATTTTGAAGTATTTGTAAAATTCATTTAGTCAATACGAAGATGAATGCAAATTTTGTTATAATATCACATTCATTATAAATTTTATTGACTATTTCTTTACTTTCCATGTTAACATATAACTTTCTTCTATAGATGCATGAGAAACTGGAGTTCAATTTAAAAACAGTGCGATTTTCTCTGACGGTGAAAAATTGATAAAGTCAGATGAGGAAAAAGAACTATTGTCTATGAGAAAATTCCTCCCCATACCTCACTTGGACCTTTTAATATGTTCTAGAGCCCTGAAATTTTCACATATTTTAAAATAATATCAGTTTATCAATCATTTTTAACAGTATCTTAACAGGTATATAAGCTTGATTATTGATATTTGAAGAAAATGTGTTTCCAAAAATACTATCAATAAGTATAATTTTAATAGGTATTTGTATAAACTCTAGTTATGTAATATTTGTAAAATATGAGTCATATTAAAAATGTATATGTAAATCATTTTTATTATATAGAATGTAATAAATCGTTATTTAGAAATAAACTTTATTTATATTTCATTGTATTATGTCATTTAATCACATTGCAATTATTGGTTGTACATGTATGCAAATTGCATTTATAATAAAAATAACTATTCATAATATTTTCCAAAGCATTTTATACATTTCTATTTGTTTCAATTCTAATTTCCATACATTGCCTGCTTTTAGAAAGTCTTCTTAGCCATCTCTAGCATACTGATAAGCACTAAAAAAATGTGAAACCTACCCATAATGACTGTTGATATGCTTTATATAGATTTTTGAGCACATATGTTAATGTGTGTAGGGGGAACTGGGGTACATTGATACAGTTTTTTTCTAAGATTTTTTTTGGTGTCAAGAAAGGAGAAAATTCAAGTTTTTTTTCCATGAGGTGACAGCAAAACTTGTGTAGTATGTTATAAAAATGTACGATCATTGTTTTATATAGTATTTTTGCATGTAATTTTTAAAAAATCAAAAAAAGTCATTTGTATCAATGTGCCCCATCCCCGGGGCAGATTGATACGTTTAAGAAAAATGACGACAAAATAATACCAATGCATATTTTTCATAAAAATGAGTTAGAAACCATTTTATATTTATTTATAAAAATTCAAATCACCCACAATTTATTTTTAAGCACTATTAAAGCAATCAAAATTAAATATATTATGATCTGATGTTCTGGCTGTTTCTTGTCTGATTGTTGCCTCTGGTAACTTTGTCATATCTAGCACTTCGACCCCAGCATTATCTTCTTTCTTATGAAAGATGAAAAAATTACCAGTTTTTCTGTTTATAAATAGGTTCATAAACAGAAAATAAAGGATAATTATATTAAAAATTCTGTTTATAATATAAGTATCATTTACTGTTCTGCAGTTTGTTTCTCTTACTTAACATTTCTCATGTCGAAAATACTTTTTTCTCTGGAGAATCGATATAAATTCGAGATTTGCCAGAATGCCGTCCTTTTCTTTTACTAGTTCTACTAGCACTAGATGCTGGGTAAGTTCCTACGTCTTCTGTTTTCAGAAATACTATAAAATGTTTTAATATAAAGAAATTAGAGCTATTTCACTTCAATAAAAACTAATATTAGAAATTTTTCGTGAAAAAAAGGTTGGATGAAGGAGTGTATGGTAAAAAAAAATAATAAAAGATAATGAAAATATGAACTATTAAAGGATTTAGGCTGCATCAATGTGCCCCGTCATAAACTGTATCAATGTGCCCCATACAGTGATTTTGAATAAAATGAGTCTCAAATCCAACACTTCACAATATATCTAACAATAAATAATGAGGAACTGATAAAGAGTAGCTGTACTTACCAGGGAATGTATTCATTTTGGTTGAAAATACTGGAACAGTTGTATAATAGCATTTCAATTGTACAACTCAAATTTACTTTTGAACAACAAAAACAATAAATCACCCGTCCCATTTCATCAAACTGCTGAATCATTCCAAGATTTTCTGTATGTAGTTGAATACACTAGCATCACCTTTTGGAGCTGTTGTGAAACTTCCTGTAATGACCCTGTGAGCGGTAGAGGGGGTGTATCAATGTGCCCCATGTATCAATGTACCCCAGTTCCCCCTACATCATCTCTGTTATATGCAATTTTTTGAGTTAGAAATTCTAATTCCATAGCAGAATTAACCACAGTTGAATCCTACTAAATTCATGCATTTAGATACATTCTTCCGGATCTTTAAGCCAGTTTAGAGTTTTAAAATTGTGGCCCTATGAATAATTAAAATTTCCTTTTCATTATTTCAATTTGAAACATAACTATCAAGCAAATAAATTATTAGAAAATGTCTAATGTATTAAGTGTAGACAGTGCAAGAAATTTGTGAGGAGAAAATTGAGGAAAGAGACAATAAAATAAATAAATAAAATGAAGAAAGTTTCAAGTGATTAATGACAACTATACGGAATATTCAGCAAAAAATAGAATATTACATTAAAAAAGATATTTTCTTAAATATGGCATTCAGGTAAAGACATTTTTTTACAGATGTGAGTTTTCTCATGTCTAACATACAAATACGTACAGCAATTGCCGTGATATTACTGAAACACATGTCAGACCATTTTGCTTATTTTGTAAAGAAATATTTTGATACATGAGGAAAACTCTAGTGTGAGTATTTAAAACTAAAAAAATCAACTTCATATTGAAAAAGGAATACTTTAACAACTCCAATTAATATAAGTATTAGCATGCAAAAAACAATTACTTAAAATCTTTTCGAAATACTGCTGAAAAACTATTAGTAATATTATTGCAAAAATTTTATAGTTACAAATACTTTTTGGTAAGTGTAAATATTTTATATACAATGCTAAGAAATCATTAGCAAATTTACGCACTAACTCTTGTACTGTTGTAAAGAACTGTCTGGCGATAATACAAAAAATGTTTTAGATACAATATATAATAATTTTTTGTAATTTTTTTCTCTGTCCCTTAATCAAGTTATATTTCCAATGATTTTTAATATAACCTTCAAGGGATTTTTTAGTATATTTGCTTACAATTTTTTGTGGATTTGTAAAGGATTTTACGATACATTTATTTTTTTTTGGAATGCATACTAAGTATTTTATCTATTTTATCAAAAAATGCAAATTTTATTAAGGATATTTGATAAATTACATAAAACACTTAGTGTGCATTATTAAACAAAAATAGTAAATGTACTTTAAAGTCCTTCACAAATTCACAAAAAATTCTTAGCAACTGTACAAAAAAATCCTTTGTAAGTGTACTAAAAATCATTAGAAAACCTACAAAATATTTTTAGGAAACACCCTTAAAATTAGTTAGCACGTTTACTAAATAATCCTTAGTAAATTTACCACAAAGTATTTAGTAAACTCTCTAAAAAATCACTAGTAAGTATACTAAACAATATTTAGTACCTTTACTAAAATTTATTTGAGAAACTCCATTAAAAATTCTAAGTAAATCTACTAAACAATCCGTAGTAAGTTTACAAAGAGTTTTTTGGAAAATTCCCTAAAAAATCTTTACTACGTTTACAACATAACCATTGGTAAGTTTACTAGACTTTATTTACTAAACTCCCTAAACTATCGTTAGTAAGTTTGCTAAACAATATTTAGAAAATTTACGGAAGTTGCTTTGGAAACCTCCCTAACAAATCATTAGTAAGTTTATTAAACAATATGTAGTAACAGTTACTAAAGAAACTTTAAAAATTTTACGTGATTTTGTTTGGCTGCGGTTACATAAAAAGTTCTAGGCATCCCAGTTTCCAAGAAAATTCTTAGTAACCTTCCAGAATTTTTTTTACAGTGTATAAGATGGTGAAATCTTGTACCAACATTTTTAGCTCTTGTTGAAGCAAAGTTCCAATAGTTGGAACGAGATTGAAACAGGAAGCTTCAAGTGTTGCTACGATATTTCACTCCCATATGTTAGCAGCAACTGAGCACCAAGATTTTGTTATATATATATATATATATATAATTTTTTTATATAATTTTTTTATATAATTTTTATATATATATATAATTTTTTTGTTATATATATATATATATATATATATAATTTTTTTTGTTTTATATATATATATATATATATATATATATATATATATATATATATATATAACAAAATTTGGTTATATATATATATATATATATATATTTGTGTGTGTGTGTATTACAGGAAAAACCTGTTTTAAGGAAAATGTATTGATATTTTTTGTAAATTAAACGGTTTTCTATTGGCGTAAAAATTGACAGTTTTTTCCTGTCAACCTAAGAGATTTTTAAGATAGTAGCTGCCGCCATCAGTTGATAAAATCTCTTTCCAACATTTGGAGCTTCGATTAAAGCATAGTTCCAAAAGTTGGAAGAAGATTGTAATAGGAAACATGCATCGTAAAAAAAGGGAAAAAAAAGAAAAATCCGTTAAATTTACAGCAAGAACTGCTGGCAGCAATGTTGCCAGCAATTTTTGCCGTAAAAATTGCAGTAAAAACAGCTGTAATGAATAAATTCACATCTTACAGTGTGGTTCAACCAAAGCTCCAAATATTGGTTCAAAATTTCACTAAAATATGGTTCAAACTATGCTCATAGGTTTATACTATGACTATAATTATAACAGTGTACGATTGAGACTGATACGCGTTTCTGATTTATAGTTTAAAATTATTTTTAAATTAAATAAATTTAAAGTATTTTTGAAAATCCCTAGATGTGTAAGTTGTTTTTTTATGAAACTATATTGTATGTCTCAGGAATGTGTTTCTATTAGAACAATGAGCTTAAATCCTTTCTTTCAAATATATTCTGAAAATGGTTTTATTAAAAGGCTCTCTCGCCATTCATTCACGAATTCAGGATTCGTTAAAAGAGTCATTTACCGAGGAAAAAAGCTAAAAATTCTGTTAATGAGAAATTATTGTGAAATATAATATATTGCATTTTATTAATGCTTATCATACTGGAATTGTTATTAATAGATTAAAAAAAGTTGGAAATTGCACGTGAAGCGTAGCAAATGAGGTGCGTTCGTACGACAACGAAGTTTTTAAAATATTCAGATCTTGCTGATCTATATCAGATCTTCGGATACAGTATAGTGGTCCAAATCTTTGTCTTCTGTAAATATACAGGAAGTAATTTTTACTACACCTCAGCAACGTATATCATATTCATAAAATATGAAATAGTTTAGTATAATTAAAACACGCAATAAACAATGTTCCCCGTATAGCATTATCTAGTAGAATACTTTTGTGTGGCCCTGGTATTTAATTATAAATATTCTTTGCGTCGCAGATTGTACAGAGTGTATAATTTAGAGTAGATATATACTTCATAGGTTCATGTCAATTTTATTATGTTCGAATGAGTGTAACACCATTGAAATGCATTTGAAACTTTTTTCCCATTGACCACAATGTAAAGGAATACTTTTGATTGTCCCTGTAATTGATCTATGCATCCGATTTGAAATGACTCGACAAAATTATGTAATAACTGTATGTTTTAAATTTCAAATGATTATAATGCATTTGAAACTTTTCCACCATTGAGCGTAGTGTAACGGAATCCTTTTGTTTGTCCCTGTAATTGATCTATGTATCCGATTTTCGTAAAATTTGAAATGACTCGACAATATTATGTAATAATTATGTATTTTAAATTTCAAACGATTTGGTTGGGTAATTTTTGCGTTGTTATATGCGGACAGACAGACGGACGGACAGACGGATGGACTGAACGACAACTATAGGTGCTACGTATTTACATAATTACGAATGCACCTAAAAAACCTTTCAACAGTAAGATATTTAATGTGTGTAAAATTACCAAACAGAAATCTATTTTAATTAATCTCTCTTTTTTATAGAACTTTTATTAAATTTTCTTTTACAAATTCACGCAATTATATCTTATACTGAATTATTCTTTACCCGATTTAAAATGATTTCTAAATCAAATAATTTGCATTAGAAAATTTGACAGTCCCTTATTGTTGAAGATATTATCTTTTGAAAAATCTGGGCATTGTTGAAAGAGTAATTTTCTAAGGAAATAAGTTGAAAAGAGTTCTTTTAATGAAGAATTCTTGTAAAATACAATATACTAAATTATATTTATAATTATCTTACTAATATCGATCTCTACAAATGAAAAAAAAGAAAACATTTCAGCAGTCAGATATTTAATCTAAATAAAAATTACAAATAAAATTTTGTTTAAACAAGTTGGAAATTACACGTCAAACATAGCAAATGAGATGCGTTCCTACTATAACTAAGTTTTAAAAATATTCAGATCTTGGTGTGAAATGATACAGTATATGGAATAGAGTATAGTGGCTCAAATCTTTTGTGTGTCCCTGTATATACTATCTGCTTTCTACAATACAGGAAGTAACTTGTAGTAAATCTCAGCAACGTATATAAATTTAATAAATTGTGAAATGCTTTAATAGTATTAAAACGGTGTTTCCCTCGATAGCATTGTGTAATGGAATACTTTTGTGTGGCCTTATAAATTAATAACAAATATTCTTTGCATTACAGATTGTGCAGAATTTATTTTTTTGTATAGACTTTGTAAATGCATATCAATTCTATTTTGTTCGAAAGAGTGTAACATCATTAAAATGCACCTGAAACTATTTTTTCCCATTGACCGTAATGTAACAAAATGCTTTTGACGATAACGGATGCCTTGTAATTGAACTATTAACCCGATTTTCATAATATTTGAAATGACTCGACAAAATTATGTAACAGTTATATATTTTAAATTTCAAACGATTCGCTCGGGTAGTTTTTGCTCTGTTTATATGTGTATAGAAGGACGGAGAGACTGACGGACTGAACGGCACGGCAACTATAGGTTCTACGTATTTATATAATTACGAACGCACCTAAAGATTATCTTTTTATCAAGCTTTTAATGAATTTTCTTTTAAAAACTGTCACATAATAAAGTCATGTATTGATTTATTTTTTGCTTGATTTAAATAATTTTTAGATGAGATAATTTCCATAATAAAATTTGAAAGTTCATAATTGTTTTTTTTTTGTTTTTTTTGAAAAATTTGGGCATTGCTAAGCGGTTTTTTTTTCCAAAAAACGATGTTCAAAATATTTCTTTAATGAAGGATTATTATTACAAATAATATACTAGATTTCTTTAATACTTATCTTGCTAGTATTAGTGTTTACAGATTAAAAAAAAAAAAACATTTTTGCATTAAGATTTTTAACATGTATAAGAAATGAAAAGAGAAATTAATTTTTAAAAAATCTCGTTTTTTCAACTTTCTAATTAATTATTTTTTAAATTGTTACCCAATTAAGTCTTATATTGAATAATTATTTACCCGATTTAAAATGAATTCGAGATAAAATAATTAACATTTTAAAATTTGACAGTCCTTTTTTGTGCAAATTATTTCTGTTTGAAAAATTTGGTAATCGTTAAAATAGTTATTTTGAAATGAAATCTTTTTAAAGGGGTTCTTTTAATGAAAAATTATTGTGATGCGTAAAGTACTGTACTTAATAATATTTATCTAGCGTTGATGTTTACAGATAAAAAAAATAAAAAAAAATTCTGCAGTCATATAATTAATTTACTTAAAAATTCCAAACAGAAATTTATAATTAAAGAATTCTCCTTTCATAGCTGCCAACTCTCAACTAATCTTCCGTAATACATGGATTAGTTCGATCCAGGTTAACATCATTTCAAACCAGAAAATATATTTCATGAATCTTTATTTATTTAATTTCAAGATTGTTAGTGGAACATACTTAATTTTATTTCTTTGAAAAATTTCTGGTTCGAAACTCATTAAACCGGGGTCAAATTAACGCACGTATTACGGATTATCTATGTCAGGTTGGCACCAATGTCCTTTGTTTAAACCTTTTAATACAGTTTTTTATTAAATCGTTACACACTTAAGTCTTATATTGAATTATTCCTTACCATATTTAAAGTGATTTCTAAATCAAATAATTTGCATTATAAAATTTGGTAATCCATTCTTGTGTAAATTATTTTCGTTTAAAAAATTTGATAATGGTTAAAAGATTTATTTTTGAAGGAAAATTGTTTAAAAGTTTTCTTTTAATGAAAGATTGTTGTATGATGTGTGATGTACTATAAATATTAATAATTATCTAGAATTAATGTGTACAGATTTAAAAAACCATTTCATCAGTCAGATATTTAATCTGCATAAAAAATCCAAAAAGAAATTTATTTTTAAATAATCTCCTTTTATACCAACCTTTTATTAATTTTAAAATAATCGTAACACATTTAAGTCTTATATTGTACTATTCTCCACCAGATTTAAAATAATTCCTAAATCAAATAATTTGCATTATAAAATTTGACAATCCATTCTTGTGTAAATTTCTTTCCCTTGAAAAACTAGTGGGATGTGCCAACCCCAAAACTTTCTTCTATCTCATACGCACATTTTAATATTTAAAAAAATAGTTACATATGTTAATGCTTTAGTAATTTAATTCAATACTATACCAACTTTGATTTTCATCTTAAATTTCTGCTTCAGACAATTAATCGGAGTAAATACAAGTTTCCGTCTCTGCACGCGCCGATGGTCAATAGAATGATAGACAGAATTTGTTTCAAATTCTGGGAGGACCTACTTGCCATACCAAAACATAATCATGCACAAAATTTTTAGTTCATTTCTATGCATAACCTCATACAATTTTTATGGTAAAATAATGAAAATGGCACAGACATCGTGATTATAGTGCCCTCTTCAGCGGATTTTTTTTTTAATTGAGGGTGGACCTACTAACCATAGCCAAACACTTATACAAATAATTTCGTTCAATTCTATGCATAACTTCATACACTTTTAGGTGGTGCAATATTGAAAATAGCACAAAAATCGCTACTGCAGCGCCTCCGTCCGGCAGATTTTTTTTAAATTCAGGAAGGACCAACTAGCCATAGCCAAAGACTTGCACAAAAAGTTTGGTTCAATTTGATGCATAACTTCATTCACTTTTGTTCGGTACAATATCGAAAATGGCACAAAAATCGCGATTGCAGCGCGCCTTCCTGCGGAATATTTCATAATTGAAGGATGACCTGCTTGCCAAACCCAAAAACACTCAAAAAAATTTAGTTCAATTCTATGCATATTTTCATACTCTTTTTGATGGTAGAATGGCGACAGACACACAGACACACAGGCAGACAGACATTTTGTATAAACATGTTCTTTCGAATCTCTGACCCCAAAAACGTGTAAATCCGTCGAAAACCGTAAGTCGAAAAAAAAAAAAAAATTTCGATTACAATACTGTCTTCTACTGAGGATAGAAGAAAGTTAAAAGGGATCCTTAGAAATATTATCTTATTCATTTTATCTTAATAAGCACAAAGAAATCTCATTTCAGAATTTTGTGATATTCCCTTATTATACAATTTCCGTTGAAATGTTCCTATGTAGTTTAATACGAAATAAAGTATGGGAAAAAAGGAATATGGAAAGAAAGTAAATATGGGAACTGTAGAAAGAGGCATTTTTCAAGGAAATAAATTGAAAGGGGTTATTTTAACCCCCTGACCACAGAGCAAAAGGGCAAAATTGTAATGTTTTTTTCTCTGCATTTTTTTAATGTTAATAAAAGAGGGATTTTCTATCATGGTATAATTTTTTTGTTACGTATATGCTTATAAGCTTTGAAAGTATCAGTCATAACTTAATTTCTTTAAACTGGTTTATATTTTTACAATTATATTAATTTAAATAAAGCTTCAACTTCAGTGAAACCTGCAGCCAAGTGAACGGATATATCCGGTCGCGGCAGTGGGAAATGAAGGAATATTGTGAAATATAATATACTGCATTTTATTGATAATCATCGTACTAGTATTCGTGGTTACAGATTTAAAACTAAGTGTTTCAGTAGTCAGATATTTAATCTGTGCATGAATTATAAACAAAAATTCAATTTCATAAAATCTGCGTTTTTATAAATATTTGTATGAAAATTTCTTTCATAATTTGCCGCACAGTGAGGTTTTGCATTGAATTATTCTTTATCCAATTTAGAATAATTTTTTTTTTAGACTATATTCTTTTGAAAAATGCATTTCACTTCTAAAATACCTCCCATCTTCTGAAAATTAGTTCTGCATTTTTCTTTTTTCGCTAACTTTCTACTTACAATCGTTTGCACATTTATGTTTTCCCATAAGCTAGTAAAATTGCATAAAAAGTTGATTAGGTTTTAATTCATTACTTTCTTCATAAACATACGGCATTAACGGAATGTTTTCCTTGATAACGGTTCTATTAAAAGTCGATAATTAGTTAAAGCGAAATGCCTCTTTCCATTAATTTGTGCGTAAATATCTTTGTAAAGGAATTTTTATGCTATTTGTTTTTCTTTAAAAAGCAGCTCGAAAAAGAAACATAATGTGTTTTCATATTTCTTTTAATTTTAGATTAATATAAAACGGCTTTGAACTAATAATTAATTTAGTATTTGTGAAGTTTAGATTTTTTTTAAATCACTTCTTATTATAATTCAGATTTTTAAACTGAAAAAAACACGCAATTATATTTAAATAAAAATACACTCACTTACAAATAACATAACTAAATTAATCATTAACTGGAATATGAAAAATTATGAAATTAATTAGAAGAGGAAATTTAGTAAAATTATTGCATTTTGATTTAAATCAAACTCTTCGGTGAGGAAATACACGGCTAACTATGTTAAAAATCAGATGGGTAAAAATCATTTTTAGGCACTTAAAAATTGTATAAATACGCAGAACCTCTAGTCGCACCACTACTCGGGCCCATTTGTCTGCCTGTCTGCATGCAATAGCGAAAAACTATCTAACCAACTGGTTTGAAATTTAATAAATATAATCGTAGCAGAAGTCTGTCGAGTTATTTTAAATCAAATGACTTCAAATGATATTAATAAAAATTTTCTTCATTCTATTAAATTTCATCATACGTAATAAATTCAGTGATATCCCATGATGGGTGATGATTCTAGGTTGCCATGGCAATTACGTCTTATTTAATATAGAACTATGTTATTTCTGTATTACTGAATTTAATATGCACCAGGTGATACCAGTCAAATTCGACGAAAGAAACTGTTTAAGAAGGAGCTGTTTCATTGATTTATAATAAATCCACAAAATTAGTTACAGTAAAAAATGCATCTTATATTGATCAGTGTAACTTTCAAACAAATATTATAAAAAATACGTCTTATATTGATCAGTCTAACTCTAAAAAAATATTATTTTAAGCAAAGATTAACAAAATACTATAAAACTCAGTTGTCCAAATTTTAAAATTAAACTTTAATCGCATATGTAATCAGTAAAATATAATAAAGATCAGCTATTATTATGAAATTATCAATTGAGGCTCTTAAGTGAAATGAAAAAAAAAAAATAAAATTGACACGACCATAGAATTTCCCTCGAAATTAAAACCCGTCATCATTTTCATCTTCTCAAAATTTACACACGCACTTCTCATCTTTGTATTCACCACGTTTTAAAAAATGGTATTTTAATTTGATCATTTTAAAATCACTTTAACTCAAAGCTTGAAATCCCCCCCCCCCCATCTAATTGATGAATAAAAACAAAATAAAACCGAAAACACCGAATTTTATAACAGGCGATATTTTTGACAAAATATACGCATTTTAATTTCTATTTTTTTTTTTTTTTAATTTAAGATAAAATGGGGTGATTCTGTTGCCACAATTACAAAATTGGCACTAAAAACTATAAAAAAATATTATCTTCAAAACAAATATAGATACAGCTTTCAAAAAAATTGCATTTAAAAGTAATTTTTTTTCTCTATACGATGGCGTAAAAATTTAAAGTGTTCGATGTTTAGAAGTGTAAAATTTGCAGTAGCGAAAATTGCAGACCCGGAATTATATGGGAAAGTGCTGTCATTCACAAAATGACGTACGCGTTACGCACAGGTACATTTGGCCTTTATAATATAAATATAATAGTAATAAAATTTGTATCTATGCAATTTTTCATACGAGTGCAATAGCTTAACTACCAAGGTATGAAATTTATAAAATTAGTTATAATAAGAAAGCAACTCTTTTAACATGTCTGACGTACAATTTCGACTTACTAATAATCGAATAATCCATATTGAACATACAGAATGAACTCCTGCTTAAGAAGATGTCTAAAGGTGGCCTTTTTTTTGTCCGCATAAAACGATGCAAATATTTCAATGGAGTAAAATAATCCTTTAAATTGAATAAATGTGACACATTTTTGACCGAAATTTTTCATTAATTTATTTATATTAATTTAAAAACAAGTCTGCTATTACAAAAGAATAAATTGCTGAGCATAAACAAAATGTGTAAGGAAATGGCCGTATTTATATATTTTAACTCTAACTCATGTAATCGTTCAATTTTGTTTGTGTTACTTGAACAGAAAATATATCGCGACATAATTTTCCATTTACTCACTTTCTTCTCCTGCACAACATATGCAATTTCAAATCAAAGTGTTTATCAGTGAATGTGTTAGAGTCAGTTTTTTCACGTTTAGATAATAACCTCATGGAATACAAAAACAAGCAACGTTAAAAAGCATCAAATATATTATAAAAGCAGCAGACCGGTTTCGGTAGCATTTAGCGTACCGTCGTCATTTTGTCAAAATTTTTATAAATGTAAAATGCTTCACCCAATATTATGAACAATATATCATGAGCTCATAATATTGGGTGAAGCATTTCACATTTATAAAAATTTTGACAAAATGACGATGGTACGCTAAATGCTAACAAAACCGGTCTGCTGCTTTTATAATATATTTGGGGCTTTTTAATGTTGCTTATTTTTGTATTCCATTGCATTGTACCAAGCTCTATCTGAATATTAATAATAACCTTATATTGTATTTTTCATTTTAGGTATTCTTTATCAGTAGTCTGAAGAATTTTTGAGATCCAAATAGAAATACTAACATAGTCTATTAAAAGATTGAATAACATAAGCTAAGACAGACTTGAATACATTTTTAAAAATAAGTAAAATTTATAAACAAAAAATAAAACACTAAAAATCATTTAAAAATACAAGAGTAAACGCTTCGCCAAGCTACACGAAAGGTCTCATTTATTTATTTATTGAACAACATACATCTGACTTGTGTGCTCGACATGAAGTCGGCTTTTAAGTCATCGTCAATATATAAGGAGGAGATAGCACAAGAAAATTTACAACACAAGTTATATACAACCAGGAGCTCCACACAAAGAGTGCGTACAATGGAGCCAGTGGGATTCGAACCCGCAACCTACTACTTCGAGGATGATTAGTGGCATGGTGCTTTGACCACTCAGCCATGGAGGCCCTGGGTCTCATCAGTAACAAATAATTATTCATTGCATAACAAACATTGGAACAAATCAAGACAGTTACAGTTAGTTATTATTTTTTTTAGAAAAAGATAATACACTGTAAAAAAAATTGACCCTTTTGCTGCATCGTCACTCCACCGCTTTTATAGAAAACGATTATTTCAACGAATTATAGAGCATTCTCATGGGTCAAAAGAAATATATTCTATAAAAGCGGGGGAGTGACGATGCAGCAAAGGGTCAAATTATTTACAGTGTATTCATTTATATAATATTATCTTAGTATTCATAATATACATTGAACATAGTCTACTAAATTTTTGGTAAACGGATTTGTCAGTTTGGAGTTCTAATGGTCTTAATTACCCCCAAATGAATGTGTGTAGGCAAGTATAAAGATGAAATATAGTGGTCATGGTCAGTGTTCTCGCTGACATTTGACCAACGTTAGTAATATGGCTAATTAAAAATAAAAAACATTCGCCAAATGAAAAATGTATTAGCAAAATAGAATCGCCATGTAGAAAAAAAATCTTTAATCCTTTAATGTACCCCCTTTTATTCCATATGTTCTAAAATAATCTAAGTTTTTATAATTGAGATAACGATTGTTTTTAATCTAGTTTCAACTCTCCGCTACAAATATATTAAAAATATATATGTATGCATATGTATGAAAAACGAAAAAGAAAAGGAAGAAAAAGAAAAAATTGAGCATTAGCAATTTAGCGAATCTAATAGCTTATTTTCTCGCCAAATGAAGAAGTTGGTCGCAATTTGGCGCAATGGCGAGCGACAGCGAGAGCACTGGTCATGATATGCTTACTAGTAGTCTTAATTACCCCAAACTTTTCTGATTGTGAGTTTTTGATGGGATAATTATAACCATGCTTTTAACTTTATAAAAAGGGGAGTTATGATAATTAAAACTTTTAAGAGATATTTTTAAAGGGTCAAAATTACTTCCTATGTACAAATAATAGCACTTTTCGAAATAGAAAAAAAGTGAAAAAAAAACTATTTTTAAAATATATAATGTGATCATAATTACCCTTCCTGACCCTATACATGGATATATTAAAGTTTATTTGAAAATTCAATTATTATTCAAATATTATTTTTTATCATAATATTACTAGTGTTGTGCTAACATATTAAAAAAAAAATCAGCAATCATGCATTTTATCTGTACAAAAATTCCAAACAAATAATTATTAGAAAAAAAATTCTCTTTTTTATATAAGCCTTTTAATTAAATTTTCTTTTAAAGTTTGCCGCACAATTAAGTCTTACATTGAATTATCTGATTCAAAATAATTATTTAATCAAATAATTGAAATTAACAAATTTGAGAGTATATTCTTGTGTAAATTATTTTCTTTTTAAAATGCATTTCACTTCAAAAATACCTTCCATCTTCTGAAAATTAGTTCTGCATTTAAATTTTATCGCTAACTTTCTACTTATGATCGTATTGCGTATTTCTTTTTTTCCCCATAAGCTAAGAAAATTGCATAAAAAGTTGATTAGGTTTTAATTTATTACCTTCCTCTTAAACGTACTTCATTAATGGAATGTTTTCCTTAATAATGGTTTTATTAAAAGTCGATAATTAGTTAAAACAAAATGCTTCTTATCATTAAGCTATGCGTAAATATTTTTGTCAAAGATTTTTATGCCGTTTGTTTTCCTTTAAAAAGCAGATTGAGACAGGCATATTATATTCATTTATATTGCTCTTGATTTTAGAATAAAATAAAACGCATTTGAAATAATAATTATTTTATTAATAGATGTATTTCTAAAAATCATTTTTTATTATAGTAAAGTTTATTAAATGTAAAGTAAAACGAAAATTTCAATCAAAATATACTTAGTAATAAAAAACGCAACAAAAGCAACAAGAGAAAACTATTCATTTTAATGAAAATTGATGAAATTTATTGGAAAGAAAAATATTAGAAAATGATTGCATTTTGATTTCAATCAAGCAATTTACTGAGAGAGTGTATGTTTAAAAAAGATTTAAAAAAAAATCAAATTTGATGAATAAATTGAATTTAGTTTTTGACAGAAATTAAATTGTTTACGATAGCAAAGCTAAAATAAGCAAGATTCTCTTTAATTTATTGATTTTAAATTAAGGCGCAACACTAGGCACAGAAAAATACCCGGAAGATAATGTAAAATCTATAGGGGCGTTCTTTTCAAATATCTCGCCCAAATTTTTATAGTGTTACATGATTTTTTTTTGCACAAGATAGCTAAGGTCGATCCACAACCGGCCTAGTTTTTACTTTTTCTGTTTTGCTTTCAGAATTTTTTTTAAAAATTACTTTAACTTTCGAAACCGGTTTAAATCGGTTCTGAAATTTAAACTATCGTAATATAAAAATATATATAAGCAAAATCAAAAAAGTAAAAACTAAGCCGGTTCTGTATCGTTCTCAGCTACGTTGTGCAAAAAAATCATATAAAAATATTAAAATTTCAGCGAGATATTCGAAAAGTACGCTTCCATAGACTTTACATTATCGTCTTTTTCTGTGCGTAGTGTGGAGCCTTAAAACTTTTAAGAGGTATTTTTTTAGGGTCAAATTACTTCCTATGTACTAATAACACCACTTTTCGAAATAGAAAAAAAGTAAAAAAAAAAAAAAACAAAAAAAAACAACTATTTTGAAAATGTATAATGTGGTCATAATTACCCATCCTGGCCCTATACATGGATTTATTAGAGTTTAATTAAAATTCAATTATCATTTTTGAAATATTATTTTTTATCATAATATTACTAGTAATGTGCTTACAGATTAAAAAAAACATGTCATCAGTCAGACATTTTATCTGTACAAAAACTCCAAACAAATAATTATTTTAAAAAAAAATCTCTTTTTTTATAAGCCTTTTAATTAAATTTTCTTTTAAAGTTTGCCACACAATTAAGTCTTCCATTGAATTATCTGATTTAAAATAATTATTTAATCAAATAATTTAAATTAGGAAATTAGAGGGCCTATTCTTGTGTAAATTATTTTCTTTTTAAAATGCATTTTACTTCAAAAATACCTTCCATCTTCTGAAAATTAGTTCTGCATTTAACTTTTATCGCTAACTTTCTACTTATGATCGTTTTGCTTATTTCTTTTTTCCCCCATAAGCTATGAAAATTGTATAAAAAGTTGATTAAGTTTTAATTTATTACCTACCTCTTAAACATACTGCATTAATGGAATGTTTTCCTTAATAACGTTTTTATTAAAAGTCGATAATTAGTTGAAACAAAATGCTTTTTACCATTAAGCTATGCGTAAATATTTTTATAAAAGAATTTTTATGCTATTTCTTTTCCTTTAAAAAGCAGATTGAGACAGGCATATTATATTCATTTATATTGCTCTTGATTTTAGAATAAAATAAAACGCCTTTGAAATAATAATTATTTTGTTAATATATGTATTTCTAAAAATCATTTTTTATTTTAGTAAAGTTTATTAAATGTAAAGTAAAACGAAAATTTAAATCGAAATGTACTTAGTAATAACAAAAGCAACAAGAGAAAACTATTCATTTGAAATGAAAATTGATGAAATTTATTGGAAAGAAAAATATTATATAATGATTGCATTTTAATTTCAATCAAACAATTTACTGAGAGAGTGCATGTGAGGTAAAAAAAAAATCAAATTTGTTGAATAAATTGAATTTAGTTTCTGACAGAAATTAAATTGTTAACGATAGCAAAGCTGAAATAAACTTTTCTACAAAAAATTGAACCGACTTCAAAAACTACTACAAAGTGAAAAATATTTTTTTTACATAATAGTAATAAAAAATTAAATTAAGAGCATAGTATTTACCATGCGTATTATTATACTTATGTACATTAATTTGATTTTTTGGAGTCGGTGCCAGCCAAGCCTTTATTCTTTTAGGCTTTGCATTGGATACTCAATTTAATTTTTGAAATTGGCTTGGCTGGCACCGACTCCAAAAAATCAAATTAATGTACATAAACATAATAATACGCATGGTAAATACTATGCTCTTAATTTAATTTTTTATTACTATTATGTAAAAAAAATATTTTTCACTTTGTAGTAGTTTTTGAAGTCGGTTCAATTTTTTGTAGAAAAGTTTATTTTTCTCTTTTTAGTTAAAAATTAACGATTTTTTTAAAGTCAGTTAATAAAAATTATAATAGTGAAAAAATTATTGTAAATTATCCATGGATGTAAATTTTGTCAGGAGTGGGGTTCGAACGCACGCTCTCTTTCCAGCACCAGAGCTTAAATCTGGCTCCTTAAGCCGCTGAGTCATATTGACTGCGCTCCAATCTGCGAGCTTATTCAAAGCCCATATTATTTTTAATTTGCGAAAAATCACCAATTTTATTAAAATTTGCCTAATTACTAAAAAAGTTCTGAACCAATTTCAATGAAATGGAAGTGATACCAATTCGAGAGTAGCCTCTCTTATTTAACACAAAAACAAAATTAATCGGTTGGATAGTTTCAGAGTAATCGGTGTACATGCATAGAAAAAAATACATACGCGTCGAATTGATAACTGCTCCCTTTTCTGAAGCCGGATAATAATAAAAATTGTAATACGGGAAAAAAATTGTAAATTTTACATGGATGAAAATTATGTCGGAAGTGGGGTTCGAACCCACGCTCTCTTTCGAGAAACAGCTTCAATCTGGCGCCTTAGACCGCTCAGCCATACTGTCTACACTGCACTCAGCAAACGTATTCAACACTTTTAATTAGCGAAAAATCACTAATTTTATTTGTTTTTGCCAAATTACTAAAACAGTACAATTTCGATGAAATGGAAGTGGTACCAATTCGAGAGCATCGTCTTTCATTTAAAACAAAAATAACAGAAATTGGTTGAATAGTTTCGGAGTAATCGGTGAACATACATAAAAGAAAAAACATACGCGTTGAATTGATAACCTCCTCTCCTTTTGGGAAGTCGGTTAATAAGCAAGATTTTCTTTAATTTATTGATTTTCATTTAAAAGCAACTCTATTACTAAAAGAATAAATTGCTGAGGACTAATAACAAATGCAAAGAAATGACCAGAGTTATATATAGGGTGTTTATAAAGTCCCGGACTCATTTTGATGTTTAATAACTCATAAAATAATAAAGATAGATTAAAATTAATAACATAAATGGTTGGATAGACTCAAAAAGTTCCATGACCCTTGTCATTGGATTTCCACATGTACCCCCTTCGTCGCACGGAGAATATCAAGTCGATAGAAAATTTTAAGCCAGGTAGCTGCAAGCATGTCGGCATCCACAGAGGCTATTGCGATCGTAATTCTGGCTTTTAAGTCATCAATGTCTTTTACAAATCCCCAGAGGAAAAAGTCCAGCGGCGTTATATCAGATGATCTGTGTGGCCAAGGAATTGGACTTCCTCGCCCAATTCATATCTTCCTGGAAAATGGTCATTCAAAGAAGTACGAACGATGGTACCCCAATGAGGCGCTAACTGGCGTGAAAATGACTATCGCCTTGGTATTCTCTGTGCGACGAAGGGAGCACATGTGGAAGTTCATTGACAAGGGTCATGAAACTTTTTGAGAGCATCTAACCATTTATGTTATTAATTTTAATCTATCTTTATTATTTTATGAGTTATTAAACATCAAAATGGATCCGGGACTTTACAAACACCCTGTAAATTACTTTTAATTACTGAAATTGTGCATCTTTTATTGCATTTTTTGAACAAAAAGTCTGTAACCACATTTTTTATTGAAATGAAAAAAACTTCTTTAAACACCATAAAATAAGTTGACTGCGCAAGGCCTTTCGAAAGAACTTAGTCTTTCTTCGTCAGGCGCAAAAAAGACGTGCGTTCACAATGAATGTAGTGGCACGACTGAAGGGGAATGCGGGAGGGAGAGGGAGCAAGCAGAAGGAACAGCCAATCGGAAAGAAGAAGGCAACAGCCAATCACGGAAGAGC